>LR991028.1:0-672428 GCA_905163495.3 Cosmia trapezina
CAGGAGACGCATTTTGAAGCTGTTTTCAGCCATTTTGAACTTGTATAGGCTCCCTCCTAATTTGAGACAAATAAAAATAGACAAAAGAGAAAATTAATTTTCTCCTCTCATCGACTTAGAAAAATAATCAATATTTTTCATAGAACACGTCATAATTTTGCATCTAGGTGACGCATCCTAACGCTGTTTTCAGCTGTTCTCATCATAGATAGGCTCCCTGCAAATTATTGACTAGTTAAAATAAGTAGGAACGCGAAAAAAATTTTTCCCTTCATTGACATAGACAAAATTTTAAAATTTTTACAAAAAGTTATTTTCAAAAATCAATATCTCAAAATCTTACTGTAACCCCGCATTTTTTATAAATTTAATAAATACTTACCTGCCTTACCTGTATCCTGGCGCGCGCTCCGCGAGCTCGGGTCCCGTTTGGTAGTCGTTATTCAATTTTTTTGGGCATTTTTCGGTTGAAAAACAGGTTTTTTGACGAAAATCAAAATTTTTGTTTTAAATAAATTCCAAAAACTGCATAGGTCGCTAGCCCGCGCCGAGACGCGTCTCAGGACACCTCGCGCGTGCGCCTAGCGCAAATAAAACTTCAAAAAATTTGCTAAATTCAATATCGCATACCTACAAAAATCTACCTAAGGGAGACGAAAACACTACAAATCGTTATAACTTTGCATCCAGGAGACGCATTTTGAAGCTGTTTTCAGCCATTTTGAACTTGTATAGGCTCCCTCCTAATTTGAGACAAATAAAAATAGACAAAAGAGAAAATTAATTTTCTCCTCTCATCGACTTAGAAAAATTATCAATATTTTTCATAGAACACGTCATAATTTTGCATCTAGGTGACGCATCCTAACGCTGTTTTCAGCTGTTTTCATCATAGATAGGCTCCCTGCAAATTATTGACTAGTTAAAATAAGTAGGAACGCGAAAAAATTTTTCCCTTCATTGACATAGACAAAATTTTAAAATTTTTACAAAAAGTTATTTTCAAAAATCAATATCTCAAAATCTTACTGTAACCCCGCATTTTTTATAAATTTAATAAATACTTACCTGCCTTACCTGTATCCTGGCGCGCGCTCCGCGAGCTCGGGTCCCGTTTGGTAGTCGTTATTCAATTTTTTTGGGCATTTTTCGGTTGAAAAAACAGGTTTTTTTGACCGAAAATCAAAATTTTTGTTTTAAATAAATTCCAAAAACTGCATAGGTCGCTAGCCCGCGCCGAGACGCGTCTCAGGACACCTCGCGCGTGCGCCTAGCGCAAATAAAACTTCAAAAAATTTGCTAAATTCAATATCGCATACCTACAAAAATCTACCTAAGGGAGACGAAAACACTACAAATCGTTATAACTTTGCATCCAGGAGACGCATTTTGAAGCTGTTTTCAGCCATTTTGAACTTGTATAGGCTCCCTCCTAATTTGAGACAAATAAAAATAGACAAAAGAGAAAATTAATTTTCTCCTCTCATCGACTTAGAAAAATAATCAATATTTTTCATAGAACACGTCATAATTTTGCATCTAGGTGACGCATCCTAACGCTGTTTTCAGCTGTTCTCATCATAGATAGGCTCCCTGCAAATTATTGACTAGTTAAAATAAGTAGGAACGCGAAAAAAATTTTTCCCTTCATTGACATAGACAAAATTTTAAAATTTTTACAAAAAGTTATTTTCAAAAATCAATATCTCAAAATCTTACTGTAACCCCGCATTTTTTATAAATTTAATAAATACTTACCTGCCTTACCTGTATCCTGGCGCGCGCTCCGCGAGCTCGGGTCCCGTTTGGTAGTCGTTATTCAATTTTTTTGGGCATTTTTCGGTTGAAAAACAGGTTTTTTTGACCGAAAATCAAAATTTTTGTTTTAAATAAATTCCAAAAACTGCATAGGTCGCTAGCCCGCGCCGAGACGCGTCTCAGGACACCTCGCGCGTGCGCCTAGCGCAAATAAAACTTCAAAAAATTTGCTAAATTCAATATCGCATACCTACAAAAATCTACCTAAGGGAGACGAAAACACTACAAATCGTTATAACTTTGCATCCAGGAGACGCATTTTGAAGCTGTTTTCAGCCATTTTGAACTTGTATAGGCTCCCTCCTAATTTGAGACAAATAAAAATAGACAAAAGAGAAAATTAATTTTCTCCTCTCATCGACTTAGAAAAATAATCAATATTTTTCATAGAACACGTCATAATTTTGCATCTAGGTGACGCATCCTAACGCTGTTTTCAGCTGTTCTCATCATAGATAGGCTCCCTGCAAATTATTGACTAGTTAAAATAAGTAGGAACGCGAAAAAAATTTTTCCCTTCATTGACATAGACAAAATTTTAAAATTTTTACAAAAAGTTATTTTCAAAAATCAATATCTCAAAATCTTACTGTAACCCCGCATTTTTTATAAATTTAATAAATACTTACCTGCCTTACCTGTATCCTGGCGCGCGCTCCGCGAGCTCGGGTCCCGTTTGGTAGTCGTTATTCAATTTTTTTGGGCATTTTTTCGGTTGAAAAACAGGTTTTTTGACCGAAAATCAAAATTTTTGTTTTAAATAAATTCCAAAAACTGCATAGGTCGCTAGCCCGCGCCGAGACGCGTCTCAGGACACCTCGCGCGTGCGCCTAGCGCAAATAAAACTTCAAAAAATTTGCTAAATTCAATATCGCATACCTACAAAAATCTACCTAAGGGAGACGAAAACACTACAAATCGTTATAACTTTGCATCCAGGAGACGCATTTTGAAGCTGTTTTCAGCCATTTTGAACTTGTATAGGCTCCCTCCTAATTTGAGACAAATAAAAATAGACAAAAGAGAAAATTAATTTTCTCCTCTCATCGACTTAGAAAAATAATCAATATTTTTCATAGAACACGTCATAATTTTGCATCTAGGTGACGCATCCTAACGCTGTTTTCAGCTGTTCTCATCATAGATAGGCTCCCTGCAAATTATTGACTAGTTAAAATAAGTAGGAACGCGAAAAAAATTTTTCCCTTCATTGACATAGACAAAATTTTAAAATTTTACAAAAAGTTATTTTCAAAAATCAATATCTCAAAATCTTACTGTAACCCCGCATTTTTTATAAATTTAATAAATACTTACCTGCCTTACCTGTATCCTGGCGCGCGCTCCGCGAGCTCGGGTCCCGTTTGGTAGTCGTTATTCAAATTTTTTGGGCATTTTTCGGTTGAAAAACAGGTTTTTTGACCGAAAATCAAAATTTTTGTTTTAAATAAATTCCAAAAACTGCATAGGTCGCTAGCCCGCGCCGAGACGCGTCTCAGGACACCTCGCGCGTGCGCCTAGCGCAAATAAAACTTCAAAAAATTTGCTAAATTCAATATCGCATACCTACAAAAATCTACCTAAGGGAGACGAAAACACTACAAATCGTTATAACTTTGCATCCAGGAGACGCATTTTGAAGCTGTTTTCAGCCATTTTGAACTTGTATAGGCTCCCTCCTAATTTGAGACAAATAAAAATAGACAAAAGAGAAATTAATTTTCTCCTCTCATCGACTTAGAAAAATTATCAATATTTTTCATAGAACACGTCATAATTTTGCATCTAGGTGACGCATCCTAACGCTGTTTTCAGCTGTTTTCATCATAGATAGGCTCCCTGCAAATTATTGACTAGTTAAAATAAGTAGGAACGCGAAAAAAATTTTTCCCTTCATTGACATAGACAAAATTTTAAAATTTTTACAAAAAGTTATTTTCAAAAATCAATATCTCAAAATCTTACTGTAACCCCGCATTTTTTATAAATTTAATAAATACTTACCTGCCTTACCTGTATCCTGGCGCGCGCTCCGCGAGCTCGGGTCCCGTTTGGTAGTCGTTATTCAAATTTTTTGGGCATTTTTCGGTTGAAAAACAGGTTTTTTGACCGAAAATCAAAATTTTTGTTTTAAATAAATTCCAAAAACTGCATAGGTCGCTAGCCCGCGCCGAGACGCGTCTCAGGACACCTCGCGCGTGCGCCTAGCGCAAATAAAACTTCAAAAATTTGCTAAATTCAATATCGCATACCTACAAAAATCTACCTAAGGGAGACGAAAACACTACAAATCGTTATAACTTTGCATCCAGGAGACGCATTTTGAAGCTGTTTCAGCCATTTTGAACTTGTATAGGCTCCCTCCTAATTTGAGACAAATAAAAATAGACAAAAGAGAAAATTAATTTTCTCCTCTCATCGACTTAGAAAAATAATCAATATTTTTCATAGAACACGTCATAATTTTGCATCTAGGTGACGCATCCTAACGCTGTTTTCAGCTGTTCTCATCATAGATAGGCTCCCTGCAAATTATTGACTAGTTAAAATAAGTAGGAACGCGAAAAAAATTTTTCCCTTCATTGACATAGACAAAATTTTAAAATTTTTACAAAAAGTTATTTTCAAAAATCAATATCTCAAAATCTTACTGTAACCCCGCATTTTTTTATAAATTTAATAAATACTTACCTGCCTTACCTGTATCCTGGCGCGCGCTCCGCGAGCTCGGGTCCCGTTTGGTAGTCGTTATTCAATTTTTTTGGGCATTTTTCGGTTGAAAAACAGGTTTTTTGACCGAAAATCAAAATTTTTGTTTTAAATAAATTCCAAAAACTGCATAGGTCGCTAGCCCGCGCCGAGACGCGTCTCAGGACACCTCGCGCGTGCGCCTAGCGCAAATAAAACTTCAAAAAATTTGCTAAATTCAATATCGCATACCTACAAAAATCTACCTAAGGGAGACGAAAACACTACAAATCGTTATAACTTTGCATCCAGGAGACGCATTTTGAAGCTGTTTTCAGCCATTTTGAACTTGTATAGGCTCCCTCCTAATTTGAGACAAATAAAAATAGACAAAAGAGAAAATTAATTTTCTCCTCTCATCGACTTAGAAAAATAATCAATATTTTTCATAGAACACGTCATAATTTTGCATCTAGGTGACGCATCCTAACGCTGTTTTCAGCTGTTCTCATCATAGATAGGCTCCCTGCAAATTATTGACTAGTTAAAATAAGTAGGAACGCGAAAAAAATTTTTCCCTTCATTGACATAGACAAAATTTTAAAATTTTTACAAAAAGTTATTTTCAAAAATCAATATCTCAAAATCTTACTGTAACCCCGCATTTTTTATAAATTTAATAAATACTTACCTGCCTTACCTGTATCCTGGCGCGCGCTCCGCGAGCTCGGGTCCCGTTTGGTAGTCGTTATTCAATTTTTTTGGGCATTTTTCGGTTGAAAAACAGGTTTTTTGACCCGAAAATCAAAATTTTTGTTTTAAATAAATTCCAAAAACTGCATAGGTCGCTAGCCCGCGCCGAGACGCGTCTCAGGACACCTCGCGCGTGCGCCTAGCGCAAATAAAACTTCAAAAAATTTGCTAAATTCAATATCGCATACCTACAAAAATCTACCTAAGGGAGACGAAAACACTACAAATCGTTATAACTTTGCATCCAGGAGACGCATTTTGAAGCTGTTTTCAGCCATTTTGAACTTGTATAGGCTCCCTCCTAATTTGAGACAAATAAAAATAGACAAAAGAGAAAATTAATTTTCTCCTCTCATCGACTTAGAAAAATAATCAATATTTTTCATAGAACACGTCATAATTTTGCATCTAGGTGACGCATCCTAACGCTGTTTTCAGCTGTTCTCATCATAGATAGGCTCCCTGCAAATTATTGACTAGTTAAAATAAGTAGGAACGCGAAAAAAAATTTTTCCCTTCATTGACATAGACAAAATTTTAAAATTTTTACAAAAAGTTATTTTCAAAAATCAATATCTGCAAAATCTTACTGTAACCCCGCATTTTTTATAAATTTAATAAATACTTACCTGCCTTACCTGTATCCTGGCGCGCGCTCCGCGAGCTCGGGTCCCGTTTGGTAGTCGTTATTCAAATTTTTTGGGCATTTTTTCGGTTGAAAAACAGGTTTTTTGACCGAAAATCAAAATTTTTGTTTTAAATAAATTCCAAAAACTGCATAGGTCGCTAGCCCGCGCCGAGACGCGTCTCAGGACACCTCGCGCGTGCGCCTAGCGCAAATAAAACTTCAAAAAATTTGCTAAATTCAATATCGCATACCTACAAAAATCTACCTAAGGGAGACGAAAACACTACAAATCGTTATAACTTTGCATCCAGGAGACGCATTTTGAAGCTGTTTTCAGCCATTTTGAACTTGTATAGGCTCCCTCCTAATTTGAGACAAATAAAAATAGACAAAAGAGAAAATTAATTTTCTCCTCTCATCGACTTAGAAAAATAATCAATATTTTTCATAGAACACGTCATAATTTTGCATCTAGGTGACGCATCCTAACGCTGTTTTCAGCTGTTCTCATCATAGATAGGCTCCCTGCAAATTATTGACTAGTTAAAATAAGTAGGAACGCGAAAAAAATTTTTCCCTTCATTGACATAGACAAAATTTTAAAATTTTTACAAAAAGTTATTTTCAAAAATCAATATCTCAAAATCTTACTGTAACCCCGCATTTTTTATAAATTTAATAAATACTTACCTGCCTTACCTGTATCCTGGCGCGCGCTCCGCGAGCTCGGGTCCCGTTTGGTAGTCGTTATTCAATTTTTTTGGGCATTTTTCGGTTGAAAAACAGGTTTTTTGACCGAAAATCAAAATTTTTGTTTTAAATAAATTCCAAAAACTGCATAGGTCGCTAGCCCGCGCCGAGACGCGTCTCAGGACACCTCGCGCGTGCGCCTAGCGCAAATAAAACTTCAAAAAATTTGCTAAATTCAATATCGCATACCTACAAAAATCTACCTAAGGGAGACGAAAACACTACAAATCGTTATAACTTTGCATCCAGGAGACGCATTTTGAAGCTGTTTTCAGCCATTTTGAACTTGTATAGGCTCCCTCCTAATTTGAGACAAATAAAAATAGACAAAAGAGAAAATTAATTTTCTCCTCTCATCGACTTAGAAAAATAATCAATATTTTTCATAGAACACGTCATAATTTTGCATCTAGGTGACGCATCCTAACGCTGTTTTCAGCTGTTCTCATCATAGATAGGCTCCCTGCAAATTATTGACTAGTTAAAATAAGTAGGAACGCGAAAAAAATTTTTCCCTTCATTGACATAGACAAAATTTTAAAATTTTTACAAAAGTTATTTTCAAAAATCAATATCTCAAAATCTTACTGTAACCCCGCATTTTTTATAAATTTAATAAATACTTACCTGCCTTACCTGTATCCTGGCGCGCGCTCCGCGAGCTCGGGTCCCGTTTGGTAGTCGTTATTCAATTTTTTTGGGCATTTTTCGGTTGAAAAACAGGTTTTTTGACCGAAAATCAAAATTTTTGTTTTAAATAAATTCCAAAAACTGCATAGGTCGCTAGCCCGCGCCGAGACGCGTCTCAGGACACCTCGCGCGTGCGCCTAGCGCAAATAAAACTTCAAAAAATTTGCTAAATTCAATATCGCATACCTACAAAAATCTACCTAAGGGAGACGAAAACACTACAAATCGTTATAACTTTGCATCCAGGAGACGCATTTTGAAGCTGTTTTCAGCCATTTTGAACTTGTATAGGCTCCCTCCTAATTTGAGACAAATAAAAATAGACAAAAGAGAAAATTAATTTTCTCCTCTCATCGACTTAGAAAAATAATCAATATTTTTCATAGAACACGTCATAATTTTGCATCTAGGTGACGCATCCTAACGCTGTTTTCAGCTGTTCTCATCATAGATAGGCTCCCTGCAAATTATTGACTAGTTAAAATAAGTAGGAACGCGAAAAAAATTTTTCCCTTCATTGACATAGACAAAATTTTAAAATTTTTACAAAAAGTTATTTTCAAAAATCAATATCTCAAAATCTTACTGTAACCCCGCATTTTTTATAAATTTAATAAATACTTACCTGCCTTACCTGTATCCTGGCGCGCGCTCCGCGAGCTCGGGTCCCGTTTGGTAGTCGTTATTCAATTTTTTTGGGCATTTTTCGGTTGAAAAACAGGTTTTTTGACCGAAAATCAAAATTTTTGTTTTAAATAAATTCCAAAAACTGCATAGGTCGCTAGCCCGCGCCGAGACGCGTCTCAGGACACCTCGCGCGTGCGCCTAGCGCAAATAAAACTTCAAAAAATTTGCTAAATTCAATATCGCATACCTACAAAAATCTACCTAAGGGAGACGAAAACACTACAAATCGTTATAACTTTGCATCCAGGAGACGCATTTTGAAGCTGTTTTCAGCCATTTTGAACTTGTATAGGCTCCCTCCTAATTTGAGACAAATAAAAATAGACAAAAGAGAAAATTAATTTTCTCCTCTCATCGACTTAGAAAAATTATCAATATTTTTCATAGAACACGTCATAATTTTGCATCTAGGTGACGCATCCTAACGCTGTTTTCAGCTGTTTTCATCATAGATAGGCTCCCTGCAAATTATTGACTAGTTAAAATAAGTAGGAACGCGAAAAAAATTTTTCCCTTCATTGACATAGACAAAATTTTAAAATTTTTACAAAAAGTTATTTTCAAAAATCAATATCTCAAAATCTTACTGTAACCCCGCATTTTTTATAAATTTAATAAATACTTACCTGCCTTACCTGTATCCTGGCGCGCGCTCCGCGAGCTCGGGTCCCGTTTGGTAGTCGTTATTCAAATTTTTTGGGCATTTTTCGGTTGAAAAACAGGTTTTTTGACCGAAAATCAAAATTTTTGTTTTAAATAAATTCCAAAAACTGCATAGGTCGCTAGCCCGCGCCGAGACGCGTCTCAGGACACCTCGCGCGTGCGCCTAGCGCAAATAAAACTTCAAAAAATTTGCTAAATTCAATATCGCATACCTACAAAAATCTACCTAAGGGAGACGAAAACACTACAAATCGTTATAACTTTGCATCCAGGAGACGCATTTTGAAGCTGTTTTCAGCCATTTTGAACTTGTATAGGCTCCCTCCTAATTTGAGACAAATAAAAATAGACAAAAGAGAAAATTAATTTTCTCCTCTCATCGACTTAGAAAAATAATCAATATTTTTCATAGAACACGTCATAATTTTGCATCTAGGTGACGCATCCTAACGCTGTTTTCAGCTGTTCTCATCATAGATAGGCTCCCTGCAAATTATTGACTAGTTAAAATAAGTAGGAACGCGAAAAAAATTTTTCCCTTCATTGACATAGACAAAATTTTAAAATTTTTACAAAAAGTTATTTTCAAAAATCAATATCTCAAAATCTTACTGTAACCCCGCATTTTTTATAAATTTAATAAATACTTACCTGCCTTACCTGTATCCTGGCGCGCGCTCCGCGAGCTCGGGTCCCGTTTGGTAGTCGTTATTCAATTTTTTTGGGCATTTTTCGGTTGAAAAACAGGTTTTTTGACCGAAAATCAAAATTTTTGTTTTAAATAAATTCCAAAAACTGCATAGGTCGCTAGCCCGCGCCGAGACGCGTCTCAGGACACCTCGCGCGTGCGCCTAGCGCAAATAAAACTTCAAAAAATTTGCTAAATTCAATATCGCATACCTACAAAAATCTACCTAAGGGAGACGAAAACACTACAAATCGTTATAACTTTGCATCCAGGAGACGCATTTTGAAGCTGTTTTCAGCCATTTTGAACTTGTATAGGCTCCCTCCTAATTTGAGACAAATAAAAATAGACAAAAGAGAAAATTAATTTTCTCCTCTCATCGACTTAGAAAAATAATCAATATTTTTCATAGAACACGTCATAATTTTGCATCTAGGTGACGCATCCTAACGCTGTTTTCAGCTGTTCTCATCATAGATAGGCTCCCTGCAAATTATTGACTAGTTAAAATAAGTAGGAACGCGAAAAAAATTTTTCCCTTCATTGACATAGACAAAATTTTAAAATTTTTACAAAAAGTTATTTTCAAAAATCAATATCTCAAAATCTTACTGTAACCCCGCATTTTTTATAAATTTAATAAATACTTACCTGCCTTACCTGTATCCTGGCGCGCGCTCCGCGAGCTCGGGTCCCGTTTGGTAGTCGTTATTCAATTTTTTTGGGCATTTTTCGGTTGAAAAACAGGTTTTTTGACCGAAAATCAAAATTTTTGTTTTAAATAAATTCCAAAAACTGCATAGGTCGCTAGCCCGCGCCGAGACGCGTCTCAGGACACCTCGCGCGTGCGCCTAGCGCAAATAAAACTTCAAAAAATTTGCTAAATTCAATATCGCATACCTACAAAAATCTACCTAAGGGAGACGAAAACACTACAAATCGTTATAACTTTGCATCCAGGAGACGCATTTTGAAGCTGTTTTCAGCCATTTTGAACTTGTATAGGCTCCCTCCTAATTTGAGACAAATAAAAATAGACAAAAGAGAAAATTAATTTTCTCCTCTCATCGACTTAGAAAAATAATCAATATTTTTCATAGAACACGTCATAATTTTGCATCTAGGTGACGCATCCTAACGCTGTTTTCAGCTGTTCTCATCATAGATAGGCTCCCTGCAAATTATTGACTAGTTAAAATAAGTAGGAACGCGAAAAAAATTTTTCCCTTCATTGACATAGACAAAATTTTAAAATTTTTACAAAAAGTTATTTTCAAAAATCAATATCTCAAAATCTTACTGTAACCCCGCATTTTTTATAAATTTAATAAATACTTACCTGCCTTACCTGTATCCTGGCGCGCGCTCCGCGAGCTCGGGTCCCGTTTGGTAGTCGTTATTCAATTTTTTTGGGCATTTTTCGGTTGAAAAACAGGTTTTTTGACCGAAAATCAAAATTTTTGTTTTAAATAAATTCCAAAAACTGCATAGGTCGCTAGCCCGCGCCGAGACGCGTCTCAGGACACCTCGCGCGTGCGCCTAGCGCAAATAAAACTTCAAAAAATTTGCTAAATTCAATATCGCATACCTACAAAAATCTACCTAAGGGAGACGAAAACACTACAAATCGTTATAACTTTGCATCCAGGAGACGCATTTTGAAGCTGTTTTCAGCCATTTTGAACTTGTATAGGCTCCCTCCTAATTTGAGACAAATAAAAATAGACAAAAGAGAAAATTAATTTTCTCCTCTCATCGACTTAGAAAAATAATCAATATTTTTCATAGAACACGTCATAATTTTGCATCTAGGTGACGCATCCTAACGCTGTTTTCAGCTGTTCTCATCATAGATAGGCTCCCTGCAAATTATTGACTAGTTAAAATAAGTAGGAACGCGAAAAAAATTTTTCCCTTCATTGACATAGACAAAATTTTAAAATTTTTACAAAAAGTTATTTTCAAAAATCAATATCTCAAAATCTTACTGTAACCCCGCATTTTTTATAAATTTAATAAATACTTACCTGCCTTACCTGTATCCTGGCGCGCGCTCCGCGAGCTCGGGTCCCGTTTGGTAGTCGTTATTCAATTTTTTTGGGCATTTTTCGGTTGAAAAACAGGTTTTTTGACCGAAAATCAAAATTTTTGTTTTAAATAAATTCCAAAAACTGCATAGGTCGCTAGCCCGCGCCGAGACGCGTCTCAGGACACCTCGCGCGTGCGCCTAGCGCAAATAAAACTTCAAAAAATTTGCTAAATTCAATATCGCATACCTACAAAAATCTACCTAAGGGAGACGAAAACACTACAAATCGTTATAACTTTGCATCCAGGAGACGCATTTTGAAGCTGTTTTCAGCCATTTTGAACTTGTATAGGCTCCCTCCTAATTTGAGACAAATAAAAATAGACAAAAGAGAAAATTAATTTTCTCCTCTCATCGACTTAGAAAAATTATCAATATTTTTCATAGAACACGTCATAATTTTGCATCTAGGTGACGCATCCTAACGCTGTTTTCAGCTGTTTTCATCATAGATAGGCTCCCTGCAAATTATTGACTAGTTAAAATAAGTAGGAACGCGAAAAAAATTTTTCCCTTCATTGACATAGACAAAATTTTAAAATTTTTACAAAAAGTTATTTTCAAAAATCAATATCTCAAAATCTTACTGTAACCCCGCATTTTTTATAAATTTAATAAATACTTACCTGCCTTACCTGTATCCTGGCGCGCGCTCCGCGAGCTCGGGTCCCGTTTGGTAGTCGTTATTCAAATTTTTTGGGCATTTTTCGGTTGAAAAACAGGTTTTTTGACCGAAAATCAAAATTTTTGTTTTAAATAAATTCCAAAAACTGCATAGGTCGCTAGCCCGCGCCGAGACGCGTCTCAGGACACCTCGCGCGTGCGCCTAGCGCAAATAAAACTTCAAAAAATTTGCTAAATTCAATATCGCATACCTACAAAAATCTACCTAAGGGAGACGAAAACACTACAAATCGTTATAACTTTGCATCCAGGAGACGCATTTTGAAGCTGTTTTCAGCCATTTTGAACTTGTATAGGCTCCCTCCTAATTTGAGACAAATAAAAATAGACAAAAGAGAAAATTAATTTTCTCCTCTCATCGACTTAGAAAAATAATCAATATTTTTCATAGAACACGTCATAATTTTGCATCTAGGTGACGCATCCTAACGCTGTTTTCAGCTGTTCTCATCATAGATAGGCTCCCTGCAAATTATTGACTAGTTAAAATAAGTAGGAACGCGAAAAAAATTTTTCCCTTCATTGACATAGACAAAATTTTAAAATTTTTACAAAAAGTTATTTTCAAAAATCAATATCTCAAAATCTTACTGTAACCCCGCATTTTTTATAAATTTAATAAATACTTACCTGCCTTACCTGTATCCTGGCGCGCGCTCCGCGAGCTCGGGTCCCGTTTGGTAGTCGTTATTCAATTTTTTTGGGCATTTTTCGGTTGAAAAACAGGTTTTTTGACCGAAAATCAAAATTTTTGTTTTAAATAAATTCCAAAAACTGCATAGGTCGCTAGCCCGCGCCGAGACGCGTCTCAGGACACCTCGCGCGTGCGCCTAGCGCAAATAAAACTTCAAAAAATTTGCTAAATTCAATATCGCATACCTACAAAAATCTACCTAAGGGAGACGAAAACACTACAAATCGTTATAACTTTGCATCCAGGAGACGCATTTTGAAGCTGTTTTCAGCCATTTTGAACTTGTATAGGCTCCCTCCTAATTTGAGACAAATAAAAATAGACAAAAGAGAAAATTAATTTTCTCCTCTCATCGACTTAGAAAAATAATCAATATTTTTCATAGAACACGTCATAATTTTGCATCTAGGTGACGCATCCTAACGCTGTTTTCAGCTGTTCTCATCATAGATAGGCTCCCTGCAAATTATTGACTAGTTAAAATAAGTAGGAACGCGAAAAAAATTTTTCCCTTCATTGACATAGACAAAATTTTAAAATTTTTACAAAAAGTTATTTTCAAAAATCAATATCTCAAAATCTTACTGTAACCCCGCATTTTTTATAAATTTAATAAATACTTACCTGCCTTACCTGTATCCTGGCGCGCGCTCCGCGAGCTCGGGTCCCGTTTGGTAGTCGTTATTCAATTTTTTTGGGCATTTTTCGGTTGAAAAACAGGTTTTTTGACCGAAAATCAAAATTTTTGTTTTAAATAAATTCCAAAAACTGCATAGGTCGCTAGCCCGCGCCGAGACGCGTCTCAGGACACCTCGCGCGTGCGCCTAGCGCAAATAAAACTTCAAAAAATTGCCCGCCCACCCTCCCTGTCTTCATTGGGCAGGTAAACTTCTCAGATTCTGTTAAAAAATTTATTTGGATTTTGGCTCACCTTTCTATATTAATACATGTTTAAAGTATAAAACTGATAAATTAACGCGTTTCTACAGACATTTTAGCGTCCTTGGAAGGACTTTTTAGTTATTTTATTGACAAGTCCTATCGTTGAGAAAACTTATTCTTATTTTATTTTTATTTAGACTGCACACATCTTTACACTGTGTGCAGACCACGACTTAACGTTTACATACACTATTGTGTTTTTACTTTTTTATATCCTCACCTGACGCATACCTCTGACAATGTTCGCCAGAACACCAGTGAAGCCTGTAGAAGGAAATGAGAAACACAAATCTCCGCCAAGAACACTGACGCTTTCGTATAACGTTGGACGCGGCGACGGAAAACAAATCTCTCCGTCAAAGGCGCAAACGACTTCGTCTAATGTTAGGCAGAGCGTTGAAAAGTTAGAGGCTGCGGGATCGGAACCGCATAACTCGACTCCAGCTACCAGCAAAATGGAAATACAAGTTGTTCCTAGACAGGTTCTCGCAACGCGTTTAGCCGAAGCCAAAGCAAACGTAGTCAAAGCCAAGACGAATATAAATAACTCTCGGAATTTAAGAGCAGACATTAAAACAAACGTACTGGAGGCTGTAGACAAATTATTTCAAATAATTAAAGAAGCGGACATCGAGATCAAAAGACTCAAAAGAACTGGAGAAATACCTGCATCCGACAATATGAATAACTCCCAGACAATACCCGACAAGACGCCTCAGAAAGAGACCGAGGAAAGAAATAGTTTGATCATCGCAAAATTAAAAGAGCAGAGCCAGCTACTTATGGAAAACGGCAGAAAAATGGACGAACTAAAAGAAAAGATGGAACAACAGCACCAAATTATAAGCGCAAAAACATACGCAGAGGCAGCGGTAGCTCGATCCACTTTGCACTCACCCCCGCAGAATGTACTGCACTCGGTAGTTGTGACGTCCCAGGACGAAAGAGACACCGGAGACCAAGTTCTGACAAAAGTCAGAGAGGCGGTGAATGCCAAGGAAGGGTGGATCAGGGTGGAAAGGACTCGGAAAGGCAAGGACAGAAAGGTTATTATGAGTTGTAACACAGCCGAAGATAGACAGAAAGTGAAACAGAGGCTGGAAAATTCCGGTAAGAGTTTGGTCGTGGAAGAGGTAAAAAACAGAGACCCTCTCCTGAAGCTAGCTGACGTATTATCAGTGAACACTGATGAGGATGTTTTAAAGGCCTTCAGGAACCAAAACCGGGGCATATTCCACGACATAAAAGAGAATGACGACAGACTGGAAATCAAATATAAAAGGAAAGCTCGCAATCCGCATACTAGTCACATTGTCCTTAGTGTGTCACCGGCTATATGGAAAAGAGCGACCGACGCTGGAGCGGTCTATATTGACCTACAGCGCGTCCGGGTGTTGGACCAGTCACCACTGGTGCAATGCTCGAGATGCCTCGGATATGGTCATAGCAAGAGGTACTGCGTAGATCCAGCAGACCTTTGCTGCCACTGCGGAGGTCCGCACCTTAAGGCGCAATGTCCGGAGTGGCTTGCAGGAGGCGAACCCTCATGCAGAAACTGCACAGTGGCCAAGCTCGATCGCAATGACCACAACGCCTTTAGCAAAGAATGTCCCATACGCAGAAAGCGCGATGCTATAGCTCGCATGTCGGTAGCGTATTGCTAAAGGCGCCCAGGAGGACAAACACCTGTACCGGGTGTTCCAGTGCAACCTTCAACGAAGGAAGTTAGCTACAGATGAGTTGATGGTTGAAGCAACTAAAGGAAGAGTTGCAATAGCGTTGATCCAGGAACCTTATGTGGGTGGTTCTGATAACATGAAGACATACCGTGGCGTCAGAATATACCAGAATACCGGAGGGGGCACTGTAAAAGCTGCTATCGCCGTATTTGACCCCAACCTAGACGTCACGCAACACCCGGAGCTCACCACCAACAACATCGTAGTGGTGAGCGTAAGCACCAAGCAATGGAAACTAACATTGGTTTCATATTATTTTGAACCGGATAAGCCCATAGATCCGTACCTGGATCACATCAGAAAAATTGCAACAGTTATAACACGGAGGCTCATTATTGGAGGCGACTCCAATGCAAAGAGCACCTGGTGGGGAAGCCCTGAAATCGACCATAGGGGGGACGAGGTGGCTGGCACGCTTCACGAGCTGAACCTTCATATCCTTAACAAAGGTGACACTCCAACCTTTGATACTATTCGTGGCGGAAAACACTACACCAGTTTCGTTGACGTGACGGCCTGCACTATTGATATGCTGGACCTAGTGGAGGACTGGAAAGTTATTGCAAATCTCACGTGCGCTGACCACAGTGGTATTAGCTTTAATATCAAACTCAAAAAATCGGTTGGGGTAAGTGTCAAAAGAACCACAAGACTTTATAACACAAAAAAAGCAAATTGGGAAACTTTTCATCATAAATTTAAACAACTAATATTAGAATACAACTTAGAAATCGGAAAAATTGGTACCATTAATACAGTCGAAGAATTAGATCTATTCATAAAAAACTACAACAAAGCTATAACAGAATCTAGCAACATTTCAATACCTACAAAAAAGAACTCAGAGACATTTACCCTACCATGGTGGTCAGAGGAGCTCGCGAGGATGAAGCGAGAAGTCACCACTAGGAAAC
The DNA here is from genome assembly GCA_905163495.3 of Cosmia trapezina. Classification (NCBI taxonomy): domain Eukaryota; kingdom Metazoa; phylum Arthropoda; class Insecta; order Lepidoptera; family Noctuidae; genus Cosmia; species Cosmia trapezina. Next base: position 16,428 of record LR991028.1, read on the forward strand.
GCAGAATCAAGAACGCCGCACCGATTAGAAAACAAAGTGTTGTGGACGCCTACAAAATCGCTAGAGACGAATACGAGTCTAGAGCTATGGAGGCCTATATCGGAAGCTGGAAGGAATTCTGTTGCAAACAGGACAAGGAGAGTCTGTGGGAGGGTATTTACCGAGTGATAGGGAGAACAGCCAAGAGGGAAGAGGATACACCCCTGGAAGAAGGCGGCATCACTCTTGATGCAAAACGCTCGGTGGAATTATTGGCGAAAACATTCTACCCGGAAGATCTAAGGGAGAATGATAACCAGATGCATCGTGAAATAAGGAACCGAGCATCAGCCGTGAACCTCCAACAACCCGAGGGACGAAACGATCCTCCGTTCACAACAACGGAGATGCTCACCGCACTGGATTCCTTGAACCCCAAGAAAGCACCTGGAGCCGACGGATTCACTGCTGACATATGCAGCCATGCCATAAAAAGTGATCCAAAACTTTTCCTGGAAGTACTCAACAAATGTCTAGAGCTCCATTATTTCCCAGTTGCCTGGAAGGAAGCCACGGTCATAGTGTTGAGGAAACCAGGAAAAGAATCATATACAGCTCCCAAGTCTTACCGCCCCATAGGACTGTTACCGGTAATGGGCAAGGTGTACGAAAAAATGTTGGTCGCCAGACTTAAACACCACCTGCTACCGAAACTAAACCCCAACCAGTTTGGATTCATGCCCCAAAAAAGCTGCGAAGACGCCCTCTATAAATTAATGCAACATATAAACACAAAATTGGACGAGAAGAAAATCATAACCGTCGTGTCATTGGATATAGAGGGCGCGTTCGACAGCGCATGGTGGCCAGCGATCAGAGTTCAACTGGCAAAAGCGAACTGTCCACTTAACATCAGGAAAGTGTTTGACAGCTACCTCGACCAAAGGAAGGTCACTGTGAGGTATAATGGGGAAACTTTCACAAAGGCGACCAACAAAGGGTGCGTCCAAGGGTCTATAGGTGGGCCCATCCTTTGGAATATACTACTGGATCCCCTGCTGAACACCCTTGAATCCGCGGGTCACTATGTGCAAGCGTTTGCCGACGACGTAGTCATGGTGTTCGATGGTCAGACTTCACAACACGTGCAAAGACACGCCAATGCCGCTCTCGAGCTTGTTCGGGTGTGGGGTGTCGAGAATAAGCTCAAATTCGCGCCTCATAAGACCAATGCAATGGTAATCACACGCAAGCTTAAATTCGATACTCCGCACTTGAGCATGGGAGGAGTGGACATTGGCATGTCCAAACAAATTAAGATGTTGGGTGTGACGTTTGACGAAAAACTCACTTTTAACGCACACGTGGCTAATGTCTGTAGGAAGGCCATAAACATCTACAAGCAGCTCGCAAGAGCAGCAAAAGCGAGTTGGGGCCTCCATCCCGAAGTGATTCGGATAATATACACGGCGACCATCGAACCCATCATTTTATATGCGGCGAGCGTTTGGGCACCGGCTGCCGAAAAACTGGGAGTGCAGAAACAGCTCGGAACTGTGCAGAGAGGATTCGCACAAAAAATGTGCAAGGCTTATCGCACGGTCTCCCTGAACTCAGCACTGGTCTTGGCGGGAGCGCTCCCGCTTGATCTTCGTGTACGCGAGGTAGCCTCGCTATACAGGATCAGGAAGGGGGCGGCTCTGCCAGGTCTGGGGGACAGGGAGATCGAGCGATCAATGCCAGCAACAGAAGCGCCACACCCTGCAGCGGTTACAGACCTCAAACTGACGTGCCTTAGAAACCAGAATGACGTGGACGCGAACAGTAGCTGTGCAGTAAAAATCTTCACGGATGGCAGCAAGATCGGGGAAAGGGTCGGAGCAGCGCTATCCGTGTGGGAGGACGAAGCGGAAGTAAGGACCGTCAAGCTTTGTTTGCCGTCATACTGCACAGTCTACCAAGCGGAATTACTGGCCGTTCGCGAAGCCACGCGGAGAATAAAAAAGCACAGTGGACTCACATTCGGTATCTACAGCGACTCAATGGCAGCCTTACAAACGGTTATCAACCTCGAATCCCTCCATCCGCTAGCTGTAGAAACCCGCGAGAACCTAGCAGAATTATCTCGACAGAACAAAGTGGTATCTCTGTTCTGGATAAAAGCACACGCAGGATTGGAGGGAAATGAAAGAGCTGACCAGCTTGCCAAGGAGGCCGCTGCTGCATCTAGTAAGAGGAAACCAGACTACGACTATTTTCCCGTCTCATTTGCGAAACGACAGCTCCGACTGGAAACGATTCGCGAATGGGATGCGAGATATAGGTCGGGAGAAGTGGCTGGAATCACAAAACTCTTCTTCCCTGATGTGATTGCTGCATATAGGGTAATTCGCAAGTTCGAACCGACATGCCTTAGCACTCAATTGTTGACCGGCCATGGGGGGTTCTCCGAATACCTATGTCGATTTAAGCGTAAGGAGAGTGCCTCATGCACTTGTGACCCAGGAGTAAAAGAGTCCGTCCCCCACATTATCTTGGAATGCCCAGTGTTCGGATATGAAAGGTACAAGATTGAACAGATTTTAGATACAAAACTGACAACAGAAAACATAAAATGTATAATGGTGGACAAGAGAAGGAAAAAGTTCATGGACTATTGCTTGAAACTAATAGAAACTGTCGTAAAAAGAAACAAGTAACAAAAGTATGATGACCATATATTATGTAATATATCGTATATCATACACGAAAATTTATTAAGGAAAATTATAATTAAAAGTAAGATTAAGCTTAGTTTAAGGTACAAATAAATATAGGATTTAAACCAGTGTAAGAAGAAAAAGTAAAAGGTATCAGACATCTGTTGTACCCTAATTTAATACAGAAAACTGTGTATGCTCTAAACCTGACACTTATAATAAAGAAATAAGAAAAGAGTAGATAGAAGGATAAGACCGGAATCCCACCGGGAAATGGCATGACAGAGATTGTAAAAAGAAAGATATAGTATGCGGAATATAAGTGCGAGAGAAATACTTGATAGCACTGGAACGAAAGATTATCAATAGATAAAATAGGCTTTGACTTTGGGTCAGAGGTAGTAGCATAAACAAAAAAAAAAAAAAAAAAAAAAAAAAAAAACCTAACCTAACCTAACCTAACCTAACCTAACCTAACCTAACCTAACCTAACCTAACCTAACCTAACCTAACCTAACCTAACCTAACCTAACCTAACCTAACCTAACCTAACCCGCTAGGGTTCATGGTGATACTATCCAGGTCATGACCTGGATAGTATCACCTGGTTGCGCTCCGCACTAAAAGAGCAAACTCTGATAGTGAAGGAGGGCAACCGGATGATAAAGCAGCTGCAGGTGGAAATGCAAGAACAAAGAGAGGAACAAAAGTCACGTGACAAAGAGAGACACAGTGACGAAGATATCTTGAAGGAGATTAGAGCACTTGAAGAGACCACTGAAGAAATGGGTAAAATGGTCTCCGAGATTAAACAGAGAGCCCCCACCTATGCGGAGGCCCTGACCAGAAAAATGGATGAATTGAAAGACAAAATGGAACAACAGGACCAACTTCTAAGTGCAAAAACTGTAGAAGCTCGATTGGGAAGCTTAGGGACATACGCACAGGTTGCAGCAAAGCCGCTTCAGCCATCAATAAGGAACAATATGCACTCAATCATAGTGTCGTCATCACACGTAGGCGACACATCAGAAAATGTAGTCGATAAAATACGTGCGACTGTTGATGCTAAGAGTACAGGCATAAGGATTGACCACCTGCGCAAAGCAAAAAACCAGTCCGTTGTAATAAGCTGCTCCGAAAAAGAAGAGATAGGTAAGGTATCGGCTAAACTCAGAAATTCCAGGGGGGATCTGAAAGTAGAGGAAGCTGTAAATAAGAACCCGCTAGTGGTCGTCAGGGACTTAATGAATTACGTAACTGACGACGACTTGGTGACGGCAATCGGATCCCAGAACGGACATCTCCTGGAAGGAGCCGAAATTGGAGAGGGTGACATCAAGGTCACGTATAGGCGAAGGGCGAGAAACCCGCTTACGAGTCACGTGGTGTTGCGCGTAAAGCCAGTGATCTGGCAGCGGTTGACCTTGGTGGGCCGAATCCATGTGGACCTGCAGAGGGTGGTTGTTAGAGATCAGAGCCCGCTGATTCAATGCACAAAGTGCCTAGGATTCGGCCACAGCAAAAAATACTGCAAAGAACCAGCAGTCCTCTGCAGCCACTGTGGCGAACCGCACACTAGGGCAGAATGTCCCGGGTTCACCCTCAACGAGGAACCAAAGTGCAGAAATTGCAGCCTAAATAAAAAAGACGCAGCACATAATGCCTTCGACAACGAGTGTCCCACACGGAAAAAGTGGGATGCACTGGCCAGATCGTCGGTAGCATATTGCTAAGGTGGTCCCGGGGGTTACACGAACGGCAGATCAGGTATACACTGTGGCGCAAGCCAACCTCCAACGAAAACAATTGGCGACCGATGAGCTTATGCTCGCGGCTAAAAAGCGTGAAATTGCCATCGCACTGGTACAGGAGCCATATGTGGGATGCATAAAGGCAATGAAGTCGTACGGGGGGGCTAGAGTTTACCAAAACTCGGACTGCAGCGGGGGCACTGTAAAGGCGGCGATAGTTGTGTTCAACCATGACCTCGACGTCATACAGTGCCCTAAATTCACCACTAACAATATAGTGGTGGTGAAGCTGCGAACGAGCGCGTGGGAGATGCTCGCCGTCTCGTACTACTTTGAGCCTGACCAACCCATTGGGCCATACTTGGACCACATAACAGCCGTGATGAAAGAGCTAAAGCCCAGGAAAGCCATAATTGGAGGGGACGCTAACGCCAAGAATGTGTGGTGGGGAAGCAGTGCCATCGACCATAGAGGTGACGAATTGGCGGGAATGATCGGAGAACTGGATCTCCAGGTACTTAACTGCGGGAATAAACCCACCTTTGATACCATCAGAGGAGGACGAAGAATAACTAGCAATGTTGACGTGACTCTATGTACAGAGGACTTGCTCGACCTGGTGGAGGAATGGACGGTAGCTGAAGACTTAACGAGCTCGGACCACAACGGTATAATAATAAAAATTAAACTTAGAAAAGGCAAAGGAATTAATATTAAGAGAACTACTAGGAAATATAACACAAAAAAAGCTAATTGGGAACTTTTTTATGAAAAAATGGACCAATTAAAAATAGACAATAGAATCGATAAAATACAGATAGAACAGATAAATAATAAGGAACATTTAGACAATACAATAGAAAAATACACAATAGTTATAACTGAAGCTTGTAATGAGGCAATACCTATAAAAAAGGAAAATCAGACACCAACTATACCGTGGTGGTCCAAAGAACTCGAAGTAATGAAGCACGACGTCGCTACTAGGAGGAGAAGGATCCGGTGCGCAGCGCCGTCACGTAGAGAAGGTGTGGTTGCGTTGTACCTGGAAGCGAATGAGAAATATGAATTTGAGGTTCAAAAACGCAGCACAAAAAGCTGGAAGGAATTTTGCCAGAAACAGACCAGGGAAGGGGTTTGGGAGGGAATATATAGGGTTATAAAAAACACCACAAAAAGGCAAGAAGATCTGCCGCTGGTATATAACGGGAAGGAAGCTGGGCAGGAAGGATCTGCGAGAATACTGGCAGAAACATTCTACCCGGAGGATACAGAGGAGGAGGATAACTCAGACCATCGTCGAATCAGAGCTCTTGCTGACCGAATAAACGACTGGAGCCAGGATGAGACCCATGACCCGGAGTTTACGACGGAGGAGCTCAGGTTTGCGACGGAGAGCTTCAACCCGAAGAAGGCACCCGGAGTAGATGGCTTTACAGCCGATATCTGCCAGCGGGTAATATCACGAGATATGGAATTGCACCTGGCAATATTAAATAAGTGCTGGCAACTGACGCACTTCCCCACAGCTTGGAAAGAGGCCATCGTAGTAGTGCTGAAGAAACCAGGAAAGGACAACTACACCAGCCCTAAGTCCTATAGGCCAATTGGACTATTACCGGTGATGGGCAAAATACTGGAGAAAATGATGGTTAGAAGGCTGAGTTGGTACCTGGTGCCCCGATTGAATCCCCGCCAATATGGCTTCATGCCTCAGCGAAGCACGGAAGACTCCCTCTATGACCTGATGGCCCACGTCAGAGACAAACTCCAAGAGAAGAAGCTCATCACGATGGTCTCACTGGATATAGAGGGAGCCTTTGATAGTGCGTGGTGGCCGGCAATAAAGGTCAGATTGGCGGAAGAAAAGTGCCCAACGAATCTCAGGAGAATGCTAGCCAGCTACCTAAGCGACCGCAAGGTCCGGGTAAGGTATGCTGGCCATGAGTACACGAAAGGCACAAACAAAGGGTGTGTTCAGGGATCAATAGGCGGCCCCATCTTGTGGAACCTTGTGTTGAACCCATTGCTGGAGAGTCTCACGCAGAGGGGTGACTACTGTCAGGCTTTTGCGGATGATGTGGTGCTCATATTTTCGGGCGAGACTGCACTGGACATCCAGAGACAGGCCAATGCCGCTCTTGAACATGTTCGGGAGTGGGGTGTCATGAATAAGCTCAGGTTCGCGCCACACAAAACTTGCGCTATGGTGATTACGCGGAAGCTTAAATATGACACGCCACACCTGACCATGGGAGGGATCGACATTGGAATGTCATCGGAAATGAAAATTCTGGGACTCACAGTGGACGACAAGCTGACCTTCAACAGCCATACGGCTAACGTATGCAAAAAGGCTCTTGGCGTCTACAAACAGGTCTCGAGAGCTGCTAAAGCTAGTTGGGGTCTTAACCCAGAAATAGTCCGCATAATATACACCGCCACAGTAGAACCTATCATTACCTATGCAGCCGGCGCCTGGGCTAAAGCGACAGACAAGATCGGGGTTCAAAAACAGCTGAACGCGGTACAGAGAGGTTTTGCGCAGAAGCTGTGTGGAGCTTACAGAACCGTTTCCTTGAACTCGGCACTGATGTTGGCTGGGATACTGCCCCTCGATATCCGGATCCGGGAGGCGGCATCATTGTATGAGGCTAAGAGGGGAGTACCCCAGCCGGCACTAGCAGATAGAGATGTGGAGCGCAGACTGGCCTTTGCCGAAATCCAGCATCCGGCAAGACATATGCGCCTCGACTTCATAAGTCTGGTGGACCAAGAGGAGCTGAACCTTCACGTCAACCAAGCGGTCAGAATCTACACCGATGGCAGCAAGATTGAGGGTAAGGTCGGAGCCGCATTGTCTCTTTGGAGCAATGAAGCCGAAACAAAAGCGCTCAAACTCAAGCTGCCATCGTACTGCACAGTCTACCAGGCTGAACTCTTGGCCATATGTCAAGCCACCAAAATTATCTTGCGACGCGGTGAGGCCAGTTTCGCTATACTTAGTGACTCGCGCTCTGCCCTAGATACGGTTGTAAGCCCATATTCCCTCCACCCCCTGGCTGTCGAAGCCAGGAAAAATATACAAGACAGCAGACTCCAGAACAAGGAAATTTCCTTGTTCTGGATCAAAGCACACGCAGGGCTGGAGGGTAACGAGCGAGCAGACCAACTCGCCAAAGAAGCTGCGCTGCAGTCCAAGGTTAAGCCAAACTATGATGGCTGCCCCGTTTCATTCGTCAAGAGACACATTCGATTGCGGTCTCTTGACGAATGGAACGTACGCTACCAGACGGGGCAAACAGCGGCTGTCACCAAGCTGTTCCTCCCGGATGCGGTGGAGGGATATAAAACGGTGAGGAAAATCAAACCGGCTGGCTTGACGACTCAGGTGATGACGGGGCACGGTGGGTTCTCAGAATACTTGCATCGATTCAAGTGCAAAGAGAACTCATCGTGCATCTGCCAACCGGGGACACCCGAAACGGTTCAGCACATCCTAACAGACTGTCCGGTTTATGCCCTAAAAAGACTCGAGATTGAGAACGAACTGGAGTGCAGAATGACAGTTAAAAATTTCCCAGAGTTTATGTCTACAAGAAAACGTAGGGAAAGATTTATAAAATATTTTGTGGATATTGCTAAATGCGTCATAAATAGAAATAAATAGAAAAATAAAATTATGCTAAACATATATTATAATAAATATAGTAATTAGCATATAAGAAATAAATGTATAACTATAGAATAAGATGTTAAAAAAAAAAAAAATAAGATGTTAAAAAAAAAAAAAAAAAAAAAAAAAAAAAAAAAAAAAAAAAAAAAAAAAAAAAAAAAAAAAAGGAATTTATAACGTAGATAGAAACGTAATATGTAATTTTAAGTGTGTATAAACCCATATCCCTTCTGGAATTGTGTAACCGCTACCTATGAAATAAAATAAGGAAAATGTTGTAATCCCATTAGGAAAAATTTAAATATACAGGTCTAAAAAGTAAATATTTATAAAATTGAGTAAGACGTTTATGTATTTAGGCAAAACACTTATGGTTGAAAAAATTTAGAATACTTAAAAAATGAAATAAATAAAACCATCTGAAGATATAATCCATCCATCAAGTTAAGTAAGGACTCTAACTATATTAGAGGTAGCTCGCGGCCCGGGCCTCAGCGCCCGGATAAAAAAAAAAAAAAAAAAAAAAAAAAAAAAAAAAAACCTAACCTAACCTAACCTAACCTAACCTAACCTAACCTAACCTAACCTAACCTAACCTAACCTAACCTAACCTAACCTAACCTAACCTAACCTAACCTAACCTAACCTAACCTAACCTAACCTTTTTTTTTTTTTTTTTTTTTTTTGACGCTGAGAAATGCGTTACGCATCCCCGCTCGTGAGGGACGAGACGGGGTATGTGGGACTCCTGTCGAAATGACAATATACCCACTAAAACTCAGCGGTGTTCCCACATCGCCGTGATGGGAGGGCCATGGGAAACCGGCTCAACCTTTACTTCCACAACCCTCCCGGCGCATGCCCGCCTAGCTGGCGGGCCCCACATGCCCCCCAGGCTGGGGGGCTGTGGGAGTGGCCGGGAACACCTGGCCATTCCCGTCCGACACTGGTGGAGGCCTGTGCAATACAGGCAAAGGTGCCCCCACACCTATTGCCTGCTGGCCTCCACCTGGGAGGAGTCGGAGATGACTATCATACTGACGTCTTCTTCGACCCCTCCTCCGCCGTCGGAGCAGCGCCGCGTGAGGATCGTCCTCCCGTGCGCGCTCCGCTGCCTCCTTCTGGGACATGACATGCTCGCAGAAGGAGGCGACTGCTGCCCATGACCTCTCATCCCCCAGCATGGCGTTAACCAAGCCGGGAAGTGAGAGGTCCGGTCCGATCACAGCCATGAGACTGCGTCGCGCCTCAAACCACGACGGGCACACCTCCAGGGTGTGCTGCGCCGTGTCCTCTACCGCGCCACACTCGTGACACGACGGCGTCTCCTCCCGTCCGATCCGGTGCAGGTACGATCCGAAACAACCGTGTCCGGACAGCACCTGCACCAGACGGAAGGAGAGGAACCCATGCGACCGCTCGAGCCAGTCTCGCAGGACTGGCCCAATCGCGTCGAGGGTTCGGCGGCCGAAGGCTGCGGTGGCAAGGTCCCCCGTCCAATGGACGACGATGGCGTCCCTCGCCTCCCGCCGGACTGCCTCCCGCTCTTCCGGTGCTGGGCGTTCTCCTCTCGCCCTCCGCCCCGCCGTCCATTCATATACTCTGGCGAGCACCCACGCCTCGAGTTCCCAAGGAGGGTTGCTGGCCAGAATACATGAGGCCGCGAAGGCCACCGTGCGGTAGGCCCGCGCCACACGCTGGGCTATGGCCCTTTGGGGTGCCCGCAACGCGGCGGCGTTCTCCCTCCTGTGGAGGGAGTCCTCCCAGATAGGAGCCCCGTAAAGGGCCATGCTCCTCAAGATGCCGGCGTAAAGTTGCCGGCATCGCGCGCTGGGCCCCCCCGAGTTGGGAAGCAGCCACGAGAGGGCGCCCGCGGTCTTCAGCAGGCGCGACGACAGCCTGCCAAAATGCGGACCGAAGCGCCACCTACTGTCGAGTACAAGGCCCAGATATTTCATCTGGGCCTTCACCTCAATTCTGACGCCCTCCACGAAGATGTGGGCATCAGGTGGGGGGCGCTGCCGAGGTCCGTGGAAGAACACGGCCTCGGTCTTGTGCAGCGCCACCGTTAAACCTAGGCGGCGGATCCTACCCGCGACTAAGGATCCGCCCGCCGAAGCCAAATTGGCCGCCTCCCTGAAGTTCCCCCCCCGGGCGGTGAGGAGAGTGTCATCCGCATAGCAGATGACACTCGTGCCTCGGAGGAGAGTTCCCCGCAAGAGCCAATCATAGCCGATGTTCCACAGCAGAGGTCCTACGACAGATCCCTGCGGAACACCAGCTTCAACGGCGTACCGCCGGACTTGGCCAGTCCTATTTACCAGGACGATTGCCCGATCCTCCAGGTAGCTGGCCAGCAGTCTGCGCATGTATCGAGGCACTCCGTGGAATCGGAGCGCCTCTAGGATGGTGGAGTGGGGAACGGAGTTGAAGGCATTAGCTATGTCGAATGACACAGCCAACAATCCGTCCCCCACTTCCATCGCCCCTTTCACCTGTCCCTTAAGGCGGGCCAGCGCGTCCACCGTGGAACGCTCAGCCCGAAAACCGAACTGAGCGTCCGACAAGTCCGGCCCGATACTCCGCAGATGGCTCTTTAGGCGGGCGGCGATTATCCCCTCGAACATTTTTCCGACCTCATCGAGCAGAACGATGGGCCGGTATGCCGAAGGGGAGTCCTCTGGGCGGCCCTCTTTGCGAAGGAGGCACAACTGCCCCTCCTTCCACGGTTTCGGGAACCTCCCAGATGCAAGACATGCGCTGAAGAGGTCCCGAAACCTCTCTTCCATTTGAGTGGCAGCGATCGCCACCACTCTTGCCGGAACACCGTCGGGGCCCGGAGCCGTCTTCTTGGCGCGGATATGAAGAATCGCCGCGCCAAGTTCCGACTCAGTGACAGGAGGGGCCTCCTCGTCTTCCTCAGCAGGCGGAGCTATCCCCCGCGGCGGGCTCATCACTGGTGGGGTGAAGTTGTCCCTGCACGGGAACAGGGACTGAACCACCCCATCCAGAAACGAGGGCTCCAAGGTCTCGGCCACCGGGGGACCAACGGGGCGCAATTTGTTGCGCGCCGCCTTATATGGTCTCCCATAGGGGTCGTTGTCGAGACCCTCCAGCACCTCCGCTCTCGCTGAGTCTCTGGCGGCGGCGATGGCCCTATCGAGGACCATTTTTGCCTCTATGTATACCTCATAGAGGTGGTCCTCCTCGGCGAGGTCTCGTCGACGCCGCCGCCGGCTCCGCGTGTACTCCCTCCTTGCCTCCACACACGCTGTTCGAAGCCCCGCCAGCTCCACCGACCACCAGTATACGGCGCGTTTGGGTGGTGTTCGACAAGACCGAGGCATGCTAGAGTTGCATACCTCGGTCAGAGACTCCCTTAGGTGCCCCGCCACGGTGTCCACATCCAGGCCAGCGGAAGGTGGCGAAAGCCAGTCCTGGATGAACGCCGCCTCCACCGCCGCCTCCCTGTCCAGGCGGGTGACAGCCCACCGCGGGAACGGTGATCGCACCGAGGGGGGCCGCGTCTCTCCAGGGCCACCGGTGGAGATGTCGAACCGCACGTAGCGGTGGTCCGACATAGTCTCCACGAGCTCCACCCGCCAGTTTAACACGCGCGCGGCCAACGCAGAGGTGGCGAAAGTGACGTCCACTATTGAGCCACCCTGCCGCCGCACGCATGTCTGGACGCTTCCTCTGTTCAAGAGGGAGAGCCCAGAGGACGCTGCCCACATCTCCACTGCCCGCCCGCGTGCGTCGGTGGCCGGGTTGCCCCAGGTCACCGACTTGGCATTCAGGTCTCCCAGTATGGAGACCTGACGCGGCGCCGCCCTGCCAACCACGGCAGCCAGGATTCCGAGATAGTTCTCGAAGTCCTGAAGAGGGCGGTTTGGGGAGAAATAGACGCCCACAAGGGCTAATTCTCCCCACGCGGCGGCCACGTATCCCGGTCCCTTCTCTAATAGCGAGAGGGGAGGGGAGTCTGTGGAAGACCGCGCCGCTAGTGCCACCAAGCCGTCCTCGTCACCCAGCCAGCTGCCGGGGATTGAGTAGGGCTCGGCGACCACCGCTACGTTCACCAACCACTCGGCCATGACCTGCACCACCAGGTCCTGGGCCGCTCTGCAGTGGTTGGTGTTCGTCTGGAGGATGCGGTAGTCGGAAACCATTATTCCAACATCGCATCCCCCTCCTCAGCTACTGCCGATGCTGCTACAGCGGCGACGACAGCGGCGGCGGTGGTAGCAACAGGGCGAACCTGCGCCGGCACTATGCCCTTCCTCGCGGGAGGCTTGCAGCTCCTGCCCGTCATCCTGTGGTCCGCGGGGCGGCCACTGGCAGCACACGCCGCGCAGTGTGGCGTGGCGACGTGGCAAGCGGCACTCCTGTGTCCCTCCTGCCCGCATTGGAAACAAGAGTCTCCCCAGTCGAACTTGGAGGGACACGTGGCTCGGGTGTGGCCAAAAGCGAAGCACTTGAAGCAGCGCATAGGCTGGTCTTCAAGTGGCCGGACTACAGCCGAGCTGAGCCCCACAAGCAGCCGTCCCTTGGTCGCAGAAAGGACGGCCCCAGCCGTGACGACTGGGCACTCGACGCGGATGGTACCCATGCCGCGGCGGCCGAGCCTGATGGCTCCACCCTTCACCGCGTCAGTGAGGCAGCCTCCAGCCGCCGCAACGGCCGCCACCACATCCTCTTTGGTGACCGAATCATCGAGATCGATCACCTCCAAGGCTGCGGTCTTTACAGGCCTGACGACCGTTGCCGCATCCGCGATGACCTCTTGCAACTTTGTTGCGAAGAGGTCCGCGTTTGTGCCGCGCTGCTCCCCCGAGAACTCGAAAATTCGAGCCCCGGCTATGGTTCGGCGGCACGTTATGCCGGCGATCCCCAGCCGGTAGGGATCCGCGTTGGTACGAGCCCGTCTTAGGACGGACTCGTACGTCTCGCCCCGCTCCACGGCCTCCGGGGTGATGGTCACCACGACGGCCGCGGTTTTGGGAGGAACCAGCTTCCTCCCGCCGGCTGGAGCCTTTTTGGCTGCAGGAGCAGTCGCAGCGGGCTTGGGGGTTGACTTTTTCCCCTTTCCCCCCCTGACCACTTCCGTCCACGGCTGGTTGCACGGGGTGGTGGAGGGAAGAAGGGCGTCTTCCCCCTGCGAGTTCCGGGGGGCTGCTGGAGTGGCAGACGACCCAGACGCTGCCTCCGCGCTTGTGGTGGGCGTTTGAGAGGCCACCGTGGTCCTCTTGCCCTTACCTTTGCCCTTGGAGGGCTTCGAGGCCTGGGGCTGCGTACCCGATGCCGGGTCTCCCAGAGGCGCAGGTTCCGGCTCCGTCGGCGGTGGACTCTTATCTGCCGCTAGCGGTGGGCGGAGCCGCTTTTCCGGCAAGAGACGGTCCTCAATGCCTGCGAGGCAGCTTCTGATGAAGGCCCTCTCCTCCAGGATAATCCCGCGGATTATTCCCTCAAGGCCGGCAGGGGAGGGGGAGCCTTCTACCACCGGACCTGGGGCAGATTGGGCAGGCCGGGCCGTGGCCTCAGCCAGCTTCTGGTGTAGCTGGCTGACCTCCGCCTGCAGACGATCCACCCTCGCCTGCAGCTGCCGCGTCTCGTCCGTGGCCGTCCGCTTCGCCAGCTCCACGACAATGCCGTGCATGCTGGCGGCCCGGCATTTGAGGGCCTTCTGGAAGGTCCCCTTCAAGTTGGAGGACTTTGAGGCAACCTCCAGGACCTCCTCCTTGTCTTCCTGCGCCATGCGCTCCAATTCCGCCAGGGAGTGGTCAGCATATAACACATTGGATGCACCATAGCCAGCCCTCGACCGGGCGACTTGCGCCTGCTTCTCCTTGGCGGCGACCCTCTCCTCCAGGTCTTGTTGGAGTTGCTCCTTTTTCGCCAGGTTTAGCTGGCGCTCGGCGTCCACCAAGCCCACATCGTGAGCAAAAGCCGAAGAAGAAGTCGAAGCCTTTTTTGATTTCTTCTTCTTGGAACCTCCGACCGACTCCGAGGAGACCTCGGATTCGCGCCTCACGCCCAACTTCCGCCTGCGGCGGTCGTTTTCGGCCGCTGACGTGTCGACATTGGAGTCGTCGGAGTCCGACAACTCGTCTGGCCTGCGGAACAAGCTGGCCGCAGATGATGCGCGGTCAGCTTCCGACGCCAAAGCGCCGCCGGCGTGGCCCTGAGAAGGGCCGTTAGATTGGCCCTGAGAAGGGCCGTTGGAATCGCCCTGGGAGGAGCGATTAGATAAAAAGCGCCCAGAGGCGTCACGGCTAGACTTTCTCTTCATATTCGCAGACGACCGCGCCTATATCTGCGAATCACAGCGCACTTTAGCCGCCGGTCTGCCACTCCGTTACGGTGGTCAGACACGGCGTTGCCCGGGGGAAACCCCCTAACCTAACCTAACCTAACCTAACCTAACCTAACCTAACCTAACCTAACCTAACCTAACCTAACCTAACCTAACCTAACCTAACCTAACCTAACCTAACCTAACCTAACCTAACCTAACCACGAGTCTAGAGCTATGGAGGCCTATATCGGAAGCTGGAAGGAATTCTGTTGCAAACAGGACAAGGAGAGTCTGTGGGAGGGTATTTACCGAGTGATAGGGAGAACAGCCAAGAGGGAAGAGGATACACCCCTGGAAGAAGGCGGCATCACTCTTGATGCAAAACGCTCGGTGGAATTATTGGCGAAAACATTCTACCCGGAAGATCTAAGGGAGAATGATAACCAGATGCATCGTGAAATAAGGAACCGAGCATCAGCCGTGAACCTCCAACAACCCGAGGGACGAAACGATCCTCCGTTCACAACAACGGAGATGCTCACCGCACTGGATTCCTTGAACCCCAAGAAAGCACCTGGAGCCGACGGATTCACTGCTGACATATGCAGCCATGCCATAAAAAGTGATCCAAAACTTTTCCTGGAAGTACTCAACAAATGTCTAGAGCTCCATTATTTCCCAGTTGCCTGGAAGGAAGCCACGGTCATAGTGTTGAGGAAACCAGGAAAAGAATCATATACAGCTCCCAAGTCTTACCGCCCCATAGGACTGTTACCGGTAATGGGCAAGGTGTACGAAAAAATGTTGGTCGCCAGACTTAAACACCACCTGCTACCGAAACTAAACCCCAACCAGTTTGGATTCATGCCCCAAAAAAGCTGCGAAGACGCCCTCTATAAATTAATGCAACATATAAACACAAAATTGGACGAGAAGAAAATCATAACCGTCGTGTCATTGGATATAGAGGGCGCGTTCGACAGCGCATGGTGGCCAGCGATCAGAGTTCAACTGGCAAAAGCGAACTGTCCACTTAACATCAGGAAAGTGTTTGACAGCTACCTCGACCAAAGGAAGGTCACTGTGAGGTATAATGGGGAAACTTTCACAAAGGCGACCAACAAAGGGTGCGTCCAAGGGTCTATAGGTGGGCCCATCCTTTGGAATATACTACTGGATCCCCTGCTGAACACCCTTGAATCCGCGGGTCACTATGTGCAAGCGTTTGCCGACGACGTCGTCATGGTGTTCGATGGTCAGACTTCACAACACGTGCAAAGACACGCCAATGCCGCTCTCGAGCTTGTTCGGGTGTGGGGTGTCGAGAATAAGCTCAAATTCGCGCCTCATAAGACCAATGCAATGGTAATCACACGCAAGCTTAAATTCGATACTCCGCACTTGAGCATGGGAGGAGTGGACATTGGCATGTCCAAACAAATTAAGATGTTGGGTGTGACGTTTGACGAAAAACTCACTTTTAACGCACACGTGGCTAATGTCTGTAGGAAGGCCATAAACATCTACAAGCAGCTCGCAAGAGCAGCAAAAGCGAGTTGGGGCCTCCATCCCGAAGTGATTCGGATAATATACACGGCGACCATCGAACCCATCATTTTATATGCGGCGAGCGTTTGGGCACCGGCTGCCGAAAAACTGGGAGTGCAGAAACAGCTCGGAACTGTGCAGAGAGGATTCGCACAAAAAATGTGCAAGGCTTATCGCACGGTCTCCCTGAACTCAGCACTGGTCTTGGCGGGAGCGCTCCCGCTTGATCTTCGTGTACGCGAGGTAGCCTCGCTATACAGGATCAGGAAGGGGGCGGCTCTGCCAGGTCTGGGGGACAGGGAGATCGAGCGATCAATGCCAGCAACAGAAGCGCCACACCCTGCAGCGGTTACAGACCTCAAACTGACGTGCCTTAGAAACCAGAAAGACGTGGACGCGAACAGTAGCTGTGCAGTAAAAATCTTCACGGATGGCAGCAAGATCGGGGAAAGGGTCGGAGCAGCGCTATCCGTGTGGGAGGACGAAGCGGAAGTAAGGACCGTCAAGCTTTGTTTGCCGTCATACTGCACAGTCTACCAAGCGGAATTACTGGCCGTTCGCGAAGCCACGCGGAGAATAAAAAAGCACAGTGGACTCACATTCGGTATCTACAGCGACTCAATGGCAGCCTTACAAACGGTTATCAACCTCGAATCCCTCCATCCGCTAGCTGTAGAAACCCGCGAGAACCTAGCAGAATTATCTCGACAGAACAAAGTGGTATCTCTGTTCTGGATAAAAGCACACGCAGGATTGGAGGGAAATGAAAGAGCTGACCAGCTTGCCAAGGAGGCCGCTGCTGCATCTAGTAAGAGGAAACCAGACTACGACTATTTTCCCGTCTCATTTGCGAAACGACAGCTCCGACTGGAAACGATTCGCGAATGGGATGCGAGATATAGGTCGGGAGAAGTGGCTGGAATCACAAAACTCTTCTTCCCTGATGTGATTGCTGCATATAGGGTAATTCGCAAGTTCGAACCGACATGCCTTAGCACTCAATTGTTGACCGGCCATGGGGGGTTCTCCGAATACCTATGTCGATTTAAGCGTAAGGAGAGTGCCTCATGCACTTGTGACCCAGGAGTAAAAGAGTCCGTCCCCCACATTATCTTGGAATGCCCAGTGTTCGGATATGAAAGGTACAAGATTGAACAGATTTTAGATACAAAACTGACAACAGAAAACATAAAATGTATAATGGTGGACAAGAGAAGGAAAAAGTTCATGGACTATTGCTTGAAACTAATAGAAACTGTCGTAAAAAGAAACAAGTAACAAAAGTATGATGACCATATATTATGTAATATATCGTATATCATACACGAAAATTTATTAAGGAAAATTATAATTAAAAGTAAGATTAAGCTTAGTTTAAGGTACAAATAAATATAGGATTTAAACCAGTGTAAGAAGAAAAAGTAAAAGGTATCAGACATCTGTTGTACCCTAATTTAATACAGAAAACTGTGTATGCTGTAAACCTGACACTTATAATAAAGAAATAAGAAAAGAGTAGATAGAAGGATAAGACCGGAATCCCACCGGGAAATGGCATGACAGAGATTGTAAAAAGAAAGATATAGTATGCGGAATATAAGTGCGAGAGAAATACTTGATAGCACTGGAACGAAAGATTATCAATAGATAAAATAGGCTTTGACTTTGGGTCAGAGGTAGTAGCATAAACAAAAAAAAAAAAAAAAAAAAAACCTAACCTAACCTAACCTAACCTAACCTAACCTAACCTAACCTAACCTAACCTAACCTAACCTAACCTAACCTAACCTAACCTAACCTAACCTAACCTAACCTAACCTAACCTAACCTAACCTAACCTAACCTAACCTAACCTAACCTAACCTAACCTAACCTAACCTAACCTAACCTAACCTAACCTAACCTAACCTAACCTAACCTAACCTAACCTAACCTAACCTAACCTAACCTAACCTAACCTAACCTAACCTAACCTAACCTAACCTAACCTAACCTAACCTAACCTAACCCGCTAACATATAAACATATATGTACATAGTACTAGATAATGGAAGGATAAGTGAGACATAAGTAAGGCTGGAAGTGATGGAAGAATCGCTGAGGATACAACTCAAGGACCTCGAAGGCAAAGTTAAAAAAGGCTTCGAAGACATGTGCGATTACTGCGGCGATAGTGGTTCCGACATCATCGACAAAGTTATCGACAAAATTGACGGGGTCAGCGACAAGGTCGACGTAGCACAAGCGGCCATAGACCACACTAGAGAAGGAGTGAAGACGGTGGGTCTCGCTGCGGCAGACCTCAAAAATGGAGTCGAAAACGTTGCCGGTGTTGTCGCCACCAGATCGGACAGAATAGAGGAGCTCATAAGGGAGGTCGTATGCGAGCCAAAGACTGACTCGCAGACTTACGCCCAAGTCACAGCAGCCAAACCGGGACGTCGGCCGGCGCTTCACTCGTTGGCGGTCACCACAGAAGATAGCAGGGTTACCGCCGACGGGGTGCTCGCCCGGGTGAAGGAGGCGGTCGACGCCAGGGGAACTGGACTGAAAATAAATAAAGTCCGAAAGGCCAAAAACCAGACGGTCATACTAGGATGTGACTCAGAGGCGGAGCTCAGAAGAGTTAAAGACCGGATTGACAGCAGAGGTGAGGGACTAAGAGCAGAGCCCATGAAAAACAAAAACCCGCTCGTTGTCCTTAAGGATGTCTTTTTGGATAGCGGCGATGAGGAAATAGTAAGGGCGCTCCACTCCCAGAACGACGACATTTTCAGGGGCTTAGACCAGGAGGAAATGGAAGTGAAAATAAAGTATAAGAAAAGGACCAGAAATCCCAAGACGGCGCACGTGGTCGTCCAAGTCAGACCCAAAGTATGGCAGAGGATGACGGAGGCTGGGGCTCTTTACCTTGACCTGCAAAGGGTCAGGGTGGAGGATCAGTCACCACTCATCCAATGTACAAAATGCTTAGCATTTGGACATGGCCGGAAATTTTGTACCGAGAGTGTGGACAGGTGCAGTCACTGCGGGGGACCGCATCTGCGCGAGCAGTGCGAGGACTTTGTTGCGGAGAGGGAACCGCAGTGTTGCAATTGCCTGCACTCAAAGCTCCAGAAGACCGACCACAACGCATTTAGCGTGGAGTGCCCGGTCCGTAAGAAATGGGATTACCTGGCTCGGACGACGACGGCATACGCCTAAAACAGCTGCTCCCTGGATATATAAATGTATGTATTTTAAATATATATTATGTATATATCAAAAACACACACGGGATAGCAAACACACACGGGACACTAAACACCTTACACAGCCCATAAATGTTAAACAAACACAAACATTAGTCAAGAAATAGCAATAAATATGTATATTCTAAGTATATATATATAGTATTGCCGAAAAATAAAATGAAGAAAAATAATAAATTATAGATAATTATATAGGTCCAATCCCTGTCCTAAACTTTAAACCCTGAACCCCAAAACCTACCTGGTCTAAGGAGAATAGTAAACGCTAACATATAAACATATATGTACATAGTACTAGATAATGGAAGGATAAGTGAGACATAAGTATGGGTCTTGGGATGTTAAAATCAAAATAAGTTGATAGAATTGTAAAATGAAGTATTCAATAGATAAGTAATAGATAAATAGACAGGAAAGTAGCAAAACAAAACACATGTTTAAATATATAATGGAAATAAAGAAAGCTATATAAGAACAGTTGTTATTGTGCAAAAGTATAAAAGGAAATATACTAAAATTAGAATAATATGTACAAGTAGCTAAAATTTAGAAATAAAGTTAAATGATTACATTTCGGTAAAAAGAATAATAAAAGGAAAGTGAAGCATAAGTAAAAGTCTTGGTTTTGTTTAAAACTAGAATAAGTTGATAGAACTGTTAAATCAAATACTAAATAAATAAGTAATAGACAAGCAAGGTAGCAAAATAAGGACATATGTTCGAATATATAATAGAAATAAGGAAAGTTGCTTAAGACCAATTGTTATCATGTAAAAGTATAAATAGAAATGTATCAAATAAGTATAACATGTATCAGCAGCTAAAACATATAAATAAGGTGAAATGATCACATATGGGTAAAAGTAAAAGGATAAGTGAAGCATAATTATAAGTCTTGGTTTTGTTTAAAAATTAGAATAAGCTGAGTGTATCGTAAAAAATTTAAGTACTAAATAAATAAGTAACAGATAAATAGATAAGGATAGTAGCAAAATAAGAACACATGTTTAAATATATAACAGAAGTAAGGAAAGTTATATAAGAATGACCTGTTATTATGTAAAAGTATAAATAGAAACTTATCAAAATAAGAATAATATGAATAAGCAGCTAAACTAAGAAATAAGATGGAATTATCACACTCATGTAAAAAATAAAAGGATAACTGAAGTATAAGTATAAGTTTTGGTTTTTGTTTAAAATTAGAATACACATTGTTAAATACATAATAGAAGTAAGGAAAGTTATATAGGAACGATTTAGTTATGTAAAAGTATAAATAGAAATGTATCAAAATAAGAATAATATTAATAAGTAGTTAAAACTTAGAAATAAGGTGAAACTATCACATTATGTAAATAAATCAAGGCGTAAACTTAATACCCCCTGAAATAAAGAAAAGTAAAGACAGTTAGAATAGCGGGAGTCCCACCCGGCTAAGAATGGAAAGGATGAATAAAAGAAAGACACAGTATGAGGCATAAAAGTGCGAGAGGAATAAATGATAGAAATTGAATGAATGAGAAACTTAGAATAATAAGAGCCGTTTGACCCATGAACGGGAAAAGCACAAAAAAAAAAAAAAAAAAAAAAAAAAAAAAAAAAAACCTAACCTAACCTAACCTAACCTAACCTAACCTAACCTAACCTAACCTAACCTAACCTAACCTAACCTAACCTAACCTAACCTAACCTAACCTAACCTCCGAATACCTTTACAGGTTTAAGTGCAAGGAAAGCCCATCGTGCATATGTGACCCCGAAAAACCAGAGACGGTTGTCCATATATTGACAGACTGCCCCGCCTACTCCCTAAAGAGGTACGAGATTGAGCAGGAGCTGGGAACGGAAATAAATATGGACACTATAAATACGTTATTAAAACGGAAAGAGACTAGAGCCAAATTCATAAAGTTTTGTGTAAAAGTTGCAGAAAAGGCGATAGCAAGAAATAAGTGAGCAAATGCTATGCTTAGTATTTATATTTGTGAAAAAAATATAAAACAGTAGCATAGCATTAAGTGGCCATATAAGGCACAGGAACTATTGTCCTAGTCGTTATGTTGTTGAAAAATTATATATGTATGTATTTAAATAATGATAATAAATATAATAATATATTAATAAATAAATAAAATATAATAATATAATGATAATAAATAATAAAAATATAATAATAATAATAATATATTAATTAATTAATATTTGTTAATAGCAGTTAAAGTATAATTGATAAATTACGTTTAGGCTGGAAGATACTTCAGAAATTAGCAGATTGTTGCGAAACAATTATAATAAATAAATATTTTAAAATTTGACTAAAAAGTGCTCTGACTTTGTCAGAGGGACACTGGAAGGCAGGAGTGTGGTTTTAGCCGGTAAGAGTCCGGCACTGCCCAGACTGGCTCAAAATGAGGCAGTCTGGGCGTCCATGAGGATTTCCCACTCCTGCCCAAACAAAAAAAAAAAAAAAAAAAAAAACCTAACCTAACCTAACCTAACCTAACCTAACCTAACCTAACCTAACCTAACCTTTTTTTTTTTTTTTTTTTTTTTTTTTTTTTTTTTTTTTTCACGCTGGGAAAAATGCATTACGCATACCCACCCATCGGGGGATGGGTGGGGTATGTGGGACTCCCGGGTAGAACCGGTATACCCACTAAACGACCCAGCGGCATTCCCGCATCGTCTGAGTGGAGGAGGACTGGGAATCGGCACAGGCCTTTCATCCGGCCCCCCTCCGACGACTGCCCGCCTTTACAGCGGGCCCGGCACGCCCCTCCCGTCGGGGAGGGGCCCAGGAATGACTGACGTGGGTGGTGAACAGTGCAATGCAGGAGAAGGCGCCCCCGCGCCTGTCTCCCGCTGTTCACCACCTGGAGGCGCATGACGACGATCATACAACCGCCGTCTCACGCCCCGTCTTCGCCTGCGGAGCGGCGCCGCGAGAGGGTCGTCCTCCCGCACGCGCTCCGCCGCCTCCTTCTGTGACATTACTTCTTCGCAGAAGGAGGCGACCGCTGCCCAGGCCCCCTCGCTTTCCAGCATCGAGTTGACGACGCCGGGAAGCGAGAGGTCCTGACCGACCGCTGCGACCAATGTATGGCGCAGCTCGGACCAGGCTGGGCACACCTCGAGGGTGTGCTGCGCCGTGTCCTCCGCCGCGCCACACTCGTGGCACGACGGGGTCTCCTCCCTTTGGATCCGGTGCAGGTGCGATCCGAAGCACCCATGGCCGGACAACACCTGCACCAGACGGAAAGAGAGGAAACCGTGGGACCGCTCAAGCCAATCTTTGAGGACTGGCCCGAGCGCGTCCAATGTTCGGCGGCCAAATGCGGCAGTGGCGAGGTCCTCCGTCCAATGATGGACGATTGCGTCCTTCGCCTCTTGCCGCACCGCCTCCCGCTCTTCTGCGGCGGGGAGCTCCCCGAGCGCCTTACGCCGCGCCGTCCATTCATACACTCTGGTCAGCACCCATGCCTCGAGCTCCCAAGGAGGGGTGCCGGCCAGAGCGCACGCCGCCGAGAAGCCTACCGAGCGGTAGGCCCTCCCCACCCGCTGTGCAATGGCCCTTTGGGGCCTGCGGATGGCAGTGGCGTTCTCCCTCCTGTGGAGGGAGTCCGCCCAGATTGGGGCACCGTAAAGGGCCATGCTCCTAAGGATGCCGGCGTACAAGCGCCGGCATCGCGCCTTCGGACCCCCCAGGTTCGGGAGGAGCCACGACAGGGCGTTCGCGGTCTTCAGCAGGCGCGTCGACAGCCCGCTGAAGTGTGGGCCGAAGCGCCACCTGCTGTCGAGGACAAGGCCCAAGTACTTCATCTGGGCCTTGACCCCGATCCTGACACCCTCCACGATAATGTGGCCGTCAGGAGGAATGCGCTGCCGTGGCCCGTGAAAATACACGGCCTCCGTCTTGTGCAGCGCAACCTTCAACCCGAGGCGGCGAATCCTTCCTGCCACTAAGGATCCGCCGGCAGAGGCCAGACTGGCCGCCTCCCTGAAGTCCCTCCCTCGGGCAATGAGGAGGGTGTCATCTGCGTAACAAATAACGCTCGTGCCACGGAGGAGGGTTCCCCGCAGGAGCCAGTCGAATCCAATGTTCCACAGCGGTGGTCCTAGGACGGACCCCTGTGGAACACCGGACTCTGCGCCATATCGCCTCACTCTGGCCGTCTTGTCTGCAAGGAGGACCACTCGGTCCTCCAAGTAGCTGGCCAAGAGTTGGCGCAAGTACTGAGGCACCCCGTGGTACCGGAGTGCCTCCAAGATTGTCGAGTGGGGGACAGAGTTGAAGGCGTTGGCTATGTCGAATGACACCGCCAACACTCCGTCCCCCGCCTCCACGGCCTCCCTTACCTGGCCCTTGAGTAGGGCCAACGCGTCAACCGTCGAACGACCCCGTCGGAACCCGAATAATAATTGGGCGTCGGACAGGTCCGGCCCCACCGTCCCCAGGTGGCTATTTAGCCGGTCGGCGATTATCCCCTCGAACAACTTACCGACCTCATCGAGCAAAACGATGGGCCGGTAAGCCGAGGGGGAGTCCGCCGGGCGTCCCTCCTTTCGGAGCAGGCATAGCCGCCCCTCCTTCCAAGGTTTCGGGAACCTCCCAGTCGTAAAACACGCACTAAAGAGGTCCCGAAACCTCTCCTCCATCTGTGAGGCGGCGATGGCCACCACCCGTGCGGGAACGCCGTCCGGCCCTGGGGCTGTGCTCTTCGCGCGGAGGCGCAGAGTCCCCGCGTAGAATTCCACCGCCGTAACCGGGGGGACCTCCTCCTCCGGCGGAGCCGCCTCCCGCGGGGGATCCATCACTGGCGGGGTGAAGTCGGTCCTGGACGGAAACAGGGACCGGACCACCCCATCCAGCAATGCCGGCTCGAGAGTCTCCGTCAGTGGAGGACCACAGGGGCGCAGTTTATTCCGCGCCGCCTTGTATGGTCTTCCATAGGGGTCCCTGTCGAGACCCTCCAGCATCTCGGCTCTCGACGCATCTTCGGCCGCGCACATTGCTGACTTGAGCACCGTCTTTGCGTCGACGTACGAGGCATAGAGGGCCTCCTCGTTGATGGGGTCTCGGGGCCTGCGCCTTCGACTCCGCGTGTAGGCCCTCCTGGCCGCCACGCAGGTGGTTCGGAGCCCCGCCAGTTCCTCCGACCACCAATAGACGGCGCGGCGGGGAGGCGGGTGGCGAGACCGGGGCATGCTGGAGTTGCACACCTCGGTCAGGGACCTCCTCAGCTGGAGGGCTGCGGCGTCCACGTCCAGGACCTCGACAGGAGGCGTGAGCCAGTCCTGGACGAACGCCGCCTCCTCCGCAGCCTCTCGGTCCAGGCGGGTGAGAGCCCACCGTGGGAACGCAGATTGGCCCGAGCGCGCCATTCCCTGGGAGCTCTGGGTGGAGATGTCGAACCGCACATATCGGTGGTCCGACAAAGTCTCCACCATCTCCACCCGCCAGTTCACGACGTGGGCGGCTAGCACGGGGGTGGCAAACGAGACGTCGACCACCGATCCTCCCCGTTGCCGCACACACGTGTGGACAGTCCCTCTGTTCAGGAGAGACACGCCGCACGACGCCGCCCAAAATTCAACGGCGCGTCCCCGGACGTTGCAGGAAGCGGCCGGGTTGCCCCAGGCCGTCGACTTGGCGTTCAGGTCACCCAATATGGCGACCTGGCGTGGCGCCGCCCTCCCGACCACCGCGGTGAGGATTTCGAGAAAGTTCTCGAAATCCGAGAGAGGGCGGTTTGGGGAGAAATAGACGCCCACAAGGGCTAATTCTCCCCACGCGGCGGCCACGTATCCCGGTCCCCTCTCTAAGAGCGAGAGGGGAGGGGAGTCTGTGGAAGACCGCGTCACCAATGCCACCAAGCCATCCCGATCGCCCAGCCAACGGCCAGGGACTGAGTACGGCTCGGCAACCGCCGCCACGTCCACCAACCACTCAGCCATGGTCTGCATCAGCAGATCCTGGGCCGCTCTGCAGTGGTTGGTGTTCGCCTGGAGGATGCGATGTTTGATCCTATCCATCAACAGTCATCGCACCCTCCTCCACAGCCGCCGATGTCCCTGCCTCAGGGACGGCGGTGGCAGCGACAGGCCGGATCGGCGCCTGCACTTTGCCCTTCTTGGGGGGAGGATTGCATTTCCTCCCCATCGTCACGTGCCCCGCCGGGCAGCCACTGGCGGCACACACCGCGCAGTGCGGCGTGGCGGCCTCGCAGGAGGCGGACTTGTGCCCGTCCTTGCCACAGCGGAAGCAATTGTCCGCCCTGTCGACCTCGGACGGACAAAGGGCCCGGGTGTGTCCGACTCCAAGACACTTGTAGCAGCGCAGAGGCTTGGCTGCAAGTGCCCGGACTACACCCGAGCTGAACCCGACGGTCAGCCGTCCCTTGGCGAGGACGGCTATAGCTGCGGCGACTGGGCACTCAAGGCGAATGGTGCCCATGCCGCCGCGGCCGGGTCTGATGGCCCGACATTGCACCGCTGTGATGCCACAGCCCCCCATCGCTGCGACCGCCGCCACCACCTCCTCTTTAGTGACCGAGTCGTCCAGGTCGGTCACCTCCAAGGGCACAGACTTCACGGGCCTGGTGACCCTTGCCGCGTCGGCGATGACCTCTTGCAACTTGGTTGCGAAGAGGTCCGCGTTGGCGCCGCCCTGAGCCCCCGGGAACTCGAACATTCGAGCTCCGGCCTGGGTCCGGCGGCAGGAGACTGTGCCGATACCCAGTTGGGTGGGATCGGCGTTTGTACGCGCCCGCATCATTATGGACGCGTACGTCTCCCCCCGCTCCACAGCCTCAGCGGTTAGCGTCACCACTACGGCTGCAGTCTTGGGAGGAACCAGCTTCCTCTTTGACCTCGCGGGGGCCCCACTAGCTGCAGGAGCAGCAGCGGTAGCAGCAGCGGTAGCAGCAGCGGTGGGCTTGGGGGCTGACGTCTTCCCCTTCCCCTTTCCTTTGCCTGCTGTCTGGGACGGGCCAGCAAGGGTGGCGGCGGAGGCGGCAGGGTCAGCCACCGTGCTAGACATCTTTTTGCCCTTTTTTACCTTCGTCCACCTTTGCTGGTTGGATGGGGTGGTGGACGGAAGATGGGCGTCTTCCCCCTGCGAGGACAGCTCCGGCTCGCGTGGCCTACTGTCCGCCGCGAGCGGCGGTCGCAGGCGTTTCTCCGGCAAGAGCCTGTCCTCGATGCCCGCAAGACAGGCTCTCGTGAAGGCCCTTTCCTCCGTGACCACCTTGCGGATTATATCCTCAAGGTTGGAGGGCAGGACCTCAACCGCTGGTCTCGGCTCGGCTGTGTTTGGCCGGGCCGTGGCTTCAGCCAGCTTCAGATGAAGCTGGCTGACCTCTGCCTGCAGGCGATCAACTTTCGCCTGCAGTTGCCGCGTTTCGTCGGTTGCCTTGCGCTGCACCAGCTCCCCGACGATGCCGCGCATGCTCGCGGCCCTACATTTAAGGGACTTTTGACAAGTCCCTTTCAAATTGGAGGACTTAGAGGCGACTGCCACTATCTCCTCTTCGTCCTCCTCAGCCATCAGCTCCAGCTCCGCCAAGGAGTGGTCCGCATAGTGAACGCGGGACGCGCCGTACCCGGACTTAGCCCGGGCGGCGCGCGTCCGTTGCTCCTTGGCCGCAACCCGCTCCTCCAGGTCTTGCTGGAGCTGCGCCCGCCGAGACAGGTCCAACTGGTGTTGGGCCTCCGCCAGACCCACGTCGTGGGTGTCCAACACCGGCTTCTTAGCCTTCGGCTGTGACGCCGTGTCCGAGGAACCCCCGGACCCCTTTCTTTGATGAACCCGCTTCGTCGTCTCCCGGCGACCAATCGCCGAACCTGCATCCGGCTCAGTCATAACGGAATCGTTGTCAGAGTCCAGCAACTCGCCCGCCAAGCTATAGACGCTAGCCGCAGACGGCGCGCGGCTAGCCTCCGACGCCGAGGCGCCCTCCGATTGGCCCTGAGAAGGGCCTTTTGGTTGGCCCTGAGAAGGGCCTTTTGGTTGGCCCTGAGAAGGGCCTTTTGGTTGGCCCTGAGAAGGGCCTTTTTTAGAACGCCCGGAGGCGGCCCGCGCGGGTTTTGGCATAGCCTCCGCAGGTGTCGTAGGTTCCGACGTTAAAATAAAATACAATAAAAAGGATAAAATACGCTACGACTGCACAGTGCCAGGAATGACTGACGTGGGTGGTGAACAGTGCAATGCAGGAGAAGGCGCCCCCGCGCCTGTCTCCCGCTGTTCACCACCTGGAGGCGCATGACGACGATCATACAACCGCCGTCTCACGCCCCGTCTTCGCCTGCGGAGCGGTGCCGCGAGAGGGTCGTCCTCCCGCACGCGCTCCGCCGCCTCCTTCTGTGACATTACTTCTTCGCAGAAGGAGGCGACCGCTGCCCAGGCCCCCTCGCTTTCCAGCATCGAGTTGACGACGCCGGGAAGCGAGAGGTCCCGCCCGACCGCTGCGACCAGTGTATGGCGCAGCTCGGACCAGGCTGGGCACACCTCGAGGGTGTGCTGCGCCGTGTCCTCCGCCGCGCCACACTCGTGGCACGACGGGGTCTCCTCCCTTTGGATCCGGTGCAGGTGCGATCCGAAGCACCCATGGCCGGACAACACCTGCACCAGACGGAAAGAGAGGAAACCGTGGGACCGCTCAAGCCAATCCTTGAGGACTGGCCCGAGCGCGTCCAGTGTCCGGCGGCCAAATGCGGCAGTGGCGAGGTCCTCCGTCCAATGATGGACGATTGCGTCCCTCGCCTCTTGCCGCACGGCCTCCCGCTCTTCTCCGGCGGGGAGCTCCCCGAGCGCCTTACGCCGCGCCGTCCATTCGTACACTCTGGTCAGCACCCATGCCTCGAGCTCCCAAGGAGGGGTGCCGGCCAGAGCGCACGCCGCCGAGAAGCCTACCGAGCGGTAGGCCCTCCCCACCCGCTGTGCAATGGCCCTTTGGGGCCTGCGGATAACCTAACCTAACCTAACCTAACCTAACCTAACCTAACCTAACCTAACCTAACCTAACCTAACCCAGTCTGGCTTCAACCGCCGCCCCGAACGCCACGAAAAAACCGCGCTCCGCTGTCGAAAAACGCTAGAAAAACGCTAAAAATAGCAAAAAGTTCATCGATATACAAGTGTTATACATCAAAAGACGCGCAATCGCAAGGCGATCACGGTTGTGAAGTTAGTTTTGTGAAAAGTGGAAAACAGTGCAAGTTTTAACCAAAAAAGGTGAAATTACGGGAACAGTTGACTTTGAAAGTCAAATATCTCCGGATCCAAAGCGACGACATAGTCTTTTTAAAAGCCTATCAGGATCGGCACACCAAGATCTTCGATCCCGGAAAAAGTCCCGAATTTTTCCGCGCAGGCGCGTGGAAATACAAGCAAGTACCTGTTTTCCCGGTGACGCATTCCCGATCCAGGACTAGGAAATCATCCCTGACCGTTCCCAGAGAAGGAGAACACG
Source organism: Cosmia trapezina (assembly GCA_905163495.3). Taxonomy (NCBI): domain Eukaryota; kingdom Metazoa; phylum Arthropoda; class Insecta; order Lepidoptera; family Noctuidae; genus Cosmia; species Cosmia trapezina. The sequence continues at coordinate 45,103 of LR991028.1, forward strand.
ACAAGGATCACGGAGGTATTTCCAAAATAAATTTCCATTCAGTGAAAACCCAGTAATTGCAATTACAAAATTCCTGTGCGGCCGTGAAAGAGCTGAAAACTTTTACCGGCCACTATTAAACGAAATCTTCAGCGACAACCTAGCTTCAAATTCTGGTGGGAGCTAGCTGGGATATCACCAAACTCGGATGCAAAAATTTAGATTTTTTAGACTGTAAATTCAGGATATATTAGAGTTTTAGTAAAGTGCTTAAAAATTTCCGCTCGCAAAATAATTGGTTTTCCGCCGATTATTGTAACTGAATTAACAATCGAAATACCCCACACATCCATAATATTTGTTTGGTTTTGTAATTGTAAAAGTAGCACTAGAGCATAACGTATTTTTGGTTAAAATCCTAGTAAATATAAATAAGTAATTCTAAAGTTATAGGTTATTTCAAATTGAAATTTTTTCCCCGATCTCCACGTGTTTGCGAGATATCGGAAAAGGCTATATTTCAGGAACGGGAGGTCGTGGAAGGAAAATAAGAGCTTCTACCATAGTTTCCCCGAAAAGGGCTATCCTAATAACTTTGTCCCATCACTCCACGACGTCTCTGTGAAAAAATCGGGGTAAATTATCGTAATTTTAGGGGAAATCTCCCCACTTTGCTTTCTCCCTATTGTTTACATATTATTTTACTGTTTTATTAATTATTATATAAGAGAGTAGATCTGTTTAATCCATCCCATTTTATTTATTCGTACATTTTTTTTGCACAAAATTTTTAAATCTCACCAACCGGGAATCGAACCCGGAACTTTTAAAAACTTAAAAACGCTCATATCTCGGGAACGGAGCCAGTTAGCCCATTTTTAACGCCAGCCTGGATATATCTATACTACGTATAGATATACAGCGACACTCTATTGGCCACCCTCCTTCCAACCCCCACCCTTCTTTTAATTAATATATTAGTATATTTAATATCCCCCCCCCCCCTCACCTAAAGTATCCTCCGTGGATCATTTATATCATCATTATATTTACGTATATACCCCCCAAAGCGAAATACCCCCCTCCAACCCTTCCTCGGACCATCACCTAATCCCCCCCCCCCTCTCCACTCACCTTCGATCATCTCACCCGCCTATATAATAGACCATATATATGTATGCTGCAGATCCCAGTCACCTAGTTGGTACCCCTCACCTCCCTTCCCCCTAAAAACTTAGTTCCCCAATTATTTCAGAAACGGCTGGGAATATCAAAATTTTGATAAAATTTCCCCCCCCCCACTAACCCCCCTCTCAGTTCGAACCTAGAATTAAATAAGACCCCAAGACCCCTATTTTATGACCCCAAGTACCCATATTTGTATATATTTATAGAATTTATATAACCCCTTAACATTACTTAAACCCCTGGGGCCGTCTCTCATGTGACCCCTTGTGACCCCCAAGACCCCATTTTTTGACCCCTGCCTTTTGTCCCCAAAAACTGAGTAGTACCCATATTTATTAATAACGGTTTTTCTCTTTATAGCCAGACTTATTTTAATTTTGATTAGTTTAATTGTTTTATAGATTTTAAGTGTTAAATCAAAGTTTCTTTATTTTTAAAGACATTTTAGCGTCCAAGTTTTTCAAGATCCCAAAACCATTTTACACGACAGTGGAGGACGAGCCAAGCTAAATAAGTACAAACTCGGGCATTCTGCGGCCACTGGAGGGGAAGTTGTACCGGTTTGAAGATTGACTTTGACAGTTCTTGAACTGTCAAACCAAATTTAAGACTCGGATAGCTCCCGAACCGGAGGTCGTAGAAGGTTGGGGTTTTCTTTGGGGACGTTGGCTGGCCCGTTTTCACCTGAGTAGCATAACTTACCCACTGTTACACTTCCGGGAAAACCCCCCCCCCATCTCACCCATCCCCTCTTCCAAAACACCCCATCATTCAATCACCCAACAATAAGATAACAAGCGGCCCTCAGCCATACTGTGAAATTAAAACCCTTCCGGGATAACCCCCCTCCACCCCTACTAAATATCACCCTATCGGGCCATATCTCGGGAACGAGAGGACATAGAGCCGATTCGACCTCAAAATCAGCCTTTGTGGTGTCGAAGACACCACGGCTAAAGTCACATAAGAGGAATCCATCCCCTCCATTTTTCCCTTTTTCCCCGAACCTTCCCCTCCCTTATCCTTTAAAAGGCCATATCTCGGGAACGAGAGGACTTAGAGCCGATCCGACCTCAAAATCAGCCTTTGTGGTGTCGAAGACACCACGGTTAAAGTCGCACAAGAGGTACCCTCCCCCCCCTGATTGGACCCTCCCCTACCCTTTTACACACTGTATCACAAATAAACCGGTAACTACGGGGGTCAGAAAAATTTGGACCGCGGATTAGTAGCGTTTGATTTTGACTCCTCATTTACAGGGAAGAGACGTAAAAAACAGGACTATATATTATATATAGTGTAATATACATTGACAAACACACCCCCCTATACAGGGTTAGACAATTTATACCACGTATTATTATTTATATCCTTCGACAACTTTCCCGTTCATTTCGTTGTGCCCTATACACACAAGTCATACAACGCGAAATACCAGCAAATTGAGGTTATAAAATGTTTCCCGGAATTCGCACCCCAATAAGCAGAGGGCCAGGAGCCAGCGCCAGCGGACCGCAAGAGTCGCGAAAAGAGGGATCCTCTGGAGCGCAAGCTGCGCCGAAGGGGTTAGCCCTGACGTTCGGTGGAAAAGACGCTGCCGCTCCCGCCACTACTCCCAGCACCGCGGGCCCGCCTGAACAGGCGCTGGACGCCGCCAAGACTTTTATCAGGAAACCTGAACGAAAGAGAAGATCTATGGACGTAATGAAGGCGTACAATAAAAACCCTGACGCTTACGCCACATCGTCCAGCGACTGGCTTCTCCAGGAGGTCATGAAGACTTTTGAGGACATACCAGCTAGAGTCAGGGATTACCCTCAGATGAGGAAGGACATAAAGACCTTCCTGGAGACACAGTCGGATAAGAGTCTGGGGATCTTATTCGAACTCAGCAAGCGGCTAAAGAACTCGGAGACGGCGCCAAAAACAGTCCTGTCTGCAAAAATTGACACCACGCCGTCATCACCCAAATTGCCGCGAGAAATTCTGGAAAGGCTGGAAGTGATGGAAGAATCGCTGAGGATACAACTCAAGGACCTCGAAGGCAAAGTTAAAAAAGGCTTCGAAGACATGTGCGATTACTGCGGCGATAGTGGTTCCGACATCATCGACAAAGTTATCGACAAAATTGACGGAGTCAGCGACAAGGTCGACGTAGCACAAGCGGCCATAGACCACACTAGAGAAGGAGTGAAGACAGTGGGTCTCGCTGCGGCAGACCTCAAAAATGGAGTCGAAAACGTTGCCGGTGTTGTCGCCACCAGATCGGACAGAATAGAGGAGCTCATAAGGGAGGTCGTATGCGAGCCAAAGACTGACTCGCAGACTTACGCCCAAGTCACAGCAGCCAAACCGGGACGTCGGCCGGCGCTTCACTCGTTGGCGGTCACCACAGAAGATAGCAGGGTTACCGCCGACGGGGTGCTCGCCCGGGTGAAGGAGGCGGTCGACGCCAGGGGAACTGGACTGAAAATAAATAAAGTCCGAAAGGCCAAAAACCAGACGGTCATACTAGGATGTGACTCAGAGGCGGAGCTCAGAAGAGTTAAAGACCGGATTGACAGCAGAGGTGAGGGACTAAGAGCAGAGCCCATGAAAAACAAAAACCCGCTCGTTGTCCTTAAGGATGTCTTTTTGGATAGCGGCGATGAGGAAATAGTAAGGGCGCTCCACTCCCAGAACGACGACATTTTCAGGGGCTTAGACCAGGAGGAAATGGAAGTGAAAATAAAGTATAAGAAAAGGACCAGAAATCCCAAGACGGCGCACGTGGTCGTCCAAGTCAGACCCAAAGTATGGCAGAGGATGATGGAGGCTGGGGCTCTTTACCTTGACCTGCAAAGGGTCAGGGTGGAGGATCAGTCACCACTCATCCAATGTACAAAATGCTTAGCATTTGGACATGGCCGGAAATTTTGTACCGAGAGTGTGGACAGGTGCAGTCACTGCGGGGGACCGCATCTGCGCGAGCAGTGCGAGGACTTTGTTGCGGAGAGGGAACCGCAGTGCTGCAATTGCCTGCACTCAAAGCTCCAGAAGACCGACCACAACGCATTTAGCGTGGAGTGCCCGGTCCGTAAGAAATGGGATTACCTGGCTCGGACGACGACGGCATACGCCTAAAACAGCTGCTCCCTGGATATATAAATGTATGTATTTTAAATATATATTATGTATATATCAAAAACACACACGGGATAGCAAACACACACGGGACACTAAACACCTTACACAGCCCATAAATGTTAAACAAACACAAACATTAGTCAAGAAATAGCAATAAATATGTATATTGTAAGTATATATATATAGTATTGCCGAAAAATAAAATGAAGAAAAATAATAAATTATAGATAATTATATAGGTCCAATCCCTGTCCTAAACTTTAAACCTTGAACCCCAAAACCTACCTGGTCTAAGGAGAATAGTAACGCTAACATATAAACATATATGTACACAGTACTAGATAATGGAAGGATAAGTGAGACATAAGTATGGGTCTTGGGATGTTAAAATCAAAATAAGTTGATAGAATTGTAAAATTAAGTATTCAATAGATAAGTAATAGATAAATAGACAGGAAAGTAGCAAAACAAAACACATGTTTAAATATATAATGGAAATAAAGAAAGCTATATAAGAACAGTTGTTATTGCGCAAAAGTATAAAAGGAAATATACTAAAATTAGAATAATATGTACAAGTAGCTAAAATTTAAAAATAAAGTTAAATGATTACATTTCGGTAAAAAGAATAATAAAAGGAAAGTGAAGCATAAGTAAAAGTCTTGGTTTTGTTTAAAACTAGAATAAGTTGATAGAACTGTTAAATCAAATACTAAATAAATAAGTAATAGACAAGCAAGGTAGCAAAATAAGGACATATGTTCGAATATATAATAGAAATAAGGAAAGTTGCTTAAGACCAATTGTTATCATGTAAAAGTATAAATAGAAATGTATCAAATAAGTATAATATGTATCAGCAGCTAAAACATATAAATAAGGTGAAATGATCACATATGGGTAAAAGTAAAAGAATAAGTGAAGCATAATTATAAGTCTTGGTTTTGTTTAAAAATTAGAATAAGCTGAGTGTATCGTAAAAATTTAAGTACTAAATAAATAAGTAACAGATAAATAGATAAGGATAGTAGCAAAATAAGAACACATGTTGAAATATATAACAGAAGTAAGGAAAGTTATATAAGAATGACCTGTTATTATGTAAAAGTATAAATAGAAACTTATCAAAATATGAATAAGCAGCTAAACTAAGAAATAAGATGGAATTATCACACTCATGTAAAAAAATAAAAAGGATAACTGAAGTATAAGTATAAGTTTTGGTCTTTGTTTAAAATTAGAATACACATTGTTAAATACATAATAGAAGTAAGGAAAGTTATATAGGAACGATTTTGTTATGTAAAAGTATAAATAGAAATGTATCAAAATAAGAATAATATTAATAAGTAGTTAAAACTTAGAAATAAGGTGAAACTATCACATTATGTAAATAAATCAAGGCGTAAACTTAATACCCCCTGAAATAAAGAAAAGTAAAGACAGTTAGAATAGCGGGAGTCCCACCCGGCTAAGAATGGAAAGGATGAATAAAAGAAAGACACAGTATGAGGCATAAAAGTGCGAGAGGAATAAATGATAGAAATTGAATGAATGAGAAACTTAGAATAATAAGAGTCGTTTGACCCATGAACGGGAAAAGCACAAAAAAAAAAAAAAAAAAAAAAAAAAAAAAAAAAAAAAAAAACCTAACCTAACCTAACCTAACCTAACCTAACCTAACCTAACCTAACCTAACCTAACCTAACCTAACCTAACCTAACCTAACCTAACCGTTATAACTTTGCATCCAGGAGACGCATTTTGAAGCTGTTTTCAGCCATTTTGAACTTGTATAGGCTCCCTCCTAATTTGAGACAAATAAAAATAGACAAAAGAGAAAATTAATTTTCTCCTCTCATCGACTTAGAAAAATTATCAATATTTTTCATAGAACACGTCATAATTTTGCATCTAGGTGACGCATCCTAACGCTGTTTTCAGCTGTTCTCATCATAGATAGGCTCCCTGCAAATTATTGACTAGTTAAAATAAGTAGGAACGCGAAAAAATTTTTCCCTTCATTGACATAGACAAAATTTTAAAATTTTTACAAAAAGTTATTTTCAAAAATTAATATCTCAAAATCTTACTGTAACCCCGCATTTTTTATAAATTTAATAAATACTTACCTGCCTTACCTGTATCCTGGCGCGCGCTCCGCGAGCTCGGGTCCCGTTTGGTAGTCGTTATTAAATTTTTTTGGGCATTTTTCGGTTGAAAAACAGGTTTTTTGACCGAAAATCAAAATTTTTGTTTTAAATAAATTCCAAAAACTGCATAGGTCGCTAGCCCGCGCCGAGACGCGTCTCAGGACACCTCGCGCGTGCGCCTAGCGCAAAAAAAACTTCAAAAAATTTCACTAAATTCAATATCGCATACCTACAAAATCCACCTTAGGGAGACAATAAACACTACAAATCGTTATAACTTTGCATCCAGGAGACGCATTTTGAAGCTGTTTTCAGCCATTTTGAACTTGTATAGGCTCCCTCCTAATTTGAGACAAATAAAAATAGACAAAAGAGAAAATTAATTTTCTCCTCTCATCGACTTAGAAAAATTATCAATATTTTTCATAGAACACGTCATAATTTTGCATCTAGGTGACGCATCCTAACGCTGTTTTCAGCTGTTCTCATCATAGATAGGCTCCCTGCAAATTATTGACTAGTTAAAATAAGTAGGAACGCGAAAAAATTTTTCCCTTCATTGACATAGACAAAATTTTAAAATTTTTACAAAAAGTTATTTTCAAAAATCAATATCTCAAAATCTTACTGTAACCCCGCATTTTTTATAAATTTAATAAATACTTACCTGCCTTACCTGTATCCTGGCGCGCGCTCCGCGAGCTCGGGTCCCGTTTGGTAGTCGTTATTCAATTTTTTTTGGGCATTTTTCGGTTGAAAAACAGGTTTTTTGACCGAAAATCAAAATTTTTGTTTTAAATAAATTCCAAAAACTGCATAGGTCGCTAGCCCGCGCCGAGACGCGTCTCAGGACACCTCGCGCGTGCGCCTAGCGCAAAAAAAACTTCAAAAAATTTCACTAAATTCAATATCGCATACCTACAAAATCCACCTTAGGGAGACAATAAACACTACAAATCGTTATAACTTTGCATCCAGGAGACGCATTTTGAAGCTGTTTTCAGCCATTTTGAACTTGTATAGGCTCCCTCCTAATTTGAGACAAATAAAAATAGACAAAAGAGAAAATTAATTTTCTCCTCTCATCGACTTAGAAAAATTATCAATATTTTTCATAGAACACGTCATAATTTTGCATCTAGGTGACGCATCCTAACGCTGTTTTCAGCTGTTCTCATCATAGATAGGCTCCCTGCAAATTATTGACTAGTTAAAATAAGTAGGAACGCGAAAAAATTTTTCCCTTCATTGACATAGACAAAATTTTAAAATTTTTACAAAAAGTTATTTTCAAAAATTAATATCTCAAAATCTTACTGTAACCCCGCATTTTTTATAAATTTAATAAATACTTACCTGCCTTACCTGTATCCTGGCGCGCGCTCCGCGAGCTCGGGTCCCGTTTGGTAGTCGTTATTCAATTTTTTTTGGGCATTTTTCGGTTGAAAAACAGGTTTTTTGACCGAAAATCAAAATTTTTGTTTTAAATAAATTCCAAAAACTGCATAGGTCGCTAGCCCGCGCCGAGACGCGTCTCAGGACACCTCGCGCGTGCGCCTAGCGCAAAAAAAACTTCAAAAAATTTCACTAAATTCAATATCGCATACCTACAAAATCCACCTTAGGGAGACAATAAACACTACAAATCGTTATAACTTTGCATCCAGGAGACGCATTTTGAAGCTGTTTTCAGCCATTTTGAACTTGTATAGGCTCCCTCCTAATTTGAGACAAATAAAAATAGACAAAAGAGAAAATTAATTTTCTCCTCTCATCGACTTAGAAAAATTATCAATATTTTTCATAGAACACGTCATAATTTTGCATCTAGGTGACGCATCCTAACGCTGTTTTCAGCTGTTCTCATCATAGATAGGCTCCCTGCAAATTATTGACTAGTTAAAATAAGTAGGAACGCGAAAAAATTTTTCCCTTCATTGACATAGACAAAATTTTAAAATTTTTACAAAAAGTTATTTTCAAAAATTAATATCTCAAAATCTTACTGTAACCCCGCATTTTTTATAAATTTAATAAATACTTACCTGCCTTACCTGTATCCTGGCGCGCGCTCCGCGAGCTCGGGTCCCGTTTGGTAGTCGTTATTAAATTTTTTTGGGCATTTTTCGGTTGAAAAACAGGTTTTTTGACCGAAAATCAAAATTTTTGTTTTAAATAAATTCCAAAAACTGCATAGGTCGCTAGCCCGCGCCGAGACGCGTCTCAGGACACCTCGCGCGTGCGCCTAGCGCAAAAAAAACTTCAAAAAATTTCACTAAATTCAATATCGCATACCTACAAAATCCACCTTAGGGAGACAATAAACACTACAAATCGTTATAACTTTGCATCCAGGAGACGCATTTTGAAGCTGTTTTCAGCCATTTTGAACTTGTATAGGCTCCCTCCTAATTTGAGACAAATAAAAATAGACAAAAGAGAAAATTAATTTTCTCCTCTCATCGACTTAGAAAAATTATCAATATTTTTCATAGAACACGTCATAATTTTGCATCTAGGTGACGCATCCTAACGCTGTTTTCAGCTGTTCTCATCATAGATAGGCTCCCTGCAAATTATTGACTAGTTAAAATAAGTAGGAACGCGAAAAAATTTTTCCCTTCATTGACATAGACAAAATTTTAAAATTTTTACAAAAAGTTATTTTCAAAAATTAATATCTCAAAATCTTACTGTAACCCCGCATTTTTTATAAATTTAATAAATACTTACCTGCCTTACCTGTATCCTGGCGCGCGCTCCGCGACCTCGGGTCCCGTTTGGTAGTCGTTATTCAATTTTTTTTGGGCATTTTTCGGTTGAAAAACAGGTTTTTTGACCGAAAATCAAAATTTTTGTTTTAAATAAATTCCAAAAACTGCATAGGTCGCTAGCCCGCGCCGAGACGCGTCTCAGGACACCTCGCGCGTGCGCCTAGCGCAAAAAAAACTTCAAAAAATTTCACTAAATTCAATATCGCATACCTACAAAATCCACCTTAGGGAGACAATAAACACTACAAATCGTTATAACTTTGCATCCAGGAGACGCATTTTGAAGCTGTTTTCAGCCATTTTGAACTTGTATAGGCTCCCTCCTAATTTGAGACAAATAAAAATAGACAAAAGAGAAAATTAATTTTCTCCTCTCATCGACTTAGAAAAATTATCAATATTTTTCATAGAACACGTCATAATTTTGCATCTAGGTGACGCATCCTAACGCTGTTTTCAGCTGTTCTCATCATAGATAGGCTCCCTGCAAATTATTGACTAGTTAAAATAAGTAGGAACGCGAAAAAATTTTTCCCTTCATTGACATAGACAAAATTTTAAAATTTTTACAAAAAGTTATTTTCAAAAATTAATATCTCAAAATCTTACTGTAACCCCGCATTTTTTATAAATTTAATAAATACTTACCTGCCTTACCTGTATCCTGGCGCGCGCTCCGCGAGCTCGGGTCCCGTTTGGTAGTCGTTATTAAATTTTTTTGGGCATTTTTCGGTTGAAAAACAGGTTTTTTGACCGAAAATCAAAATTTTTGTTTTAAATAAATTCCAAAAACTGCATAGGTCGCTAGCCCGCGCCGAGACGCGTCTCAGGACACCTCGCGCGTGCGCCTAGCGCAAAAAAAACTTCAAAAAATTTCACTAAATTCAATATCGCATACCTACAAAATCCACCTTAGGGAGACAATAAACACTACAAATCGTTATAACTTTGCATCCAGGAGACGCATTTTGAAGCTGTTTTCAGCCATTTTGAACTTGTATAGGCTCCCTCCTAATTTGAGACAAATAAAAATAGACAAAAGAGAAAATTAATTTTCTCCTCTCATCGACTTAGAAAAATTATCAATATTTTTCATAGAACACGTCATAATTTTGCATCTAGGTGACGCATCCTAACGCTGTTTTCAGCTGTTCTCATCATAGATAGGCTCCCTGCAAATTATTGACTAGTTAAAATAAGTAGGAACGCGAAAAAATTTTTCCCTTCATTGACATAGACAAAATTTTAAAATTTTTACAAAAAGTTATTTTCAAAAATTAATATCTCAAAATCTTACTGTAACCCCGCATTTTTTATAAATTTAATAAATACTTACCTGCCTTACCTGTATCCTGGCGCGCGCTCCGCGAGCTCGGGTCCCGTTTGGTAGTCGTTATTAAATTTTTTTGGGCATTTTTCGGTTGAAAAACAGGTTTTTTGACCGAAAATCAAAATTTTTGTTTTAAATAAATTCCAAAAACTGCATAGGTCGCTAGCCCGCGCCGAGACGCGTCTCAGGACACCTCGCGCGTGCGCCTAGCGCAAAAAAAACTTCAAAAAATTTCACTAAATTCAATATCGCATACCTACAAAATCCACCTTAGGGAGACAATAAACACTACAAATCGTTATAACTTTGCATCCAGGAGACGCATTTTGAAGCTGTTTTCAGCCATTTTGAACTTGTATAGGCTCCCTCCTAATTTGAGACAAATAAAAATAGACAAAAGAGAAAATTAATTTTCTCCTCTCATCGACTTAGAAAAATTATCAATATTTTTCATAGAACACGTCATAATTTTGCATCTAGGTGACGCATCCTAACGCTGTTTTCAGCTGTTCTCATCATAGATAGGCTCCCTGCAAATTATTGACTAGTTAAAATAAGTAGGAACGCGAAAAAATTTTTCCCTTCATTGACATAGACAAAATTTTAAAATTTTTACAAAAAGTTATTTTCAAAAATTAATATCTCAAAATCTTACTGTAACCCCGCATTTTTTATAAATTTAATAAATACTTACCTGCCTTACCTGTATCCTGGCGCGCGCTCCGCGAGCTCGGGTCCCGTTTGGTAGTCGTTATTAAATTTTTTTGGGCATTTTTCGGTTGAAAAACAGGTTTTTTGACCGAAAATCAAAATTTTTGTTTTAAATAAATTCCAAAAACTGCATAGGTCGCTAGCCCGCGCCGAGACGCGTCTCAGGACACCTCGCGCGTGCGCCTAGCGCAAAAAAAACTTCAAAAAATTTCACTAAATTCAATATCGCATACCTACAAAATCCACCTTAGGGAGACAATAAAAGGGAGACAATAAAAATCCCAGAGGGTCATGGCCATCCGGCTAGTCCGGGGATACCGCACGGTCTCCCGGGAGGCGGCGAGCCTCCTTGCCGGATTGCCGCCGTGGGATCTGGAGGCAAAGGTCCTCGCGCACGTGTGGGAGTGGCGCGAGGAGGCGAAGCGCCGGGGCGTAACTCCGCTGCCGCGAGAAATCACGGTACAGCGGACAGAGCTCCGGCGGGATCTCATGGCGGCATGGAGAGCGCGACTGTCGCAACCCAGCGCTGGGCACGCCACAATTGCGGCGATAAGTCCCCTCTTTGAGGAGTGGTTAGAGAGGCGCCACGGCGTCCTCACCTTCCGCCTGACGCAGGTCCTCACCGGACACGGTTGTTTCGGGAGGTTCCTGTTTCGCATAAGGCGGGAGGAAACGCCCGGGTGTTTCCATTGTGTGGATCGCCCGGAGGACACGGTGGAGCATACAGTGGAGGTCTGCCCGGCTTGGGCAGAGCACCGCCGTGTTCTCACGGAGGCGATCGGCGGCGGCGATCTCTCGCGTCCGAGCCTGGTCCAGGCTATGGTGCGGAGCGAGAGTGCATGGGAGGCCGTCACCTCCTTCTGCGAAGCAGTGATGCTCGCGAAGGAGGAGGCGGAACGCGTGAGGGAGAGGCAGCCTCACGCCCTCAGTCGCCGCAGGAGACGTCCCGGGCGGCGGGAATCGCGGGGCGATTTCCGGCCACCGTAGGCGCGGGCCTGCGGACGGTGAGCAGCGGGTAGCTCGCCGTCCGGTAAGGACCAGGCCCGAGTCGACGGCGCGTTGTGTTCCACGCGCGCCTCAAAGAGATGTCAGCAAGTGACGGGGCCCAATAGGGCCGACGCCGCTGGGGTCGCGGGTTGTCCGAAGGGGTTACCGCGGCCTTGGCATAGGCAACTGAAGGAACACGGGTGGGTTTTAGTCAGTAAAAGTCTGACACGCCCTTCCGCTCCACCCAGAGCGGGAGAAGTTATTTGATGATTTCCCACCCTCAAAAAAAAAAAAAAAAAAAAAAGGGAGACAATAAACACTACAAATCGTTATAACTTTGCATCCAGGAGACGCATTTTGAAGCTGTTTTCAGCCATTTTGAACTTGTATAGGCTCCCTCCTAATTTGAGACAAATAAAAATAGACAAAAGAGAAAATTAATTTTCTCCTCTCATCGACTTAGAAAAATTATCAATATTTTTCATAGAACACGTCATAATTTTGCATCTAGGTGACGCATCCTAACGCTGTTTTCAGCTGTTCTCATCATAGATAGGCTCCCTGCAAATTATTGACTAGTTAAAATAAGTAGGAACGCGAAAAAATTTTTCCCTTCATTGACATAGACAAAATTTTAAAATTTTTACAAAAAGTTATTTTCAAAAATTAATATCTCAAAATCTTACTGTAACCCCGCATTTTTTATAAATTTAATAAATACTTACCTGCCTTACCTGTATCCTGGCGCGCGCTCCGCGAGCTCGGGTCCCGTTTGGTAGTCGTTATTAAATTTTTTTGGGCATTTTTCGGTTGAAAAACAGGTTTTTTGACCGAAAATCAAAATTTTTGTTTTAAATAAATTCCAAAAACTGCATAGGTCGCTAGCCCGCGCCGAGACGCGTCTCAGGACACCTCGCGCGTGCGCCTAGCGCAAAAAAAACTTCAAAAAATTTCACTAAATTCAATATCGCATACCTACAAAATCCACCTTAGGGAGACAATAAACGGGGTGCGGAGACAGGAAACCTCCCCGAGTGCCCGTGGGCTGGAATTCCCTTCGGATACGTCCGTGGGGAAGGCCAGTCTTCGGGACGGTGCACCCTGGGGTGCGGGCAATGGTTCCCCTTAGGCACAAGTGCCTAAGGGGTTTCGTTGCCCGTATGCCAATATCCTGTCGGAGGAACGCTCCAACGTGTGTCCCTCTGCTCTAAGCAGAGACGCACAGCGGCGGAGTAAGAACGGGCTCGGTGTGCACTAACCCTGCCGCCGGGCAGGCAGAAGGAAGCCATTCATCCACCATCAATCATCATCATCCCCGCCACCATACACCATTCATCACTCACCACATCATCATTCCCATCCCATCATCCACCATCAATCATCATCATCCCCGCCACCATACACCATTCATCATTCACCACATCATCATTCCCATCCCATCATCCACCATCATCATTCCCATCATTTCCATTTTTCATTTCGTCATTTCCTTCTGCCACCGTTAGTCTCGTAGCCCCGAAGATCGTTCAAGGTCATGTCTCTGACTTTTGACGGGGGTCGAGGGTCTTGGCTTAACCGCCCGGACCGCGAGGTAGAAAACCTCTATAAAAAATCACCCCAAATCTCCAAGCGGCGGCGCACCGTGAGGGAGGTTGTAAGCTTGGTTAATGGGTAGCTTAATTAGCCGCTAGTGCGAACCACTTATTTTTTGAGCCAGTAAACAAAGTTAATACTCGTGGGAACAACAATGGAAAATTTTTTGAAAAACACCCTAAGACGAGAAGAGGAGAAGGAGAGGAGTGATGCGGGGTCGGAGTCCGACGCCGCATCGGGAGCGAAGGGCGCGAAGGGCTCTTTTAAGAGCCCGCAGTGCGTATTGGTGGCAGCCGCTGGTAGGAGTGCCTTCCTGAAGCGGAATGTGGAGTCGAATCCGGGGGATGCCCAGGGGTCTTCGTCGGATGGCGGAAAGGGCTCGGCCCCTAAGTATGCTCGCCGGGGCCTAGGGTGGACCCGGAAAAAGAGCAAGGGCCGAGCAAACACCGTACCGGTGGACGGCTCAGTTGCGTCGGCCGAGGGGAGCGCCATCGAGGCGTCTGGCGATGAGTCGGACGCCACTGGTGGCTCCAACTCGGAGCGGGCCAGGTTCGAGGAGGTCGTGGCCGCGGCAGTAAAGGGTGTGGCTTTGAAGAAGAAGCAGTCTTCTAAAGACAAGGCCATACCCGTAGCCAAGGCCTCCATTATGGCGGCAGCGGAGGCTCTGCTTCAAGGGCCTCCGTCGGACGGTATGTCCGAAATGCGGGCGGAGGTCGCCCGCTTGACAGCCGCCATGGAGCTTCTCCGAAAGGAGAATGAGGAGCTCCGAGCGGACCTGGCTAGGCTCCGCGAAGCCGGCCCTCAAAAGGTGCCGCAGGAGGGGGCGCAGCAGGGGCAGAGCGGGCTTGGGCCCGCAGAGGACAGACTTCTGACCCTGGTGCGGAAGGAACTGGCTGCGTTTAACAGCCGGTTCTCTGTCCTGGAGGGCATTGTCCTCCGGCCCCCGCTGGCGGCGAGCCGGCAGGCCTCGGGCCAGCCAAAGGCGGCATCGTACGCCGCCACGGCTGCCACGCCCAAACCTGGGTCAGCGGGGCAGGCGAAGGGCGGGGCCGCTCCTGCAAAGGCGCCTGCTAAGGCGCCTGAGAAGGCCCCGGCTGTGGCGGCGACGACGACGCGGCCGCCCCCGCCTTCTAAATCTCCTCCGGCTGACGCCGAATGGCAGGTAGCCGGGGAGAAGAAGAAGGAGGGCAAGGCGGCAAGGGCGGCCAAGCGGAAGGAGAGGCGGCGACGGCGCAAGGAGCGAAGCGTCGCGGCGAGGTTGCGCGCCCCAAAGTCCGCAGCTGTAGTGATCACACTACAGCCGGAAGCGGAGAAGAAGGGCGTGTCCTACCGCGACGTGCTCACCAAGGCGCGGGCGGCGGTGAACCTGGAGGAGATCGGGGTCACTAAGGGCATGCGTATTAGGGTCACGGCGACTGGGGCTCGTATGCTCGAGATCCCCGGTGCGGCCAGTGGCCCGACCGCTGACGCTCTGGCCGAAAGGCTTAGGGCGTCCTTAAATGCGGACGAAGCCCGAGTGTCCAGACCCGCCAAGTGCGCTGACATGCGCATCCTGGGTCTGGACGACTCCGTGACGGAGGGGGAAGTTGTGGCCGCCGTGGTCAAGACTGGGGGGTGCGCCTTCGAGCAGGTGAAGGTAGGCACCATCCGTCCAGACTCCACGGGGTTGCGAGCCGTTACGGTGAGCTGCCCCGTATCGGCGGCCAACAAAATCGTTGGGGAGGGCCCGAGATTCCAGGTGGGCTGGGATTCCACGCGGGTAAAACTGCTGGAACCCAGACCTCTGAGGTGCTTCCGTTGCCAAGTGGGCAACCACGTGGGAGCCAAATGCACCTCGGAGGTGGACCGCAGCAGTAATTGCTTCCGCTGTGGTCAGCCCGGTCACAAGGCCGGCTCGTGCAATGCCACGCCGCACTGTTACCTGTGTGCGGCAGCTGGCAAGCCGGCCGATCACCGGGCTGGAAGCAAGGGCTGTGGTCCACCCACGAAAGCCCGGGGCAAGGGCAAGCCCTCCGCCCCCTCTACCGCCGTCACCGCCGCAGCCGTCGCCACAGGCGCCGCCGTCGCTGCCGCCCCCACTGCCGTCGCCGCCGTACCCACTGCGGCGGAGCCCTCACAGGGGGCTCAGGAGGGGGCTGAAATGGAATGCCAGTAGTGGCCCCATTACGCCTCCTCCAGGCGAACATCAACCACTGCGCCGCCGCTCAGGATCTGTTGCTCCAGAGCATGGCGCAGTGGTCGATTAACATCGCCGTGGTCGCTGAGCCGTACTTTGTCCCGCCCAGTGATTACTGGGTGGAGGACCTGAGCGGCTCAGTGACCCTCATTTCGTCGGCCGCCGCCGGTACCCTGTCCCTTGAAGCCGTCAAGAAGGGACAGGGTTGCGTCGCAGCACGGTTCGGGGGGATTGTCGTGGTGGGGACATACTTCTCCCCGAACCGAACTCTCGCCGAGTTCCACAACTCCCTTGCGGAGTTGAAAACCGTCGTCGTCGGGTTTCGTTCCCTTCCCGTGCTTGTCCTCGGGGACTTCAACGCCAAGAATGTGGCTTGGGGTTCCCGGTGTACGGACACACGGGGCAGGATGGTGGAGGACTGGGCTCTGGAGACAGGCCTGGTCGTCCTAAACCGGGGTTCTGTCCCCACGTGTGTGCGGATGCGGGGCGAGTCGGTGGTGGACATCTCGTTCGCCAGCCCCGCTCTGCTGCCGCACGTGGTTGACTGGCGCGTCATGGAGGGGGTGGAGACCTATTCCGATCACCGGTACATCCGGTTTGATGTCTCCGCCCATACCTCGAGCGCGCCGGTCCGACAGGCCCCGAGTGGTCCGCGGTGGGCGCTGAAGAAGCTGGACCGGGAGCTCCTCCTGGAAGCCTCGATCGTGCAGGCCTGGGTGTCACCACCGGACAGGCCTGCCGACATCAACGACGAGGCGGAGTGGTTCCGGGAGGCCATGTCCGAGGTGTGCGACGTGGCAATGCCCCGGGTCCAGTCCAGTCGCGCCTTTCGCCAGGTGTATTGGTGGTCGCCGGAGCTGACGGCTCTGCGCGAGGCGTGCGTCGCCGCGCGACGCCTGTACACCAGGCACCGCAGGCTCCGTATCCGCCCTCCGGATACGGAAGCCATTCAGGCGGAGCTGTACGAGGGGTACAGAGCGGCGAAGACCGCCCTCCGAGCGGAGATCTTGCGGTCCAGGGATCTGGGCCGCGAGGAGTCGCTGGAGACTCTGAACAGAGACCCATGGGGGCGCCCCTACAAGATGGTGCGGGAGAAACTCCGCCCATGGGCGCCCCCGCTGACGCAGAGTCTCCGGCCCGAGCTCGTGGAGGACGTGGTGAGCGCTCTGTTCCCTTCGCGAGGGGAACATACTCCCCCGCCTATGGCTCCGCCTCATGCGGTGCCCGCTGCGGACCACGACACCGACGACGACGTTGATGCTCCGGAAGTGACCGAGGTAGAATTGAGAGCGGCGGTACGTAGGCTCAGTGCCAAAAATACCGCCCCAGGACCCGACGGCTTACCTGGAAGAGCCTGGGTTCTGGCCTTTGGGGCTCTCGGGCCTCGACTAGGGGGGCTCCTAAGCGCATGCTTGGAGAGGGGCCAGTTCCCACTTCGCTGGAAGACGGGGAAACTGGTCCTCATTAAGAAGCCGGGGCGCCCTGCGGACTCTCCGTCCGCTTACCGGCCCATCGTGCTGCTCGACGAGGTGGGCAAGCTCTTTGAAAGAGTAATTGCAGACCGCCTCGTCGGGTGGCTGGTGCAGGAGGGGCCGGATTTGGCGGAGAGCCAGTTTGGTTTCCGCAAGGGGCGCTCTACGGTGGACGCCATCATGCGCGTGCGAGCCCTCACGACGGGGGATGCAGTGGCCCGGGGTGGGGTCGTCTTGGCGGTGTCCCTAGACATCGCCAACGCCTTTAATACCCTGCCCTGGAGTTGCATCAGGGAGGCATTGCGGTATCACCGGATGCCGACCTACCTCTGTCGGGTGGTCGAGGCCTATCTGACGGACAGGGCCGTCATCTACCCCGGTCATCAGGGAGAGTGGAACCGGCGAGAGATGTCGTGCGGTGTCCCACAGGGATCGGTCTTGGGGCCGCATCTGTGGGACATCGGTTACGACTGGGTGCTGCGCGCCGACCTCCCTAGCGGCGTCAGCGTAGTATGTTACGCTGACGACACGCTGGTCCTGGCGCAGGGGAGGTCGCACCAGGCGGCGGCTGAACTAGCGACACGCGGGGTTGCGATAGTCGTGGAGAGGATCCGGCAGTTGGGACTCGAGGTGGCCTTGCACAAGTCTGAGGCCATGTGTTTTCATGGTCCTCGGAATGCGCCACCGTCGGGTTCCGAAATAACGGTGGGAGGGGTTCACATCGGAGTCGGGTCGACGATGAAGTACCTGGGACTCGTCCTCGACAGCCGGTGGAACTTCGTGGAGCACTTCCGACGTTTGGCTCCCAGACTGGCACGGGCTGGGGCTGCCTTGAGGCGGCTCCTGCCCAATCTGGGGGGTCCAAACGCCTCCTGCCGGAGGCTCTACGCGGGGGTCGTGCGGTCCATGGCCCTTTACGGAGCACCGGTGTGGGCGCGTTCCCTAAGGCTGGGACCAGCCGGCAGGTTGAACGCGTCCCAGAGGGTCATGGCCATCCGGCTAGTCCGGGGATACCGCACGGTCTCCCGGGAGGCGGCGAGCCTCCTTGCCGGATTGCCACCGTGGGATCTGGAGGCAAAGGTCCTCGCGCACGTGTGGGAGTGGCGCGAGGAGGCGAAGCGCCGGGGCGTAACTCCGCTGCCGCGAGAAATCACGGTACAGCGGACAGAGCTCCGGCGGGATCTCATGGCGGCATGGAGAGCGCGACTGTCGCAACCCAGCGCTGGGCACGCCACAATTGCGGCGATAAGTCCCCTCTTTGAGGAGTGGTTAGAGAGGCGCCACGGCGTCCTCACCTTCCGCCTGACGCAGGTCCTCACCGGACATGGTTGTTTCGGGAGGTACCTGTTTCGCATAAGGCGGGAGGAAACGCCCGGGTGTTATCATTGTGTGGATCGCCCGGAGGACACGGTGGAGCATACAGTGGAGGTCTGCCCGGCTTGGGCAGAGCACCGCCGTGTTCTCACGGAGGCGATCGGCGGCGGCGATCTCTCGCGTCCGAGCCTGGTCCAGGCCATGGTGCGGAGCGAGAGTGCATGGGAGGCCGTCACCTCCTTCTGCGAAGCAGTGATGCTCGCGAAGGAGGAGGCGGAACGCGTGAGGGAGAGGCAGCCTCACGCCCTCAGTCGCCGCAGGAGACGCCCTGGGCGGCGGGAATCGCGGGGCGATTTCCGGCCACCGTAGGCGCGGGCCTGCGGACGGTGAGCAGCGGGTAGCTCGCCGTCCGGTAAGGACCAGGCCCGAGTCGACGGCGCGTTGTGTTCCACGCGCGCCTCAAAGAGATGTCAGCAAGTGACGGGGTCCAATAGGGCCGACGCCGCTGGGGTCGCGGATTGTCCGAAGGGGTTACCGCGGCCCTGGCATAGGCAACTGAAGGAACACGGGTGGGTTTTAGTCAGTAAAAGTCTGACACGCCCTTCCGCTCCACCCCGAGCGGGAGAAGTTATTTGATGATTTCCCACCCTCAAAAAAAAAAAAAAAAAAAAAAAAGGGAGACAATAAACACTACAAATCGTTATAACTTTGCATCCAGGAGACGCATTTTGAAGCTGTTTTCAGCCATTTTGAACTTGTATAGGCTCCCTCCTAATTTGAGACAAATAAAAATAGACAAAAGAGAAAATTAATTTTCTCCTCTCATCGACTTAGAAAAATTATCAATATTTTTCATAGAACACGTCATAATTTTGCATCTAGGTGACGCATCCTAACGCTGTTTTCAGCTGTTCTCATCATAGATAGGCTCCCTGCAAATTATTGACTAGTTAAAATAAGTAGGAACGCGAAAAAATTTTTCCCTTCATTGACATAGACAAAATTTTAAAATTTTTACAAAAAGTTATTTTCAAAAATTAATATCTCAAAATCTTACTGTAACCCCGCATTTTTTATAAATTTAATAAATACTTACCTGCCTTACCTGTATCCTGGCGCGCGCTCCGCGAGCTCGGGTCCCGTTTGGTAGTCGTTATTCAATTTTTTTTGGGCATTTTTCGGTTGAAAAACAGGTTTTTTGACCGAAAATCAAAATTTTTGTTTTAAATAAATTCCAAAAACTGCATAGGTCGCTAGCCCGCGCCGAGACGCGTCTCAGGACACCTCGCGCGTGCGCCTAGCGCAAAAAAAACTTCAAAAAATTTCACTAAATTCAATATCGCATACCTACAAAATCCACCTTAGGGAGACAATAAACACTACAAATCGTTATAACTTTGCATCCAGGAGACGCATTTTGAAGCTGTTTTCAGCCATTTTGAACTTGTATAGGCTCCCTCCTAATTTGAGACAAATAAAAATAGACAAAAGAGAAAATTAATTTTCTCCTCTCATCGACTTAGAAAAATTATCAATATTTTTCATAGAACACGTCATAATTTTGCATCTAGGTGACGCATCCTAACGCTGTTTTCAGCTGTTCTCATCATAGATAGGCTCCCTGCAAATTATTGACTAGTTAAAATAAGTAGGAACGCGAAAAAATTTTTCCCTTCATTGACATAGACAAAATTTTAAAATTTTTACAAAAAGTTATTTTCAAAAATTAATATCTCAAAATCTTACTGTAACCCCGCATTTTTTATAAATTTAATAAATACTTACCTGCCTTACCTGTATCCTGGCGCGCGCTCCGCGAGCTCGGGTCCCGTTTGGTAGTCGTTATTAAATTTTTTTGGGCATTTTTCGGTTGAAAAACAGGTTTTTTGACCGAAAATCAAAATTTTTGTTTTAAATAAATTCCAAAAACTGCATAGGTCGCTAGCCCGCGCCGAGACGCGTCTCAGGACACCTCGCGCGTGCGCCTAGCGCAAAAAAAACTTCAAAAAATTTCACTAAATTCAATATCGCATACCTACAAAATCCACCTTAGGGAGACAATAAACACTACAAATCGTTATAACTTTGCATCCAGGAGACGCATTTTGAAGCTGTTTTCAGCCATTTTGAACTTGTATAGGCTCCCTCCTAATTTGAGACAAATAAAAATAGACAAAAGAGAAAATTAATTTTCTCCTCTCATCGACTTAGAAAAATTATCAATATTTTTCATAGAACACGTCATAATTTTGCATCTAGGTGACGCATCCTAACGCTGTTTTCAGCTGTTCTCATCATAGATAGGCTCCCTGCAAATTATTGACTAGTTAAAATAAGTAGGAACGCGAAAAAATTTTTCCCTTCATTGACATAGACAAAATTTTAAAATTTTTACAAAAAGTTATTTTCAAAAATTAATATCTCAAAATCTTACTGTAACCCCGCATTTTTTATAAATTTAATAAATACTTACCTGCCTTACCTGTATCCTGGCGCGCGCTCCGCGAGCTCGGGTCCCGTTTGGTAGTCGTTATTAAATTTTTTTGGGCATTTTTCGGTTGAAAAACAGGTTTTTTGACCGAAAATCAAAATTTTTGTTTTAAATAAATTCCAAAAACTGCATAGGTCGCTAGCCCGCGCCGAGACGCGTCTCAGGACACCTCGCGCGTGCGCCTAGCGCAAAAAAAACTTCAAAAAATTTCACTAAATTCAATATCGCATACCTACAAAATCCACCTTAGGGAGACAATAAACACTACAAATCGTTATAACTTTGCATCCAGGAGACGCATTTTGAAGCTGTTTTCAGCCATTTTGAACTTGTATAGGCTCCCTCCTAATTTGAGACAAATAAAAATAGACAAAAGAGAAAATTAATTTTCTCCTCTCATCGACTTAGAAAAATTATCAATATTTTTCATAGAACACGTCATAATTTTGCATCTAGGTGACGCATCCTAACGCTGTTTTCAGCTGTTCTCATCATAGATAGGCTCCCTGCAAATTATTGACTAGTTAAAATAAGTAGGAACGCGAAAAAATTTTTCCCTTCATTGACATAGACAAAATTTTAAAATTTTTACAAAAAGTTATTTTCAAAAATTAATATCTCAAAATCTTACTGTAACCCCGCATTTTTTATAAATTTAATAAATACTTACCTGCCTTACCTGTATCCTGGCGCGCGCTCCGCGAGCTCGGGTCCCGTTTGGTAGTCGTTATTCAATTTTTTTTGGGCATTTTTCGGTTGAAAAACAGGTTTTTTGACCGAAAATCAAAATTTTTGTTTTAAATAAATTCCAAAAACTGCATAGGTCGCTAGCCCGCGCCGAGACGCGTCTCAGGACACCTCGCGCGTGCGCCTAGCGCAAAAAAAACTTCAAAAAATTTCACTAAATTCAATATCGCATACCTACAAAATCCACCTTAGGGAGACAATAAACACTACAAATCGTTATAACTTTGCATCCAGGAGACGCATTTTGAAGCTGTTTTCAGCCATTTTGAACTTGTATAGGCTCCCTCCTAATTTGAGACAAATAAAAATAGACAAAAGAGAAAATTAATTTTCTCCTCTCATCGACTTAGAAAAATTATCAATATTTTTCATAGAACACGTCATAATTTTGCATCTAGGTGACGCATCCTAACGCTGTTTTCAGCTGTTCTCATCATAGATAGGCTCCCTGCAAATTATTGACTAGTTAAAATAAGTAGGAACGCGAAAAAATTTTTCCCTTCATTGACATAGACAAAATTTTAAAATTTTTACAAAAAGTTATTTTCAAAAATTAATATCTCAAAATCTTACTGTAACCCCGCATTTTTTATAAATTTAATAAATACTTACCTGCCTTACCTGTATCCTGGCGCGCGCTCCGCGAGCTCGGGTCCCGTTTGGTAGTCGTTATTCAATTTTTTTTGGGCATTTTTCGGTTGAAAAACAGGTTTTTTGACCGAAAATCAAAATTTTTGTTTTAAATAAATTCCAAAAACTGCATAGGTCGCTAGCCCGCGCCGAGACGCGTCTCAGGACACCTCGCGCGTGCGCCTAGCGCAAAAAAAACTTCAAAAAATTTCACTAAATTCAATATCGCATACCTACAAAATCCACCTTAGGGAGACAATAAACACTACAAATCGTTATAACTTTGCATCCAGGAGACGCATTTTGAAGCTGTTTTCAGCCATTTTGAACTTGTATAGGCTCCCTCCTAATTTGAGACAAATAAAAATAGACAAAAGAGAAAATTAATTTTCTCCTCTCATCGACTTAGAAAAATTATCAATATTTTTCATAGAACACGTCATAATTTTGCATCTAGGTGACGCATCCTAACGCTGTTTTCAGCTGTTCTCATCATAGATAGGCTCCCTGCAAATTATTGACTAGTTAAAATAAGTAGGAACGCGAAAAAATTTTTCCCTTCATTGACATAGACAAAATTTTAAAATTTTTACAAAAAGTTATTTTCAAAAATTAATATCTCAAAATCTTACTGTAACCCCGCATTTTTTATAAATTTAATAAATACTTACCTGCCTTACCTGTATCCTGGCGCGCGCTCCGCGAGCTCGGGTCCCGTTTGGTAGTCGTTATTAAATTTTTTTGGGCATTTTTCGGTTGAAAAACAGGTTTTTTGACCGAAAATCAAAATTTTTGTTTTAAATAAATTCCAAAAACTGCATAGGTCGCTAGCCCGCGCCGAGACGCGTCTCAGGACACCTCGCGCGTGCGCCTAGCGCAAAAAAAACTTCAAAAAATTTCACTAAATTCAATATCGCATACCTACAAAATCCACCTTAGGGAGACAATAAACGGGGTGCGGAGACAGGAAACCTCCCCGAGTGCCCGTGGGCTGGAATTCCCTTCGGATACGTCCGTGGGGAAGGCCAGTCTTCGGGACGGTGCACCCTGGGGTGCGGGCAATGGTTCCCCTTAGGCACAAGTGCCTAAGGGGTTTCGTTGCCCGTATGCCAATATCCTGTCGGAGGAACGCTCCAACGTGTGTCCCTCTGCTCTAAGCAGAGACGCACAGCGGCGGAGTAAGAACGGGCTCGGTGTGCACTAACCCTGCCGCCGGGCAGGCAGAAGGAAGCCATTCATCCACCATCAATCATCATCATCCCCGCCACCATACACCATTCATCATTCACCACATCATCATTCCCATCCCATCATCCACCATCAATCATCATCATCCCCGCCACCATACACCATTCATCATTCACCACATCATCATTCCCATCCCATCATCCACCATCATCATTCCCATCATCATTTCCATTTCGTCATTTCCTTCTGCCGCCGTTAGTCTCGTAGCCCCGAAGATCGTTCAAGGTCATGTCTCTGACTTTTGACGGGGGTCGAGGGTCTTGGCTTAACCGCCCGGACCGCGAGGAAGAAAACCTCTATAAAAAATTACCCCAAACCTCCAAGCGGCGGCGCACCGTGAGGGAGGTTGGTAGCTTGATTAATGGGTAGCTAAATTAGTCGCTAGTGCGAACCACTGAAGATTTTGAGCAAGTACACAAAGATATATACTCGTGGGAACAATATGGAAGATTCTTATAAAAAAAACCCAAGACGAGACGAGGAGAAGGCGAGGAGTGATGCGGGGTCGGAGTCCGACGCCGCATCGGGGGCGAAGGCCGCGAAGGGCTCTTTCAAGAGCCCGGAGGGCGTAGTGGTGGGTTCCGCTGGCAGGAATGCTTTCCTGAAGCGGAACGTGGAGGAAAAACCGGGGGATGGCCAGGGGTCGTCTTCCTCAGATGGCGGAAAGGGCTCGGCCAAAAAAGCTCGCAAAGTTCTAGGCTGGAGTCACAAAAAGTCGAAGAGCAAGAGCCGGGCAATGGAGGAGGATGACTCCGTCGGCTCGGCCGAGGGGAGCACTCTGGAGGCGTCTGGCGATGAGTCGGACGCCTCTGGTGGCTCCAAGGCGGAGCGGGCCAGGTTCGCGGAGGTCGTGGCTGCTGCAGTGAAGGATGTGGCCTTGAAGAAGAAGCAATCTTCTAAGGACAAGGCCATACCTGCAGCCAAGGCCTCCATTATGGCGGCAGCGGAGGCCCTGCTTCAAGGGCCTCCGTCGGACGGCATGTCAGAAATGCGGGCGGAGGTCGCCCGCTTGACAGCCGCCATGGAGCTTCTCCGAAAGGAGAACGAGGAGCTCCGAGCGGACCTGGCCAGGCTCCGCGATGCCGGCCCTCAGAAGGCGCCGCAGGAGGGGGCGCAGCAGGGGCAGAGCGGGCTTGGGCCTGCAGAGGAGAAGTTACTGACCCTGGTGCGGAAGGAACTGGCTGCGTTCAACAGCCGGTTCTCTGTCCTGGAGGGCATTGTCCTCCGGCCCCCGCTGGCGGCGAGCCGGCAGGCCTCGGGCCAGCCAAAGGCGGCATCGTACGCCGCCGCCACAGCCGCCACGCCCAAACCTGGGTTGGCGGGGCAGGCGAAGGGCGGGGCCGCTCCTGCAAAGGCGCCTGCGAAGGCGCCTGCGAAGGCGCCTGCGAAGGCGCCTGCCAAGGCGCCTGAGAAGGCCCCGGCTGTGGCGGCGACGACGACGCGGCCGCCCCCGCCTTCTAAATCTCCTCCGGCTGACGCCGAATGGCAGGTAGCCGGGGAGAAGAGGAAGGAGGGCAAGGCGGCAAGGGCGGCCAAGCGGAAAGAGAGGCGGCGTCGGCGCAAGGAGAGAAGCGTCGCGGCGAGGTTGCGCGCCCCAAAGTCCGCAGCTGTAGTGATCACACTACAGCCGGAAGCGGAGAAGAAGGGCGTGTCCTACCGCGACGTGCTCACCAAGGCGCGGGCGGCGGTGAATTTGGAGGAGATCGGTGTCACAAAGGGCATGCGAGTAAGGGTCACGGCGACTGGGGCTCGTATGCTCGAGATCCCCGGTGCGGCTAGTGGCCCGACCGCTGACGCTCTGGCCGAAAGGCTTAGGGCGTCCTTAAATGCGGACGAAGCCCGAGTGTCCAGACCCGCCAAGTGCGCTGACATGCGCATCCTGGGTCTGGACGACTCTGTGACAGAGGGGGAAGTTGTGGCCGCCGTGGTCAAGACTGGGGGGTGCGCTATCGAGCAGGTGAGGGTAGGCACCATCCGTCCAGACTCCACGGGGTTGCGAGCCGTTACGGTGAGCTGCCCCGTATCGGCGGCCAACAAAATCGTTGGGGAGGGCCCTAGATTTCAGGTGGGCTGGGATTCCACGCGGGTGAAACTGCTGGAACCCAGACCTCTGAGGTGCTTCCGTTGCCAAGTGGGCAACCACGTGGGAGCGAAATGCACCTCGGAGGTGGACCGCAGCAGTAACTGCTTCCGCTGTGGTCAGCCCGGTCACAAGGCCGGCTCGTGCAATGCCACGCCGCACTGCTACCTATGTGCGGCAGCTGGCAAGCCGGCCGATCACCGGGCTGGAAGCAAGGGCTGTGGTCCACCCGCGAAAGCCCGGGGCAAGGGCAAGCCCTCCGCCCCCTCTACCGCCGTCACCGCCGCAGCCGTCGCCACAGGCGCCGTCGCTGCCGCCCCCACTGCCGTCACCGCCGTGCCCACTGCGGCGGAGCCCTCACAGGGGGCTCAGGAGGGGGCTGCAATGGAATGCCAGTAGTGGCCCCATTGCGCCTCCTCCAGGCGAACATCAACCACTGCGCCGCCGCTCAGGATCTGTTGATCCAGAGCATGGCGCAGTGGTCGATTAACATCGCCGTGGTCGCTGAGCCGTACTTTGTCCCGCCCAGTGATTACTGGGTGGAGGACCTGAGCGGCTCAGTGACCCTCATTTCGTCGGCCGCCGCCGGTACCCTGTCCCTTGAAGCCGTCAAGAAGGGACAGGGTTGCGTCGCAGCACGGTTCGGGGGGATTGTCGTGGTGGGGACATACTTCTCCCCGAACCGAACTCTCGCCGAGTTCCACAACTCCCTTGCGGAGTTGAAAAACGTCGTCGTCGGGTTTCGTTCCCTTCCCGTGCTTGTCCTCGGGGACTTCAACGCCAAGAATGTGGCTTGGGGTTCCCGGTGTACGGACACACGGGGCAGGATGGTGGAGGACTGGGCTCTGGAGACAGGCCTGGTCGTCCTAAACCGGGGTTCTGTCCCCACGTGTGTGCGGATGCGGGGCGAGTCGG
This sequence comes from Cosmia trapezina, assembly GCA_905163495.3. Lineage (NCBI taxonomy): Eukaryota > Metazoa > Arthropoda > Insecta > Lepidoptera > Noctuidae > Cosmia > Cosmia trapezina. The sequence goes on from LR991028.1 coordinate 72,017, forward strand.
TGGTGGACATCTCGTTCGCCAGCCCCGCTCTGTTGCCGCACGTGGTTGACTGGCGCGTCATGGAGGGGGTGGAGACCTATTCCGATCACCGGTACATCCGGTTTGACGTCTCCGCCCATACCTCGAGCGCGCCGGTCCGACAGGCCCCGAGTGGTCCGCGGTGGGCGCTGAAGAAGCTGGACCGGGAGCTCCTCCTGGAAGCCTCGATCGTGCAGGCCTGGGTGTCACCACCGGACAGGCCTGCCGACATCAACGACGAGGCGGAGTGGTTCCGGGAGGCCATGTCCGAAGTGTGCGACGTGGCAATGCCCCGGGTCCAGCCCAGTCGCGCCTTTCGCCAGGTGTATTGGTGGTCGCCGGAGCTGACGGCTCTGCGCGAGGCGTGCGTCGCCGCGCGACGCCTGTACACCAGGCACCGCAGGCTCCGTATCCGCCCTCCGGATACGGAAGCCATTCAGGCGGAGCTGTACGAGGGGTACAGAGCGGCGAAGACCGCCCTCCGAGCGGAGATCTTGCGGTCCAGGGATCTGGGCCGCGAGGAGTCGCTGGAGACTCTGAACAGAGACCCATGGGGGCGCCCCTACAAGTTGGTGCGGGAGAAACTCCGCCCATGGGCGCCCCCGCTGACGCAGAGTCTCCGGCCCGAGCTCGTGGAGGACGTGGTGAGCGCTCTGTTCCCTTCGCGAGGGGAACATACTCCCCCGCCTATGGCTCCGCCTCATGCGGTGCCCGCTGCGGACCACGACACCGACGACGACGTTGATGCTCCGGAAGTGACCGAGGTAGAGTTGAGAGCGGCGGTACGTAGGCTCAGTGCCAAAAATACCGCCCCCGGACCCGACGGCTTACCTGGAAGAGCCTGGGTTCTGGCCTTTGGGGCTCTCGGGCCTCGACTAGGGGGGCTCCTAAGCGCATGCTTGGAGAGGGGCCAGTTCCCACTTCGCTGGAAGACGGGGAAACTGGTCCTCATTAAGAAGCCGGGGCGCCCTGCGGACTCTCCGTCCGCTTACCGGCCCATCGTGCTGCTCGACGAGGTGGGCAAGCTCTTTGAAAGAGTAATTGCAGACCGCCTCGTCGGGTGGCTGGTGCAGGAGGGGCCGGATTTGGCGGAGAGCCAGTTTGGTTTCCGCAAGGGGCGCTCTACGGTGGACGCCATCATGCGCGTGCGAGCCCTCACGACGGGGGATGCAGTGGCCCGGGGTGGGGTCGTCTTGGCGGTGTCCCTAGACATCGCCAACGCCTTTAATACCCTGCCCTGGAGTTGCATCAGGGAGGCATTGCGGTATCACCGGATGCCGACCTACCTCTGTCGAGTGGTCGAGGCCTATCTGACGGACAGGGCCGTCATCTACCCCGGTCATCAGGGAGAGTGGAACCGGCGAGAGATGTCGTGCGGTGTCCCACAGGGATCGGTCTTGGGGCCGCATCTGTGGGACATCGGTTACGACTGGGTGCTGCGCGCCGACCTCCCAAGCGGCGTCAGCGTAGTATGTTACGCTGACGACACGCTGGTCCTGGCGCAGGGGAGGTCGCACCAGGCGGCGGCTGAACTAGCGACACGCGGGGTTGCGATAGTCGTGGAGAGGATCCGGCAGTTGGGACTCGAGGTGGCCTTGCACAAGTCCGAGGCCATGTGTTTTCATGGTCCTCGGAATGCGCCACCGTCGGGTTCCGAAATAACGGTGGGAGGGGTTCACATCGGAGTCGGGTCGACGATGAAGTACCTGGGACTCGTCCTCGACAGCCGGTGGAACTTCGTGGAGCACTTCCGACGTTTGGCTCCCAGACTGGCACGGGCTGGGGCTGCCTTGAGGCGGCTCCTGCCCAATCTGGGGGGTCCAAACGCCTCCTGCCGGAGGCTCTACGCGGGGGTCGTGCGGTCCATGGCCCTTTACGGAGCACCGGTGTGGGCGCGTTCCCTAAGGCTGGGACCAGCCGGCAGGTTGAACGCGTCCCAGAGGGTCATGGCCATCCGGCTAGTCCGGGGATACCGCACGGTCTCCCGGGAGGCGGCGAGCCTCCTTGCCGGATTGCCGCCGTGGGATCTGGAGGCAAAGGTCCTCGCGCACGTGTGGGAGTGGCGCGAGGAGGCGAAGCGCCGGGGCGTAACTCCGCTGCCGCGAGAAATCACGGTACAGCGGACAGAGCTCCGGCGGGATCTCATGGCGGCATGGAGAGCGCGACTGTCGCAACCCAGCGCTGGGCACGCCACAATAGCGGCGATAAGTCCCCTCTTTGAGGAGTGGTTAGAGAGGCGCCACGGCGTCCTCACCTTCCGCCTGACGCAGGTCCTCACCGGACACGGTTGTTTCGGGAGGTTCCTGTTTCGCATAAGGCGGGAGGAAACGCCCGGGTGTTTCCATTGTGTAGATCGCCCGGAGGACACGGTGGAGCATACAGTGGAGGTCTGCCCGGCTTGGGCAGAGCACCGCCGTGTTCTCACGGAGGCGATCGGCGGCGGCGATCTCTCGCGTCCGAGCCTGGTCCAGGCCATGGTGCGGAGCGAGAGTGCATGGGAGGCCGTCACCTCCTTCTGCGAAGCAGTGATGCTCGCGAAGGAGGAGGCGGAACGCGTGAGGGAGAGGCAGCCTCACGCCCTCAGTCGCCGCAGGAGACGCCCTGGGCGGCGGGAATCGCGGGGCGATTTCCGGCCACCGTAGGCGCGGGCCTGCGGACGGTGAGCAGCGGGTAGCTCGCCGTCCGGTAAGGACCAGGCCCGAGTCGACGGCGCGTCGTGTTCCACGCGCGCCTCAAAGAGATGTCAGCAAGTGACGGGGCCCAATAGGGCCGACGCCGCTGGGGTCGCGGGTTGTCTGAAAGGGTTACCGCGGCCCTGGCATGGGCAACTGAAGGAACACGGGTGGGTTTTAGTCAGTAAAAGTCTGACACGCCCTCCCGCTCCACCCAGAGCGGGAGAAGTTATTTGATGATTTCCCACCCTCAAAAAAAAAAAAAAAAAAAAAAAGGGAGACAATAAACACTACAAATCGTTATAACTTTGCATCCAGGAGACGCATTTTGAAGCTGTTTTCAGCCATTTTGAACTTGTATAGGCTCCCTCCTAATTTGAGACAAATAAAAATAGACAAAAGAGAAAATTAATTTTCTCCTCTCATCGACTTAGAAAAATTATCAATATTTTTCATAGAACACGTCATAATTTTGCATCTAGGTGACGCATCCTAACGCTGTTTTCAGCTGTTCTCATCATAGATAGGCTCCCTGCAAATTATTGACTAGTTAAAATAAGTAGGAACGCGAAAAAATTTTTCCCTTCATTGACATAGACAAAATTTTAAAATTTTTACAAAAAGTTATTTTCAAAAATTAATATCTCAAAATCTTACTGTAACCCCGCATTTTTTATAAATTTAATAAATACTTACCTGCCTTACCTGTATCCTGGCGCGCGCTCCGCGAGCTCGGGTCCCGTTTGGTAGTCGTTATTAAATTTTTTTGGGCATTTTTCGGTTGAAAAACAGGTTTTTTGACCGAAAATCAAAATTTTTGTTTTAAATAAATTCCAAAAACTGCATAGGTCGCTAGCCCGCGCCGAGACGCGTCTCAGGACACCTCGCGCGTGCGCCTAGCGCAAAAAAAACTTCAAAAAATTTCACTAAATTCAATATCGCATACCTACAAAATCCACCTTAGGGAGACAATAAACGGGGTGCGGAGACAGGAAACCTCCCCGAGTGCCCGTGGGCTGGAATTCCCTTCGGATACGTCCGTGGGGAAGGCCAGTCTTCGGGACGGTGCACCCTGGGGTGCGGGCAATGGTTCCCCTTAGGCACAAGTGCCTAAGGGGTTTCGTTGCCCGTATGCCAATATCCTGTCGGAGGAACGCTCCAACGTGTGTCCCTCTGCTCTAAGCAGAGACGCACAGCGGCGGAGTAAGAACGGGCTCGGTGTGCACTAACCCTGCCGCCGGGCAGGCAGAAGGAAGCCATTCATCCACCATCAATCATCATCATCCCCGCCACCATACACCATTCATCACTCACCACATCATCATTCCCATCCCATCATCCACCATCAATCATCATCATCCCCGCCACCATACACCATTCATCATTCACCACATCATCATTCCCATCCCATCATCCACCATCATCATTCCCATCATTTCCATTTTTCATTTCGTCATTTCCTTCTGCCACCGTTAGTCTCGTAGCCCCGAAGATCGTTCAAGGTCATGTCTCTGACTTTTGACGGGGGTCGAGGGTCTTGGCTTAACCGCCCGGACCGCGAGGTAGAAAACCTCTATAAAAAATCACCCCAAATCTCCAAGCGGCGGCGCACCGTGAGGGAGGTTGTAAGCTTGGTTAATGGGTAGCTTAATTAGCCGCTAGTGCGAACCACTTATTTTTTGAGCCAGTAAACAAAGTTAATACTCGTGGGAACAACAATGGAAAATTTTTTGAAAAACACCCTAAGACGAGAAGAGGAGAAGGAGAGGAGTGATGCGGGGTCGGAGTCCGACGCCGCATCGGGAGCGAAGGGCGCGAAGGGCTCTTTTAAGAGCCCGCAGTGCGTATTGGTGGCAGCCGCTGGTAGGAGTGCCTTCCTGAAGCGGAATGTGGAGTCGAATCCGGGGGATGCCCAGGGGTCTTCGTCGGATGGCGGAAAGGGCTCGGCCCCTAAGTATGCTCGCCGGGGCCTAGGGTGGACCCGGAAAAAGAGCAAGGGCCGAGCAAACACCGTACCGGTGGACGGCTCAGTTGCGTCGGCCGAGGGGAGCGCCATCGAGGCGTCTGGCGATGAGTCGGACGCCACTGGTGGCTCCAACTCGGAGCGGGCCAGGTTCGAGGAGGTCGTGGCCGCGGCAGTAAAGGGTGTGGCTTTGAAGAAGAAGCAGTCTTCTAAAGACAAGGCCATACCCGTAGCCAAGGCCTCCATTATGGCGGCAGCGGAGGCTCTGCTTCAAGGGCCTCCGTCGGACGGTATGTCCGAAATGCGGGCGGAGGTCGCCCGCTTGACAGCCGCCATGGAGCTTCTCCGAAAGGAGAATGAGGAGCTCCGAGCGGACCTGGCTAGGCTCCGCGAAGCCGGCCCTCAAAAGGTGCCGCAGGAGGGGGCGCAGCAGGGGCAGAGCGGGCTTGGGCCCGCAGAGGACAGACTTCTGACCCTGGTGCGGAAGGAACTGGCTGCGTTTAACAGCCGGTTCTCTGTCCTGGAGGGCATTGTCCTCCGGCCCCCGCTGGCGGCGAGCCGGCAGGCCTCGGGCCAGCCAAAGGCGGCATCGTACGCCGCTCCTGCAAAGGCGCCTGCTAAGGCGCCTGAGAAGGCCCCGGCTGTGGCGGCGACGACGACGCGGCCGCCCCCGCCTTCTAAATCTCCTCCGGCTGACGCCGAATGGCAGGTAGCCGGGGAGAAGAAGAAGGAGGGCAAGGCGGCAAGGGCGGCCAAGCGGAAGGAGAGGCGGCGACGGCGCAAGGAGCGAAGCGTCGCGGCGAGGTTGCGCGCCCCAAAGTCCGCAGCTGTAGTGATCACACTACAGCCGGAAGCGGAGAAGAAGGGCGTGTCCTACCGCGACGTGCTCACCAAGGCGCGGGCGGCGGTGAACCTGGAGGAGATCGGGGTCACTAAGGGCATGCGTATTAGGGTCACGGCGACTGGGGCTCGTATGCTCGAGATCCCCGGTGCGGCCAGTGGCCCGACCGCTGACGCTCTGGCCGAAAGGCTTAGGGCGTCCTTAAATGCGGACGAAGCCCGAGTGTCCAGACCCGCCAAGTGCGCTGACATGCGCATCCTGGGTCTGGACGACTCCGTGACGGAGGGGGAAGTTGTGGCCGCCGTGGTCAAGACTGGGGGGTGCGCCTTCGAGCAGGTGAAGGTAGGCACCATCCGTCCAGACTCCACGGGGTTGCGAGCCGTTACGGTGAGCTGCCCCGTATCGGCGGCCAACAAAATCGTTGGGGAGGGCCCGAGATTCCAGGTGGGCTGGGATTCCACGCGGGTAAAACTGCTGGAACCCAGACCTCTGAGGTGCTTCCGTTGCCAAGTGGGCAACCACGTGGGAGCCAAATGCACCTCGGAGGTGGACCGCAGCAGTAATTGCTTCCGCTGTGGTCAGCCCGGTCACAAGGCCGGCTCGTGCAATGCCACGCCGCACTGTTACCTGTGTGCGGCAGCTGGCAAGCCGGCCGATCACCGGGCTGGAAGCAAGGGCTGTGGTCCACCCACGAAAGCCCGGGGCAAGGGCAAGCCCTCCGCCCCCTCTACCGCCGTCACCGCCGCAGCCGTCGCCACAGGCGCCGCCGTCGCTGCCGCCCCCACTGCCGTCGCCGCCGTACCCACTGCGGCGGAGCCCTCACAGGGGGCTCAGGAGGGGGCTGAAATGGAATGCCAGTAGTGGCCCCATTACGCCTCCTCCAGGCGAACATCAACCACTGCGCCGCCGCTCAGGATCTGTTGCTCCAGAGCATGGCGCAGTGGTCGATTAACATCGCCGTGGTCGCTGAGCCGTACTTTGTCCCGCCCAGTGATTACTGGGTGGAGGACCTGAGCGGCTCAGTGACCCTCATTTCGTCGGCCGCCGCCGGTACCCTGTCCCTTGAAGCCGTCAAGAAGGGACAGGGTTGCGTCGCAGCACGGTTCGGGGGGATTGTCGTGGTGGGGACATACTTCTCCCCGAACCGAACTCTCGCCGAGTTCCACAACTCCCTTGCGGAGTTGAAAACCGTCGTCGTCGGGTTTCGTTCCCTTCCCGTGCTTGTCCTCGGGGACTTCAACGCCAAGAATGTGGCTTGGGGTTCCCGGTGTACGGACACACGGGGCAGGATGGTGGAGGACTGGGCTCTGGAGACAGGCCTGGTCGTCCTAAACCGGGGTTCTGTCCCCACGTGTGTGCGGATGCGGGGCGAGTCGGTGGTGGACATCTCGTTCGCCAGCCCCGCTCTGCTGCCGCACGTGGTTGACTGGCGCGTCATGGAGGGGGTGGAGACCTATTCCGATCACCGGTACATCCGGTTTGATGTCTCCGCCCATACCTCGAGCGCGCCGGTCCGACAGGCCCCGAGTGGTCCGCGGTGGGCGCTGAAGAAGCTGGACCGGGAGCTCCTCCTGGAAGCCTCGATCGTGCAGGCCTGGGTGTCACCACCGGACAGGCCTGCCGACATCAACGACGAGGCGGAGTGGTTCCGGGAGGCCATGTCCGAGGTGTGCGACGTGGCAATGCCCCGGGTCCAGTCCAGTCGCGCCTTTCGCCAGGTGTATTGGTGGTCGCCGGAGCTGACGGCTCTGCGCGAGGCGTGCGTCGCCGCGCGACGCCTGTACACCAGGCACCGCAGGCTCCGTATCCGCCCTCCGGATACGGAAGCCATTCAGGCGGAGCTGTACGAGGGGTACAGAGCGGCGAAGACCGCCCTCCGAGCGGAGATCTTGCGGTCCAGGGATCTGGGCCGCGAGGAGTCGCTGGAGACTCTGAACAGAGACCCATGGGGGCGCCCCTACAAGATGGTGCGGGAGAAACTCCGCCCATGGGCGCCCCCGCTGACGCAGAGTCTCCGGCCCGAGCTCGTGGAGGACGTGGTGAGCGCTCTGTTCCCTTCGCGAGGGGAACATACTCCCCCGCCTATGGCTCCGCCTCATGCGGTGCCCGCTGCGGACCACGACACCGACGACGACGTTGATGCTCCGGAAGTGACCGAGGTAGAATTGAGAGCGGCGGTACGTAGGCTCAGTGCCAAAAATACCGCCCCAGGACCCGACGGCTTACCTGGAAGAGCCTGGGTTCTGGCCTTTGGGGCTCTCGGGCCTCGACTAGGGGGGCTCCTAAGCGCATGCTTGGAGAGGGGCCAGTTCCCATTTCGCTGGAAGACGGGGAAACTGGTCCTCATTAAGAAGCCGGGGCGCCCTGCGGACTCTCCGTCCGCTTACCGGCCCATCGTGCTGCTCGACGAGGTGGGCAAGCTCTTTGAAAGAGTAATTGCAGACCGCCTCGTCGGGTGGCTGGTGCAGGAGGGGCCGGATTTGGCGGAGAGCCAGTTTGGTTTCCGCAAGGGGCGCTCTACGGTGGACGCCATCATGCGCGTGCGAGCCCTCACGACGGGGGATGCAGTGGCCCGGGGTGGGGTCGTCTTGGCGGTGTCCCTAGACATCGCCAACGCCTTTAATACCCTGCCCTGGAGTTGCATCAGGGAGGCATTGCGGTATCACCGGATGCCGACCTACCTCTGTCGGGTGGTCGAGGCCTATCTGACGGACAGGGCCGTCATCTACCCCGGTCATCAGGGAGAGTGGAACCGGCGAGAGATGTCGTGCGGTGTCCCACAGGGATCGGTCTTGGGGCCGCATCTGTGGGACATCGGTTACGACTGGGTGCTGCGCGCCGACCTCCCTAGCGGCGTCAGCGTAGTATGTTACGCTGACGACACGCTGGTCCTGGCGCAGGGGAGGTCGCACCAGGCGGCGGCTGAACTAGCGACACGCGGGGTTGCGATAGTCGTGGAGAGGATCCGGCAGTTGGGACTCGAGGTGGCCTTGCACAAGTCTGAGGCCATGTGTTTTCATGGTCCTCGGAATGCGCCACCGTCGGGTTCCGAAATAACGGTGGGAGGGGTTCACATCGGAGTCGGGTCGACGATGAAGTACCTGGGACTCGTCCTCGACAGCCGGTGGAACTTCGTGGAGCACTTCCGACGTTTGGCTCCCAGACTGGCACGGGCTGGGGCTGCCTTGAGGCGGCTCCTGCCCAATCTGGGGGGTCCAAACGCCTCCTGCCGGAGGCTCTACGCGGGGGTCGTGCGGTCCATGGCCCTTTACGGAGCACCGGTGTGGGCGCGTTCCCTAAGGCTGGGACCAGCCGGCAGGTTGAACGCGTCCCAGAGGGTCATGGCCATCCGGCTAGTCCGGGGATACCGCACGGTCTCCCGGGAGGCGGCGAGCCTCCTTGCCGGATTGCCACCGTGGGATCTGGAGGCAAAGGTCCTCGCGCACGTGTGGGAGTGGCGCGAGGAGGCGAAGCGCCGGGGCGTAACTCCGCTGCCGCGAGAAATCACGGTACAGCGGACAGAGCTCCGGCGGGATCTCATGGCGGCATGGAGAGCGCGACTGTCGCAACCCAGCGCTGGGCACGCCACAATTGCGGCGATAAGTCCCCTCTTTGAGGAGTGGTTAGAGAGGCGCCACGGCGTCCTCACCTTCCGCCTGACGCAGGTCCTCACCGGACATGGTTGTTTCGGGAGGTACCTGTTTCGCATAAGGCGGGAGGAAACGCCCGGGTGTTATCATTGTGTGGATCGCCCGGAGGACACGGTGGAGCATACAGTGGAGGTCTGCCCGGCTTGGGCAGAGCACCGCCGTGTTCTCACGGAGGCGATCGGCGGCGGCGATCTCTCGCGTCCGAGCCTGGTCCAGGCCATGGTGCGGAGCGAGAGTGCATGGGAGGCCGTCACCTCCTTCTGCGAAGCAGTGATGCTCGCGAAGGAGGAGGCGGAACGCGTGAGGGAGAGGCAGCCTCACGCCCTCAGTCGCCGCAGGAGACGCCCTGGGCGGCGGGAATCGCGGGGCGATTTCCGGCCACCGTAGGCGCGGGCCTGCGGACGGTGAGCAGCGGGTAGCTCGCCGTCCGGTAAGGACCAGGCCCGAGTCGACGGCGCGTTGTGTTCCACGCGCGCCTCAAAGAGATGTCAGCAAGTGACGGGGTCCAATAGGGCCGACGCCGCTGGGGTCGCGGATTGTCCGAAGGGGTTACCGCGGCCCTGGCATAGGCAACTGAAGGAACACGGGTGGGTTTTAGTCAGTAAAAGTCTGACACGCCCTTCCGCTCCACCCCGAGCGGGAGAAGTTATTTGATGATTTCCCACCCTCAAAAAAAAAAAAAAAAAAAAAAAAGGGAGACAATAAACACTACAAATCGTTATAACTTTGCATCCAGGAGACGCATTTTGAAGCTGTTTTCAGCCATTTTGAACTTGTATAGGCTCCCTCCTAATTTGAGACAAATAAAAATAGACAAAAGAGAAAATTAATTTTCTCCTCTCATCGACTTAGAAAAATTATCAATATTTTTCATAGAACACGTCATAATTTTGCATCTAGGTGACGCATCCTAACGCTGTTTTCAGCTGTTCTCATCATAGATAGGCTCCCTGCAAATTATTGACTAGTTAAAATAAGTAGGAACGCGAAAAAATTTTTCCCTTCATTGACATAGACAAAATTTTAAAATTTTTACAAAAAGTTATTTTCAAAAATTAATATCTCAAAATCTTACTGTAACCCCGCATTTTTTATAAATTTAATAAATACTTACCTGCCTTACCTGTATCCTGGCGCGCGCTCCGCGAGCTCGGGTCCCGTTTGGTAGTCGTTATTCAATTTTTTTTGGGCATTTTTCGGTTGAAAAACAGGTTTTTTGACCGAAAATCAAAATTTTTGTTTTAAATAAATTCCAAAAACTGCATAGGTCGCTAGCCCGCGCCGAGACGCGTCTCAGGACACCTCGCGCGTGCGCCTAGCGCAAAAAAAACTTCAAAAAATTTCACTAAATTCAATATCGCATACCTACAAAATCCACCTTAGGGAGACAATAAACACTACAAATCGTTATAACTTTGCATCCAGGAGACGCATTTTGAAGCTGTTTTCAGCCATTTTGAACTTGTATAGGCTCCCTCCTAATTTGAGACAAATAAAAATAGACAAAAGAGAAAATTAATTTTCTCCTCTCATCGACTTAGAAAAATTATCAATATTTTTCATAGAACACGTCATAATTTTGCATCTAGGTGACGCATCCTAACGCTGTTTTCAGCTGTTCTCATCATAGATAGGCTCCCTGCAAATTATTGACTAGTTAAAATAAGTAGGAACGCGAAAAAATTTTTCCCTTCATTGACATAGACAAAATTTTAAAATTTTTACAAAAAGTTATTTTCAAAAATTAATATCTCAAAATCTTACTGTAACCCCGCATTTTTTATAAATTTAATAAATACTTACCTGCCTTACCTGTATCCTGGCGCGCGCTCCGCGAGCTCGGGTCCCGTTTGGTAGTCGTTATTAAATTTTTTTTGGGCATTTTTCGGTTGAAAAACAGGTTTTTTGACCGAAAATCAAAATTTTTGTTTTAAATAAATTCCAAAAACTGCATAGGTCGCTAGCCCGCGCCGAGACGCGTCTCAGGACACCTCGCGCGTGCGCCTAGCGCAAAAAAAACTTCAAAAAATTTCACTAAATTCAATATCGCATACCTACAAAATCCACCTTAGGGAGACAATAAACACTACAAATCGTTATAACTTTGCATCCAGGAGACGCATTTTGAAGCTGTTTTCAGCCATTTTGAACTTGTATAGGCTCCCTCCTAATTTGAGACAAATAAAAATAGACAAAAGAGAAAATTAATTTTCTCCTCTCATCGACTTAGAAAAATTATCAATATTTTTCATAGAACACGTCATAATTTTGCATCTAGGTGACGCATCCTAACGCTGTTTTCAGCTGTTCTCATCATAGATAGGCTCCCTGCAAATTATTGACTAGTTAAAATAAGTAGGAACGCGAAAAAATTTTTCCCTTCATTGACATAGACAAAATTTTAAAATTTTTACAAAAAGTTATTTTCAAAAATTAATATCTCAAAATCTTACTGTAACCCCGCATTTTTTATAAATTTAATAAATACTTACCTGCCTTACCTGTATCCTGGCGCGCGCTCCGCGAGCTCGGGTCCCGTTTGGTAGTCGTTATTAAATTTTTTTGGGCATTTTTCGGTTGAAAAACAGGTTTTTTGACCGAAAATCAAAATTTTTGTTTTAAATAAATTCCAAAAACTGCATAGGTCGCTAGCCCGCGCCGAGACGCGTCTCAGGACACCTCGCGCGTGCGCCTAGCGCAAAAAAAACTTCAAAAAATTTCACTAAATTCAATATCGCATACCTACAAAATCCACCTTAGGGAGACAATAAACACTACAAATCGTTATAACTTTGCATCCAGGAGACGCATTTTGAAGCTGTTTTCAGCCATTTTGAACTTGTATAGGCTCCCTCCTAATTTGAGACAAATAAAAATAGACAAAAGAGAAAATTAATTTTCTCCTCTCATCGACTTAGAAAAATTATCAATATTTTTCATAGAACACGTCATAATTTTGCATCTAGGTGACGCATCCTAACGCTGTTTTCAGCTGTTCTCATCATAGATAGGCTCCCTGCAAATTATTGACTAGTTAAAATAAGTAGGAACGCGAAAAAATTTTTCCCTTCATTGACATAGACAAAATTTTAAAATTTTTACAAAAAGTTATTTTCAAAAATTAATATCTCAAAATCTTACTGTAACCCCGCATTTTTTATAAATTTAATAAATACTTACCTGCCTTACCTGTATCCTGGCGCGCGCTCCGCGAGCTCGGGTCCCGTTTGGTAGTCGTTATTCAATTTTTTTTGGGCATTTTTCGGTTGAAAAACAGGTTTTTTGACCGAAAATCAAAATTTTTGTTTTAAATAAATTCCAAAAACTGCATAGGTCGCTAGCCCGCGCCGAGACGCGTCTCAGGACACCTCGCGCGTGCGCCTAGCGCAAAAAAAACTTCAAAAAATTTCACTAAATTCAATATCGCATACCTACAAAATCCACCTTAGGGAGACAATAAACACTACAAATCGTTATAACTTTGCATCCAGGAGACGCATTTTGAAGCTGTTTTCAGCCATTTTGAACTTGTATAGGCTCCCTCCTAATTTGAGACAAATAAAAATAGACAAAAGAGAAAATTAATTTTCTCCTCTCATCGACTTAGAAAAATTATCAATATTTTTCATAGAACACGTCATAATTTTGCATCTAGGTGACGCATCCTAACGCTGTTTTCAGCTGTTCTCATCATAGATAGGCTCCCTGCAAATTATTGACTAGTTAAAATAAGTAGGAACGCGAAAAAATTTTTCCCTTCATTGACATAGACAAAATTTTAAAATTTTTACAAAAAGTTATTTTCAAAAATTAATATCTCAAAATCTTACTGTAACCCCGCATTTTTTATAAATTTAATAAATACTTACCTGCCTTACCTGTATCCTGGCGCGCGCTCCGCGAGCTCGGGTCCCGTTTGGTAGTCGTTATTAAATTTTTTTGGGCATTTTTCGGTTGAAAAACAGGTTTTTTGACCGAAAATCAAAATTTTTGTTTTAAATAAATTCCAAAAACTGCATAGGTCGCTAGCCCGCGCCGAGACGCGTCTCAGGACACCTCGCGCGTGCGCCTAGCGCAAAAAAAACTTCAAAAAATTTCACTAAATTCAATATCGCATACCTACAAAATCCACCTTAGGGAGACAATAAACACTACAAATCGTTATAACTTTGCATCCAGGAGACGCATTTTGAAGCTGTTTTCAGCCATTTTGAACTTGTATAGGCTCCCTCCTAATTTGAGACAAATAAAAATAGACAAAAGAGAAAATTAATTTTCTCCTCTCATCGACTTAGAAAAATTATCAATATTTTTCATAGAACACGTCATAATTTTGCATCTAGGTGACGCATCCTAACGCTGTTTTCAGCTGTTCTCATCATAGATAGGCTCCCTGCAAATTATTGACTAGTTAAAATAAGTAGGAACGCGAAAAAATTTTTCCCTTCATTGACATAGACAAAATTTTAAAATTTTTACAAAAAGTTATTTTCAAAAATTAATATCTCAAAATCTTACTGTAACCCCGCATTTTTTATAAATTTAATAAATACTTACCTGCCTTACCTGTATCCTGGCGCGCGCTCCGCGAGCTCGGGTCCCGTTTGGTAGTCGTTATTAAATTTTTTTGGGCATTTTTCGGTTGAAAAACAGGTTTTTTGACCGAAAATCAAAATTTTTGTTTTAAATAAATTCCAAAAACTGCATAGGTCGCTAGCCCGCGCCGAGACGCGTCTCAGGACACCTCGCGCGTGCGCCTAGCGCAAAAAAAACTTCAAAAAATTTCACTAAATTCAATATCGCATACCTACAAAATCCACCTTAGGGAGACAATAAAAGGGAGACAATAAAAATCCCAGAGGGTCATGGCCATCCGGCTAGTCCGGGGATACCGCACGGTCTCCCGGGAGGCGGCGAGCCTCCTTGCCGGATTGCCGCCGTGGGATCTGGAGGCAAAGGTCCTCGCGCACGTGTGGGAGTGGCGCGAGGAGGCGAAGCGCCGGGGCGTAACTCCGCTGCCGCGAGAAATCACGGTACAGCGGACAGAGCTCCGGCGGGATCTCATGGCGGCATGGAGAGCGCGACTGTCGCAACCCAGCGCTGGGCACGCCACAATTGCGGCGATAAGTCCCCTCTTTGAGGAGTGGTTAGAGAGGCGCCACGGCGTCCTCACCTTCCGCCTGACGCAGGTCCTCACCGGACACGGTTGTTTCGGGAGGTTCCTGTTTCGCATAAGGCGGGAGGAAACGCCCGGGTGTTTCCATTGTGTGGATCGCCCGGAGGACACGGTGGAGCATACAGTGGAGGTCTGCCCGGCTTGGGCAGAGCACCGCCGTGTTCTCACGGAGGCGATCGGCGGCGGCGATCTCTCGCGTCCGAGCCTGGTCCAGGCTATGGTGCGGAGCGAGAGTGCATGGGAGGCCGTCACCTCCTTCTGCGAAGCAGTGATGCTCGCGAAGGAGGAGGCGGAACGCGTGAGGGAGAGGCAGCCTCACGCCCTCAGTCGCCGCAGGAGACGTCCCGGGCGGCGGGAATCGCGGGGCGATTTCCGGCCACCGTAGGCGCGGGCCTGCGGACGGTGAGCAGCGGGTAGCTCGCCGTCCGGTAAGGACCAGGCCCGAGTCGACGGCGCGTTGTGTTCCACGCGCGCCTCAAAGAGATGTCAGCAAGTGACGGGGCCCAATAGGGCCGACGCCGCTGGGGTCGCGGGTTGTCCGAAGGGGTTACCGCGGCCTTGGCATAGGCAACTGAAGGAACACGGGTGGGTTTTAGTCAGTAAAAGTCTGACACGCCCTTCCGCTCCACCCAGAGCGGGAGAAGTTATTTGATGATTTCCCACCCTCAAAAAAAAAAAAAAAAAAAAAAAGGGAGACAATAAACACTACAAATCGTTATAACTTTGCATCCAGGAGACGCATTTTGAAGCTGTTTTCAGCCATTTTGAACTTGTATAGGCTCCCTCCTAATTTGAGACAAATAAAAATAGACAAAAGAGAAAATTAATTTTCTCCTCTCATCGACTTAGAAAAATTATCAATATTTTTCATAGAACACGTCATAATTTTGCATCTAGGTGACGCATCCTAACGCTGTTTTCAGCTGTTCTCATCATAGATAGGCTCCCTGCAAATTATTGACTAGTTAAAATAAGTAGGAACGCGAAAAAATTTTTCCCTTCATTGACATAGACAAAATTTTAAAATTTTTACAAAAAGTTATTTTCAAAAATTAATATCTCAAAATCTTACTGTAACCCCGCATTTTTTATAAATTTAATAAATACTTACCTGCCTTACCTGTATCCTGGCGCGCGCTCCGCGAGCTCGGGTCCCGTTTGGTAGTCGTTATTAAATTTTTTTGGGCATTTTTCGGTTGAAAAACAGGTTTTTTGACCGAAAATCAAAATTTTTGTTTTAAATAAATTCCAAAAACTGCATAGGTCGCTAGCCCGCGCCGAGACGCGTCTCAGGACACCTCGCGCGTGCGCCTAGCGCAAAAAAAACTTCAAAAAATTTCACTAAATTCAATATCGCATACCTACAAAATCCACCTTAGGGAGACAATAAACGGGGTGCGGAGACAGGAAACCTCCCCGAGTGCCCGTGGGCTGGAATTCCCTTCGGATACGTCCGTGGGGAAGGCCAGTCTTCGGGACGGTGCACCCTGGGGTGCGGGCAATGGTTCCCCTTAGGCACAAGTGCCTAAGGGGTTTCGTTGCCCGTATGCCAATATCCTGTCGGAGGAACGCTCCAACGTGTGTCCCTCTGCTCTAAGCAGAGACGCACAGCGGCGGAGTAAGAACGGGCTCGGTGTGCACTAACCCTGCCGCCGGGCAGGCAGAAGGAAGCCATTCATCCACCATCAATCATCATCATCCCCGCCACCATACACCATTCATCACTCACCACATCATCATTCCCATCCCATCATCCACCATCAATCATCATCATCCCCGCCACCATACACCATTCATCATTCACCACATCATCATTCCCATCCCATCATCCACCATCATCATTCCCATCATTTCCATTTTTCATTTCGTCATTTCCTTCTGCCACCGTTAGTCTCGTAGCCCCGAAGATCGTTCAAGGTCATGTCTCTGACTTTTGACGGGGGTCGAGGGTCTTGGCTTAACCGCCCGGACCGCGAGGTAGAAAACCTCTATAAAAAATCACCCCAAATCTCCAAGCGGCGGCGCACCGTGAGGGAGGTTGTAAGCTTGGTTAATGGGTAGCTTAATTAGCCGCTAGTGCGAACCACTTATTTTTTGAGCCAGTAAACAAAGTTAATACTCGTGGGAACAACAATGGAAAATTTTTTGAAAAACACCCTAAGACGAGAAGAGGAGAAGGAGAGGAGTGATGCGGGGTCGGAGTCCGACGCCGCATCGGGAGCGAAGGGCGCGAAGGGCTCTTTTAAGAGCCCGCAGTGCGTATTGGTGGCAGCCGCTGGTAGGAGTGCCTTCCTGAAGCGGAATGTGGAGTCGAATCCGGGGGATGCCCAGGGGTCTTCGTCGGATGGCGGAAAGGGCTCGGCCCCTAAGTATGCTCGCCGGGGCCTAGGGTGGACCCGGAAAAAGAGCAAGGGCCGAGCAAACACCGTACCGGTGGACGGCTCAGTTGCGTCGGCCGAGGGGAGCGCCATCGAGGCGTCTGGCGATGAGTCGGACGCCACTGGTGGCTCCAACTCGGAGCGGGCCAGGTTCGAGGAGGTCGTGGCCGCGGCAGTAAAGGGTGTGGCTTTGAAGAAGAAGCAGTCTTCTAAAGACAAGGCCATACCCGTAGCCAAGGCCTCCATTATGGCGGCAGCGGAGGCTCTGCTTCAAGGGCCTCCGTCGGACGGTATGTCCGAAATGCGGGCGGAGGTCGCCCGCTTGACAGCCGCCATGGAGCTTCTCCGAAAGGAGAATGAGGAGCTCCGAGCGGACCTGGCTAGGCTCCGCGAAGCCGGCCCTCAAAAGGTGCCGCAGGAGGGGGCGCAGCAGGGGCAGAGCGGGCTTGGGCCCGCAGAGGACAGACTTCTGACCCTGGTGCGGAAGGAACTGGCTGCGTTTAACAGCCGGTTCTCTGTCCTGGAGGGCATTGTCCTCCGGCCCCCGCTGGCGGCGAGCCGGCAGGCCTCGGGCCAGCCAAAGGCGGCATCGTACGCCGCCACGGCTGCCACGCCCAAACCTGGGTCAGCGGGGCAGGCGAAGGGCGGGGCCGCTCCTGCAAAGGCGCCTGCTAAGGCGCCTGAGAAGGCCCCGGCTGTGGCGGCGACGACGACGCGGCCGCCCCCGCCTTCTAAATCTCCTCCGGCTGACGCCGAATGGCAGGTAGCCGGGGAGAAGAAGAAGGAGGGCAAGGCGGCAAGGGCGGCCAAGCGGAAGGAGAGGCGGCGACGGCGCAAGGAGCGAAGCGTCGCGGCGAGGTTGCGCGCCCCAAAGTCCGCAGCTGTAGTGATCACACTACAGCCGGAAGCGGAGAAGAAGGGCGTGTCCTACCGCGACGTGCTCACCAAGGCGCGGGCGGCGGTGAACCTGGAGGAGATCGGGGTCACTAAGGGCATGCGTATTAGGGTCACGGCGACTGGGGCTCGTATGCTCGAGATCCCCGGTGCGGCCAGTGGCCCGACCGCTGACGCTCTGGCCGAAAGGCTTAGGGCGTCCTTAAATGCGGACGAAGCCCGAGTGTCCAGACCCGCCAAGTGCGCTGACATGCGCATCCTGGGTCTGGACGACTCCGTGACGGAGGGGGAAGTTGTGGCCGCCGTGGTCAAGACTGGGGGGTGCGCCTTCGAGCAGGTGAAGGTAGGCACCATCCGTCCAGACTCCACGGGGTTGCGAGCCGTTACGGTGAGCTGCCCCGTATCGGCGGCCAACAAAATCGTTGGGGAGGGCCCGAGATTCCAGGTGGGCTGGGATTCCACGCGGGTAAAACTGCTGGAACCCAGACCTCTGAGGTGCTTCCGTTGCCAAGTGGGCAACCACGTGGGAGCCAAATGCACCTCGGAGGTGGACCGCAGCAGTAATTGCTTCCGCTGTGGTCAGCCCGGTCACAAGGCCGGCTCGTGCAATGCCACGCCGCACTGTTACCTGTGTGCGGCAGCTGGCAAGCCGGCCGATCACCGGGCTGGAAGCAAGGGCTGTGGTCCACCCACGAAAGCCCGGGGCAAGGGCAAGCCCTCCGCCCCCTCTACCGCCGTCACCGCCGCAGCCGTCGCCACAGGCGCCGCCGTCGCTGCCGCCCCCACTGCCGTCGCCGCCGTACCCACTGCGGCGGAGCCCTCACAGGGGGCTCAGGAGGGGGCTGAAATGGAATGCCAGTAGTGGCCCCATTACGCCTCCTCCAGGCGAACATCAACCACTGCGCCGCCGCTCAGGATCTGTTGCTCCAGAGCATGGCGCAGTGGTCGATTAACATCGCCGTGGTCGCTGAGCCGTACTTTGTCCCGCCCAGTGATTACTGGGTGGAGGACCTGAGCGGCTCAGTGACCCTCATTTCGTCGGCCGCCGCCGGTACCCTGTCCCTTGAAGCCGTCAAGAAGGGACAGGGTTGCGTCGCAGCACGGTTCGGGGGGATTGTCGTGGTGGGGACATACTTCTCCCCGAACCGAACTCTCGCCGAGTTCCACAACTCCCTTGCGGAGTTGAAAACCGTCGTCGTCGGGTTTCGTTCCCTTCCCGTGCTTGTCCTCGGGGACTTCAACGCCAAGAATGTGGCTTGGGGTTCCCGGTGTACGGACACACGGGGCAGGATGGTGGAGGACTGGGCTCTGGAGACAGGCCTGGTCGTCCTAAACCGGGGTTCTGTCCCCACGTGTGTGCGGATGCGGGGCGAGTCGGTGGTGGACATCTCGTTCGCCAGCCCCGCTCTGCTGCCGCACGTGGTTGACTGGCGCGTCATGGAGGGGGTGGAGACCTATTCCGATCACCGGTACATCCGGTTTGATGTCTCCGCCCATACCTCGAGCGCGCCGGTCCGACAGGCCCCGAGTGGTCCGCGGTGGGCGCTGAAGAAGCTGGACCGGGAGCTCCTCCTGGAAGCCTCGATCGTGCAGGCCTGGGTGTCACCACCGGACAGGCCTGCCGACATCAACGACGAGGCGGAGTGGTTCCGGGAGGCCATGTCCGAGGTGTGCGACGTGGCAATGCCCCGGGTCCAGTCCAGTCGCGCCTTTCGCCAGGTGTATTGGTGGTCGCCGGAGCTGACGGCTCTGCGCGAGGCGTGCGTCGCCGCGCGACGCCTGTACACCAGGCACCGCAGGCTCCGTATCCGCCCTCCGGATACGGAAGCCATTCAGGCGGAGCTGTACGAGGGGTACAGAGCGGCGAAGACCGCCCTCCGAGCGGAGATCTTGCGGTCCAGGGATCTGGGCCGCGAGGAGTCGCTGGAGACTCTGAACAGAGACCCATGGGGGCGCCCCTACAAGATGGTGCGGGAGAAACTCCGCCCATGGGCGCCCCCGCTGACGCAGAGTCTCCGGCCCGAGCTCGTGGAGGACGTGGTGAGCGCTCTGTTCCCTTCGCGAGGGGAACATACTCCCCCGCCTATGGCTCCGCCTCATGCGGTGCCCGCTGCGGACCACGACACCGACGACGACGTTGATGCTCCGGAAGTGACCGAGGTAGAATTGAGAGCGGCGGTACGTAGGCTCAGTGCCAAAAATACCGCCCCAGGACCCGACGGCTTACCTGGAAGAGCCTGGGTTCTGGCCTTTGGGGCTCTCGGGCCTCGACTAGGGGGGCTCCTAAGCGCATGCTTGGAGAGGGGCCAGTTCCCACTTCGCTGGAAGACGGGGAAACTGGTCCTCATTAAGAAGCCGGGGCGCCCTGCGGACTCTCCGTCCGCTTACCGGCCCATCGTGCTGCTCGACGAGGTGGGCAAGCTCTTTGAAAGAGTAATTGCAGACCGCCTCGTCGGGTGGCTGGTGCAGGAGGGGCCGGATTTGGCGGAGAGCCAGTTTGGTTTCCGCAAGGGGCGCTCTACGGTGGACGCCATCATGCGCGTGCGAGCCCTCACGACGGGGGATGCAGTGGCCCGGGGTGGGGTCGTCTTGGCGGTGTCCCTAGACATCGCCAACGCCTTTAATACCCTGCCCTGGAGTTGCATCAGGGAGGCATTGCGGTATCACCGGATGCCGACCTACCTCTGTCGGGTGGTCGAGGCCTATCTGACGGACAGGGCCGTCATCTACCCCGGTCATCAGGGAGAGTGGAACCGGCGAGAGATGTCGTGCGGTGTCCCACAGGGATCGGTCTTGGGGCCGCATCTGTGGGACATCGGTTACGACTGGGTGCTGCGCGCCGACCTCCCTAGCGGCGTCAGCGTAGTATGTTACGCTGACGACACGCTGGTCCTGGCGCAGGGGAGGTCGCACCAGGCGGCGGCTGAACTAGCGACACGCGGGGTTGCGATAGTCGTGGAGAGGATCCGGCAGTTGGGACTCGAGGTGGCCTTGCACAAGTCTGAGGCCATGTGTTTTCATGGTCCTCGGAATGCGCCACCGTCGGGTTCCGAAATAACGGTGGGAGGGGTTCACATCGGAGTCGGGTCGACGATGAAGTACCTGGGACTCGTCCTCGACAGCCGGTGGAACTTCGTGGAGCACTTCCGACGTTTGGCTCCCAGACTGGCACGGGCTGGGGCTGCCTTGAGGCGGCTCCTGCCCAATCTGGGGGGTCCAAACGCCTCCTGCCGGAGGCTCTACGCGGGGGTCGTGCGGTCCATGGCCCTTTACGGAGCACCGGTGTGGGCGCGTTCCCTAAGGCTGGGACCAGCCGGCAGGTTGAACGCGTCCCAGAGGGTCATGGCCATCCGGCTAGTCCGGGGATACCGCACGGTCTCCCGGGAGGCGGCGAGCCTCCTTGCCGGATTGCCACCGTGGGATCTGGAGGCAAAGGTCCTCGCGCACGTGTGGGAGTGGCGCGAGGAGGCGAAGCGCCGGGGCGTAACTCCGCTGCCGCGAGAAATCACGGTACAGCGGACAGAGCTCCGGCGGGATCTCATGGCGGCATGGAGAGCGCGACTGTCGCAACCCAGCGCTGGGCACGCCACAATTGCGGCGATAAGTCCCCTCTTTGAGGAGTGGTTAGAGAGGCGCCACGGCGTCCTCACCTTCCGCCTGACGCAGGTCCTCACCGGACATGGTTGTTTCGGGAGGTACCTGTTTCGCATAAGGCGGGAGGAAACGCCCGGGTGTTATCATTGTGTGGATCGCCCGGAGGACACGGTGGAGCATACAGTGGAGGTCTGCCCGGCTTGGGCAGAGCACCGCCGTGTTCTCACGGAGGCGATCGGCGGCGGCGATCTCTCGCGTCCGAGCCTGGTCCAGGCCATGGTGCGGAGCGAGAGTGCATGGGAGGCCGTCACCTCCTTCTGCGAAGCAGTGATGCTCGCGAAGGAGGAGGCGGAACGCGTGAGGGAGAGGCAGCCTCACGCCCTCAGTCGCCGCAGGAGACGCCCTGGGCGGCGGGAATCGCGGGGCGATTTCCGGCCACCGTAGGCGCGGGCCTGCGGACGGTGAGCAGCGGGTAGCTCGCCGTCCGGTAAGGACCAGGCCCGAGTCGACGGCGCGTTGTGTTCCACGCGCGCCTCAAAGAGATGTCAGCAAGTGACGGGGTCCAATAGGGCCGACGCCGCTGGGGTCGCGGATTGTCCGAAGGGGTTACCGCGGCCCTGGCATAGGCAACTGAAGGAACACGGGTGGGTTTTAGTCAGTAAAAGTCTGACACGCCCTTCCGCTCCACCCCGAGCGGGAGAAGTTATTTGATGATTTCCCACCCTCAAAAAAAAAAAAAAAAAAAAAAAAGGGAGACAATAAACACTACAAATCGTTATAACTTTGCATCCAGGAGACGCATTTTGAAGCTGTTTTCAGCCATTTTGAACTTGTATAGGCTCCCTCCTAATTTGAGACAAATAAAAATAGACAAAAGAGAAAATTAATTTTCTCCTCTCATCGACTTAGAAAAATTATCAATATTTTTCATAGAACACGTCATAATTTTGCATCTAGGTGACGCATCCTAACGCTGTTTTCAGCTGTTCTCATCATAGATAGGCTCCCTGCAAATTATTGACTAGTTAAAATAAGTAGGAACGCGAAAAAATTTTTCCCTTCATTGACATAGACAAAATTTTAAAATTTTTACAAAAAGTTATTTTCAAAAATTAATATCTCAAAATCTTACTGTAACCCCGCATTTTTTATAAATTTAATAAATACTTACCTGCCTTACCTGTATCCTGGCGCGCGCTCCGCGAGCTCGGGTCCCGTTTGGTAGTCGTTATTCAATTTTTTTTGGGCATTTTTCGGTTGAAAAACAGGTTTTTTGACCGAAAATCAAAATTTTTGTTTTAAATAAATTCCAAAAACTGCATAGGTCGCTAGCCCGCGCCGAGACGCGTCTCAGGACACCTCGCGCGTGCGCCTAGCGCAAAAAAAACTTCAAAAAATTTCACTAAATTCAATATCGCATACCTACAAAATCCACCTTAGGGAGACAATAAACACTACAAATCGTTATAACTTTGCATCCAGGAGACGCATTTTGAAGCTGTTTTCAGCCATTTTGAACTTGTATAGGCTCCCTCCTAATTTGAGACAAATAAAAATAGACAAAAGAGAAAATTAATTTTCTCCTCTCATCGACTTAGAAAAATTATCAATATTTTTCATAGAACACGTCATAATTTTGCATCTAGGTGACGCATCCTAACGCTGTTTTCAGCTGTTCTCATCATAGATAGGCTCCCTGCAAATTATTGACTAGTTAAAATAAGTAGGAACGCGAAAAAATTTTTCCCTTCATTGACATAGACAAAATTTTAAAATTTTTACAAAAAGTTATTTTCAAAAATTAATATCTCAAAATCTTACTGTAACCCCGCATTTTTTATAAATTTAATAAATACTTACCTGCCTTACCTGTATCCTGGCGCGCGCTCCGCGAGCTCGGGTCCCGTTTGGTAGTCGTTATTAAATTTTTTTGGGCATTTTTCGGTTGAAAAACAGGTTTTTTGACCGAAAATCAAAATTTTTGTTTTAAATAAATTCCAAAAACTGCATAGGTCGCTAGCCCGCGCCGAGACGCGTCTCAGGACACCTCGCGCGTGCGCCTAGCGCAAAAAAAACTTCAAAAAATTTCACTAAATTCAATATCGCATACCTACAAAATCCACCTTAGGGAGACAATAAACACTACAAATCGTTATAACTTTGCATCCAGGAGACGCATTTTGAAGCTGTTTTCAGCCATTTTGAACTTGTATAGGCTCCCTCCTAATTTGAGACAAATAAAAATAGACAAAAGAGAAAATTAATTTTCTCCTCTCATCGACTTAGAAAAATTATCAATATTTTTCATAGAACACGTCATAATTTTGCATCTAGGTGACGCATCCTAACGCTGTTTTCAGCTGTTCTCATCATAGATAGGCTCCCTGCAAATTATTGACTAGTTAAAATAAGTAGGAACGCGAAAAAATTTTTCCCTTCATTGACATAGACAAAATTTTAAAATTTTTACAAAAAGTTATTTTCAAAAATTAATATCTCAAAATCTTACTGTAACCCCGCATTTTTTATAAATTTAATAAATACTTACCTGCCTTACCTGTATCCTGGCGCGCGCTCCGCGAGCTCGGGTCCCGTTTGGTAGTCGTTATTAAATTTTTTTGGGCATTTTTCGGTTGAAAAACAGGTTTTTTGACCGAAAATCAAAATTTTTGTTTTAAATAAATTGCAAAAACTGCATAGGTCGCTAGCCCGCGCCGAGACGCGTCTCAGGACACCTCGCGCGTGCGCCTAGCGCAAAAAAAACTTCAAAAAATTTCACTAAATTCAATATCGCATACCTACAAAATCCACCTTAGGGAGACAATAAACACTACAAATCGTTATAACTTTGCATCCAGGAGACGCATTTTGAAGCTGTTTTCAGCCATTTTGAACTTGTATAGGCTCCCTCCTAATTTGAGACAAATAAAAATAGACAAAAGAGAAAATTAATTTTCTCCTCTCATCGACTTAGAAAAATTATCAATATTTTTCATAGAACACGTCATAATTTTGCATCTAGGTGACGCATCCTAACGCTGTTTTCAGCTGTTCTCATCATAGATAGGCTCCCTGCAAATTATTGACTAGTTAAAATAAGTAGGAACGCGAAAAAATTTTTCCCTTCATTGACATAGACAAAATTTTAAAATTTTTACAAAAAGTTATTTTCAAAAATTAATATCTCAAAATCTTACTGTAACCCCGCATTTTTTATAAATTTAATAAATACTTACCTGCCTTACCTGTATCCTGGCGCGCGCTCCGCGAGCTCGGGTCCCGTTTGGTAGTCGTTATTCAATTTTTTTTGGGCATTTTTCGGTTGAAAAACAGGTTTTTTGACCGAAAATCAAAATTTTTGTTTTAAATAAATTCCAAAAACTGCATAGGTCGCTAGCCCGCGCCGAGACGCGTCTCAGGACACCTCGCGCGTGCGCCTAGCGCAAAAAAAACTTCAAAAAATTTCACTAAATTCAATATCGCATACCTACAAAATCCACCTTAGGGAGACAATAAACACTACAAATCGTTATAACTTTGCATCCAGGAGACGCATTTTGAAGCTGTTTTCAGCCATTTTGAACTTGTATAGGCTCCCTCCTAATTTGAGACAAATAAAAATAGACAAAAGAGAAAATTAATTTTCTCCTCTCATCGACTTAGAAAAATTATCAATATTTTTCATAGAACACGTCATAATTTTGCATCTAGGTGACGCATCCTAACGCTGTTTTCAGCTGTTCTCATCATAGATAGGCTCCCTGCAAATTATTGACTAGTTAAAATAAGTAGGAACGCGAAAAAATTTTTCCCTTCATTGACATAGACAAAATTTTAAAATTTTTACAAAAAGTTATTTTCAAAAATTAATATCTCAAAATCTTACTGTAACCCCGCATTTTTTATAAATTTAATAAATACTTACCTGCCTTACCTGTATCCTGGCGCGCGCTCCGCGAGCTCGGGTCCCGTTTGGTAGTCGTTATTAAATTTTTTTGGGCATTTTTCGGTTGAAAAACAGGTTTTTTGACCGAAAATCAAAATTTTTGTTTTAAATAAATTCCAAAAACTGCATAGGTCGCTAGCCCGCGCCGAGACGCGTCTCAGGACACCTCGCGCGTGCGCCTAGCGCAAAAAAAACTTCAAAAAATTTCACTAAATTCAATATCGCATACCTACAAAATCCACCTTAGGGAGACAATAAACACTACAAATCGTTATAACTTTGCATCCAGGAGACGCATTTTGAAGCTGTTTTCAGCCATTTTGAACTTGTATAGGCTCCCTCCTAATTTGAGACAAATAAAAATAGACAAAAGAGAAAATTAATTTTCTCCTCTCATCGACTTAGAAAAATTATCAATATTTTTCATAGAACACGTCATAATTTTGCATCTAGGTGACGCATCCTAACGCTGTTTTCAGCTGTTCTCATCATAGATAGGCTCCCTGCAAATTATTGACTAGTTAAAATAAGTAGGAACGCGAAAAAATTTTTCCCTTCATTGACATAGACAAAATTTTAAAATTTTTACAAAAAGTTATTTTCAAAAATTAATATCTCAAAATCTTACTGTAACCCCGCATTTTTTATAAATTTAATAAATACTTACCTGCCTTACCTGTATCCTGGCGCGCGCTCCGCGAGCTCGGGTCCCGTTTGGTAGTCGTTATTCAATTTTTTTTGGGCATTTTTCGGTTGAAAAACAGGTTTTTTGACCGAAAATCAAAATTTTTGTTTTAAATAAATTCCAAAAACTGCATAGGTCGCTAGCCCGCGCCGAGACGCGTCTCAGGACACCTCGCGCGTGCGCCTAGCGCAAAAAAAACTTCAAAAAATTTCACTAAATTCAATATCGCATACCTACAAAATCCACCTTAGGGAGACAATAAACACTACAAATCGTTATAACTTTGCATCCAGGAGACGCATTTTGAAGCTGTTTTCAGCCATTTTGAACTTGTATAGGCTCCCTCCTAATTTGAGACAAATAAAAATAGACAAAAGAGAAAATTAATTTTCTCCTCTCATCGACTTAGAAAAATTATCAATATTTTTCATAGAACACGTCATAATTTTGCATCTAGGTGACGCATCCTAACGCTGTTTTCAGCTGTTCTCATCATAGATAGGCTCCCTGCAAATTATTGACTAGTTAAAATAAGTAGGAACGCGAAAAAATTTTTCCCTTCATTGACATAGACAAAATTTTAAAATTTTTACAAAAAGTTATTTTCAAAAATTAATATCTCAAAATCTTACTGTAACCCCGCATTTTTTATAAATTTAATAAATACTTACCTGCCTTACCTGTATCCTGGCGCGCGCTCCGCGAGCTCGGGTCCCGTTTGGTAGTCGTTATTAAATTTTTTTGGGCATTTTTCGGTTGAAAAACAGGTTTTTTGACCGAAAATCAAAATTTTTGTTTTAAATAAATTCCAAAAACTGCATAGGTCGCTAGCCCGCGCCGAGACGCGTCTCAGGACACCTCGCGCGTGCGCCTAGCGCAAAAAAAACTTCAAAAAATTTCACTAAATTCAATATCGCATACCTACAAAATCCACCTTAGGGAGACAATAAACGGGGTGCGGAGACAGGAAACCTCCCCGAGTGCCCGTGGGCTGGAATTCCCTTCGGATACGTCCGTGGGGAAGGCCAGTCTTCGGGACGGTGCACCCTGGGGTGCGGGCAATGGTTCCCCTTAGGCACAAGTGCCTAAGGGGTTTCGTTGCCCGTATGCCAATATCCTGTCGGAGGAACGCTCCAACGTGTGTCCCTCTGCTCTAAGCAGAGACGCACAGCGGCGGAGTAAGAACGGGCTCGGTGTGCACTAACCCTGCCGCCGGGCAGGCAGAAGGAAGCCATTCATCCACCATCAATCATCATCATCCCCGCCACCATACACCATTCATCACTCACCACATCATCATTCCCATCCCATCATCCACCATCAATCATCATCATCCCCGCCACCATACACCATTCATCATTCACCACATCATCATTCCCATCCCATCATCCACCATCATCATTCCCATCATTTCCATTTTTCATTTCGTCATTTCCTTCTGCCACCGTTAGTCTCGTAGCCCCGAAGATCGTTCAAGGTCATGTCTCTGACTTTTGACGGGGGTCGAGGGTCTTGGCTTAACCGCCCGGACCGCGAGGTAGAAAACCTCTATAAAAAATCACCCCAAATCTCCAAGCGGCGGCGCACCGTGAGGGAGGTTGTAAGCTTGGTTAATGGGTAGCTTAATTAGCCGCTAGTGCGAACCACTTATTTTTTGAGCCAGTAAACAAAGTTAATACTCGTGGGAACAACAATGGAAAATTTTTTGAAAAACACCCTAAGACGAGAAGAGGAGAAGGAGAGGAGTGATGCGGGGTCGGAGTCCGACGCCGCATCGGGAGCGAAGGGCGCGAAGGGCTCTTTTAAGAGCCCGCAGTGCGTATTGGTGGCAGCCGCTGGTAGGAGTGCCTTCCTGAAGCGGAATGTGGAGTCGAATCCGGGGGATGCCCAGGGGTCTTCGTCGGATGGCGGAAAGGGCTCGGCCCCTAAGTATGCTCGCCGGGGCCTAGGGTGGACCCGGAAAAAGAGCAAGGGCCGAGCAAACACCGTACCGGTGGACGGCTCAGTTGCGTCGGCCGAGGGGAGCGCCATCGAGGCGTCTGGCGATGAGTCGGACGCCACTGGTGGCTCCAACTCGGAGCGGGCCAGGTTCGAGGAGGTCGTGGCCGCGGCAGTAAAGGGTGTGGCTTTGAAGAAGAAGCAGTCTTCTAAAGACAAGGCCATACCCGTAGCCAAGGCCTCCATTATGGCGGCAGCGGAGGCTCTGCTTCAAGGGCCTCCGTCGGACGGTATGTCCGAAATGCGGGCGGAGGTCGCCCGCTTGACAGCCGCCATGGAGCTTCTCCGAAAGGAGAATGAGGAGCTCCGAGCGGACCTGGCTAGGCTCCGCGAAGCCGGCCCTCAAAAGGTGCCGCAGGAGGGGGCGCAGCAGGGGCAGAGCGGGCTTGGGCCCGCAGAGGACAGACTTCTGACCCTGGTGCGGAAGGAACTGGCTGCGTTTAACAGCCGGTTCTCTGTCCTGGAGGGCATTGTCCTCCGGCCCCCGCTGGCGGCGAGCCGGCAGGCCTCGGGCCAGCCAAAGGCGGCATCGTACGCCGCCACGGCTGCCACGCCCAAACCTGGGTCAGCGGGGCAGGCGAAGGGCGGGGCCGCTCCTGCAAAGGCGCCTGCTAAGGCGCCTGAGAAGGCCCCGGCTGTGGCGGCGACGACGACGCGGCCGCCCCCGCCTTCTAAATCTCCTCCGGCTGACGCCGAATGGCAGGTAGCCGGGGAGAAGAAGAAGGAGGGCAAGGCGGCAAGGGCGGCCAAGCGGAAGGAGAGGCGGCGACGGCGCAAGGAGCGAAGCGTCGCGGCGAGGTTGCGCGCCCCAAAGTCCGCAGCTGTAGTGATCACACTACAGCCGGAAGCGGAGAAGAAGGGCGTGTCCTACCGCGACGTGCTCACCAAGGCGCGGGCGGCGGTGAACCTGGAGGAGATCGGGGTCACTAAGGGCATGCGTATTAGGGTCACGGCGACTGGGGCTCGTATGCTCGAGATCCCCGGTGCGGCCAGTGGCCCGACCGCTGACGCTCTGGCCGAAAGGCTTAGGGCGTCCTTAAATGCGGACGAAGCCCGAGTGTCCAGACCCGCCAAGTGCGCTGACATGCGCATCCTGGGTCTGGACGACTCCGTGACGGAGGGGGAAGTTGTGGCCGCCGTGGTCAAGACTGGGGGGTGCGCCTTCGAGCAGGTGAAGGTAGGCACCATCCGTCCAGACTCCACGGGGTTGCGAGCCGTTACGGTGAGCTGCCCCGTATCGGCGGCCAACAAAATCGTTGGGGAGGGCCCGAGATTCCAGGTGGGCTGGGATTCCACGCGGGTAAAACTGCTGGAACCCAGACCTCTGAGGTGCTTCCGTTGCCAAGTGGGCAACCACGTGGGAGCCAAATGCACCTCGGAGGTGGACCGCAGCAGTAATTGCTTCCGCTGTGGTCAGCCCGGTCACAAGGCCGGCTCGTGCAATGCCACGCCGCACTGTTACCTGTGTGCGGCAGCTGGCAAGCCGGCCGATCACCGGGCTGGAAGCAAGGGCTGTGGTCCACCCACGAAAGCCCGGGGCAAGGGCAAGCCCTCCGCCCCCTCTACCGCCGTCACCGCCGCAGCCGTCGCCACAGGCGCCGCCGTCGCTGCCGCCCCCACTGCCGTCGCCGCCGTACCCACTGCGGCGGAGCCCTCACAGGGGGCTCAGGAGGGGGCTGAAATGGAATGCCAGTAGTGGCCCCATTACGCCTCCTCCAGGCGAACATCAACCACTGCGCCGCCGCTCAGGATCTGTTGCTCCAGAGCATGGCGCAGTGGTCGATTAACATCGCCGTGGTCGCTGAGCCGTACTTTGTCCCGCCCAGTGATTACTGGGTGGAGGACCTGAGCGGCTCAGTGACCCTCATTTCGTCGGCCGCCGCCGGTACCCTGTCCCTTGAAGCCGTCAAGAAGGGACAGGGTTGCGTCGCAGCACGGTTCGGGGGGATTGTCGTGGTGGGGACATACTTCTCCCCGAACCGAACTCTCGCCGAGTTCCACAACTCCCTTGCGGAGTTGAAAACCGTCGTCGTCGGGTTTCGTTCCCTTCCCGTGCTTGTCCTCGGGGACTTCAACGCCAAGAATGTGGCTTGGGGTTCCCGGTGTACGGACACACGGGGCAGGATGGTGGAGGACTGGGCTCTGGAGACAGGCCTGGTCGTCCTAAACCGGGGTTCTGTCCCCACGTGTGTGCGGATGCGGGGCGAGTCGGTGGTGGACATCTCGTTCGCCAGCCCCGCTCTGCTGCCGCACGTGGTTGACTGGCGCGTCATGGAGGGGGTGGAGACCTATTCCGATCACCGGTACATCCGGTTTGATGTCTCCGCCCATACCTCGAGCGCGCCGGTCCGACAGGCCCCGAGTGGTCCGCGGTGGGCGCTGAAGAAGCTGGACCGGGAGCTCCTCCTGGAAGCCTCGATCGTGCAGGCCTGGGTGTCACCACCGGACAGGCCTGCCGACATCAACGACGAGGCGGAGTGGTTCCGGGAGGCCATGTCCGAGGTGTGCGACGTGGCAATGCCCCGGGTCCAGTCCAGTCGCGCCTTTCGCCAGGTGTATTGGTGGTCGCCGGAGCTGACGGCTCTGCGCGAGGCGTGCGTCGCCGCGCGACGCCTGTACACCAGGCACCGCAGGCTCCGTATCCGCCCTCCGGATACGGAAGCCATTCAGGCGGAGCTGTACGAGGGGTACAGAGCGGCGAAGACCGCCCTCCGAGCGGAGATCTTGCGGTCCAGGGATCTGGGCCGCGAGGAGTCGCTGGAGACTCTGAACAGAGACCCATGGGGGCGCCCCTACAAGATGGTGCGGGAGAAACTCCGCCCATGGGCGCCCCCGCTGACGCAGAGTCTCCGGCCCGAGCTCGTGGAGGACGTGGTGAGCGCTCTGTTCCCTTCGCGAGGGGAACATACTCCCCCGCCTATGGCTCCGCCTCATGCGGTGCCCGCTGCGGACCACGACACCGACGACGACGTTGATGCTCCGGAAGTGACCGAGGTAGAATTGAGAGCGGCGGTACGTAGGCTCAGTGCCAAAAATACCGCCCCAGGACCCGACGGCTTACCTGGAAGAGCCTGGGTTCTGGCCTTTGGGGCTCTCGGGCCTCGACTAGGGGGGCTCCTAAGCGCATGCTTGGAGAGGGGCCAGTTCCCACTTCGCTGGAAGACGGGGAAACTGGTCCTCATTAAGAAGCCGGGGCGCCCTGCGGACTCTCCGTCCGCTTACCGGCCCATCGTGCTGCTCGACGAGGTGGGCAAGCTCTTTGAAAGAGTAATTGCAGACCGCCTCGTCGGGTGGCTGGTGCAGGAGGGGCCGGATTTGGCGGAGAGCCAGTTTGGTTTCCGCAAGGGGCGCTCTACGGTGGACGCCATCATGCGCGTGCGAGCCCTCACGACGGGGGATGCAGTGGCCCGGGGTGGGGTCGTCTTGGCGGTGTCCCTAGACATCGCCAACGCCTTTAATACCCTGCCCTGGAGTTGCATCAGGGAGGCATTGCGGTATCACCGGATGCCGACCTACCTCTGTCGGGTGGTCGAGGCCTATCTGACGGACAGGGCCGTCATCTACCCCGGTCATCAGGGAGAGTGGAACCGGCGAGAGATGTCGTGCGGTGTCCCACAGGGATCGGTCTTGGGGCCGCATCTGTGGGACATCGGTTACGACTGGGTGCTGCGCGCCGACCTCCCTAGCGGCGTCAGCGTAGTATGTTACGCTGACGACACGCTGGTCCTGGCGCAGGGGAGGTCGCACCAGGCGGCGGCTGAACTAGCGACACGCGGGGTTGCGATAGTCGTGGAGAGGATCCGGCAGTTGGGACTCGAGGTGGCCTTGCACAAGTCTGAGGCCATGTGTTTTCATGGTCCTCGGAATGCGCCACCGTCGGGTTCCGAAATAACGGTGGGAGGGGTTCACATCGGAGTCGGGTCGACGATGAAGTACCTGGGACTCGTCCTCGACAGCCGGTGGAACTTCGTGGAGCACTTCCGACGTTTGGCTCCCAGACTGGCACGGGCTGGGGCTGCCTTGAGGCGGCTCCTGCCCAATCTGGGGGGTCCAAACGCCTCCTGCCGGAGGCTCTACGCGGGGGTCGTGCGGTCCATGGCCCTTTACGGAGCACCGGTGTGGGCGCGTTCCCTAAGGCTGGGACCAGCCGGCAGGTTGAACGCGTCCCAGAGGGTCATGGCCATCCGGCTAGTCCGGGGATACCGCACGGTCTCCCGGGAGGCGGCGAGCCTCCTTGCCGGATTGCCACCGTGGGATCTGGAGGCAAAGGTCCTCGCGCACGTGTGGGAGTGGCGCGAGGAGGCGAAGCGCCGGGGCGTAACTCCGCTGCCGCGAGAAATCACGGTACAGCGGACAGAGCTCCGGCGGGATCTCATGGCGGCATGGAGAGCGCGACTGTCGCAACCCAGCGCTGGGCACGCCACAATTGCGGCGATAAGTCCCCTCTTTGAGGAGTGGTTAGAGAGGCGCCACGGCGTCCTCACCTTCCGCCTGACGCAGGTCCTCACCGGACATGGTTGTTTCGGGAGGTACCTGTTTCGCATAAGGCGGGAGGAAACGCCCGGGTGTTATCATTGTGTGGATCGCCCGGAGGACACGGTGGAGCATACAGTGGAGGTCTGCCCGGCTTGGGCAGAGCACCGCCGTGTTCTCACGGAGGCGATCGGCGGCGGCGATCTCTCGCGTCCGAGCCTGGTCCAGGCCATGGTGCGGAGCGAGAGTGCATGGGAGGCCGTCACCTCCTTCTGCGAAGCAGTGATGCTCGCGAAGGAGGAGGCGGAACGCGTGAGGGAGAGGCAGCCTCACGCCCTCAGTCGCCGCAGGAGACGCCCTGGGCGGCGGGAATCGCGGGGCGATTTCCGGCCACCGTAGGCGCGGGCCTGCGGACGGTGAGCAGCGGGTAGCTCGCCGTCCGGTAAGGACCAGGCCCGAGTCGACGGCGCGTTGTGTTCCACGCGCGCCTCAAAGAGATGTCAGCAAGTGACGGGGTCCAATAGGGCCGACGCCGCTGGGGTCGCGGATTGTCCGAAGGGGTTACCGCGGCCCTGGCATAGGCAACTGAAGGAACACGGGTGGGTTTTAGTCAGTAAAAGTCTGACACGCCCTTCCGCTCCACCCCGAGCGGGAGAAGTTATTTGATGATTTCCCACCCTCAAAAAAAAAAAAAAAGAAAAAAAAAGGGAGACAATAAACACTACAAATCGTTATAACTTTGCATCCAGGAGACGCATTTTGAAGCTGTTTTCAGCCATTTTGAACTTGTATAGGCTCCCTCCTAATTTGAGACAAATAAAAATAGACAAAAGAGAAAATTAATTTTCTCCTCTCATCGACTTAGAAAAATTATCAATATTTTTCATAGAACACGTCATAATTTTGCATCTAGGTGACGCATCCTAACGCTGTTTTCAGCTGTTCTCATCATAGATAGGCTCCCTGCAAATTATTGACTAGTTAAAATAAGTAGGAACGCGAAAAAATTTTTCCCTTCATTGACATAGACAAAATTTTAAAATTTTTACAAAAAGTTATTTTCAAAAATTAATATCTCAAAATCTTACTGTAACCCCGCATTTTTTATAAATTTAATAAATACTTACCTGCCTTACCTGTATCCTGGCGCGCGCTCCGCGAGCTCGGGTCCCGTTTGGTAGTCGTTATTAAATTTTTTTGGGCATTTTTCGGTTGAAAAACAGGTTTTTTGACCGAAAATCAAAATTTTTGTTTTAAATAAATTCCAAAAACTGCATAGGTCGCTAGCCCGCGCCGAGACGCGTCTCAGGACACCTCGCGCGTGCGCCTAGCGCAAAAAAAACTTCAAAAAATTTCACTAAATTCAATATCGCATACCTACAAAATCCACCTTAGGGAGACAATAAACACTACAAATCGTTATAACTTTGCATCCAGGAGACGCATTTTGAAGCTGTTTTCAGCCATTTTGAACTTGTATAGGCTCCCTCCTAATTTGAGACAAATAAAAATAGACAAAAGAGAAAATTAATTTTCTCCTCTCATCGACTTAGAAAAATTATCAATATTTTTCATAGAACACGTCATAATTTTGCATCTAGGTGACGCATCCTAACGCTGTTTTCAGCTGTTCTCATCATAGATAGGCTCCCTGCAAATTATTGACTAGTTAAAATAAGTAGGAACGCGAAAAAATTTTTCCCTTCATTGACATAGACAAAATTTTAAAATTTTTACAAAAAGTTATTTTCAAAAATTAATATCTCAAAATCTTACTGTAACCCCGCATTTTTTATAAATTTAATAAATACTTACCTGCCTTACCTGTATCCTGGCGCGCGCTCCGCGAGCTCGGGTCCCGTTTGGTAGTCGTTATTAAATTTTTTTGGGCATTTTTCGGTTGAAAAACAGGTTTTTTGACCGAAAATCAAAATTTTTGTTTTAAATAAATTCCAAAAACTGCATAGGTCGCTAGCCCGCGCCGAGACGCGTCTCAGGACACCTCGCGCGTGCGCCTAGCGCAAAAAAAACTTCAAAAAATTTCACTAAATTCAATATCGCATACCTACAAAATCCACCTTAGGGAGACAATAAACACTACAAATCGTTATAACTTTGCATCCAGGAGACGCATTTTGAAGCTGTTTTCAGCCATTTTGAACTTGTATAGGCTCCCTCCTAATTTGAGACAAATAAAAATAGACAAAAGAGAAAATTAATTTTCTCCTCTCATCGACTTAGAAAAATTATCAATATTTTTCATAGAACACGTCATAATTTTGCATCTAGGTGACGCATCCTAACGCTGTTTTCAGCTGTTCTCATCATAGATAGGCTCCCTGCAAATTATTGACTAGTTAAAATAAGTAGGAACGCGAAAAAATTTTTCCCTTCATTGACATAGACAAAATTTTAAAATTTTTACAAAAAGTTATTTTCAAAAATTAATATCTCAAAATCTTACTGTAACCCCGCATTTTTTATAAATTTAATAAATACTTACCTGCCTTACCTGTATCCTGGCGCGCGCTCCGCGAGCTCGGGTCCCGTTTGGTAGTCGTTATTCAATTTTTTTTGGGCATTTTTCGGTTGAAAAACAGGTTTTTTGACCGAAAATCAAAATTTTTGTTTTAAATAAATTCCAAAAACTGCATAGGTCGCTAGCCCGCGCCGAGACGCGTCTCAGGACACCTCGCGCGTGCGCCTAGCGCAAAAAAAACTTCAAAAAATTTCACTAAATTCAATATCGCATACCTACAAAATCCACCTTAGGGAGACAATAAACACTACAAATCGTTATAACTTTGCATCCAGGAGACGCATTTTGAAGCTGTTTTCAGCCATTTTGAACTTGTATAGGCTCCCTCCTAATTTGAGACAAATAAAAATAGACAAAAGAGAAAATTAATTTTCTCCTCTCATCGACTTAGAAAAATTATCAATATTTTTCATAGAACACGTCATAATTTTGCATCTAGGTGACGCATCCTAACGCTGTTTTCAGCTGTTCTCATCATAGATAGGCTCCCTGCAAATTATTGACTAGTTAAAATAAGTAGGAACGCGAAAAAATTTTTCCCTTCATTGACATAGACAAAATTTTAAAATTTTTACAAAAAGTTATTTTCAAAAATTAATATCTCAAAATCTTACTGTAACCCCGCATTTTTTATAAATTTAATAAATACTTACCTGCCTTACCTGTATCCTGGCGCGCGCTCCGCGAGCTCGGGTCCCGTTTGGTAGTCGTTATTAAATTTTTTTGGGCATTTTTCGGTTGAAAAACAGGTTTTTTGACCGAAAATCAAAATTTTTGTTTTAAATAAATTCCAAAAACTGCATAGGTCGCTAGCCCGCGCCGAGACGCGTCTCAGGACACCTCGCGCGTGCGCCTAGCGCAAAAAAAACTTCAAAAAATTTCACTAAATTCAATATCGCATACCTACAAAATCCACCTTAGGGAGACAATAAACACTACAAATCGTTATAACTTTGCATCCAGGAGACGCATTTTGAAGCTGTTTTCAGCCATTTTGAACTTGTATAGGCTCCCTCCTAATTTGAGACAAATAAAAATAGACAAAAGAGAAAATTAATTTTCTCCTCTCATCGACTTAGAAAAATTATCAATATTTTTCATAGAACACGTCATAATTTTGCATCTAGGTGACGCATCCTAACGCTGTTTTCAGCTGTTCTCATCATAGATAGGCTCCCTGCAAATTATTGACTAGTTAAAATAAGTAGGAACGCGAAAAAATTTTTCCCTTCATTGACATAGACAAAATTTTAAAATTTTTACAAAAAGTTATTTTCAAAAATTAATATCTCAAAATCTTACTGTAACCCCGCATTTTTTATAAATTTAATAAATACTTACCTGCCTTACCTGTATCCTGGCGCGCGCTCCGCGAGCTCGGGTCCCGTTTGGTAGTCGTTATTAAATTTTTTTGGGCATTTTTCGGTTGAAAAACAGGTTTTTTGACCGAAAATCAAAATTTTTGTTTTAAATAAATTCCAAAAACTGCATAGGTCGCTAGCCCGCGCCGAGACGCGTCTCAGGACACCTCGCGCGTGCGCCTAGCGCAAAAAAAACTTCAAAAAATTTCACTAAATTCAATATCGCATACCTACAAAATCCACCTTAGGGAGACAATAAACACTACAAATCGTTATAACTTTGCATCCAGGAGACGCATTTTGAAGCTGTTTTCAGCCATTTTGAACTTGTATAGGCTCCCTCCTAATTTGAGACAAATAAAAATAGACAAAAGAGAAAATTAATTTTCTCCTCTCATCGACTTAGAAAAATTATCAATATTTTTCATAGAACACGTCATAATTTTGCATCTAGGTGACGCATCCTAACGCTGTTTTCAGCTGTTCTCATCATAGATAGGCTCCCTGCAAATTATTGACTAGTTAAAATAAGTAGGAACGCGAAAAAATTTTTCCCTTCATTGACATAGACAAAATTTTAAAATTTTTACAAAAAGTTATTTTCAAAAATTAATATCTCAAAATCTTACTGTAACCCCGCATTTTTTATAAATTTAATAAATACTTACCTGCCTTACCTGTATCCTGGCGCGCGCTCCGCGAGCTCGGGTCCCGTTTGGTAGTCGTTATTAAATTTTTTTGGGCATTTTTCGGTTGAAAAACAGGTTTTTTGACCGAAAATCAAAATTTTTGTTTTAAATAAATTCCAAAAACTGCATAGGTCGCTAGCCCGCGCCGAGACGCGTCTCAGGACACCTCGCGCGTGCGCCTAGCGCAAAAAAAACTTCAAAAAATTTCACTAAATTCAATATCGCATACCTACAAAATCCACCTTAGGGAGACAATAAACGGGGTGCGGAGACAGGAAACCTCCCCGAGTGCCCGTGGGCTGGAATTCCCTTCGGATACGTCCGTGGGGAAGGCCAGTCTTCGGGACGGTGCACCCTGGGGTGCGGGCAATGGTTCCCCTTAGGCACAAG
Organism: Cosmia trapezina; assembly: GCA_905163495.3. NCBI lineage: Eukaryota > Metazoa > Arthropoda > Insecta > Lepidoptera > Noctuidae > Cosmia > Cosmia trapezina. Next base: position 109,284 of record LR991028.1, read on the forward strand.
TGCCTAAGGGGTTTCGTTGCCCGTATGCCAATATCCTGTCGGAGGAACGCTCCAACGTGTGTCCCTCTGCTCTAAGCAGAGACGCACAGCGGCGGAGTAAGAACGGGCTCGGTGTGCACTAACCCTGCCGCCGGGCAGGCAGAAGGAAGCCATTCATCCACCATCAATCATCATCATCCCCGCCACCATACACCATTCATCACTCACCACATCATCATTCCCATCCCATCATCCACCATCAATCATCATCATCCCCGCCACCATACACCATTCATCATTCACCACATCATCATTCCCATCCCATCATCCACCATCATCATTCCCATCATTTCCATTTTTCATTTCGTCATTTCCTTCTGCCACCGTTAGTCTCGTAGCCCCGAAGATCGTTCAAGGTCATGTCTCTGACTTTTGACGGGGGTCGAGGGTCTTGGCTTAACCGCCCGGACCGCGAGGTAGAAAACCTCTATAAAAAATCACCCCAAATCTCCAAGCGGCGGCGCACCGTGAGGGAGGTTGTAAGCTTGGTTAATGGGTAGCTTAATTAGCCGCTAGTGCGAACCACTTATTTTTTGAGCCAGTAAACAAAGTTAATACTCGTGGGAACAACAATGGAAAATTTTTTGAAAAACACCCTAAGACGAGAAGAGGAGAAGGAGAGGAGTGATGCGGGGTCGGAGTCCGACGCCGCATCGGGAGCGAAGGGCGCGAAGGGCTCTTTTAAGAGCCCGCAGTGCGTATTGGTGGCAGCCGCTGGTAGGAGTGCCTTCCTGAAGCGGAATGTGGAGTCGAATCCGGGGGATGCCCAGGGGTCTTCGTCGGATGGCGGAAAGGGCTCGGCCCCTAAGTATGCTCGCCGGGGCCTAGGGTGGACCCGGAAAAAGAGCAAGGGCCGAGCAAACACCGTACCGGTGGACGGCTCAGTTGCGTCGGCCGAGGGGAGCGCCATCGAGGCGTCTGGCGATGAGTCGGACGCCACTGGTGGCTCCAACTCGGAGCGGGCCAGGTTCGAGGAGGTCGTGGCCGCGGCAGTAAAGGGTGTGGCTTTGAAGAAGAAGCAGTCTTCTAAAGACAAGGCCATACCCGTAGCCAAGGCCTCCATTATGGCGGCAGCGGAGGCTCTGCTTCAAGGGCCTCCGTCGGACGGTATGTCCGAAATGCGGGCGGAGGTCGCCCGCTTGACAGCCGCCATGGAGCTTCTCCGAAAGGAGAATGAGGAGCTCCGAGCGGACCTGGCTAGGCTCCGCGAAGCCGGCCCTCAAAAGGTGCCGCAGGAGGGGGCGCAGCAGGGGCAGAGCGGGCTTGGGCCCGCAGAGGACAGACTTCTGACCCTGGTGCGGAAGGAACTGGCTGCGTTTAACAGCCGGTTCTCTGTCCTGGAGGGCATTGTCCTCCGGCCCCCGCTGGCGGCGAGCCGGCAGGCCTCGGGCCAGCCAAAGGCGGCATCGTACGCCGCCACGGCTGCCACGCCCAAACCTGGGTCAGCGGGGCAGGCGAAGGGCGGGGCCGCTCCTGCAAAGGCGCCTGCTAAGGCGCCTGAGAAGGCCCCGGCTGTGGCGGCGACGACGACGCGGCCGCCCCCGCCTTCTAAATCTCCTCCGGCTGACGCCGAATGGCAGGTAGCCGGGGAGAAGAAGAAGGAGGGCAAGGCGGCAAGGGCGGCCAAGCGGAAGGAGAGGCGGCGACGGCGCAAGGAGCGAAGCGTCGCGGCGAGGTTGCGCGCCCCAAAGTCCGCAGCTGTAGTGATCACACTACAGCCGGAAGCGGAGAAGAAGGGCGTGTCCTACCGCGACGTGCTCACCAAGGCGCGGGCGGCGGTGAACCTGGAGGAGATCGGGGTCACTAAGGGCATGCGTATTAGGGTCACGGCGACTGGGGCTCGTATGCTCGAGATCCCCGGTGCGGCCAGTGGCCCGACCGCTGACGCTCTGGCCGAAAGGCTTAGGGCGTCCTTAAATGCGGACGAAGCCCGAGTGTCCAGACCCGCCAAGTGCGCTGACATGCGCATCCTGGGTCTGGACGACTCCGTGACGGAGGGGGAAGTTGTGGCCGCCGTGGTCAAGACTGGGGGGTGCGCCTTCGAGCAGGTGAAGGTAGGCACCATCCGTCCAGACTCCACGGGGTTGCGAGCCGTTACGGTGAGCTGCCCCGTATCGGCGGCCAACAAAATCGTTGGGGAGGGCCCGAGATTCCAGGTGGGCTGGGATTCCACGCGGGTAAAACTGCTGGAACCCAGACCTCTGAGGTGCTTCCGTTGCCAAGTGGGCAACCACGTGGGAGCCAAATGCACCTCGGAGGTGGACCGCAGCAGTAATTGCTTCCGCTGTGGTCAGCCCGGTCACAAGGCCGGCTCGTGCAATGCCACGCCGCACTGTTACCTGTGTGCGGCAGCTGGCAAGCCGGCCGATCACCGGGCTGGAAGCAAGGGCTGTGGTCCACCCACGAAAGCCCGGGGCAAGGGCAAGCCCTCCGCCCCCTCTACCGCCGTCACCGCCGCAGCCGTCGCCACAGGCGCCGCCGTCGCTGCCGCCCCCACTGCCGTCGCCGCCGTACCCACTGCGGCGGAGCCCTCACAGGGGGCTCAGGAGGGGGCTGAAATGGAATGCCAGTAGTGGCCCCATTACGCCTCCTCCAGGCGAACATCAACCACTGCGCCGCCGCTCAGGATCTGTTGCTCCAGAGCATGGCGCAGTGGTCGATTAACATCGCCGTGGTCGCTGAGCCGTACTTTGTCCCGCCCAGTGATTACTGGGTGGAGGACCTGAGCGGCTCAGTGACCCTCATTTCGTCGGCCGCCGCCGGTACCCTGTCCCTTGAAGCCGTCAAGAAGGGACAGGGTTGCGTCGCAGCACGGTTCGGGGGGATTGTCGTGGTGGGGACATACTTCTCCCCGAACCGAACTCTCGCCGAGTTCCACAACTCCCTTGCGGAGTTGAAAACCGTCGTCGTCGGGTTTCGTTCCCTTCCCGTGCTTGTCCTCGGGGACTTCAACGCCAAGAATGTGGCTTGGGGTTCCCGGTGTACGGACACACGGGGCAGGATGGTGGAGGACTGGGCTCTGGAGACAGGCCTGGTCGTCCTAAACCGGGGTTCTGTCCCCACGTGTGTGCGGATGCGGGGCGAGTCGGTGGTGGACATCTCGTTCGCCAGCCCCGCTCTGCTGCCGCACGTGGTTGACTGGCGCGTCATGGAGGGGGTGGAGACCTATTCCGATCACCGGTACATCCGGTTTGATGTCTCCGCCCATACCTCGAGCGCGCCGGTCCGACAGGCCCCGAGTGGTCCGCGGTGGGCGCTGAAGAAGCTGGACCGGGAGCTCCTCCTGGAAGCCTCGATCGTGCAGGCCTGGGTGTCACCACCGGACAGGCCTGCCGACATCAACGACGAGGCGGAGTGGTTCCGGGAGGCCATGTCCGAGGTGTGCGACGTGGCAATGCCCCGGGTCCAGTCCAGTCGCGCCTTTCGCCAGGTGTATTGGTGGTCGCCGGAGCTGACGGCTCTGCGCGAGGCGTGCGTCGCCGCGCGACGCCTGTACACCAGGCACCGCAGGCTCCGTATCCGCCCTCCGGATACGGAAGCCATTCAGGCGGAGCTGTACGAGGGGTACAGAGCGGCGAAGACCGCCCTCCGAGCGGAGATCTTGCGGTCCAGGGATCTGGGCCGCGAGGAGTCGCTGGAGACTCTGAACAGAGACCCATGGGGGCGCCCCTACAAGATGGTGCGGGAGAAACTCCGCCCATGGGCGCCCCCGCTGACGCAGAGTCTCCGGCCCGAGCTCGTGGAGGACGTGGTGAGCGCTCTGTTCCCTTCGCGAGGGGAACATACTCCCCCGCCTATGGCTCCGCCTCATGCGGTGCCCGCTGCGGACCACGACACCGACGACGACGTTGATGCTCCGGAAGTGACCGAGGTAGAATTGAGAGCGGCGGTACGTAGGCTCAGTGCCAAAAATACCGCCCCAGGACCCGACGGCTTACCTGGAAGAGCCTGGGTTCTGGCCTTTGGGGCTCTCGGGCCTCGACTAGGGGGGCTCCTAAGCGCATGCTTGGAGAGGGGCCAGTTCCCACTTCGCTGGAAGACGGGGAAACTGGTCCTCATTAAGAAGCCGGGGCGCCCTGCGGACTCTCCGTCCGCTTACCGGCCCATCGTGCTGCTCGACGAGGTGGGCAAGCTCTTTGAAAGAGTAATTGCAGACCGCCTCGTCGGGTGGCTGGTGCAGGAGGGGCCGGATTTGGCGGAGAGCCAGTTTGGTTTCCGCAAGGGGCGCTCTACGGTGGACGCCATCATGCGCGTGCGAGCCCTCACGACGGGGGATGCAGTGGCCCGGGGTGGGGTCGTCTTGGCGGTGTCCCTAGACATCGCCAACGCCTTTAATACCCTGCCCTGGAGTTGCATCAGGGAGGCATTGCGGTATCACCGGATGCCGACCTACCTCTGTCGGGTGGTCGAGGCCTATCTGACGGACAGGGCCGTCATCTACCCCGGTCATCAGGGAGAGTGGAACCGGCGAGAGATGTCGTGCGGTGTCCCACAGGGATCGGTCTTGGGGCCGCATCTGTGGGACATCGGTTACGACTGGGTGCTGCGCGCCGACCTCCCTAGCGGCGTCAGCGTAGTATGTTACGCTGACGACACGCTGGTCCTGGCGCAGGGGAGGTCGCACCAGGCGGCGGCTGAACTAGCGACACGCGGGGTTGCGATAGTCGTGGAGAGGATCCGGCAGTTGGGACTCGAGGTGGCCTTGCACAAGTCTGAGGCCATGTGTTTTCATGGTCCTCGGAATGCGCCACCGTCGGGTTCCGAAATAACGGTGGGAGGGGTTCACATCGGAGTCGGGTCGACGATGAAGTACCTGGGACTCGTCCTCGACAGCCGGTGGAACTTCGTGGAGCACTTCCGACGTTTGGCTCCCAGACTGGCACGGGCTGGGGCTGCCTTGAGGCGGCTCCTGCCCAATCTGGGGGGTCCAAACGCCTCCTGCCGGAGGCTCTACGCGGGGGTCGTGCGGTCCATGGCCCTTACGGAGCACCGGTGTGGGCGCGTTCCCTAAGGCTGGGACCAGCCGGCAGGTTGAACGCGTCCCAGAGGGTCATGGCCATCCGGCTAGTCCGGGGATACCGCACGGTCTCCCGGGAGGCGGCGAGCCTCCTTGCCGGATTGCCACCGTGGGATCTGGAGGCAAAGGTCCTCGCGCACGTGTGGGAGTGGCGCGAGGAGGCGAAGCGCCGGGGCGTAACTCCGCTGCCGCGAGAAATCACGGTACAGCGGACAGAGCTCCGGCGGGATCTCATGGCGGCATGGAGAGCGCGACTGTCGCAACCCAGCGCTGGGCACGCCACAATTGCGGCGATAAGTCCCCTCTTTGAGGAGTGGTTAGAGAGGCGCCACGGCGTCCTCACCTTCCGCCTGACGCAGGTCCTCACCGGACATGGTTGTTTCGGGAGGTACCTGTTTCGCATAAGGCGGGAGGAAACGCCCGGGTGTTATCATTGTGTGGATCGCCCGGAGGACACGGTGGAGCATACAGTGGAGGTCTGCCCGGCTTGGGCAGAGCACCGCCGTGTTCTCACGGAGGCGATCGGCGGCGGCGATCTCTCGCGTCCGAGCCTGGTCCAGGCCATGGTGCGGAGCGAGAGTGCATGGGAGGCCGTCACCTCCTTCTGCGAAGCAGTGATGCTCGCGAAGGAGGAGGCGGAACGCGTGAGGGAGAGGCAGCCTCACGCCCTCAGTCGCCGCAGGAGACGCCCTGGGCGGCGGGAATCGCGGGGCGATTTCCGGCCACCGTAGGCGCGGGCCTGCGGACGGTGAGCAGCGGGTAGCTCGCCGTCCGGTAAGGACCAGGCCCGAGTCGACGGCGCGTTGTGTTCCACGCGCGCCTCAAAGAGATGTCAGCAAGTGACGGGGTCCAATAGGGCCGACGCCGCTGGGGTCGCGGATTGTCCGAAGGGGTTACCGCGGCCCTGGCATAGGCAACTGAAGGAACACGGGTGGGTTTTAGTCAGTAAAAGTCTGACACGCCCTTCCGCTCCACCCCGAGCGGGAGAAGTTATTTGATGATTTCCCACCCTCAAAAAAAAAAAAAAAAAAAAAAAAGGGAGACAATAAACACTACAAATCGTTATAACTTTGCATCCAGGAGACGCATTTTGAAGCTGTTTTCAGCCATTTTGAACTTGTATAGGCTCCCTCCTAATTTGAGACAAATAAAAATAGACAAAAGAGAAAATTAATTTTCTCCTCTCATCGACTTAGAAAAATTATCAATATTTTTCATAGAACACGTCATAATTTTGCATCTAGGTGACGCATCCTAACGCTGTTTTCAGCTGTTCTCATCATAGATAGGCTCCCTGCAAATTATTGACTAGTTAAAATAAGTAGGAACGCGAAAAAATTTTTCCCTTCATTGACATAGACAAAATTTTAAAATTTTTACAAAAAGTTATTTTCAAAAATTAATATCTCAAAATCTTACTGTAACCCCGCATTTTTTATAAATTTAATAAATACTTACCTGCCTTACCTGTATCCTGGCGCGCGCTCCGCGAGCTCGGGTCCCGTTTGGTAGTCGTTATTCAATTTTTTTTGGGCATTTTTCGGTTGAAAAACAGGTTTTTTGACCGAAAATCAAAATTTTTGTTTTAAATAAATTCCAAAAACTGCATAGGTCGCTAGCCCGCGCCGAGACGCGTCTCAGGACACCTCGCGCGTGCGCCTAGCGCAAAAAAAACTTCAAAAAATTTCACTAAATTCAATATCGCATACCTACAAAATCCACCTTAGGGAGACAATAAACACTACAAATCGTTATAACTTTGCATCCAGGAGACGCATTTTGAAGCTGTTTTCAGCCATTTTGAACTTGTATAGGCTCCCTCCTAATTTGAGACAAATAAAAATAGACAAAAGAGAAAATTAATTTTCTCCTCTCATCGACTTAGAAAAATTATCAATATTTTTCATAGAACACGTCATAATTTTGCATCTAGGTGACGCATCCTAACGCTGTTTTCAGCTGTTCTCATCATAGATAGGCTCCCTGCAAATTATTGACTAGTTAAAATAAGTAGGAACGCGAAAAAATTTTTCCCTTCATTGACATAGACAAAATTTTAAAATTTTTACAAAAAGTTATTTTCAAAAATTAATATCTCAAAATCTTACTGTAACCCCGCATTTTTTATAAATTTAATAAATACTTACCTGCCTTACCTGTATCCTGGCGCGCGCTCCGCGAGCTCGGGTCCCGTTTGGTAGTCGTTATTAAATTTTTTTTGGGCATTTTTCGGTTGAAAAACAGGTTTTTTGACCGAAAATCAAAATTTTTGTTTTAAATAAATTCCAAAAACTGCATAGGTCGCTAGCCCGCGCCGAGACGCGTCTCAGGACACCTCGCGCGTGCGCCTAGCGCAAAAAAAACTTCAAAAAATTTCACTAAATTCAATATCGCATACCTACAAAATCCACCTTAGGGAGACAATAAACACTACAAATCGTTATAACTTTGCATCCAGGAGACGCATTTTGAAGCTGTTTTCAGCCATTTTGAACTTGTATAGGCTCCCTCCTAATTTGAGACAAATAAAAATAGACAAAAGAGAAAATTAATTTTCTCCTCTCATCGACTTAGAAAAATTATCAATATTTTTCATAGAACACGTCATAATTTTGCATCTAGGTGACGCATCCTAACGCTGTTTTCAGCTGTTCTCATCATAGATAGGCTCCCTGCAAATTATTGACTAGTTAAAATAAGTAGGAACGCGAAAAAATTTTTCCCTTCATTGACATAGACAAAATTTTAAAATTTTTACAAAAAGTTATTTTCAAAAATTAATATCTCAAAATCTTACTGTAACCCCGCATTTTTTATAAATTTAATAAATACTTACCTGCCTTACCTGTATCCTGGCGCGCGCTCCGCGACCTCGGGTCCCGTTTGGTAGTCGTTATTCAATTTTTTTTGGGCATTTTTCGGTTGAAAAACAGGTTTTTTGACCGAAAATCAAAATTTTTGTTTTAAATAAATTCCAAAAACTGCATAGGTCGCTAGCCCGCGCCGAGACGCGTCTCAGGACACCTCGCGCGTGCGCCTAGCGCAAAAAAAACTTCAAAAAATTTCACTAAATTCAATATCGCATACCTACAAAATCCACCTTAGGGAGACAATAAACACTACAAATCGTTATAACTTTGCATCCAGGAGACGCATTTTGAAGCTGTTTTCAGCCATTTTGAACTTGTATAGGCTCCCTCCTAATTTGAGACAAATAAAAATAGACAAAAGAGAAAATTAATTTTCTCCTCTCATCGACTTAGAAAAATTATCAATATTTTTCATAGAACACGTCATAATTTTGCATCTAGGTGACGCATCCTAACGCTGTTTTCAGCTGTTCTCATCATAGATAGGCTCCCTGCAAATTATTGACTAGTTAAAATAAGTAGGAACGCGAAAAAATTTTTCCCTTCATTGACATAGACAAAATTTTAAAATTTTTACAAAAAGTTATTTTCAAAAATTAATATCTCAAAATCTTACTGTAACCCCGCATTTTTTATAAATTTAATAAATACTTACCTGCCTTACCTGTATCCTGGCGCGCGCTCCGCGAGCTCGGGTCCCGTTTGGTAGTCGTTATTAAATTTTTTTGGGCATTTTTCGGTTGAAAAACAGGTTTTTTGACCGAAAATCAAAATTTTTGTTTTAAATAAATTCCAAAAACTGCATAGGTCGCTAGCCCGCGCCGAGACGCGTCTCAGGACACCTCGCGCGTGCGCCTAGCGCAAAAAAAACTTCAAAAAATTTCACTAAATTCAATATCGCATACCTACAAAATCCACCTTAGGGAGACAATAAACACTACAAATCGTTATAACTTTGCATCCAGGAGACGCATTTTGAAGCTGTTTTCAGCCATTTTGAACTTGTATAGGCTCCCTCCTAATTTGAGACAAATAAAAATAGACAAAAGAGAAAATTAATTTTCTCCTCTCATCGACTTAGAAAAATTATCAATATTTTTCATAGAACACGTCATAATTTTGCATCTAGGTGACGCATCCTAACGCTGTTTTCAGCTGTTCTCATCATAGATAGGCTCCCTGCAAATTATTGACTAGTTAAAATAAGTAGGAACGCGAAAAAATTTTTCCCTTCATTGACATAGACAAAATTTTAAAATTTTTACAAAAAGTTATTTTCAAAAATTAATATCTCAAAATCTTACTGTAACCCCGCATTTTTTATAAATTTAATAAATACTTACCTGCCTTACCTGTATCCTGGCGCGCGCTCCGCGAGCTCGGGTCCCGTTTGGTAGTCGTTATTAAATTTTTTTGGGCATTTTTCGGTTGAAAAACAGGTTTTTTGACCGAAAATCAAAATTTTTGTTTTAAATAAATTCCAAAAACTGCATAGGTCGCTAGCCCGCGCCGAGACGCGTCTCAGGACACCTCGCGCGTGCGCCTAGCGCAAAAAAAACTTCAAAAAATTTCACTAAATTCAATATCGCATACCTACAAAATCCACCTTAGGGAGACAATAAACACTACAAATCGTTATAACTTTGCATCCAGGAGACGCATTTTGAAGCTGTTTTCAGCCATTTTGAACTTGTATAGGCTCCCTCCTAATTTGAGACAAATAAAAATAGACAAAAGAGAAAATTAATTTTCTCCTCTCATCGACTTAGAAAAATTATCAATATTTTTCATAGAACACGTCATAATTTTGCATCTAGGTGACGCATCCTAACGCTGTTTTCAGCTGTTCTCATCATAGATAGGCTCCCTGCAAATTATTGACTAGTTAAAATAAGTAGGAACGCGAAAAAATTTTTCCCTTCATTGACATAGACAAAATTTTAAAATTTTTACAAAAAGTTATTTTCAAAAATTAATATCTCAAAATCTTACTGTAACCCCGCATTTTTTATAAATTTAATAAATACTTACCTGCCTTACCTGTATCCTGGCGCGCGCTCCGCGAGCTCGGGTCCCGTTTGGTAGTCGTTATTAAATTTTTTTGGGCATTTTTCGGTTGAAAAACAGGTTTTTTGACCGAAAATCAAAATTTTTGTTTTAAATAAATTCCAAAAACTGCATAGGTCGCTAGCCCGCGCCGAGACGCGTCTCAGGACACCTCGCGCGTGCGCCTAGCGCAAAAAAAACTTCAAAAAATTTCACTAAATTCAATATCGCATACCTACAAAATCCACCTTAGGGAGACAATAAACGGGGTGCGGAGACAGGAAACCTCCCCGAGTGCCCGTGGGCTGGAATTCCCTTCGGATACGTCCGTGGGGAAGGCCAGTCTTCGGGACGGTGCACCCTGGGGTGCGGGCAATGGTTCCCCTTAGGCACAAGTGCCTAAGGGGTTTCGTTGCCCGTATGCCAATATCCTGTCGGAGGAACGCTCCAACGTGTGTCCCTCTGCTCTAAGCAGAGACGCACAGCGGCGGAGTAAGAACGGGCTCGGTGTGCACTAACCCTGCCGCCGGGCAGGCAGAAGGAAGCCATTCATCCACCATCAATCATCATCATCCCCGCCACCATACACCATTCATCACTCACCACATCATCATTCCCATCCCATCATCCACCATCAATCATCATCATCCCCGCCACCATACACCATTCATCATTCACCACATCATCATTCCCATCCCATCATCCACCATCATCATTCCCATCATTTCCATTTTTCATTTCGTCATTTCCTTCTGCCACCGTTAGTCTCGTAGCCCCGAAGATCGTTCAAGGTCATGTCTCTGACTTTTGACGGGGGTCGAGGGTCTTGGCTTAACCGCCCGGACCGCGAGGTAGAAAACCTCTATAAAAAATCACCCCAAATCTCCAAGCGGCGGCGCACCGTGAGGGAGGTTGTAAGCTTGGTTAATGGGTAGCTTAATTAGCCGCTAGTGCGAACCACTTATTTTTTGAGCCAGTAAACAAAGTTAATACTCGTGGGAACAACAATGGAAAATTTTTTGAAAAACACCCTAAGACGAGAAGAGGAGAAGGAGAGGAGTGATGCGGGGTCGGAGTCCGACGCCGCATCGGGAGCGAAGGGCGCGAAGGGCTCTTTTAAGAGCCCGCAGTGCGTATTGGTGGCAGCCGCTGGTAGGAGTGCCTTCCTGAAGCGGAATGTGGAGTCGAATCCGGGGGATGCCCAGGGGTCTTCGTCGGATGGCGGAAAGGGCTCGGCCCCTAAGTATGCTCGCCGGGGCCTAGGGTGGACCCGGAAAAAGAGCAAGGGCCGAGCAAACACCGTACCGGTGGACGGCTCAGTTGCGTCGGCCGAGGGGAGCGCCATCGAGGCGTCTGGCGATGAGTCGGACGCCACTGGTGGCTCCAACTCGGAGCGGGCCAGGTTCGAGGAGGTCGTGGCCGCGGCAGTAAAGGGTGTGGCTTTGAAGAAGAAGCAGTCTTCTAAAGACAAGGCCATACCCGTAGCCAAGGCCTCCATTATGGCGGCAGCGGAGGCTCTGCTTCAAGGGCCTCCGTCGGACGGTATGTCCGAAATGCGGGCGGAGGTCGCCCGCTTGACAGCCGCCATGGAGCTTCTCCGAAAGGAGAATGAGGAGCTCCGAGCGGACCTGGCTAGGCTCCGCGAAGCCGGCCCTCAAAAGGTGCCGCAGGAGGGGGCGCAGCAGGGGCAGAGCGGGCTTGGGCCCGCAGAGGACAGACTTCTGACCCTGGTGCGGAAGGAACTGGCTGCGTTTAACAGCCGGTTCTCTGTCCTGGAGGGCATTGTCCTCCGGCCCCCGCTGGCGGCGAGCCGGCAGGCCTCGGGCCAGCCAAAGGCGGCATCGTACGCCGCCACGGCTGCCACGCCCAAACCTGGGTCAGCGGGGCAGGCGAAGGGCGGGGCCGCTCCTGCAAAGGCGCCTGCTAAGGCGCCTGAGAAGGCCCCGGCTGTGGCGGCGACGACGACGCGGCCGCCCCCGCCTTCTAAATCTCCTCCGGCTGACGCCGAATGGCAGGTAGCCGGGGAGAAGAAGAAGGAGGGCAAGGCGGCAAGGGCGGCCAAGCGGAAGGAGAGGCGGCGACGGCGCAAGGAGCGAAGCGTCGCGGCGAGGTTGCGCGCCCCAAAGTCCGCAGCTGTAGTGATCACACTACAGCCGGAAGCGGAGAAGAAGGGCGTGTCCTACCGCGACGTGCTCACCAAGGCGCGGGCGGCGGTGAACCTGGAGGAGATCGGGGTCACTAAGGGCATGCGTATTAGGGTCACGGCGACTGGGGCTCGTATGCTCGAGATCCCCGGTGCGGCCAGTGGCCCGACCGCTGACGCTCTGGCCGAAAGGCTTAGGGCGTCCTTAAATGCGGACGAAGCCCGAGTGTCCAGACCCGCCAAGTGCGCTGACATGCGCATCCTGGGTCTGGACGACTCCGTGACGGAGGGGGAAGTTGTGGCCGCCGTGGTCAAGACTGGGGGGTGCGCCTTCGAGCAGGTGAAGGTAGGCACCATCCGTCCAGACTCCACGGGGTTGCGAGCCGTTACGGTGAGCTGCCCCGTATCGGCGGCCAACAAAATCGTTGGGGAGGGCCCGAGATTCCAGGTGGGCTGGGATTCCACGCGGGTAAAACTGCTGGAACCCAGACCTCTGAGGTGCTTCCGTTGCCAAGTGGGCAACCACGTGGGAGCCAAATGCACCTCGGAGGTGGACCGCAGCAGTAATTGCTTCCGCTGTGGTCAGCCCGGTCACAAGGCCGGCTCGTGCAATGCCACGCCGCACTGTTACCTGTGTGCGGCAGCTGGCAAGCCGGCCGATCACCGGGCTGGAAGCAAGGGCTGTGGTCCACCCACGAAAGCCCGGGGCAAGGGCAAGCCCTCCGCCCCCTCTACCGCCGTCACCGCCGCAGCCGTCGCCACAGGCGCCGCCGTCGCTGCCGCCCCCACTGCCGTCGCCGCCGTACCCACTGCGGCGGAGCCCTCACAGGGGGCTCAGGAGGGGGCTGAAATGGAATGCCAGTAGTGGCCCCATTACGCCTCCTCCAGGCGAACATCAACCACTGCGCCGCCGCTCAGGATCTGTTGCTCCAGAGCATGGCGCAGTGGTCGATTAACATCGCCGTGGTCGCTGAGCCGTACTTTGTCCCGCCCAGTGATTACTGGGTGGAGGACCTGAGCGGCTCAGTGACCCTCATTTCGTCGGCCGCCGCCGGTACCCTGTCCCTTGAAGCCGTCAAGAAGGGACAGGGTTGCGTCGCAGCACGGTTCGGGGGGATTGTCGTGGTGGGGACATACTTCTCCCCGAACCGAACTCTCGCCGAGTTCCACAACTCCCTTGCGGAGTTGAAAACCGTCGTCGTCGGGTTTCGTTCCCTTCCCGTGCTTGTCCTCGGGGACTTCAACGCCAAGAATGTGGCTTGGGGTTCCCGGTGTACGGACACACGGGGCAGGATGGTGGAGGACTGGGCTCTGGAGACAGGCCTGGTCGTCCTAAACCGGGGTTCTGTCCCCACGTGTGTGCGGATGCGGGGCGAGTCGGTGGTGGACATCTCGTTCGCCAGCCCCGCTCTGCTGCCGCACGTGGTTGACTGGCGCGTCATGGAGGGGGTGGAGACCTATTCCGATCACCGGTACATCCGGTTTGATGTCTCCGCCCATACCTCGAGCGCGCCGGTCCGACAGGCCCCGAGTGGTCCGCGGTGGGCGCTGAAGAAGCTGGACCGGGAGCTCCTCCTGGAAGCCTCGATCGTGCAGGCCTGGGTGTCACCACCGGACAGGCCTGCCGACATCAACGACGAGGCGGAGTGGTTCCGGGAGGCCATGTCCGAGGTGTGCGACGTGGCAATGCCCCGGGTCCAGTCCAGTCGCGCCTTTCGCCAGGTGTATTGGTGGTCGCCGGAGCTGACGGCTCTGCGCGAGGCGTGCGTCGCCGCGCGACGCCTGTACACCAGGCACCGCAGGCTCCGTATCCGCCCTCCGGATACGGAAGCCATTCAGGCGGAGCTGTACGAGGGGTACAGAGCGGCGAAGACCGCCCTCCGAGCGGAGATCTTGCGGTCCAGGGATCTGGGCCGCGAGGAGTCGCTGGAGACTCTGAACAGAGACCCATGGGGGCGCCCCTACAAGATGGTGCGGGAGAAACTCCGCCCATGGGCGCCCCCGCTGACGCAGAGTCTCCGGCCCGAGCTCGTGGAGGACGTGGTGAGCGCTCTGTTCCCTTCGCGAGGGGAACATACTCCCCCGCCTATGGCTCCGCCTCATGCGGTGCCCGCTGCGGACCACGACACCGACGACGACGTTGATGCTCCGGAAGTGACCGAGGTAGAATTGAGAGCGGCGGTACGTAGGCTCAGTGCCAAAAATACCGCCCCAGGACCCGACGGCTTACCTGGAAGAGCCTGGGTTCTGGCCTTTGGGGCTCTCGGGCCTCGACTAGGGGGGCTCCTAAGCGCATGCTTGGAGAGGGGCCAGTTCCCACTTCGCTGGAAGACGGGGAAACTGGTCCTCATTAAGAAGCCGGGGCGCCCTGCGGACTCTCCGTCCGCTTACCGGCCCATCGTGCTGCTCGACGAGGTGGGCAAGCTCTTTGAAAGAGTAATTGCAGACCGCCTCGTCGGGTGGCTGGTGCAGGAGGGGCCGGATTTGGCGGAGAGCCAGTTTGGTTTCCGCAAGGGGCGCTCTACGGTGGACGCCATCATGCGCGTGCGAGCCCTCACGACGGGGGATGCAGTGGCCCGGGGTGGGGTCGTCTTGGCGGTGTCCCTAGACATCGCCAACGCCTTTAATACCCTGCCCTGGAGTTGCATCAGGGAGGCATTGCGGTATCACCGGATGCCGACCTACCTCTGTCGGGTGGTCGAGGCCTATCTGACGGACAGGGCCGTCATCTACCCCGGTCATCAGGGAGAGTGGAACCGGCGAGAGATGTCGTGCGGTGTCCCACAGGGATCGGTCTTGGGGCCGCATCTGTGGGACATCGGTTACGACTGGGTGCTGCGCGCCGACCTCCCTAGCGGCGTCAGCGTAGTATGTTACGCTGACGACACGCTGGTCCTGGCGCAGGGGAGGTCGCACCAGGCGGCGGCTGAACTAGCGACACGCGGGGTTGCGATAGTCGTGGAGAGGATCCGGCAGTTGGGACTCGAGGTGGCCTTGCACAAGTCTGAGGCCATGTGTTTTCATGGTCCTCGGAATGCGCCACCGTCGGGTTCCGAAATAACGGTGGGAGGGGTTCACATCGGAGTCGGGTCGACGATGAAGTACCTGGGACTCGTCCTCGACAGCCGGTGGAACTTCGTGGAGCACTTCCGACGTTTGGCTCCCAGACTGGCACGGGCTGGGGCTGCCTTGAGGCGGCTCCTGCCCAATCTGGGGGGTCCAAACGCCTCCTGCCGGAGGCTCTACGCGGGGGTCGTGCGGTCCATGGCCCTTTACGGAGCACCGGTGTGGGCGCGTTCCCTAAGGCTGGGACCAGCCGGCAGGTTGAACGCGTCCCAGAGGGTCATGGCCATCCGGCTAGTCCGGGGATACCGCACGGTCTCCCGGGAGGCGGCGAGCCTCCTTGCCGGATTGCCACCGTGGGATCTGGAGGCAAAGGTCCTCGCGCACGTGTGGGAGTGGCGCGAGGAGGCGAAGCGCCGGGGCGTAACTCCGCTGCCGCGAGAAATCACGGTACAGCGGACAGAGCTCCGGCGGGATCTCATGGCGGCATGGAGAGCGCGACTGTCGCAACCCAGCGCTGGGCACGCCACAATTGCGGCGATAAGTCCCCTCTTTGAGGAGTGGTTAGAGAGGCGCCACGGCGTCCTCACCTTCCGCCTGACGCAGGTCCTCACCGGACATGGTTGTTTCGGGAGGTACCTGTTTCGCATAAGGCGGGAGGAAACGCCCGGGTGTTATCATTGTGTGGATCGCCCGGAGGACACGGTGGAGCATACAGTGGAGGTCTGCCCGGCTTGGGCAGAGCACCGCCGTGTTCTCACGGAGGCGATCGGCGGCGGCGATCTCTCGCGTCCGAGCCTGGTCCAGGCCATGGTGCGGAGCGAGAGTGCATGGGAGGCCGTCACCTCCTTCTGCGAAGCAGTGATGCTCGCGAAGGAGGAGGCGGAACGCGTGAGGGAGAGGCAGCCTCACGCCCTCAGTCGCCGCAGGAGACGCCCTGGGCGGCGGGAATCGCGGGGCGATTTCCGGCCACCGTAGGCGCGGGCCTGCGGACGGTGAGCAGCGGGTAGCTCGCCGTCCGGTAAGGACCAGGCCCGAGTCGACGGCGCGTTGTGTTCCACGCGCGCCTCAAAGAGATGTCAGCAAGTGACGGGGTCCAATAGGGCCGACGCCGCTGGGGTCGCGGATTGTCCGAAGGGGTTACCGCGGCCCTGGCATAGGCAACTGAAGGAACACGGGTGGGTTTTAGTCAGTAAAAGTCTGACACGCCCTTCCGCTCCACCCCGAGCGGGAGAAGTTATTTGATGATTTCCCACCCTCAAAAAAAAAAAAAAAAAAAAAAAAGGGAGACAATAAACACTACAAATCGTTATAACTTTGCATCCAGGAGACGCATTTTGAAGCTGTTTTCAGCCATTTTGAACTTGTATAGGCTCCCTCCTAATTTGAGACAAATAAAAATAGACAAAAGAGAAAATTAATTTTCTCCTCTCATCGACTTAGAAAAATTATCAATATTTTTCATAGAACACGTCATAATTTTGCATCTAGGTGACGCATCCTAACGCTGTTTTCAGCTGTTCTCATCATAGATAGGCTCCCTGCAAATTATTGACTAGTTAAAATAAGTAGGAACGCGAAAAAATTTTTCCCTTCATTGACATAGACAAAATTTTAAAATTTTTACAAAAAGTTATTTTCAAAAATTAATATCTCAAAATCTTACTGTAACCCCGCATTTTTTATAAATTTAATAAATACTTACCTGCCTTACCTGTATCCTGGCGCGCGCTCCGCGAGCTCGGGTCCCGTTTGGTAGTCGTTATTCAATTTTTTTTGGGCATTTTTCGGTTGAAAAACAGGTTTTTTGACCGAAAATCAAAATTTTTGTTTTAAATAAATTCCAAAAACTGCATAGGTCGCTAGCCCGCGCCGAGACGCGTCTCAGGACACCTCGCGCGTGCGCCTAGCGCAAAAAAAACTTCAAAAAATTTCACTAAATTCAATATCGCATACCTACAAAATCCACCTTAGGGAGACAATAAACACTACAAATCGTTATAACTTTGCATCCAGGAGACGCATTTTGAAGCTGTTTTCAGCCATTTTGAACTTGTATAGGCTCCCTCCTAATTTGAGACAAATAAAAATAGACAAAAGAGAAAATTAATTTTCTCCTCTCATCGACTTAGAAAAATTATCAATATTTTTCATAGAACACGTCATAATTTTGCATCTAGGTGACGCATCCTAACGCTGTTTTCAGCTGTTCTCATCATAGATAGGCTCCCTGCAAATTATTGACTAGTTAAAATAAGTAGGAACGCGAAAAAATTTTTCCCTTCATTGACATAGACAAAATTTTAAAATTTTTACAAAAAGTTATTTTCAAAAATTAATATCTCAAAATCTTACTGTAACCCCGCATTTTTTATAAATTTAATAAATACTTACCTGCCTTACCTGTATCCTGGCGCGCGCTCCGCGAGCTCGGGTCCCGTTTGGTAGTCGTTATTAAATTTTTTTGGGCATTTTTCGGTTGAAAAACAGGTTTTTTGACCGAAAATCAAAATTTTTGTTTTAAATAAATTCCAAAAACTGCATAGGTCGCTAGCCCGCGCCGAGACGCGTCTCAGGACACCTCGCGCGTGCGCCTAGCGCAAAAAAAACTTCAAAAAATTTCACTAAATTCAATATCGCATACCTACAAAATCCACCTTAGGGAGACAATAAACACTACAAATCGTTATAACTTTGCATCCAGGAGACGCATTTTGAAGCTGTTTTCAGCCATTTTGAACTTGTATAGGCTCCCTCCTAATTTGAGACAAATAAAAATAGACAAAAGAGAAAATTAATTTTCTCCTCTCATCGACTTAGAAAAATTATCAATATTTTTCATAGAACACGTCATAATTTTGCATCTAGGTGACGCATCCTAACGCTGTTTTCAGCTGTTCTCATCATAGATAGGCTCCCTGCAAATTATTGACTAGTTAAAATAAGTAGGAACGCGAAAAAATTTTTCCCTTCATTGACATAGACAAAATTTTAAAATTTTTACAAAAAGTTATTTTCAAAAATTAATATCTCAAAATCTTACTGTAACCCCGCATTTTTTATAAATTTAATAAATACTTACCTGCCTTACCTGTATCCTGGCGCGCGCTCCGCGAGCTCGGGTCCCGTTTGGTAGTCGTTATTAAATTTTTTTGGGCATTTTTCGGTTGAAAAACAGGTTTTTTGACCGAAAATCAAAATTTTTGTTTTAAATAAATTCCAAAAACTGCATAGGTCGCTAGCCCGCGCCGAGACGCGTCTCAGGACACCTCGCGCGTGCGCCTAGCGCAAAAAAAACTTCAAAAAATTTCACTAAATTCAATATCGCATACCTACAAAATCCACCTTAGGGAGACAATAAACACTACAAATCGTTATAACTTTGCATCCAGGAGACGCATTTTGAAGCTGTTTTCAGCCATTTTGAACTTGTATAGGCTCCCTCCTAATTTGAGACAAATAAAAATAGACAAAAGAGAAAATTAATTTTCTCCTCTCATCGACTTAGAAAAATTATCAATATTTTTCATAGAACACGTCATAATTTTGCATCTAGGTGACGCATCCTAACGCTGTTTTCAGCTGTTCTCATCATAGATAGGCTCCCTGCAAATTATTGACTAGTTAAAATAAGTAGGAACGCGAAAAAATTTTTCCCTTCATTGACATAGACAAAATTTTAAAATTTTTACAAAAAGTTATTTTCAAAAATTAATATCTCAAAATCTTACTGTAACCCCGCATTTTTTATAAATTTAATAAATACTTACCTGCCTTACCTGTATCCTGGCGCGCGCTCCGCGAGCTCGGGTCCCGTTTGGTAGTCGTTATTCAATTTTTTTTGGGCATTTTTCGGTTGAAAAACAGGTTTTTTGACCGAAAATCAAAATTTTTGTTTTAAATAAATTCCAAAAACTGCATAGGTCGCTAGCCCGCGCCGAGACGCGTCTCAGGACACCTCGCGCGTGCGCCTAGCGCAAAAAAAACTTCAAAAAATTTCACTAAATTCAATATCGCATACCTACAAAATCCACCTTAGGGAGACAATAAACACTACAAATCGTTATAACTTTGCATCCAGGAGACGCATTTTGAAGCTGTTTTCAGCCATTTTGAACTTGTATAGGCTCCCTCCTAATTTGAGACAAATAAAAATAGACAAAAGAGAAAATTAATTTTCTCCTCTCATCGACTTAGAAAAATTATCAATATTTTTCATAGAACACGTCATAATTTTGCATCTAGGTGACGCATCCTAACGCTGTTTTCAGCTGTTCTCATCATAGATAGGCTCCCTGCAAATTATTGACTAGTTAAAATAAGTAGGAACGCGAAAAAATTTTTCCCTTCATTGACATAGACAAAATTTTAAAATTTTTACAAAAAGTTATTTTCAAAAATTAATATCTCAAAATCTTACTGTAACCCCGCATTTTTTATAAATTTAATAAATACTTACCTGCCTTACCTGTATCCTGGCGCGCGCTCCGCGAGCTCGGGTCCCGTTTGGTAGTCGTTATTCAATTTTTTTTGGGCATTTTTCGGTTGAAAAACAGGTTTTTTGACCGAAAATCAAAATTTTTGTTTTAAATAAATTCCAAAAACTGCATAGGTCGCTAGCCCGCGCCGAGACGCGTCTCAGGACACCTCGCGCGTGCGCCTAGCGCAAAAAAAACTTCAAAAAATTTCACTAAATTCAATATCGCATACCTACAAAATCCACCTTAGGGAGACAATAAACACTACAAATCGTTATAACTTTGCATCCAGGAGACGCATTTTGAAGCTGTTTTCAGCCATTTTGAACTTGTATAGGCTCCCTCCTAATTTGAGACAAATAAAAATAGACAAAAGAGAAAATTAATTTTCTCCTCTCATCGACTTAGAAAAATTATCAATATTTTTCATAGAACACGTCATAATTTTGCATCTAGGTGACGCATCCTAACGCTGTTTTCAGCTGTTTTCATCATAGATAGGCTCCCTGCAAATTATTGACTAGTTAAAATAAGTAGGAACGCGAAAAAAATTTTTCCCTTCATTGACATAGACAAAATTTTAAAATTTTTACAAAAAGTTATTTTCAAAAATCAATATCTCAAAATCTTACTGTAACCCCGCATTTTTTATAAATTTAATAAATACTTACCTGCCTTACCTGTATCCTGGCGCGCGCTCCGCGAGCTCGGGTCCCGTTTGGTAGTCGTTATTCAAATTTTTTGGGCATTTTTCGGTTGAAAAACAGGTTTTTTGACCGAAAATCAAAATTTTTGTTTTAAATAAATTCCAAAAACTGCATAGGTCGCTAGCCCGCGCCGAGACGCGTCTCAGGACACCTCGCGCGTGCGCCTAGCGCAAATAAAACTTCAAAAAATTTGCTAAATTCAATATCGCATACCTACAAAAATCTACCTAAGGGAGACGAAAACACTACAAATCGTTATAACTTTGCATCCAGGAGACGCATTTTGAAGCTGTTTTCAGCCATTTTGAACTTGTATAGGCTCCCTCCTAATTTGAGACAAATAAAAATAGACAAAAGAGAAAATTAATTTTCTCCTCTCATCGACTTAGAAAAATAATCAATATTTTTCATAGAACACGTCATAATTTTGCATCTAGGTGACGCATCCTAACGCTGTTTTCAGCTGTTCTCATCATAGATAGGCTCCCTGCAAATTATTGACTAGTTAAAATAAGTAGGAACGCGAAAAAAATTTTTCCCTTCATTGACATAGACAAAATTTTAAAATTTTTACAAAAAGTTATTTTCAAAAATCAATATCTCAAAATCTTACTGTAACCCCGCATTTTTTATAAATTTAATAAATACTTACCTGCCTTACCTGTATCCTGGCGCGCGCTCCGCGAGCTCGGGTCCCGTTTGGTAGTCGTTATTCAATTTTTTTGGGCATTTTTCGGTTGAAAAACAGGTTTTTTGACCGAAAATCAAAATTTTTGTTTTAAATAAATTCCAAAAACTGCATAGGTCGCTAGCCCGCGCCGAGACGCGTCTCAGGACACCTCGCGCGTGCGCCTAGCGCAAATAAAACTTCAAAAAATTTGCTAAATTCAATATCGCATACCTACAAAAATCTACCTAAGGGAGACGAAAACACTACAAATCGTTATAACTTTGCATCCAGGAGACGCATTTTGAAGCTGTTTTCAGCCATTTTGAACTTGTATAGGCTCCCTCCTAATTTGAGACAAATAAAAATAGACAAAAGAGAAAATTAATTTTCTCCTCTCATCGACTTAGAAAAATAATCAATATTTTTCATAGAACACGTCATAATTTTGCATCTAGGTGACGCATCCTAACGCTGTTTTCAGCTGTTCTCATCATAGATAGGCTCCCTGCAAATTATTGACTAGTTAAAATAAGTAGGAACGCGAAAAAAATTTTTCCCTTCATTGACATAGACAAAATTTTAAAATTTTTACAAAAAGTTATTTTCAAAAATCAATATCTCAAAATCTTACTGTAACCCCGCATTTTTTATAAATTTAATAAATACTTACCTGCCTTACCTGTATCCTGGCGCGCGCTCCGCGAGCTCGGGTCCCGTTTGGTAGTCGTTATTCAATTTTTTTGGGCATTTTTCGGTTGAAAAACAGGTTTTTTGACCGAAAATCAAAATTTTTGTTTTAAATAAATTCCAAAAACTGCATAGGTCGCTAGCCCGCGCCGAGACGCGTCTCAGGACACCTCGCGCGTGCGCCTAGCGCAAAAAAAACTTCAAAAAATTTCACTAAATTCAATATCGCATACCTACAAAATCCACCTTAGGGAGACAATAAACACTACAAATCGTTATAACTTTGCATCCAGGAGACGCATTTTGAAGCTGTTTTCAGCCATTTTGAACTTGTATAGGCTCCCTCCTAATTTGAGACAAATAAAAATAGACAAAAGAGAAAATTAATTTTCTCCTCTCATCGACTTAGAAAAATTATCAATATTTTTCATAGAACACGTCATAATTTTGCATCTAGGTGACGCATCCTAACGCTGTTTTCAGCTGTTTTCATCATAGATAGGCTCCCTGCAAATTATTGACTAGTTAAAATAAGTAGGAACGCGAAAAAAATTTTTCCCTTCATTGACATAGACAAAATTTTAAAATTTTTACAAAAAGTTATTTTCAAAAATCAATATCTCAAAATCTTACTGTAACCCCGCATTTTTTATAAATTTAATAAATACTTACCTGCCTTACCTGTATCCTGGCGCGCGCTCCGCGAGCTCGGGTCCCGTTTGGTAGTCGTTATTCAAATTTTTTGGGCATTTTTCGGTTGAAAAACAGGTTTTTTGACCGAAAATCAAAATTTTTGTTTTAAATAAATTCCAAAAACTGCATAGGTCGCTAGCCCGCGCCGAGACGCGTCTCAGGACACCTCGCGCGTGCGCCTAGCGCAAATAAAACTTCAAAAAATTTGCTAAATTCAATATCGCATACCTACAAAAATCTACCTAAGGGAGACGAAAACACTACAAATCGTTATAACTTTGCATCCAGGAGACGCATTTTGAAGCTGTTTTCAGCCATTTTGAACTTGTATAGGCTCCCTCCTAATTTGAGACAAATAAAAATAGACAAAAGAGAAAATTAATTTTCTCCTCTCATCGACTTAGAAAAATAATCAATATTTTTCATAGAACACGTCATAATTTTGCATCTAGGTGACGCATCCTAACGCTGTTTTCAGCTGTTCTCATCATAGATAGGCTCCCTGCAAATTATTGACTAGTTAAAATAAGTAGGAACGCGAAAAAAATTTTTCCCTTCATTGACATAGACAAAATTTTAAAATTTTTACAAAAAGTTATTTTCAAAAATCAATATCTCAAAATCTTACTGTAACCCCGCATTTTTTATAAATTTAATAAATACTTACCTGCCTTACCTGTATCCTGGCGCGCGCTCCGCGAGCTCGGGTCCCGTTTGGTAGTCGTTATTCAATTTTTTTGGGCATTTTTCGGTTGAAAAACAGGTTTTTTGACCGAAAATCAAAATTTTTGTTTTAAATAAATTCCAAAAACTGCATAGGTCGCTAGCCCGCGCCGAGACGCGTCTCAGGACACCTCGCGCGTGCGCCTAGCGCAAATAAAACTTCAAAAAATTTGCTAAATTCAATATCGCATACCTACAAAAATCTACCTAAGGGAGACGAAAACACTACAAATCGTTATAACTTTGCATCCAGGAGACGCATTTTGAAGCTGTTTTCAGCCATTTTGAACTTGTATAGGCTCCCTCCTAATTTGAGACAAATAAAAATAGACAAAAGAGAAAATTAATTTTCTCCTCTCATCGACTTAGAAAAATAATCAATATTTTTCATAGAACACGTCATAATTTTGCATCTAGGTGACGCATCCTAACGCTGTTTTCAGCTGTTCTCATCATAGATAGGCTCCCTGCAAATTATTGACTAGTTAAAATAAGTAGGAACGCGAAAAAAATTTTTCCCTTCATTGACATAGACAAAATTTTAAAATTTTTACAAAAAGTTATTTTCAAAAATCAATATCTCAAAATCTTACTGTAACCCCGCATTTTTTATAAATTTAATAAATACTTACCTGCCTTACCTGTATCCTGGCGCGCGCTCCGCGAGCTCGGGTCCCGTTTGGTAGTCGTTATTCAATTTTTTTGGGCATTTTTCGGTTGAAAAACAGGTTTTTTGACCGAAAATCAAAATTTTTGTTTTAAATAAATTCCAAAAACTGCATAGGTCGCTAGCCCGCGCCGAGACGCGTCTCAGGACACCTCGCGCGTGCGCCTAGCGCAAAAAAAACTTCAAAAAATTTCACTAAATTCAATATCGCATACCTACAAAATCCACCTTAGGGAGACAATAAACACTACAAATCGTTATAACTTTGCATCCAGGAGACGCATTTTGAAGCTGTTTTCAGCCATTTTGAACTTGTATAGGCTCCCTCCTAATTTGAGACAAATAAAAATAGACAAAAGAGAAAATTAATTTTCTCCTCTCATCGACTTAGAAAAATTATCAATATTTTTCATAGAACACGTCATAATTTTGCATCTAGGTGACGCATCCTAACGCTGTTTTCAGCTGTTTTCATCATAGATAGGCTCCCTGCAAATTATTGACTAGTTAAAATAAGTAGGAACGCGAAAAAAATTTTTCCCTTCATTGACATAGACAAAATTTTAAAATTTTTACAAAAAGTTATTTTCAAAAATCAATATCTCAAAATCTTACTGTAACCCCGCATTTTTTATAAATTTAATAAATACTTACCTGCCTTACCTGTATCCTGGCGCGCGCTCCGCGAGCTCGGGTCCCGTTTGGTAGTCGTTATTCAAATTTTTTGGGCATTTTTCGGTTGAAAAACAGGTTTTTTGACCGAAAATCAAAATTTTTGTTTTAAATAAATTCCAAAAACTGCATAGGTCGCTAGCCCGCGCCGAGACGCGTCTCAGGACACCTCGCGCGTGCGCCTAGCGCAAATAAAACTTCAAAAAATTTGCTAAATTCAATATCGCATACCTACAAAAATCTACCTAAGGGAGACGAAAACACTACAAATCGTTATAACTTTGCATCCAGGAGACGCATTTTGAAGCTGTTTTCAGCCATTTTGAACTTGTATAGGCTCCCTCCTAATTTGAGACAAATAAAAATAGACAAAAGAGAAAATTAATTTTCTCCTCTCATCGACTTAGAAAAATAATCAATATTTTTCATAGAACACGTCATAATTTTGCATCTAGGTGACGCATCCTAACGCTGTTTTCAGCTGTTCTCATCATAGATAGGCTCCCTGCAAATTATTGACTAGTTAAAATAAGTAGGAACGCGAAAAAAATTTTTCCCTTCATTGACATAGACAAAATTTTAAAATTTTTACAAAAAGTTATTTTCAAAAATCAATATCTCAAAATCTTACTGTAACCCCGCATTTTTTATAAATTTAATAAATACTTACCTGCCTTACCTGTATCCTGGCGCGCGCTCCGCGAGCTCGGGTCCCGTTTGGTAGTCGTTATTCAATTTTTTTGGGCATTTTTCGGTTGAAAAACAGGTTTTTTGACCGAAAATCAAAATTTTTGTTTTAAATAAATTCCAAAAACTGCATAGGTCGCTAGCCCGCGCCGAGACGCGTCTCAGGACACCTCGCGCGTGCGCCTAGCGCAAATAAAACTTCAAAAAATTTGCTAAATTCAATATCGCATACCTACAAAAATCTACCTAAGGGAGACGAAAACACTACAAATCGTTATAACTTTGCATCCAGGAGACGCATTTTGAAGCTGTTTTCAGCCATTTTGAACTTGTATAGGCTCCCTCCTAATTTGAGACAAATAAAAATAGACAAAAGAGAAAATTAATTTTCTCCTCTCATCGACTTAGAAAAATAATCAATATTTTTCATAGAACACGTCATAATTTTGCATCTAGGTGACGCATCCTAACGCTGTTTTCAGCTGTTCTCATCATAGATAGGCTCCCTGCAAATTATTGACTAGTTAAAATAAGTAGGAACGCGAAAAAAATTTTTCCCTTCATTGACATAGACAAAATTTTAAAATTTTTACAAAAAGTTATTTTCAAAAATCAATATCTCAAAATCTTACTGTAACCCCGCATTTTTTATAAATTTAATAAATACTTACCTGCCTTACCTGTATCCTGGCGCGCGCTCCGCGAGCTCGGGTCCCGTTTGGTAGTCGTTATTCAATTTTTTTGGGCATTTTTCGGTTGAAAAACAGGTTTTTTGACCGAAAATCAAAATTTTTGTTTTAAATAAATTCCAAAAACTGCATAGGTCGCTAGCCCGCGCCGAGACGCGTCTCAGGACACCTCGCGCGTGCGCCTAGCGCAAAAAAAACTTCAAAAAATTTCACTAAATTCAATATCGCATACCTACAAAATCCACCTTAGGGAGACAATAAACACTACAAATCGTTATAACTTTGCATCCAGGAGACGCATTTTGAAGCTGTTTTCAGCCATTTTGAACTTGTATAGGCTCCCTCCTAATTTGAGACAAATAAAAATAGACAAAAGAGAAAATTAATTTTCTCCTCTCATCGACTTAGAAAAATTATCAATATTTTTCATAGAACACGTCATAATTTTGCATCTAGGTGACGCATCCTAACGCTGTTTTCAGCTGTTTTCATCATAGATAGGCTCCCTGCAAATTATTGACTAGTTAAAATAAGTAGGAACGCGAAAAAAATTTTTCCCTTCATTGACATAGACAAAATTTTAAAATTTTTACAAAAAGTTATTTTCAAAAATCAATATCTCAAAATCTTACTGTAACCCCGCATTTTTTATAAATTTAATAAATACTTACCTGCCTTACCTGTATCCTGGCGCGCGCTCCGCGAGCTCGGGTCCCGTTTGGTAGTCGTTATTCAAATTTTTTGGGCATTTTTCGGTTGAAAAACAGGTTTTTTGACCGAAAATCAAAATTTTTGTTTTAAATAAATTCCAAAAACTGCATAGGTCGCTAGCCCGCGCCGAGACGCGTCTCAGGACACCTCGCGCGTGCGCCTAGCGCAAATAAAACTTCAAAAAATTTGCTAAATTCAATATCGCATACCTACAAAAATCTACCTAAGGGAGACGAAAACACTACAAATCGTTATAACTTTGCATCCAGGAGACGCATTTTGAAGCTGTTTTCAGCCATTTTGAACTTGTATAGGCTCCCTCCTAATTTGAGACAAATAAAAATAGACAAAAGAGAAAATTAATTTTCTCCTCTCATCGACTTAGAAAAATAATCAATATTTTTCATAGAACACGTCATAATTTTGCATCTAGGTGACGCATCCTAACGCTGTTTTCAGCTGTTCTCATCATAGATAGGCTCCCTGCAAATTATTGACTAGTTAAAATAAGTAGGAACGCGAAAAAAATTTTTCCCTTCATTGACATAGACAAAATTTTAAAATTTTTACAAAAAGTTATTTTCAAAAATCAATATCTCAAAATCTTACTGTAACCCCGCATTTTTTATAAATTTAATAAATACTTACCTGCCTTACCTGTATCCTGGCGCGCGCTCCGCGAGCTCGGGTCCCGTTTGGTAGTCGTTATTCAATTTTTTTGGGCATTTTTCGGTTGAAAAACAGGTTTTTTGACCGAAAATCAAAATTTTTGTTTTAAATAAATTCCAAAAACTGCATAGGTCGCTAGCCCGCGCCGAGACGCGTCTCAGGACACCTCGCGCGTGCGCCTAGCGCAAATAAAACTTCAAAAAATTTGCTAAATTCAATATCGCATACCTACAAAAATCTACCTAAGGGAGACGAAAACACTACAAATCGTTATAACTTTGCATCCAGGAGACGCATTTTGAAGCTGTTTTCAGCCATTTTGAACTTGTATAGGCTCCCTCCTAATTTGAGACAAATAAAAATAGACAAAAGAGAAAATTAATTTTCTCCTCTCATCGACTTAGAAAAATAATCAATATTTTTCATAGAACACGTCATAATTTTGCATCTAGGTGACGCATCCTAACGCTGTTTTCAGCTGTTCTCATCATAGATAGGCTCCCTGCAAATTATTGACTAGTTAAAATAAGTAGGAACGCGAAAAAAATTTTTCCCTTCATTGACATAGACAAAATTTTAAAATTTTTACAAAAAGTTATTTTCAAAAATCAATATCTCAAAATCTTACTGTAACCCCGCATTTTTTATAAATTTAATAAATACTTACCTGCCTTACCTGTATCCTGGCGCGCGCTCCGCGAGCTCGGGTCCCGTTTGGTAGTCGTTATTCAATTTTTTTGGGCATTTTTCGGTTGAAAAACAGGTTTTTTGACCGAAAATCAAAATTTTTGTTTTAAATAAATTCCAAAAACTGCATAGGTCGCTAGCCCGCGCCGAGACGCGTCTCAGGACACCTCGCGCGTGCGCCTAGCGCAAATAAAACTTCAAAAAATTTGCTAAATTCAATATCGCATACCTACAAAAATCTACCTAAGGGAGACGAAAACACTACAAATCGTTATAACTTTGCATCCAGGAGACGCATTTTGAAGCTGTTTTCAGCCATTTTGAACTTGTATAGGCTCCCTCCTAATTTGAGACAAATAAAAATAGACAAAAGAGAAAATTAATTTTCTCCTCTCATCGACTTAGAAAAATAATCAATATTTTTCATAGAACACGTCATAATTTTGCATCTAGGTGACGCATCCTAACGCTGTTTTCAGCTGTTCTCATCATAGATAGGCTCCCTGCAAATTATTGACTAGTTAAAATAAGTAGGAACGCGAAAAAAATTTTTCCCTTCATTGACATAGACAAAATTTTAAAATTTTTACAAAAAGTTATTTTCAAAAATCAATATCTCAAAATCTTACTGTAACCCCGCATTTTTTATAAATTTAATAAATACTTACCTGCCTTACCTGTATCCTGGCGCGCGCTCCGCGAGCTCGGGTCCCGTTTGGTAGTCGTTATTCAATTTTTTTGGGCATTTTTCGGTTGAAAAACAGGTTTTTTGACCGAAAATCAAAATTTTTGTTTTAAATAAATTCCAAAAACTGCATAGGTCGCTAGCCCGCGCCGAGACGCGTCTCAGGACACCTCGCGCGTGCGCCTAGCGCAAAAAAAACTTCAAAAAATTTCACTAAATTCAATATCGCATACCTACAAAATCCACCTTAGGGAGACAATAAACACTACAAATCGTTATAACTTTGCATCCAGGAGACGCATTTTGAAGCTGTTTTCAGCCATTTTGAACTTGTATAGGCTCCCTCCTAATTTGAGACAAATAAAAATAGACAAAAGAGAAAATTAATTTTCTCCTCTCATCGACTTAGAAAAATTATCAATATTTTTCATAGAACACGTCATAATTTTGCATCTAGGTGACGCATCCTAACGCTGTTTTCAGCTGTTTTCATCATAGATAGGCTCCCTGCAAATTATTGACTAGTTAAAATAAGTAGGAACGCGAAAAAAATTTTTCCCTTCATTGACATAGACAAAATTTTAAAATTTTTACAAAAAGTTATTTTCAAAAATCAATATCTCAAAATCTTACTGTAACCCCGCATTTTTTATAAATTTAATAAATACTTACCTGCCTTACCTGTATCCTGGCGCGCGCTCCGCGAGCTCGGGTCCCGTTTGGTAGTCGTTATTCAAATTTTTTGGGCATTTTTCGGTTGAAAAACAGGTTTTTTGACCGAAAATCAAAATTTTTGTTTTAAATAAATTCCAAAAACTGCATAGGTCGCTAGCCCGCGCCGAGACGCGTCTCAGGACACCTCGCGCGTGCGCCTAGCGCAAATAAAACTTCAAAAAATTTGCTAAATTCAATATCGCATACCTACAAAAATCTACCTAAGGGAGACGAAAACACTACAAATCGTTATAACTTTGCATCCAGGAGACGCATTTTGAAGCTGTTTTCAGCCATTTTGAACTTGTATAGGCTCCCTCCTAATTTGAGACAAATAAAAATAGACAAAAGAGAAAATTAATTTTCTCCTCTCATCGACTTAGAAAAATAATCAATATTTTTCATAGAACACGTCATAATTTTGCATCTAGGTGACGCATCCTAACGCTGTTTTCAGCTGTTCTCATCATAGATAGGCTCCCTGCAAATTATTGACTAGTTAAAATAAGTAGGAACGCGAAAAAAATTTTTCCCTTCATTGACATAGACAAAATTTTAAAATTTTTACAAAAAGTTATTTTCAAAAATCAATATCTCAAAATCTTACTGTAACCCCGCATTTTTTATAAATTTAATAAATACTTACCTGCCTTACCTGTATCCTGGCGCGCGCTCCGCGAGCTCGGGTCCCGTTTGGTAGTCGTTATTCAATTTTTTTGGGCATTTTTCGGTTGAAAAACAGGTTTTTTGACCGAAAATCAAAATTTTTGTTTTAAATAAATTCCAAAAACTGCATAGGTCGCTAGCCCGCGCCGAGACGCGTCTCAGGACACCTCGCGCGTGCGCCTAGCGCAAATAAAACTTCAAAAAATTTGCTAAATTCAATATCGCATACCTACAAAAATCTACCTAAGGGAGACGAAAACACTACAAATCGTTATAACTTTGCATCCAGGAGACGCATTTTGAAGCTGTTTTCAGCCATTTTGAACTTGTATAGGCTCCCTCCTAATTTGAGACAAATAAAAATAGACAAAAGAGAAAATTAATTTTCTCCTCTCATCGACTTAGAAAAATAATCAATATTTTTCATAGAACACGTCATAATTTTGCATCTAGGTGACGCATCCTAACGCTGTTTTCAGCTGTTCTCATCATAGATAGGCTCCCTGCAAATTATTGACTAGTTAAAATAAGTAGGAACGCGAAAAAAATTTTTCCCTTCATTGACATAGACAAAATTTTAAAATTTTTACAAAAAGTTATTTTCAAAAATCAATATCTCAAAATCTTACTGTAACCCCGCATTTTTTATAAATTTAATAAATACTTACCTGCCTTACCTGTATCCTGGCGCGCGCTCCGCGAGCTCGGGTCCCGTTTGGTAGTCGTTATTCAATTTTTTTGGGCATTTTTCGGTTGAAAAACAGGTTTTTTGACCGAAAATCAAAATTTTTGTTTTAAATAAATTCCAAAAACTGCATAGGTCGCTAGCCCGCGCCGAGACGCGTCTCAGGACACCTCGCGCGTGCGCCTAGCGCAAAAAAAACTTCAAAAAATTTCACTAAATTCAATATCGCATACCTACAAAATCCACCTTAGGGAGACAATAAACACTACAAATCGTTATAACTTTGCATCCAGGAGACGCATTTTGAAGCTGTTTTCAGCCATTTTGAACTTGTATAGGCTCCCTCCTAATTTGAGACAAATAAAAATAGACAAAAGAGAAAATTAATTTTCTCCTCTCATCGACTTAGAAAAATTATCAATATTTTTCATAGAACACGTCATAATTTTGCATCTAGGTGACGCATCCTAACGCTGTTTTCAGCTGTTTTCATCATAGATAGGCTCCCTGCAAATTATTGACTAGTTAAAATAAGTAGGAACGCGAAAAAAATTTTTCCCTTCATTGACATAGACAAAATTTTAAAATTTTTACAAAAAGTTATTTTCAAAAATCAATATCTCAAAATCTTACTGTAACCCCGCATTTTTTATAAATTTAATAAATACTTACCTGCCTTACCTGTATCCTGGCGCGCGCTCCGCGAGCTCGGGTCCCGTTTGGTAGTCGTTATTCAAATTTTTTGGGCATTTTTCGGTTGAAAAACAGGTTTTTTGACCGAAAATCAAAATTTTTGTTTTAAATAAATTCCAAAAACTGCATAGGTCGCTAGCCCGCGCCGAGACGCGTCTCAGGACACCTCGCGCGTGCGCCTAGCGCAAATAAAACTTCAAAAAATTTGCTAAATTCAATATCGCATACCTACAAAAATCTACCTAAGGGAGACGAAAACACTACAAATCGTTATAACTTTGCATCCAGGAGACGCATTTTGAAGCTGTTTTCAGCCATTTTGAACTTGTATAGGCTCCCTCCTAATTTGAGACAAATAAAAATAGACAAAAGAGAAAATTAATTTTCTCCTCTCATCGACTTAGAAAAATAATCAATATTTTTCATAGAACACGTCATAATTTTGCATCTAGGTGACGCATCCTAACGCTGTTTTCAGCTGTTCTCATCATAGATAGGCTCCCTGCAAATTATTGACTAGTTAAAATAAGTAGGAACGCGAAAAAAATTTTTCCCTTCATTGACATAGACAAAATTTTAAAATTTTTACAAAAAGTTATTTTCAAAAATCAATATCTCAAAATCTTACTGTAACCCCGCATTTTTTATAAATTTAATAAATACTTACCTGCCTTACCTGTATCCTGGCGCGCGCTCCGCGAGCTCGGGTCCCGTTTGGTAGTCGTTATTCAATTTTTTTGGGCATTTTTCGGTTGAAAAACAGGTTTTTTGACCGAAAATCAAAATTTTTGTTTTAAATAAATTCCAAAAACTGCATAGGTCGCTAGCCCGCGCCGAGACGCGTCTCAGGACACCTCGCGCGTGCGCCTAGCGCAAATAAAACTTCAAAAAATTTGCTAAATTCAATATCGCATACCTACAAAAATCTACCTAAGGGAGACGAAAACACTACAAATCGTTATAACTTTGCATCCAGGAGACGCATTTTGAAGCTGTTTTCAGCCATTTTGAACTTGTATAGGCTCCCTCCTAATTTGAGACAAATAAAAATAGACAAAAGAGAAAATTAATTTTCTCCTCTCATCGACTTAGAAAAATAATCAATATTTTTCATAGAACACGTCATAATTTTGCATCTAGGTGACGCATCCTAACGCTGTTTTCAGCTGTTCTCATCATAGATAGGCTCCCTGCAAATTATTGACTAGTTAAAATAAGTAGGAACGCGAAAAAAATTTTTCCCTTCATTGACATAGACAAAATTTTAAAATTTTTACAAAAAGTTATTTTCAAAAATCAATATCTCAAAATCTTACTGTAACCCCGCATTTTTTATAAATTTAATAAATACTTACCTGCCTTACCTGTATCCTGGCGCGCGCTCCGCGAGCTCGGGTCCCGTTTGGTAGTCGTTATTCAATTTTTTTGGGCATTTTTCGGTTGAAAAACAGGTTTTTTGACCGAAAATCAAAATTTTTGTTTTAAATAAATTCCAAAAACTGCATAGGTCGCTAGCCCGCGCCGAGACGCGTCTCAGGACACCTCGCGCGTGCGCCTAGCGCAAATAAAACTTCAAAAAATTTGCTAAATTCAATATCGCATACCTACAAAAATCTACCTAAGGGAGACGAAAACACTACAAATCGTTATAACTTTGCATCCAGGAGACGCATTTTGAAGCTGTTTTCAGCCATTTTGAACTTGTATAGGCTCCCTCCTAATTTGAGACAAATAAAAATAGACAAAAGAGAAAATTAATTTTCTCCTCTCATCGACTTAGAAAAATAATCAATATTTTTCATAGAACACGTCATAATTTTGCATCTAGGTGACGCATCCTAACGCTGTTTTCAGCTGTTCTCATCATAGATAGGCTCCCTGCAAATTATTGACTAGTTAAAATAAGTAGGAACGCGAAAAAAATTTTTCCCTTCATTGACATAGACAAAATTTTAAAATTTTTACAAAAAGTTATTTTCAAAAATCAATATCTCAAAATCTTACTGTAACCCCGCATTTTTTATAAATTTAATAAATACTTACCTGCCTTACCTGTATCCTGGCGCGCGCTCCGCGAGCTCGGGTCCCGTTTGGTAGTCGTTATTCAATTTTTTTGGGCATTTTTCGGTTGAAAAACAGGTTTTTTGACCGAAAATCAAAATTTTTGTTTTAAATAAATTCCAAAAACTGCATAGGTCGCTAGCCCGCGCCGAGACGCGTCTCAGGACACCTCGCGCGTGCGCCTAGCGCAAAAAAAACTTCAAAAAATTTCACTAAATTCAATATCGCATACCTACAAAATCCACCTTAGGGAGACAATAAACACTACAAATCGTTATAACTTTGCATCCAGGAGACGCATTTTGAAGCTGTTTTCAGCCATTTTGAACTTGTATAGGCTCCCTCCTAATTTGAGACAAATAAAAATAGACAAAAGAGAAAATTAATTTTCTCCTCTCATCGACTTAGAAAAATTATCAATATTTTTCATAGAACACGTCATAATTTTGCATCTAGGTGACGCATCCTAACGCTGTTTTCAGCTGTTTTCATCATAGATAGGCTCCCTGCAAATTATTGACTAGTTAAAATAAGTAGGAACGCGAAAAAAATTTTTCCCTTCATTGACATAGACAAAATTTTAAAATTTTTACAAAAAGTTATTTTCAAAAATCAATATCTCAAAATCTTACTGTAACCCCGCATTTTTTATAAATTTAATAAATACTT
This sequence comes from Cosmia trapezina, assembly GCA_905163495.3. Taxonomy (NCBI): domain Eukaryota; kingdom Metazoa; phylum Arthropoda; class Insecta; order Lepidoptera; family Noctuidae; genus Cosmia; species Cosmia trapezina. Next base: position 143,375 of record LR991028.1, read on the forward strand.
ACCTGCCTTACCTGTATCCTGGCGCGCGCTCCGCGAGCTCGGGTCCCGTTTGGTAGTCGTTATTCAATTTTTTTGGGCATTTTTCGGTTGAAAAACAGGTTTTTTGACCGAAAATCAAAATTTTTGTTTTAAATAAATTCCAAAAACTGCATAGGTCGCTAGCCCGCGCCGAGACGCGTCTCAGGACACCTCGCGCGTGCGCCTAGCGCAAAAAAAACTTCAAAAAATTTCACTAAATTCAATATCGCATACCTACAAAATCCACCTTAGGGAGACAATAAACACTACAAATCGTTATAACTTTGCATCCAGGAGACGCATTTTGAAGCTGTTTTCAGCCATTTTGAACTTGTATAGGCTCCCTCCTAATTTGAGACAAATAAAAATAGACAAAAGAGAAAATTAATTTTCTCCTCTCATCGACTTAGAAAAATTATCAATATTTTTCATAGAACACGTCATAATTTTGCATCTAGGTGACGCATCCTAACGCTGTTTTCAGCTGTTCTCATCATAGATAGGCTCCCTGCAAATTATTGACTAGTTAAAATAAGTAGGAACGCGAAAAAAATTTTTCCCTTCATTGACATAGACAAAATTTTAAAATTTTTACAAAAAGTTATTTTCAAAAATCAATATCTCAAAATCTTACTGTAACCCCGCATTTTTTATAAATTTAATAAATACTTACCTGCCTTACCTGTATCCTGGCGCGCGCTCCGCGAGCTCGGGTCCCGTTTGGTAGTCGTTATTCAATTTTTTTGGGCATTTTTCGGTTGAAAAACAGGTTTTTTGACCGAAAATCAAAATTTTTGTTTTAAATAAATTCCAAAAACTGCATAGGTCGCTAGCCCGCGCCGAGACGCGTCTCAGGACACCTCGCGCGTGCGCCTAGCGCAAAAAAAACTTCAAAAAATTTCACTAAATTCAATATCGCATACCTACAAAATCCACCTTAGGGAGACAATAAACACTACAAATCGTTATAACTTTGCATCCAGGAGACGCATTTTGAAGCTGTTTTCAGCCATTTTGAACTTGTATAGGCTCCCTCCTAATTTGAGACAAATAAAAATAGACAAAAGAGAAAATTAATTTTCTCCTCTCATCGACTTAGAAAAATTATCAATATTTTTCATAGAACACGTCATAATTTTGCATCTAGGTGACGCATCCTAACGCTGTTTTCAGCTGTTTTCATCATAGATAGGCTCCCTGCAAATTATTGACTAGTTAAAATAAGTAGGAACGCGAAAAAAATTTTTCCCTTCATTGACATAGACAAAATTTTAAAATTTTTACAAAAAGTTATTTTCAAAAATCAATATCTCAAAATCTTACTGTAACCCCGCATTTTTTATAAATTTAATAAATACTTACCTGCCTTACCTGTATCCTGGCGCGCGCTCCGCGAGCTCGGGTCCCGTTTGGTAGTCGTTATTCAATTTTTTTGGGCATTTTTCGGTTGAAAAACAGGTTTTTTGACCGAAAATCAAAATTTTTGTTTTAAATAAATTCCAAAAACTGCATAGGTCGCTAGCCCGCGCCGAGACGCGTCTCAGGACACCTCGCGCGTGCGCCTAGCGCAAAAAAAACTTCAAAAAATTTCACTAAATTCAATATCGCATACCTACAAAATCCACCTTAGGGAGACAATAAACACTACAAATCGTTATAACTTTGCATCCAGGAGACGCATTTTGAAGCTGTTTTCAGCCATTTTGAACTTGTATAGGCTCCCTCCTAATTTGAGACAAATAAAAATAGACAAAAGAGAAAATTAATTTTCTCCTCTCATCGACTTAGAAAAATAATCAATATTTTTCATAGAACACGTCATAATTTTGCATCTAGGTGACGCATCCTAACGCTGTTTTCAGCTGTTCTCATCATAGATAGGCTCCCTGCAAATTATTGACTAGTTAAAATAAGTAGGAACGCGAAAAAAATTTTTCCCTTCATTGACATAGACAAAATTTTAAAATTTTTACAAAAAGTTATTTTCAAAAATCAATATCTCAAAATCTTACTGTAACCCCGCATTTTTTATAAATTTAATAAATACTTACCTGCCTTACCTGTATCCTGGCGCGCGCTCCGCGAGCTCGGGTCCCGTTTGGTAGTCGTTATTCAATTTTTTTGGGCATTTTTCGGTTGAAAAACAGGTTTTTTGACCGAAAATCAAAATTTTTGTTTTAAATAAATTCCAAAAACTGCATAGGTCGCTAGCCCGCGCCGAGACGCGTCTCAGGACACCTCGCGCGTGCGCCTAGCGCAAAAAAAACTTCAAAAAATTTCACTAAATTCAATATCGCATACCTACAAAATCCACCTTAGGGAGACAATAAACACTACAAATCGTTATAACTTTGCATCCAGGAGACGCATTTTGAAGCTGTTTTCAGCCATTTTGAACTTGTATAGGCTCCCTCCTAATTTGAGACAAATAAAAATAGACAAAAGAGAAAATTAATTTTCTCCTCTCATCGACTTAGAAAAATTATCAATATTTTTCATAGAACACGTCATAATTTTGCATCTAGGTGACGCATCCTAACGCTGTTTTCAGCTGTTTTCATCATAGATAGGCTCCCTGCAAATTATTGACTAGTTAAAATAAGTAGGAACGCGAAAAAAATTTTTCCCTTCATTGACATAGACAAAATTTTAAAATTTTTACAAAAAGTTATTTTCAAAAATCAATATCTCAAAATCTTACTGTAACCCCGCATTTTTTATAAATTTAATAAATACTTACCTGCCTTACCTGTATCCTGGCGCGCGCTCCGCGAGCTCGGGTCCCGTTTGGTAGTCGTTATTCAAATTTTTTGGGCATTTTTCGGTTGAAAAACAGGTTTTTTGACCGAAAATCAAAATTTTTGTTTTAAATAAATTCCAAAAACTGCATAGGTCGCTAGCCCGCGCCGAGACGCGTCTCAGGACACCTCGCGCGTGCGCCTAGCGCAAATAAAACTTCAAAAAATTTGCTAAATTCAATATCGCATACCTACAAAAATCTACCTAAGGGAGACGAAAACACTACAAATCGTTATAACTTTGCATCCAGGAGACGCATTTTGAAGCTGTTTTCAGCCATTTTGAACTTGTATAGGCTCCCTCCTAATTTGAGACAAATAAAAATAGACAAAAGAGAAAATTAATTTTCTCCTCTCATCGACTTAGAAAAATAATCAATATTTTTCATAGAACACGTCATAATTTTGCATCTAGGTGACGCATCCTAACGCTGTTTTCAGCTGTTCTCATCATAGATAGGCTCCCTGCAAATTATTGACTAGTTAAAATAAGTAGGAACGCGAAAAAAATTTTTCCCTTCATTGACATAGACAAAATTTTAAAATTTTTACAAAAAGTTATTTTCAAAAATCAATATCTCAAAATCTTACTGTAACCCCGCATTTTTTATAAATTTAATAAATACTTACCTGCCTTACCTGTATCCTGGCGCGCGCTCCGCGAGCTCGGGTCCCGTTTGGTAGTCGTTATTCAATTTTTTTGGGCATTTTTCGGTTGAAAAACAGGTTTTTTGACCGAAAATCAAAATTTTTGTTTTAAATAAATTCCAAAAACTGCATAGGTCGCTAGCCCGCGCCGAGACGCGTCTCAGGACACCTCGCGCGTGCGCCTAGCGCAAAAAAAACTTCAAAAAATTTCACTAAATTCAATATCGCATACCTACAAAATCCACCTTAGGGAGACAATAAACACTACAAATCGTTATAACTTTGCATCCAGGAGACGCATTTTGAAGCTGTTTTCAGCCATTTTGAACTTGTATAGGCTCCCTCCTAATTTGAGACAAATAAAAATAGACAAAAGAGAAAATTAATTTTCTCCTCTCATCGACTTAGAAAAATTATCAATATTTTTCATAGAACACGTCATAATTTTGCATCTAGGTGACGCATCCTAACGCTGTTTTCAGCTGTTTTCATCATAGATAGGCTCCCTGCAAATTATTGACTAGTTAAAATAAGTAGGAACGCGAAAAAAATTTTTCCCTTCATTGACATAGACAAAATTTTAAAATTTTTACAAAAAGTTATTTTCAAAAATCAATATCTCAAAATCTTACTGTAACCCCGCATTTTTTATAAATTTAATAAATACTTACCTGCCTTACCTGTATCCTGGCGCGCGCTCCGCGAGCTCGGGTCCCGTTTGGTAGTCGTTATTCAAATTTTTTGGGCATTTTTCGGTTGAAAAACAGGTTTTTTGACCGAAAATCAAAATTTTTGTTTTAAATAAATTCCAAAAACTGCATAGGTCGCTAGCCCGCGCCGAGACGCGTCTCAGGACACCTCGCGCGTGCGCCTAGCGCAAATAAAACTTCAAAAAATTTGCTAAATTCAATATCGCATACCTACAAAAATCTACCTAAGGGAGACGAAAACACTACAAATCGTTATAACTTTGCATCCAGGAGACGCATTTTGAAGCTGTTTTCAGCCATTTTGAACTTGTATAGGCTCCCTCCTAATTTGAGACAAATAAAAATAGACAAAAGAGAAAATTAATTTTCTCCTCTCATCGACTTAGAAAAATAATCAATATTTTTCATAGAACACGTCATAATTTTGCATCTAGGTGACGCATCCTAACGCTGTTTTCAGCTGTTCTCATCATAGATAGGCTCCCTGCAAATTATTGACTAGTTAAAATAAGTAGGAACGCGAAAAAAATTTTTCCCTTCATTGACATAGACAAAATTTTAAAATTTTTACAAAAAGTTATTTTCAAAAATCAATATCTCAAAATCTTACTGTAACCCCGCATTTTTTATAAATTTAATAAATACTTACCTGCCTTACCTGTATCCTGGCGCGCGCTCCGCGAGCTCGGGTCCCGTTTGGTAGTCGTTATTCAATTTTTTTGGGCATTTTTCGGTTGAAAAACAGGTTTTTTGACCGAAAATCAAAATTTTTGTTTTAAATAAATTCCAAAAACTGCATAGGTCGCTAGCCCGCGCCGAGACGCGTCTCAGGACACCTCGCGCGTGCGCCTAGCGCAAATAAAACTTCAAAAAATTTGCTAAATTCAATATCGCATACCTACAAAAATCTACCTAAGGGAGACGAAAACACTACAAATCGTTATAACTTTGCATCCAGGAGACGCATTTTGAAGCTGTTTTCAGCCATTTTGAACTTGTATAGGCTCCCTCCTAATTTGAGACAAATAAAAATAGACAAAAGAGAAAATTAATTTTCTCCTCTCATCGACTTAGAAAAATAATCAATATTTTTCATAGAACACGTCATAATTTTGCATCTAGGTGACGCATCCTAACGCTGTTTTCAGCTGTTTTCATCATAGATAGGCTCCCTGCAAATTATTGACTAGTTAAAATAAGTAGGAACGCGAAAAAAATTTTTCCCTTCATTGACATAGACAAAATTTTAAAATTTTTACAAAAAGTTATTTTCAAAAATCAATATCTCAAAATCTTACTGTAACCCCGCATTTTTTATAAATTTAATAAATACTTACCTGCCTTACCTGTATCCTGGCGCGCGCTCCGCGAGCTCGGGTCCCGTTTGGTAGTCGTTATTCAATTTTTTTGGGCATTTTTCGGTTGAAAAACAGGTTTTTTGACCGAAAATCAAAATTTTTGTTTTAAATAAATTCCAAAAACTGCATAGGTCGCTAGCCCGCGCCGAGACGCGTCTCAGGACACCTCGCGCGTGCGCCTAGCGCAAATAAAACTTCAAAAAATTTGCTAAATTCAATATCGCATACCTACAAAAATCTACCTAAGGGAGACGAAAACACTACAAATCGTTATAACTTTGCATCCAGGAGACGCATTTTGAAGCTGTTTTCAGCCATTTTGAACTTGTATAGGCTCCCTCCTAATTTGAGACAAATAAAAATAGACAAAAGAGAAAATTAATTTTCTCCTCTCATCGACTTAGAAAAATAATCAATATTTTTCATAGAACACGTCATAATTTTGCATCTAGGTGACGCATCCTAACGCTGTTTTCAGCTGTTCTCATCATAGATAGGCTCCCTGCAAATTATTGACTAGTTAAAATAAGTAGGAACGCGAAAAAAATTTTTCCCTTCATTGACATAGACAAAATTTTAAAATTTTTACAAAAAGTTATTTTCAAAAATCAATATCTCAAAATCTTACTGTAACCCCGCATTTTTTATAAATTTAATAAATACTTACCTGCCTTACCTGTATCCTGGCGCGCGCTCCGCGAGCTCGGGTCCCGTTTGGTAGTCGTTATTCAATTTTTTTGGGCATTTTTCGGTTGAAAAACAGGTTTTTTGACCGAAAATCAAAATTTTTGTTTTAAATAAATTCCAAAAACTGCATAGGTCGCTAGCCCGCGCCGAGACGCGTCTCAGGACACCTCGCGCGTGCGCCTAGCGCAAAAAAAACTTCAAAAAATTTCACTAAATTCAATATCGCATACCTACAAAATCCACCTTAGGGAGACAATAAACACTACAAATCGTTATAACTTTGCATCCAGGAGACGCATTTTGAAGCTGTTTTCAGCCATTTTGAACTTGTATAGGCTCCCTCCTAATTTGAGACAAATAAAAATAGACAAAAGAGAAAATTAATTTTCTCCTCTCATCGACTTAGAAAAATTATCAATATTTTTCATAGAACACGTCATAATTTTGCATCTAGGTGACGCATCCTAACGCTGTTTTCAGCTGTTTTCATCATAGATAGGCTCCCTGCAAATTATTGACTAGTTAAAATAAGTAGGAACGCGAAAAAAATTTTTCCCTTCATTGACATAGACAAAATTTTAAAATTTTTACAAAAAGTTATTTTCAAAAATCAATATCTCAAAATCTTACTGTAACCCCGCATTTTTTATAAATTTAATAAATACTTACCTGCCTTACCTGTATCCTGGCGCGCGCTCCGCGAGCTCGGGTCCCGTTTGGTAGTCGTTATTCAATTTTTTTGGGCATTTTTCGGTTGAAAAACAGGTTTTTTGACCGAAAATCAAAATTTTTGTTTTAAATAAATTCCAAAAACTGCATAGGTCGCTAGCCCGCGCCGAGACGCGTCTCAGGACACCTCGCGCGTGCGCCTAGCGCAAAAAAAACTTCAAAAAATTTCACTAAATTCAATATCGCATACCTACAAAATCCACCTTAGGGAGACAATAAACACTACAAATCGTTATAACTTTGCATCCAGGAGACGCATTTTGAAGCTGTTTTCAGCCATTTTGAACTTGTATAGGCTCCCTCCTAATTTGAGACAAATAAAAATAGACAAAAGAGAAAATTAATTTTCTCCTCTCATCGACTTAGAAAAATTATCAATATTTTTCATAGAACACGTCATAATTTTGCATCTAGGTGACGCATCCTAACGCTGTTTTCAGCTGTTTTCATCATAGATAGGCTCCCTGCAAATTATTGACTAGTTAAAATAAGTAGGAACGCGAAAAAAATTTTTCCCTTCATTGACATAGACAAAATTTTAAAATTTTTACAAAAAGTTATTTTCAAAAATCAATATCTCAAAATCTTACTGTAACCCCGCATTTTTTATAAATTTAATAAATACTTACCTGCCTTACCTGTATCCTGGCGCGCGCTCCGCGAGCTCGGGTCCCGTTTGGTAGTCGTTATTCAATTTTTTTGGGCATTTTTCGGTTGAAAAACAGGTTTTTTGACCGAAAATCAAAATTTTTGTTTTAAATAAATTCCAAAAACTGCATAGGTCGCTAGCCCGCGCCGAGACGCGTCTCAGGACACCTCGCGCGTGCGCCTAGCGCAAAAAAAACTTCAAAAAATTTCACTAAATTCAATATCGCATACCTACAAAATCCACCTTAGGGAGACAATAAACACTACAAATCGTTATAACTTTGCATCCAGGAGACGCATTTTGAAGCTGTTTTCAGCCATTTTGAACTTGTATAGGCTCCCTCCTAATTTGAGACAAATAAAAATAGACAAAAGAGAAAATTAATTTTCTCCTCTCATCGACTTAGAAAAATTATCAATATTTTTCATAGAACACGTCATAATTTTGCATCTAGGTGACGCATCCTAACGCTGTTTTCAGCTGTTTTCATCATAGATAGGCTCCCTGCAAATTATTGACTAGTTAAAATAAGTAGGAACGCGAAAAAAATTTTTCCCTTCATTGACATAGACAAAATTTTAAAATTTTTACAAAAAGTTATTTTCAAAAATCAATATCTCAAAATCTTACTGTAACCCCGCATTTTTTATAAATTTAATAAATACTTACCTGCCTTACCTGTATCCTGGCGCGCGCTCCGCGAGCTCGGGTCCCGTTTGGTAGTCGTTATTCAATTTTTTTGGGCATTTTTCGGTTGAAAAACAGGTTTTTTGACCGAAAATCAAAATTTTTGTTTTAAATAAATTCCAAAAACTGCATAGGTCGCTAGCCCGCGCCGAGACGCGTCTCAGGACACCTCGCGCGTGCGCCTAGCGCAAAAAAAACTTCAAAAAATTTCACTAAATTCAATATCGCATACCTACAAAATCCACCTTAGGGAGACAATAAACACTACAAATCGTTATAACTTTGCATCCAGGAGACGCATTTTGAAGCTGTTTTCAGCCATTTTGAACTTGTATAGGCTCCCTCCTAATTTGAGACAAATAAAAATAGACAAAAGAGAAAATTAATTTTCTCCTCTCATCGACTTAGAAAAATTATCAATATTTTTCATAGAACACGTCATAATTTTGCATCTAGGTGACGCATCCTAACGCTGTTTTCAGCTGTTTTCATCATAGATAGGCTCCCTGCAAATTATTGACTAGTTAAAATAAGTAGGAACGCGAAAAAAATTTTTCCCTTCATTGACATAGACAAAATTTTAAAATTTTTACAAAAAGTTATTTTCAAAAATCAATATCTCAAAATCTTACTGTAACCCCGCATTTTTTATAAATTTAATAAATACTTACCTGCCTTACCTGTATCCTGGCGCGCGCTCCGCGAGCTCGGGTCCCGTTTGGTAGTCGTTATTCAATTTTTTTGGGCATTTTTCGGTTGAAAAACAGGTTTTTTGACCGAAAATCAAAATTTTTGTTTTAAATAAATTCCAAAAACTGCATAGGTCGCTAGCCCGCGCCGAGACGCGTCTCAGGACACCTCGCGCGTGCGCCTAGCGCAAAAAAAACTTCAAAAAATTTCACTAAATTCAATATCGCATACCTACAAAATCCACCTTAGGGAGACAATAAACACTACAAATCGTTATAACTTTGCATCCAGGAGACGCATTTTGAAGCTGTTTTCAGCCATTTTGAACTTGTATAGGCTCCCTCCTAATTTGAGACAAATAAAAATAGACAAAAGAGAAAATTAATTTTCTCCTCTCATCGACTTAGAAAAATTATCAATATTTTTCATAGAACACGTCATAATTTTGCATCTAGGTGACGCATCCTAACGCTGTTTTCAGCTGTTTTCATCATAGATAGGCTCCCTGCAAATTATTGACTAGTTAAAATAAGTAGGAACGCGAAAAAAATTTTTCCCTTCATTGACATAGACAAAATTTTAAAATTTTTACAAAAAGTTATTTTCAAAAATCAATATCTCAAAATCTTACTGTAACCCCGCATTTTTTATAAATTTAATAAATACTTACCTGCCTTACCTGTATCCTGGCGCGCGCTCCGCGAGCTCGGGTCCCGTTTGGTAGTCGTTATTCAATTTTTTTGGGCATTTTTCGGTTGAAAAACAGGTTTTTTGACCGAAAATCAAAATTTTTGTTTTAAATAAATTCCAAAAACTGCATAGGTCGCTAGCCCGCGCCGAGACGCGTCTCAGGACACCTCGCGCGTGCGCCTAGCGCAAATAAAACTTCAAAAAATTGCCCGCCCACCCTCCCTGTCTTCATTGGGCAGGTAAACTTCTCAGATTCTGTTAAAAAAATTATTTGGATTTTGGCTCACCTTTCTATATTAATACATGTTTAAAGTATAAAACTGACAAATTAACGCGTTTCTACAGACATTTTAGCGTCCTTGGAAGGACTTTTTAGTTATTTTATTGACAAGTCCTACTGTTGGGAAAATTTATTTTTATTTTATTTTTATTTAGACTGCACACATCTTTACACTGTGTGCAGACCACGAGTTAACGTTTACATACACTATTGTGTTTTTACTTTTTTATATCCTCACCTGACGCATACCTCCGACAATGTTCGCCAGAACACCAGTTAAACCTGTAGAAGGAAATGAGAAACGCAAATCTCCGCCAAGAACACTGACGCTTTCGTATAACGTTGGACGCGGCGATGGAAAACAAATTTCTCCGCCAAAGGCGCAAACGACTTCGTCTAATGTTAGGCAGAGCGTTGAAAAGTTAGAGGCTGCGGGATCGGAACCGCATAACTTGACTCCAGCTACCAGCAAAATGGAAATACAAGTTGTTCCTAGACAGGTTCTCGCAACGCGTTTAGCCGAAGCCAAAGCAAACGTAGTCAAAGCCAAGACAAACATTAATAACTCTCGGAATTTAAAATCAGACATTAAAACAAACGTACTGGAGGCTATAGACAAATTATTTCAGATAATAAAAGAAGCGGACATCGAGATCAAAAGACTCAAAAGAACTGGAGAAACACCTGCATCCGACAATATAAATAACTCCCAGACGATACCCGACAAGACGCCTCAGAAAGAGACCGAGGAAAGAAATAGTCTGATAATCGCAAAATTAAAAGAGCAGAGCCAGCTACTCATGGAAAACGGCAGAAAAATGGACGAACTAAAAGAAAAGATGGAACAACAGCACCAACTCATAAGTGCAAAAACCTACGCAGAGGCAACGGTAGTTCGATCCACTTTGCACTCACCCCCGCAGAATGTACTGCACTCGGTAGTTGTGACGTCCCAGGACGAAAGAGACACCGGGGACCAAGTTCTAACAAAAGTCAGAGAGGCGGTGAATGCCAAGGAAGGGTGGATCAGAGTGGAAAGGACTCGGAAAGGCAAGGACAGAAAGGTTATTATGAGTTGTAACACAGCTGAAGATAGACAGAAAGTGAAACAGAGGCTAGAAAATTCCGGTAAAAGCCTGGTCGTGGAAGAGGTAAAAAACAGAGATCCTCTCCTGAGGCTAGCTGATGTATTATCAGTGAACACTGATGAGGATGTTTTAAGGGCCTTCAGGAACCAAAACCGGGGCATATTCCACGACCTAAAAGAGAATGACGACAGACTGGAAATTAAATATAAAAGGAAAGCCCGCAATCCGCATACTAGTCACATTGTCCTTAGTGCATCACCGGCTATATGGAAAAGAGCGACCGACGCTGGAGCGGTCTATATTGACCTACAGCGCGTCCGGGTATTGGACCAGTCACCACTGGTACAATGCTCGAGATGCCTTGGATATGGTCACAGCAAGAGGTACTGCGTAGATCCAGCAGACCTCTGCAGCCACTGCGGAGGTCCGCACCTTAAGGCGCAATGTCCGGAGTGGCTTGCAGGAGACGAACCCTCATGCAGAAACTGCACAGTGGCCAAGCTCGATCGCAATGACCACAACGCCTTTAGCAAAGAATGTCCCATACGCAGAAAGCGCGATGCTATAGCTCGCATGTCGGTAGCGTATTGCTAAAGGCGCCCAGGAGGACAAACACCTATACCGGGTGTTCCAGTGCAACCTTCAACGAAGGAAGTTAGCTACAGATGAGTTGATGGTTGAAGCAACTAAAGGAAGAGTTGCAATAGCGTTGATCCAGGAACCTTATGTGGGTGGTTCTTATAATATGAAGACATACCGTGGTGTCAGAATATACCAGAATACCGGAGGGGGCACTGTAAAAGCTGCTATCGCCGTATTTGACCATAACCTAGACGTCACGCAACACCCGGAGCTCACCACCAACAACATCGTAGTGGTGAGCGTAAGCACCAAGCAATGGAAACTAACATTGGTATCTTATTATTTTGAACCGGATAAGCCCATAGATCCGTACCTGGATCATATCAGAAAAACTGCAACAGCCATAACACGGAGGCTCATTATTGGAGGCGACTCCAATGCAAAGAGCACCTGGTGGGGAAGCCCTGAAATCGACCATAGAGGGGACGATGTGGCTGGTACGCTTCACGAGCTGAACCTTCATATCCTTAACAAAGGTGACACTCCAACCTTTGATACTATTCGTGGCGGAAAACACTACACCAGTTTCGTTGACGTGACGGCCTGCACTATTGATATGCTGGACCTAGTGGAGGACTGGAAAGTTATCGCAAATCTCACGTGCGCTGACCACAGTGGTATTAGCTTTAATATCAAACTCAAAAAATCGGTTGGGGTAAGTGTCAAAAGAACCACAAGACTTTATAACACAAAAAAATCAAATTGGGAAACTTTTCATCATAAATTTAAACAACTAATATTAGAATACAACTTAGAAATCGGAAAAATTGGTACCATTAATACAGTCGAAGAATTAGATCTATTCATAAAAAACTACAACAAAGCTATAACAGAATCTAGCAACATCTCAATACCTACAAAAAAGAATTCAGAGACATTTACCCTACCATGGTGGTCAGAGGAGCTCGCGAGGTTGAAGCGAGAAGTCACCACTAGGAAACGCAGAATCAAGAACGCCGCACCGATTAGAAAACAAAGTGTTGTGGACGCCTACAAAATCGCTAGAGACGAATACGAAGCTAGAGCTATGGAGGCCTATATCGGAAGCTGGAAAGAATTCTGTAGCAAACAGGACAAGGAGAGTCTGTGGGAGGGTATTTACCGAGTTATAGGGAGAACAGCCAAGAGGGAAGAGGATACACCCCTGGAAGAAGGCGGCATCACTCTTGATGCAAAACGCTCGGTGGAGTTATTGGCGAAAACGTTCTACCCGGAAGATCTAAGGGAGAATGATAACCAGATGCATCGTGAAATAAGGAACCGAGCATCAGCCGTGAACCTCCAACAACCCGAGGGACAAAACGATCCTCCGTTCACAACAACGGAGATGCTCACCGCACTGGATTCCTTGAACCCCAAGAAAGCACCTGGAGCTGACGGATTCACTGCTGACATATGCAGCCATGCCATAAAAAGTGATCCTAAACTTTTCCTGGAAGTACTCAACAAATGTCTAGAGCTCCATTATTTCCCAGTTGTCTGGAAGGAAGCCACGGTCATAGTGTTGAGGAAACCAGGAAAAGAATCATATACAACTCCCAAGTCTTACCGCCCCATAGGACTGTTACCGGTGATGGGCAAGGTGTATGAAAAAATGTTGGTCGTCAGACTTAAACACCACCTGCTACCGAAACTAAACCCCAATCAGTTTGGATTCATGCCCCAAAAAAGCTGCGAAGACGCCCTCTATAAATTAATGCAACATATAAACACTAAATTGGACGAGAAGAAAATCATAACCGTCGTGTCATTGGATATAGAGGGCGCGTTCGACAGCGCATGGTGGCCAGCGATCAGAGTTCAACTGGCAAAAGCGGACTGTCCACTTAATATCAGAAGAGTGTTTGACAGCTACCTCGCCCAAAGGAAGGTCACTGTGAGGTATAATGGGGAAACATTTACAAAGGCGACCAACAAAGGGTGCGTCCAAGGGTCTATAGGTGGGCCCATCCTATGGAACATACTACTGGATCCCCTGCTGAACACTCTTGAATCCGCGGGTCACTATGTGCAAGCGTTTGCTGACGACGTCGTCATGGTGTTCGATGGTCAGACTTCACAGCAAGTGCAAAGACACGCCAATGCCGCTCTCGAGCTTGTTCGGGTGTGGGGTGTCGAGAATAAGCTCAAATTCGCGCCTCATAAGACCAATGCAATGGTAATCACACGCAAGCTTAAATTCGATACTCCGCACTTGAGCATGGGAGGAGTGGACATTGGCATGTCCAAACAAATTAAGATGTTGGGTGTGACTTTTGACGAAAAACTCACTTTTAACGCACACGTGGCTAATGTCTGTAGGAAGGCCATAAACATCTACAAGCAGCTCGCAAGAGCAGCAAAAGCGAGTTGGGGCCTCCACCCCGAAGTGATTCGAATAATATACACGGCGACCATCGAACCCATCATTTTATATGCGGCGAGCGTTTGGGCACCGGCTGCCGAAAAACTGGGAGTGCAGAAACAGCTCGGAACTGTGCAGAGAGGATTCGCACAAAAAATGTGCAAGGCTTATCGCACGGTCTCCCTGAACTCAGCACTGGTCTTGGCAGGAGCGCTCCCGCTTGATCTTCGTGTACGCGAGGTAGCCTCGCTATACAGGATCAGGAAGGGGGCGGCTCTGCCGGGTCTGGGGGACAGGGAGATCGAGCGATCAATGCCAGCAACAGAAGCGCCACACCCTGCTACGGTTACAGACCTCGAACTGACATGCATTAGAGACCAGAATGACGTGGACGCGAACAGTAGCTGTGCAGTAAAAATCTTCACGGATGGCAGCAAGATCGGGGAAAGGGTCGGTGCAGCGCTATCCGTGTGGGAGGACGAAGCGGAAGTAAGGACCGTCAAGCTTTGTTTGCCGTCATACTGCACAGTCTACCAAGCGGAACTACTGGCCGTACGCGAAGCCACGCGGAGAATAAAAAAGCACAGTGGACTCACATTCGGTATTTACAGCGACTCAATGGCAGCCTTACAAACGGTTATAAACCTCGAATCCCTCCATCCGCTAGCTGTAGAAACCCGCGAGAACCTAGCAGAATTATCTCGACAGAACAAAGTGGTATCTCTGTTCTGGATAAAAGCACACGCAGGATTGGAGGGAAATGAAAGAGCTGACCAGCTTGCCAAGGAGGCCGCTGCTGCATCTAGTAAGAGGAAACCAGACTACGACTGTTTTCCCGTCTCATTTGCGAAACGACAGCTCCGACTGGAAACGATTCGCGAATGGGATGCGAGATATAGGTCGGGAGAAGTGGCTGGAGTTACAAAACTCTTTTTCCCTGATGTGATTGCTGCATATAGGGTAATCCGCAAGTTCGAACCGACATGCCTTAGCACTCAATTGTTGACCGGCCATGGGGGGTTCTCCGAATACCTATATCGATTTAAGCGTAAGGAGAGTGCCTCATGCACTTGTGACCCAGCGGTGGAGGAGTCTGTCCCCCACATTATCTTGGAATGCCCAGTGTTCGGATATGAAAGATACAAAATTGAACAAATATTAGACACAAAACTCACAATAGAAAACATAAAATGTATTATGGTGGACAAGAGAAGGCAAAAGTTCATGGACTATTGCTTAAAACTAGTAGAAACAGTCGTTAAAAGAAATAAGTAGGTAACAAAAGTATGATGACCATATATTATGTAATATATTGTATATCATACACGAAAATTTATTAAGGAACATTTAATTAAAAGTAAGATTAAGCTTAGTTTAAGGTACAAATAAACATAGGATTAAACCAATAGTATAAGAAGATAAAGTAAGAGGTGTCAAACATTTGTTGTACCCTAATTTAATACAGAAAACTGTGTATGCTCTAAACCTGAAACTTATAATAAAGAAATAAGAAAAGAGTAGATAGAAGGTTAAGACCGGAATCCCACTGGGAAATGGCATGATAGAGATTGTAAAAAGTAAGATATAGTATGCGGAATATAAGTGCGAGAGAAATACTTGACAGCACTGGCACGAAAGAGTATCATAAGATAAAATAGGCTTTGACTTTGGGTCAGAGGTAGTAGCATAAAAAAAAAAAAAAAAAAAAAAAAAAAAAAAAAACCTAACCTAACCTAACCTAACCTAACCTAACCTAACCTTTTTTTTTTTTTTTTTTTTTTTTTTTTTTTTTTGGTAACGCTGGGAAAAATGCATTACGCATACCCACTCATCGGGGGATGGGTGGGGTATGTGGGACTCCCCGGTAGAACCGGTATACCCACTAAACGACCCAGCGGCATTCCCGCATCGTCTGAGTGGAGGAGGACTGGGAATCGGCACAGCCCTTTCATCCGGCCCCCCTCCGACGACTGCCCGCCTTTACAGCGGGCCCGGCACGCCCCTCCCGTCGGGGAGGGGCCCAGGAATGACTGACGTGGGTGGTGAACAGTGCAATGCAGGAGAAGGCGCCCCCGCGCCTGTCTCCCGCTGTTCACCACCTGGAGGCGCATGACGACGATCATACAACCGCCGTCTCACGCCCCGTCTTCGCCTGCGGAGCGGCGCCGCGAGAGGGTCGTCCTCCCGCACGCGCTCCGCCGCCTCCTTCTGTGACATTACTTCTTCGCAGAAGGAGGCGACCGCTGCCCAGGCCCCCTCGCTTTCCAGCATCGAGTTGACGACGCCGGGAAGCGAGAGGTCCTGCCCGACCGCTGCGACCAGTGTATGGCGCAGCTCGGACCAGGCTGGGCACACCTCGAGGGTGTGCTGCGCCGTGTCCTCCGCCGCGCCGCAGTCGTGGCACGACGGGGTCTCCTCCCTTTGGATCCGGTGCAGGTGCGATCCGAAGCACCCATGGCCGGACAACACCTGCACCAGACGGAAAGAGAGGAAACCGTGGGACCGCTCAAGCCAATCCTTGAGGACTGGCCCGAGCGCGTCCAGTGTTCGGCGGCCAAATGCGGCAGTGGCGAGGTCCTCCGTCCAATGATGGACGACTGCGTCCTTCGCCTCTTGCCGCACGGCCTCCCGCTCTTCTGCGGCGGGGAGCTCCCCGAGCGCCTTACGCCGCGCCGTCCATTCATACACTCTGGTCAGCACCCATGCCTCGAGCTCCCAAGGAGGGGTGCCGGCCAGAGCGCATGCCGCCGAGAAGCCTACCGAGCGGTAGGCCCTCCCCACCCGCTGTGCAATGGCCCTTTGGGGCCTGCGGATGGCAGTGGCGTTCTCCCTCCTGTGGAGGGAGTCCGCCCAGATTGGGGCACCGTAAAGGGCCATGCTCCTAAGGATGCCGGCGTACAAGCGCCGGCATCGTGCCTTCGGACCCCCCAGGTTCGGGAGGAGCCACGACAGGGCGTTCGCGGTCTTCAGCAGGCGCGTCGACAGCCCGCTGAAGTGTGGGCCGAAGCGCCACCTGCTGTCGAGGACAAGGCCCAAGTACTTCATCTGGGCCTTGACCCCGATCCTGACACCCTCCACGAAAATGTGGCCGTCAGGAGGAATGCGCTGCCGTGGCCCGTGAAAATACACGGCCTCCGTCTTGTGCAGCGCAACCTGCAACCCGAGGCGGCGAATCCTTCCTGCCACTAAGGATCCGCCGGCAGAGGCCAGACTGGCCGCCTCCCTGAAGTCCCTCCCCCGGGCAATGAGGAGGGTGTCATCCGCGTAACAAATGACGCTCGTGCCACGGAGGAGGGTTCCCCGCAGGAGCCAGTCGAATCCAATGTTCCACAGCGGTGGTCCTAGGACCGACCCCTGTGGAACACCGGACTCTGCGCCATACCGCCTCACTCTGGCCGTCTTGTCTTCAAGGAGGACCACTCGGTCCTCCAAGTAGCTGGCCAAGAGTTGGCGCAAGTACTGAGGCACCCCGTGGTACCGGAGTGCCTCCAAGATTGTCGAGTGGGGGACAGAGTTGAAGGCGTTGGCTATGTCGAATGACACCGCCAACACTCCGTCCCCCGCCTCCACGGCCTCCCTCACCTGGCCCTTGAGTAGGGCCAACGCGTCAACCGTCGAACGACCCCGTCGGAACCCGAATTGGGCGTCGGACAGGTCCGGCCCCACCGTCCCCAGGTGGCTATTTAGCCGGTCGGCGATTATCCCCTCGAACAACTTACCGACCTCATCGAGCAAAACGATGGGCCGGTAAGCCGAGGGGGAGTCCGCCGGGCGTCCCTCCTTTCGGAGCAGGCATAGCCGCCCCTCCTTCCAAGGTTTCGGGAACCTCCCAGTCGTAAAACACGCGCTAAAGAGGTCCCGAAACCTCTCCTCCATCTGTGAGGCGGCGATGGCCACCACCCGTGCGGGAACGCCGTCCGGCCCTGGGGCTGTGGTCTTCGCGCGGAGGCGCAGAGTCCCCGCGTAGAGTTCCACCGCCGTAACCGGGGGGACCTCCTCCTCCGGCGGAACCGCCTCCCGCGGGGGATCCATCACTGGCGGGGTGAAGTCGGTCCTGGACGGAAACAGGGACCGGACCACCCCATCCAGCAATGCCGGCTCGAGAGTCTCCGTCAGTGGAGGACCACAGGGGCGCAGTTTATTCCGCGCCGCCTTGTATGGTCTTCCATAGGGGTCCCTGTCGAGACCCTCCAGCATCTCGGCTCTCGACGCATCTTCGGCCGCGCACATTGCCGACTTGAGCACCGTCTTTGCGTCGACGTACGAGGCATAGAGGGCCTCCTCGTTGATGGGGTCTCGAGGCCTGCGCCTTCGACTCCGCGTGTAGGCCCTCCTGGCCGCCACGCAGACGGTTCGGAGCCCCGCCAGTTCCTCCGACCACCAATAGACGGCGCGGCGGGGAGGTGGGCGGCGAGACCGGGGCATGCTGGAGTTGCACACCTCGGTCAGGGACCTCCTCAGCTGGACCGCTGCGGCGTCCACGTCCAAGACCTCGACAGGAGGCGTGAGCCAGTCCTGGACGAACGCCGCCTCCTCCGCAGCCTCTCGGTCCAGGCGGGTGAGAGCCCACCGTGGGAACGCAGATTGGCCCGAGCGCGCCATTCCCTGGGAGCTCTGGGTGGAGATGTCGAACCGCACATATCGGTGGTCCGACAAGGTCTCCACCATCTCCACCCGCCAGTTCACGACGTGGGCGGCTAGCACGGGGGTGGCAAACGAAACGTCGACCACCGATCCTCCCCGTTGCCGCACACACGTGTGGACAGTCCCTCTGTTTAGGAGGGAAACACCGCACGACGCTGCCCAAAATTCCACGGCGCGTCCCCGGACGTTGCAGGAAGCGGCCGGGTTGCCCCATGCCACCGACTTGGCGTTCAGGTCACCCAATATGGCGACCTGGCGTGGCGCCGCCCTCCCGACCACCGCGGTGAGGATTTCGAGAAAGTTCTCGAAATCCGAGAGAGGGCGGTTTGGGGAGAAATAGACGCCCACAAGGGCTAATTCTCCCCACGCGGCGGCCACGTATCCCGGTCCCCTCTCTAAGAGCGAGAGGGGAGGGGAGTCTGTGGAAGACCGCGTCACCAATGCCACCAAGCCGTCCCGATCACCCAGCCAACGGCCAGGGACTGAGTACGGCTCGGCAACCGCCACCACGTCCACCAACCACTCAGCCATGGTCTGCATCAGCAGATCCTGGGCCGCTCTGCAGTGGTTGGTGTTCGCCTGGAGGATGCGATGCTTGACCCTATCCATCAACAGACATCGCACCCTCCTCCACAGCCGCCGAAGTCCCAGCCTCAGGGACGGCGGTGGCAGCGACAGGCCGGATCGGCGCCTGCACTTTGCCCTTCTTAAGGGGAGGATTGCATTTCCTCCCCATCGTCACGTGCCCCGCCGGGCAGCCACTGGCGGCACACACCGCGCAATGCGGCGTGGCGGCCTCGCAGGAGGCGGACTTGTGTCCGTCCTTGCCACAACGGAAACAATTATCCGCCCTGTCGACCTCGGACGGACAAAGGGCCCGAGTATGTCCGACTCCAAGACACTTGTAGCAGCGCAGAGGCTTGGCTGCAAGTGCCCGGACTACACCCGAGCTGAACCCGACGGTCAGCCGTCCCTTGGCGAGGACGGCTATAGCTGCGGCGACTGGGCACTCGAGGCGAATGGTGCCCATGCCGCCGCGGCCGGGCCTGATGGCCCGACCTTGCACCGCCGTGACGCCACAGCCCCCCATCGCTGCGACCGCCGCCACCACCTCCTCCTTGGTGACCGAGTCGTCGAGGTCGGTCACCTCCAAGGCCACACACTTCACGGGCCTGGTCACTTTTGCCGCGTCGGCGATGACCTCTTGCAACTTCGTTGCGAAGAGGTCCGCGTTGGCGCTGCCCTGAGCCCCCGGGAACTCGAACATTCGAGCCCCGGCCTGGGTCCGGCGGCACGAGACTGAGCCGATCCCCAGCTGGGTAGGGTCGGCGTTGGTACGCGCCCGCATCATAATGGACGCGTACGTCTCCCCCCGCTCCGCAGCCTCAGCGGTGAGCGTCACCACTACGGCTGCGGTCTTGGGAGGAACCAGTTTCCTCTTCGTCCTGGCGGGGGCCCCATTAGCTGCAGGAGCAGCAGCGGTAGCAACGGCGGTGGCCTTGGGGGCCGACGTTTTCCCCTTCCCCTTTCCCTTGCCCGTTGTTTGGGACGGGCCGGGAGGGTTGGTGGCGGGTGCGGCAGAGACAGCCACCGTCTTCGCCTTCTTGTTTTTGGCCTTCCCCTTTCCGGCCACCTTTGTCCACCCTTGCTGGTTGGATGGGGTGGTGGACGGCAGATGGGCGTCTTCCCCCTGGGAAGGCAGCTCCGGCTCGCGTGGCCTATTGTCCGCCGCGAGCGGCGGTCGGAGGCGTTTTTCAGGCAAGAGCCTGTCTTCGATGCCCGCAAGACAGGCTCTCGTGAAGGCCCTTTCCTCCGTGATGACCTTGCGGATTATATCCTCAAGGTCGGAGGGCAGGACCTCAGCCGCTGGTCTCGGCTCGACTGTGTTTGGCCGGGCCGTGGCTTCAGCCAGCTTCAGATGAAGCTGGCTGACCTCTGACTGCAGGCGATCAACTTTCGCCTGCAGTTGCCGCGTTTCGTCGGTCGCTTTGCGCGGCATCGTCGGGGAGCTGGTGCAGCACCAGCTCCCCGACGATGCCGCGCATGCTCGCGGCCCTACATTTAAGGGACTTTTGACAAGTCCCTTTCAAATTGGAGGACTTAGAGGCGACTGCCACTATCTCCTCTTCGTCCTCCTCAGCCATCAGCTCCAGCTCCGCCAGGGAGTGGTCCGCATAGTGAACGCGGGACGCGCCGTACCCGGACTTGGCCCGGGCGGCGCGCGTCCGTTGCTCCTTGGCCGCAACCCGCTCCTCCAGGTCTTGCTGGAGCTGCGCCCGCCGAGACAGGTCCAACTGGTGTTGGGCCTCCGCCAGACCCACGTCGTGGGTGTCCAAGACCGGCTTCTTGGCCTTCGGCTGTGATGCCGTGTCCGAAGAACTCCTGGACCCATTTCTCTCATGAGTCCGCCGGCGACTAATCGCCGAACCTGCGTTCGACTCCATCAAAATGGACTCGTTGTCGGAGTCCAGCAACTCGCCCGCCAAGCTATAGACGCTAGCCGCAGACGGCGCGCGGCTAGCCTCCGACGCCGAGGCGTCCTCGGATTGGCCCTGAGAAGGGCCTTTTGGTTGGCCCTGAGAAGGGCCTTTTGGTTGGCCCTCAGAAGGGCCTTTTGGTTGGCCCTGAGAAGAGCCTTTTTTAAAACGCCCGGAGGCGGCCCGCGCGGGTTTTGGCATAGCCTCCGCAGGAGTCGTAGGTGCCGACGTTAAAATAGGATACAATAAAAGGATAAAATACGCTACGACTGCACAGTGCACTTTAGCCGAACACCGGTCTGCCACTCCGTTACGGTGGTCAGACCGGGTCGTTGCCCAGGGGACGCGACGTGGACGCAAGCACTGTGGGGGGGTCCCCCAACCTAACCTTTTTTTTTTTTTTTTTTTTTTTTTGTTCACGCTGGGAAAAATGCATTACGCATACCCACCCATCGGGGGACGGGTGGGGTATGTGGGACTCCCCGGTAGAACCGGTATACCCACTAAACGACCCAGCGGCATTCCCGCATCGTCTGAGTGGAGGAGGACTGGGAATCTGGCACAGCCCTTTCATCCGGCCCCCCTCCGACGACCGCCCGCCTTTACAGCGGGCCCGGCACGCCCCTCCCGTCGGGGAGGGGCCCAGGAATGACTGACGTGGGTGGTGAACAGTGCAATGCAGGAGAAGGCGCCCCCGCGCCTGTCTCCCGCTGTTCACCACCTGGGGGCGCATGACGACGATCATACAACCGCCGTCTCACGCCCCGTCTTCGCCTGCGGAGCGGCGCCGCGAGAGGGTCATCCTCCCGCACGCGCTCCGCCGCCTCCTTCTGTGACATTACGTCTTCGCAGAAGGAGGCGACCGCTGCCCAGGCCCCCTCGCTTTCCAACATCGAGTTGACGACGCCGGGAAGCGAGAGGTCCTGCCCGACCGCTGCGACCAGTGTATGGCGCAGCTCGGACCAGGCGGGGCACACCTCGAGGGTGTGCTGCGCCGTGTCCTCCGCCGCGCCACAGTCGTGGCACGACGGGGTCTCCTCCCTTTGGATCCGGTGCAGGTGCGATCCGAAGCACCCATGGCCGGACAACACCTGCACCAGACGGAAAGAGAGGAAACCGTGGGACCGCTCAAGCCAATCCTTGAGGACTGGCCCGAGCGCGTCCAGTGTTCGGCGGCCAAATGCGGCAGTGGCGAGGTCCTCCGTCCAATGATGGACGATTGCGTCCCTCGCCTCTTGCCGCACGGCCTCCCGCTCTTCTGCGGCGGGGAGCTCCCCGAGCGCCTTACGCCGCGCCGTCCATTCGTACACTCTGGTCAGCACCCATGCCTCGAGCTCCCAAGGAGGGGTGCCGGCCAGAGCGCATGCCGCTGAGAAGCCTACGGAGCGGTAGGCCCTCCCCACCCGCTGTGCAATGGCCCTTTGGGGCCTGCGGATGGCAGTGGCGTTCTCCCTCCTGTGGAGGGAGTCCGCCCAGATTGGGGCACCGTAAAGGGCCATGCTCCTAAGGATGCCGGCGTACAAGCGCCGGCATCGTGCCTTCGGACCCCCCAGGTTCGGGAGGAGCCACGACAGGGCGTTCGCGGTCTTCAGCAGGCGCGTCGACAGCCCGCTGAAGTGTGGGCCGAAGCGCCACCTGCTGTCGAGGACAAGGCCCAAGTACTTCATCTGGGCCTTGACCCCGATCCTGACACCCTCCACGATAATGTGGCCGTCAGGAGGAATGCGCTGCCGTGGCCCGTGAAAATACACGGCCTCCGTCTTGTGCAGCGCAACCTGCAACCCGAGGCGGCGAATCCTTCCTGCCACTAAGGATCCGCCGGCAGAGGCCAGACTGGCCGCCTCCCTGAAGTCCCTCCCCCGGGCAATGAGGAGGGTGTCATCCGCGTAACAAATGACGCTCGTGCCACGGAGGAGGGTTCCCCGCAGGAGCCAGTCGAATCCAATGTTCCACAGCGGTGGTCCTAGGACCGACCCCTGTGGAACACCGGACTCTGCGCCATACCGCCTCACTCTGGCCGTCTTGTCTTCAAGGAGGACCACTCGGTCCTCCAAGTAGCTGGCCAAGAGTTGGCGCAAGTACTGAGGCACCCCGTGGTACCGGAGTGCCTCCAAGATTGTCGAGTGGGGGACAGAGTTGAAGGCGTTGGCTATGTCGAATGACACCGCCAACACTCCGTCCCCCGCCTCCACGGCCTCCCTTACCTGGCCCTTGAGTAGGGCCAACGCGTCAACCGTCGAACGACCCCGTCGGAACCCGAATTGGGCGTCGGACAGGTCCGGCCCCACCGTCCCCAGGTGGCTATTTAGCCGGTCGGCGATTATCCCCTCGAACAACTTACCGACCTCATCGAGCAAAACGATGGGCCGGTAAGCCGAGGGGGAGTCCGCCGGGCGTCCCTCCTTTCGGAGCAGGCATAGCCGCCCCTCCTTCCAAGGTTTCGGGAACCTCCCAGTCGTAAAACACGCGCTAAAGAGGTCCCGAAACCTCTCCTCCATCTGTGAGGCGGCGATGGCCACCACCCGTGCGGGAACGCCGTCCGGCCCTGGGGCTGTGTTCTTCGCGCGGAGGCGCAGAGTCCCCGCGTATAGTTCCACCGCCGTAACCGGGGGGACCTCCTCCTCCGGCGGAACCGCCTCCCGCGGGGGGTCCATCACTGGCGGGGTGAAGTCGGTCCTGGACGGAAACAGGGACCGGACCACCCCGTCCAGCAATGCCGGCTCGAGGGTCTCCGTCAGTGGAGGACCACAGGGGCGCAGTTTACTCCGCGCCGCCTTGTATGGCCTGCCATACGGGTCCCTGTCGAGACCCTCCAGCATCTCGGCTCTCGCCGAGTCTTCGGCCACGGACATTGCCGACTTGAGGGCCGTCTTTGCGGCGACGTACGTGGCATAGAGGGCCTCCTCGTTGGCGGGGTCTCGAGGCCTGCGCCTTCGACTCCGAGTGTAGGCCCTCCTGGCCGCCACGCAGACGGTTCGGAGCCCCGCCAGTTCCTCCGACCACCAATAGACGGCGCGGCGGGGAGGCGGGCGGCGAGACCGGGGCATGCTGGAGTTGCACACCTCGGTCAGGGACCTCCTCAGCTGGACCGCTGCGGCGTCCACGTCCAGGACCTCGACCGGAGGCGTGAGCCAGTCCTGGACGAACGCCGCCTCCTCCGCAGCCTCTCGGTCCAGGCGGGTGAGAGCCCACCGTGGGAACGCAGATTGGCCCGAGCGCGCCATTTCCTGGGAGCTCTGGGTGGAGATGTCGAACCGCACATATCGGTGGTCCGACAAAGTCTCCACCATCTCCACCCGCCAGTTCACGACGTGGGCGGCTAGCACGGGGGTGGCAAACGAAACGTCGACCACCGATCCTCCCCGTTGCCGCACACACGTGTGGACAGTCCCTCTGTTCAGGAGGGACACGCCGCACGACGCCGCCCAAAATTCGACGGCGCGTCCCCGGACGTTGCAGGAAGCGGCCGGGTTGCCCCAGGCCGTCGACTTGGCGTTCAGGTCACCCAATATGGCGACCTGGCGTGGCGCCACCCTCCCAACCACCGCGGTGAGGATTTCGAGAAAGTTCTCGAAATCCGAGAGAGGGCGGTTTGGGGAGAAATAGACGCCCACAAGGGCTAATTCTCCCCACGCGGCGGCCACGTATCCCGGTCCCCTCTCTAAGAGCGAGAGGGGAGGGGAGTCTGTGGAAGACCGCGTCACCAATGCCACCAAGCCGTCCTGATCACCCAGCCAACGGCCAGGGACTGAGTACGGCTCGGCAACCGCCGCCACGTCCACCAACCACTCAGCCATGGTCTGCATCAGCAGATCCTGGGCCGCTCTGCAGTGGTTGGTGTTCGCCTGGAGGATGCGATGCTTGACCCTATCCATCAACAGACATCGCACCCTCCTCCACAGCCGCCGAAGTCCCAGCCTCAGGGACGGCGGTGGCAGCGACAGGCCGGATCGGCGCCTGCACTTTGCCCTTCTTAAGGGGAGGATTGCAGTTCCTCCCCATCGTCACGTGCCCCGCCGGGCAGCCACTGGCGGCACACACCGCACAATGCGGCGTGGCGGCCTCGCAGGAGGCGGACTTGTGTCCGTCCTTGCCACAACGGAAACAATTATCCGCCCTGTCGACCTCGGACGGACAAAGGGCCCGAGTGTGTCCGACTCCAAGACACTTGTAGCAGCGCAGAGGCTTGGCTGCGAGTGCCCGGACTACACCCGAGCTGAACCCGACGGTCAGCCGTCCCTTGGCGAGGACGGCTATAGCTGCGGCGACTGGGCACTCAAGGCGAATGGTGCCCATGCCGCCGCGGCCGGGCCTGATGGCTCGACCTTGCACCGCTGTGACGCCACAGCCCCCCAACGCTGCGACCGCCGCCACCACCTCCTCCTTGGTGACCGAGTCGTCGAGGTCAGTCACCTCCAAGGCCACACACTTCACGGGCCTGGTGACCTTTGCCGCGTCGGCGATGACCTCTTGCAACTTGGTTGCGAAGAGGTCCGCGTTGGCGCCGCCCTGAGCCCCCGGGAACTCGAACATTCGAGCCCCGGCCTGGGTCCGGCGGCAGGAGACTGTGCCGATCCCCAGTTGGGTGGGATCAGCGTTTGTACGCGCCCGCAACATAATGGACGCGTACGTCTCTCCCCGCTCCACAGCCTCAGCGGTGAGCGTAACCACTACGGCTGCGGTCTTGGGAGGAGCCAATTTCCTCTTTGACCTGGCGGGGGCCCCATTAGCTGCAGGAGCAGCAGCGGTAGCAGCGGCAGTGGGCTTGGGGGCCGACGTCTTCCCCTTCCCCTTTCCCTTGCTTGTTGTCTGGGACGGGCCAGCAAGGGTGGTGGCGGGGGCGGCAGGGTCAGCCACCGTGCACGACTTCTTTTTGCCCTTCTTTACCTTCGTCCACCCTTGCTGGTTGGATGGGGTGGTGGACGGAAGATGGGCGTCTTCCCCCTGCGAGGACAGCTCCGGCTCGCGTGGCCTACTGTCCGCCGCGAGCGGCGGTCGCAGGCGTTTCTCCGGCAAGAGCCTGTCCTCGATGCCCGCAAGACAGGCTCTCGTGAAGGCCCTTTCCTCCGTGACCACCTTGCGGATTATATCCTCAAGGTTGGAGGGCAGGACCTCAGCCGCTGGTCTCGGCTCGTCTGTGTGTGGCCGGGCCGTGGCTTCAGCCAGCTTCAGATGAAGCTGGCTGACCTCTGACTGCAGGCGATCAACTTTCGCCTGCAGTTGCCGCGTTTCGTCGGTGGCTTTGCGCTGCACCAGCTCTCCGACGATACCGCGCATGCTCGCGGCCCTACATTTAAGGGACTTTTGAAAAGTCCCTTTCAAATTGGAGGACTTAGAGGCGACTGCCACTATCTCCTTTTCGTCCTCGTCAGCCATCCGCTGCAGCTCTGCCAGGGAGTGGTCCGCATAGAGAACGCGGGACGCGCCGTAACCGGACTTGGCCCGGGCGGCGCGCGTCCGTTGCTCCGTGGCCGCAACCCGCTCCTCCAGGTCTTGCTGGAGCTGCGCCCGCCGAGACAGGTCCAACTGGTGTTGGGCCTCCGCCAGACCCACGTCGTGGGTGTCCGACACCAGCTTCTTGGCCTTCGGTTGTGACGACTCCGAGGAACCCCCGGACCCCTTCCTCTGATGAGACCGCTTCTTCGGCTCCCGACGACCAATCGCTGAATCTGCGGCCGGCTCAGACATAATGGACTCAATGTCGGAGTCCAGCAACTCGCCCGCCAAGCTATAGACGCTAGCCGCAGACGGCGCGCGGCTAGCCTCCGACGCCGAGGCGTCCTCGGATTGGCCCTGAGAAGGGCCTTTTGGTTGGCCCTGAGAAGGGCCTTTTGGTTGGCCCTGAGAAGGGCCTTTTGGTTGGCCCTCAGAAGGGCCTTTTGGTTGGCCCTGAGAAGAGCCTTTTTTAAAACGCCCGGAGGCGGCCCGCGCGAGTTTTGGCATAGCCTCCGCAGGTGTCGTAGGTGCCGACGTTAAAATAAAATACAATAAAAAGGATAAAATACGCTACGACTGCACAGTGCACTTTAGCCGAACACCGGTCTGCCACTCCGTTACGGTGGTCAGACCGGGTCGTTGCCCAGGGGACGCGACGTGGACGCAAGCACTGTGGGGGGGTCCCCCCCCCAACCTAACCTAACCTAACCTTTTTTTTTTTTTTTTTTTTTTTTGGTAACGCTGGGAAAAATGCATTACGCATAACCACCCATCGGGGGATGGGTGGGGTATGTGGGACTCCCCGGTAGAACCGGTATACCCACTAAACGACCCAGCGGCATTCCCGCATCGTCTGAGTGGAGGAGGACTGGGAATCGGCACAGCCCTTTCATCCGGCCCCCCTCCGACGACTGCCCGCCTTTACAGCGGGCCCGGCACGCCCCTCCCGTCGGGGAGGGGCCCAGGAATGACTGACGTGGGTGGTGAACAGTGCAATGCAGGAGAAGGCGCCCCCGCGCCTGTCTCCCGCTGTTCACCACCTGGAGGCGCATGACGACGATCATACAACCGCCGTCTCACGCCCCGTCTTCGCCTGCGGAGCGGCGCCGCGAGAGGGTCGTCCTCCCGCACGCGCTCCGCCGCCTCCTTCTGTGACATTACTTCTTCGCAGAAGGAGGCGACCGCTGCCCAGGCCCCCTCGCTTTCCAGCATCGAGTTGACGACGCCGGGAAGCGAGAGGTCCTGACCGACCGCTGCGACCAATGTATGGCGCAGCTCGGACCAGGCTGGGCACACCTCGAGGGTGTGCTGCGCCGTGTCCTCCGCCGCGCCACACTCGTGGCACGACGGGGTCTCCTCCCTTTGGATCCGGTGCAGGTGCGATCCGAAGCACCCATGGCCGGACAACACCTGCACCAGACGGAAAGAGAGGAAACCGTGGGACCGCTCAAGCCAATCTTTGAGGACTGGCCCGAGCGCGTCTAATGTTCGGCGGCCAAATGCGGCAGTGGCGAGGTCCTCCGTCCAATGATGGACTATGGCGTCCTTCGCCTCTTGCCGCACGGCCTCCCGCTCTTCTGCGGCGGGGAGCTCCCCGATCGCCTTACGCCGCGCCGTCCATTCATACACTCTGGTCAGCACCCATGCCTCGAGCTCCCAAGGAGGGGTGCCGGCCAGAGCGCACGCCGCCGAGAAGCCTACCGAGCGGTAGGCCCTCCCCACCCGCTGTGCAATGGCCCTTTGGGGCCTGCGGATGGCAGTGGCGTTCTCCCTCCTGTGGAGGGAGTCCGCCCAGATTGGGGCACCGTAAAGGGCCATGCTCTTAAGGATGCCGGCGTACAAGCGCCGGCATCGCGCCTTCGGACCCCCCAGGTTCGGGAGGAGCCACGACAGGGCGTTCGCGGTCTTCAGCAGGCGCGTCGACAGCCCGCTGAAGTGTGGGCCGAAGCGCCACCTGCTGTCGAGTACAAGGCCCAAGTACTTCATCTGGGCCTTGACCTCGATCCTGACGCCCTCCACGACAATGTGGCCGTCAGGAGGGATGCGCTGCCGTGGCCCGTGGAAATACACGGCCTCGGTCTTGTGGAGCGCCACCTTCAACCCTAGGCGGCGGATCCTTCCTGCCACTAAGGATCCGCCAGCAGAGGCCAGACTGGCCGCCTCCCTGAAGTCCCTCCCCCGGGCAATGAGGAGGGTATCATCCGCGTAACAGATGACGCTCGTGCCACGGAGGAGGGTTCCCCGCAGGAGCCAGTCGAATCCAATGTTCCACAACGGTGGTCCTAGGACCGACCCCTGTGGAACACCGGACTCTGCGCCATATCGCCTCACTCTGGCCGTCTTGTCTTCAAGGAGGACTACTCGGTCCTCCAAGTAGCTGGCCAAGAGTTGGCGCAAGTACTGAGGCACCCCGTGGTACCGGAGTGCCTCCAAGATTGTCGAGTGGGGGACAGAGTTGAAGGCGTTGGCTATGTCGAATGACACCGCCAACACTCCGTCACCCGCCTCCACTGCCTCCCTCACCTGGCTCTTGAGTAGGGCCAACGCGTCCACCGTCGAACGACCCCGACGGAAACCGAATTGGGCGTCCGACAGGTCCGGAACTAACGTCCCCAGCAGGCTATTGAGCCGGTCGGCGATTATCCCCTCGAACAACTTACCGACCTCATCGAGCAAAACGATGGGCCGGTAAGCCGAGGGGGAGTCCGCCGGGCGTCCCTCCTTTCGGAGCAAGCAAAGCCGCCCCTCCTTCCAAGGTTTCGGGAACCTCCCAGTCGTAAAACACGCGCTAAAGAGGTCCCGAAACCTCTCCCCCATCTGTGAGGCGGCGATGGCCACCACCCGTGCGGGAACGCCGTCCGGCCCTGGGGCTGTGCTCTTCGCACGGAGGCGCAGAGTCCCCGCGTAAAGTTCCACCGCCGTAACCGGGGGGACCTCCTCCTCCGGCGGAACCGCCTCCCGCGGGGGGTCCATCACTGGCGGGGTGAAGTCGGTCCTGGACGGAAACAGGGACCGGACCACCCCATCCAGCAATGCCGGCTCGAGGGTCTCCGTCAGTGGAGGACCACAGGGGCGCAGTTTACGCCGCGCCGCCTTGTATGGCCTGCCATACGGGTCCCTGTCGAGACCCTCCAGCATCTCGGCTCTCGCCGAGTCTTCGGCCACGCACATTGCCGACTTGAGGGCCGTCTTTGCGGCAACGTACGTGGCATAGAGGGCCTCCTCGTTGGCGGGGTCTCGAGGCCTGCGCCTTCGACTCCGCGTGTAGGCCCTTCTGGCCGCCACGCAGACGGTCCGGAGCCCCGCCAGTTCCTCCGACCACCAATAGACGGCGCGGCGGGGAGGTGGGCGGCGAGACCGGGGCATGCTGGAGTTGCACACCTCGGTCAGGGACCTCCTCAGCTGGACCGCTGCGGCGTCCACGTCCAGGACCTCGACAGGAGGCGTGAGCCAGTCCTGGACGAACGCCGCCTCCTCCGCAGCCTCTCGGTCCAGGCGGGTGAGAGCCCACCGTGGGAACGCAGATTGGCCCGAGCGCGCCATTCCCTGGGAGCTCTGGGTGGAGATGTCGAACCGCACATATCGGTGGTCCGACAAGGTCTCCACCATCTCCACCCGCCAGTTCACGACGTGGGCGGCTAGCATGGGGGTGGCAAACGAAACGTCGACCACCGATCCTCCCCGTTGCCGCACACACGTGTGGACAGTCCCTCTGTTCAGGAGGGACACGCCGCACGACGCCGCCCAAAATTCGACGGCGCGTCCCCGGACGTTGCAGGAGGCGGCCGGGTTGCCCCAGGCCGTCGACTTGGCGTTCAGGTCACCCAATATGGCGACCTGGCGTGGCGCCGCCCTCCCAACCACCGCGGTGAGGATTTCGAGAAAGTTCTCGAAATCCGAGAGAGGGCGGTTTGGGGAGAAATAGACGCCCACAAGGGCTAATTCTCCCCACGCGGCGGCCACGTATCCCGGTCCCCTCTCTAAGAGCGAGAGGGGAGGGGAGTCTGTGGAAGACCGCGTCACCAGTGCCACCAAGCCGTCTCGATCACCCAGCCAACGGCCAGGGACTGAGTACGGCTCGGCAACCGCCGCCACGTCTACCAACCACTCAGCTATGGTCTGCATAAGCAGATCCTGGGCCGCTCTGCAATGGTTGGTATTCGCCTGGAGGATGCGATGCTTGACCCTATCCATCAACAGACATCGCACCCTCCTCCACAGCCGCCGATGTCCCGGCCTCAGGGACGGCGGTGGCAGCGACAGGCCGGATCGGCGCCTGCACTCTGCCCTTCTTAGGGGGAGGATTGCACTTCCTCCCCATCGTCACATGCCCCGCCGGGAAGCCACTGGCGGCACACACCGCGCAGTGCGGCGTGGCGGCCTCGCAGGAGGCGGACTTGTGTCCGTCCTTGCCACAACGGAAGCAATTGTCCGCCCTGTCGACCTCGGACGGACAAAGGGCCCGAGTGTGTCCGACTCCAAGACACTTGTAGCAGCGCAGAGGCTTGGCTGCAAGTGCCCGGACTACACCCGAGCTGAACCCGACGGTCAGCCGTCCCTTGGCGAGGACGGCTATAGCTGCGGCGACTGGGCACTCAAGGCGAATGGTGCCCATGCCGCCGCGGCCGGGTCTGATGGCCCGACATTGCACCGCTGTGACGCCACAGCCCCCCATCGCTGCGACCGCCGCCACCACCTCCTCTTTAGTGACCGAGTCGTCTAGGTCGGTCACCTCCAAGGCCACAGACTTTACGGGCCTGGTGACCTTTGCCACGTCGGCGATGACCTCCTGCAACTTGGTTGCGAAGAGGTCCGCGTTGGCGCCGCCCTGAGCCCCTGGGAACTCGAACATTCGAGCCCCGGCCTGGGTCCGGCGGCACGAGACTGAGCCGATCCCCAGTTGGGTGGGATCAGCGTTTGTACGCGCCCGCATCATAATGGACGCGTACGTCTCTCCCCGCTCCACAGCCTCAGCGGTGAGCGTAACCACTACGGCTGCGGTCTTGGGAGGAACCAGTTTCCTCTTCGGCTTGGCGGGGGCCCCATTAGCTGCAGGAGCAGCAGCGGTAGCAACGGCGGTGGCCTTGGGGGCCGACGTCTTCCCCTTCCCCTTTCCCTTGCCTGTTGTTTGGGACGGGCCGGGAGGGTTGGTGGTGGGTGCGGCAGAGACAGCCACCGTCTTTGCCTTCTTCTTTTTGGCCTTCCCCTTTCCGGCCACCTTTGTCCACCCTTGCTGGTTGGATGGGGTGGTGGACGGCAGATGGGCGTCTTTACCCTGGGAAGGCAGCTCCGGCTCGCATGGCCTATTGTCCGCCGCGAGCGGCGGTCGGAGGCGTTTTTCAGGCAAGAGCCTGTCTTCGATGCCCGCAAGACAGGCTCTCGTGAAGGCCCTTTCCTCCGTGATGACCTTGCGGATTATATCCTCAAGGTTGGAGGGCAGGACCTCAGCCGCTGATCTCGGCTCGTCTGTGTGTGGCCGGGCCGTGGCTTCAGCCAGCTTCAGATGAAGCTGGCTGACCTCTGACTGCAGGCGATCAACTTTCGCCTGCAGTTGCCGCGTTTCGTCGGTGGCTTTGCGCTGCACCAGCTCTCCGACGATACCGCGCATGCTCGCGGCCCTACATTTAAGGGACTTTTGAAAAGTCCCTTTCAAATTGGAGGACTTAGAGGCGACTGCCACTATCTCCTCTTCGTCCTCGTCAGCCATCCGCTGCAGCTCTGCCAGGGAGTGGTCCGCATAGACAACGCGGGACGCGCCGTAACCGGACTTGGCCCGGGCGGCGCGCGTCCGTTGCTCCGTGGCCGCAACCCGCTCCTCCAGGTCTTGCTGGAGCTGCGCCCGCCGAGACAGGTCCAACTGGTGTTGGGCCTCCGCCAGACCCACGTCATGGGTGTCCGACACCAGCTTCTTGGCCTTCGGTTGTGACGACTCCGAGGAACCGCCGGACCCCTTCCTCTGATGAGACCGCTTCTTCGGCTCCCGACGACCAATCGCTGAATCTGCGGCCGGCTCAGACATAATGGACTCAATGTCGGAGTCCAGCAACTCGCCCGCCAAGCTATAAATGCTAGCCGCAGACGGCGCGCGGCTAGCCTCCGACGCCGAGGCGTCCTCGGATTGGCCCTGAGAAGGGCCTTTTGGTTGGCCCTGAGAAGGGCCTTTTGGTTGGCCCTGATAAGGGCCTTTTGGTTGGCCCTCAGAAGGGCCTTTTGGTTGGCCCTGAGAAGAGCCTTTTTTAAAACGCCCGGAGGCGGCCCGCGCGAGTTTTGGCATAGCCTCCGCAGGTGTCGTAGGTGCCGACGTTAAAATAAAACACAATAAAAAGGATAAAATACGCTACGACTGCACAGTGCACTTTAGCCGAACACCGGTCTGCCACTCCGTTACGGTGGTCAGACCGGGTCGTTGCCCAGGGGACGCGACGTGGACGCAAGCACTGTGGGGTGGTCCCCCAACCTAACCTAACCTAACCTAACCTAACCTAACCTAACCTAACCTAACCTAACCTAACCGGAGTCTGGCTTCAACCGCCGCCCCGAACGCCACGAAAAAACCGCGCTCCGCACGTTAAAATCAGTAAAAATAACAAAAAGTTCACCGATATACACGTGTTATACATCAAAAGACGCGCAATCGCAAGGCGATCACGTTTGTGAAGTTAGTTTTGTGAAAAGTGGAAAACAGTGAAAGTTATAACTGAAAAAGGTGAAATTACGGGAACAGTTGACTTTAAAAGTCAAATAACTCCGGATCCAAAGCGACGACATAGGCTTTTTAAAGGCCTATCAGGATCGCCACATCAAGATCTTCGATCCCGGAAAAAGTCCTGAATTTTTCCGCGCCGGCGCGCGGAAATACAAGCAAGTGCCTGTTTTCCCGGTGACGCATTCCCGATCCAGGACTAGGAAGTCACCCCTGACCATCTCCGAAGAAGGAGAACAAGATAAGGACCCTGGAGGTATTTTAAAAATTTTGATAAAGTTAAGGAATGCCACTTTATAAACATTCCAAACTTAACGTGCGGACGTGAAAAAGATTTAAAGTTTTTCCGATCACCATAAATCAGAATTTTCAGCGACGACCTACCCTGAATTTTCTAGGGAAGATAGAAGAGACGTCGTCAAAGCCGAGCGAAAAGAAAACAAAATTTTCGGACATTAATTTTAGGACTTATGTAAAATTTAGTGCGTGTTGGTAAAAATTTCCGCCCGTAAAATAACTCTGTTTTGTCGGAAGGGAAAAAAAGGAAATTTTTACCAATTTACAGTTTTTGTGTTTTTTTGTGATGGGAATAGCAGCCCTAGGCTGTTAGGATGTGTATGGAAGAACTTCCAAGAAATAATATTGTGTAGTTTGCTAGCTATAGCCTCTCCCAGATCGCGGAATTTTCCCCGACACCAACTTGTTTACAAGTTGAATGGTGGTGGCTATAGCTTCCAAACGGGAAGTCGTAGGGGGAAGATAACAACAAACTTTTTGTTTTCTCCACAGGGGCTACTTATAGAACTTTTTCCCATCCCTCTGCGACTTTCCTGGAAAAAATTCGGGGTAATTTCGCGTAATTTTAGGGGAAATCTCCCCACTTTTGTTTTCTCCCTAAATTGTCTACGCATTAGTTTACTTTTTTAAAATTATATTAGAGAGTAGTTTAGTTATAAGGATCTGTTTAATCCATCCCATTTTATATTTTTTGGATATTTTTGCACAAAATTTATTAATTTTCACCAACCGGGAATCGAACCCGGAACTTTTAAAAACCTAAAAACGCTCATATCTCGGGAACGGAGCCAGTTAGCCCATTTTTAACGCCAGCCTGGATATCTATACTACGTATAGATATACAGCGACACTCTATTGGCCACCCTCCTTCGAACCCCCACCCTTCTCTTAATTAATATATTAGTATATTTAATATCCCCCCCCCCTCACCTAAAGTACCCTCCGCGGATCATTTATATCATCTTTATATTTACGTATATACCCCCCAAAGCGAAATACCCCCCTCCAACCCTTCCTCGGACCATCACCTAATCCCCCCCCCCCCTCTCCACTCACCTTCGATCATCTCACCTGCCTATACAATACACCATTTATATGTAAACTGAAGATCCCAGTCACCTATTTGGTACCCCTCACCTCCCTTCCCCCTAAAAATTTAGTTCCCCAATTATCTTAGAAACGGCTGGGAATATTAAAATTTTGATAAAATTTTCCCCCCCCCACTAACCCCCCTCTCCGTCCGAACCTAGAATCAGATAGGACCCCAAGACCCCCATTTTATGACCCCAAGTCCTTTTGACCCCAAAAACCGATTAGTACCCATATTTATTAATAATAATATTTATACATTTGTCCCCTCCTTTGATACCCACGAACACCCCCCCCCCCTCCCTTCCGATTACCTCACCCCGCGGGCCTTAACTTCACAACCGGAGGTCGTAGACCAACCGAGTTTTGGGTCGTTTAAATCAGGACGACAAGATC
The DNA here is from genome assembly GCA_905163495.3 of Cosmia trapezina. Lineage (NCBI taxonomy): Eukaryota > Metazoa > Arthropoda > Insecta > Lepidoptera > Noctuidae > Cosmia > Cosmia trapezina. The sequence goes on from LR991028.1 coordinate 178,435, forward strand.
TCCCACTTGGCTCAAAAGGAATCCCCAAAAACCCATACCTTTCCTAAGTTAGATCAATAATAATATAATATTTATATATCTATTTCTCTGACTCTTCTGGCTTCCGCGGTACGGTTAAAATAGACAATAGGCACCTTACAAGGAGAAAACGTCTGCGGTTTTTCTCGTTACATCCAGACTTTTTTAGTTAGTTTAATTATTTCATAGTTTTAAGCTTAAAATCAAAATTTTCTTTATTTTTAAAGACATTTTAGCGTCCAAGATTTTCGGATCCCAAACCACTTTACACGATAGTGGAGGACGAGCCAAGCTAAACAAGTACAAACTCGGGCATTCTGCGACCACTGGAAGGGAAGTTATACCGGGTTGAAGATTGACTTGACAGTTCTCGAACTGTCAAACCAAATTTAAGACTCGGATAGCTCCCGAACCGGAGGTCGTAGAAGGTTGGGGTTTTCTTTGGGGACGTTGGCTGGCCCGTCTTCACCTGAGTAGCATAACTTACCCACTGTTACACTTCCGGGAAAACCCCCCCCCCCATCTCACCCATCCCCTCTTCCAAAACACCCCATCATTCAATCACCCAACAATAAGTTAACAAGCGGCCCTCAGCCATACTGTGAAATTAAAACCCTTCCGGGATAACCCCCCTCCACCCCTCCTAAATATCACCCTATCGGGCCATATCTCGGGAACGAGAGGACATAGAGCCGATTCGACCTCAAAATCAGCCTTTGTGGTGTCGAAGACACCACGGCTAAAGTCACATAAGAGGAATCCATCCCCTCCATTTTTCCCTTTTTCCCCGAACCTTCCCCTCCCTTATCCTTTAAAAGGCCATATCTCGGGAACGAGAGGACTTAGAGCCGATCCGACCTCAAAATCAGCCTTTGTGGTGTCGACACCACGGTTAAAGTCGCACAAGAGGTACCCTCCCCCCCCTGATTGGACCCTCCCCTACCCTTTTACACACTGTATCACAAATAAACCGGTAACTACGGGGGTTAGAAAAATTTGGACCGCGGATTAGTAGCGTTTGATTTTGACTCCTCATTTACAGGGAAGAGACGTAAAAAACAGGACTATATATTATATATAGTGTAATATACATTGACAAACACTTACCCCCCTATACAGGGTTAGACAATTTATACCACGTATTATTATTTATATCCTTCGACAACTTTCCCGTTCATTTCGTTGTGCCCTATACACACAAGTCATACAACGCGAAATACCAGCAAATTGAGGTTATAAAATGTTTCCCGGAATTCGCACCCCAATAAGCAGAGGGCCAGGAGCCAGCGCCAGCGGACCGCATGAGTCGCGAAAAGAGGGATCCTCTGGAGCGCAAGCTGCGCCGAAGGGGTTAGCCCTGACGTTCGGTGGAAAAGACGCTGCCGCTCCCGCCACTACTCCCAGCACCGCGGGCCCGCCTGAACAGGCGCTGGACGCCGCCAAGACTTTTATCAGGAAACCTGAACGAAAGAGAAGATCTATGGACGTAATGAAGGCGTACAATAAAAACCCTGACGCTTACGCCACATCGTCCAGCGACTGGCTTCTCCAGGAGGTCATGAAGACTTTTGAGGACATACCAGCTAGAGTCAGGGATTACCCTCAGATGAGGAAGGACATAAAGACCTTCCTGGAGACACAGTCGGATAAGAGTCTGGGGATCTTATTCGAACTCAGCAAGCGGCTAAAGAACTCGGAGACGGCGCCAAAAACAGTCCTGTCTGCAAAAATTGACACCACGCCGTCATCACCCAAATTGCCGCGAGAAATTCTGGAAAGGCTGGAAGTGATGGAAGAATCGCTGAGGATACAACTCAAGGACCTCGAAGGCAAAGTTAAAAAAGGCTTCGAAGACATGTGCGATTACTGCGGCGATAGTGGTTCCGACATCATCGACAAAGTTATCGACAAAATTGACGGAGTCAGCGACAAGGTCGACGTAGCACAAGCGGCCATAGACCACACTAGAGAAGGAGTGAAGACAGTGGGTCTCGCTGCGGCAGACCTCAAAAATGGAGTCGGAAACGTTGCCGGTGTTGTCGCCACCAGATCGGACAGAATAGAGGAGCTCATAAGGGAGGTCGTATGCGAGCCAAAGACTGACTCGCAGACTTACGCCCAAGTCACAGCAGCCAAACCGGGACGTCGGCCGGCGCTTCACTCGTTGGCGGTCACCACAGAAGATAGCAGGGTTACCGCCGACGGGGTGCTCGCCCGGGTGAAGGAGGCGGTCGACGCCAGGGGAACTGGACTGAAAATAAATAAAGTCCGAAAGGCCAAAAACCAGACGGTCATACTAGGATGTGACTCAGAGGCGGAGCTCAGAAGAGTTAAAGACCGGATTGACAGCAGAGGTGAGGGACTAAGAGCAGAGCCCATGAAAAACAAAAACCCGCTCGTTGTCCTTAAGGATGTCTTTTTGGATAGCGGCGATGAGGAAATAGTAAGGGCGCTCCACTCCCAGAACGACGACATTTTCAGGGGCTTAGACCAGGAGGAAATGGAAGTGAAAATAAAGTATAAGAAAAGGACCAGAAATCCCAAGACGGCGCACGTGGTCGTCCAAGTCAGACCCAAAGTATGGCAGAGGATGACGGAGGCTGGGGCTCTTTACCTTGACCTGCAAAGGGTCAGGGTGGAGGATCAGTCACCACTCATCCAATGTACAAAATGCTTAGCATTTGGACATGGCCGGAAATTTTGTACCGAGAGTGTGGACAGGTGCAGTCACTGCGGGGGACCGCATCTGCGCGAGCAGTGCGAGGACTTTGTTGCGGAGAGGGAACCGCAGTGCTGCAATTGCCTGCACTCAAAGCTCCAGAAGACCGACCACAACGCATTTAGCGTGGAGTGCCCGGTCCGTAAGAAATGGGATTACCTGGCTCGGACGACGACGGCATACGCCTAAAACAGCTGCTCCCTGGATATATAAATGTATGTATTTTAAATATATATTATGTATATATCAAAAACACACACGGGATAGCAAACACACACGGGACACTAAACACCTTACACAGCCCATAAATGTTAAACAAACACAAACATTAGTCAAGAAATAGCAATAAATATGTATATTCTAAGTATATATATATAGTATTGCCGAAAAATAAAATGAAGAAAAATAATAAATTATAGATAATTATATAGGTCCAATCCCTGTCCTAAACTTTAAACCTTGTACCCCAAAACCTACCTGGTCTAAGGAGAATAGTAAACGCTAACATATAAACATATATGTACATAGTACTAGATAATGGAAGGATAAGTGAGACATAAGTATGGGTCTTGGGATGTTAAAATCAAAATAAGTTGATAGAATTGTAAAATTAAGTATTCAATAGATAAGTAATAGATAAATAGACAGGAAAGTAGCAAAACAAAACACATGTTTAAATATATAATGGAAATAAAGAAAGCTATATAAGAACAGTTGTTATTGTGCAAAAGTATAAAAGGAAATATACTAAAATTAGAATAATATGTACAAGTAGCTAAAATTTAGAAATAAAGTTAAATGATTACATTTCGGTAAAAAGAATAATAAAAGGAAAGTGAAGCATAAGTAAAAGTCTTGGTTTTGTTTAAAACTAGAATAAGTTGATAGAACTGTTAAATCAAATACTAAATAAATAAGTAATAGACAAGCAAGGTAGCAAAATAAGGACATATGTTCGAATATATAATAGAAATAAGGAAAGTTGCTTAAGACCAATTGTTATCATGTAAAAGTATAAATAGAAATGTATCAAATAAGTATAACATGTATCAGCAGCTAAAACATATAAATAAGGTGAAATGATCACATATGGGTAAAAGTAAAAGGATAAGTGAAGCATAATTATAAGTCTTGGTTTTGTTTAAAAATTAGAATAAGCTGAGTGTATCGTAAAAAATTTAAGTACTAAATAAATAAGTAACAGATAAATAGATAAGGATAGTAGCAAAATAAGAACACATGTTTAAATATATAACAGAAGTAAGGAAAGTTATATAAGAATGACCTGTTATTATGTAAAAGTATAAATAGAAACTTATCAAAATAAGAATAATATGAATAAGCAGCTAAACTAAGAAATAAGATGGAATTATCACACTCATGTAAAAAATAAAAGGATAACTGAAGTATAAGTATAAGTTTTGGTTTTTGTTTAAAATTAGAATACACATTGTTAAATACATAATAGAAGTAAGGAAAGTTATATAGGAACGATTTAGTTATGTAAAAGTATAAATAGAAATGTATCAAAATAAGAATAATATTAATAAGTAGTTAAAACTTAGAAATAAGGTGAAACTATCACATTATGTAAATAAATCAAGGCGTAAACTTAATACCCCCTGAAATAAAGAAAAGTAAAGACAGTTAGAATAGCGGGAGTCCCACCCGGCTAAGAATGGAAAGGATGAATAAAAGAAAGACACAGTATGAGGCATAAAAGTGCGAGAGGAATAAATGATAGAAATTGAATGAATGAGAAACTTAGAATAATAAGAGCCGTTTGACCCATGAACGGGAAAAGCACAAAAAAAAAAAAAAAAAAAAAAAAAAAAAACCTAACCTAACCTAACCTAACCTAACCTAACCTAACCTAACCTAACCTAACCTAACCTAACCTAACCGAACCTAACCTAACCTTTTTTTTTTTTTTTTTTTTTTTTTTTTTGTTCTCGCTGGGAAAAATGCATTACGCATACCCACCCATCGGGGGACGGGTGGGGTATGTGGGACTCCCCGGTAAAATCCGGTATACCCACTAAACGACCCAGCGGCATTCCCGCATCGTCTGAGTGGAGGAGGACTGGGAATCCGGCACAGCCCTTTCATCCGGCCCCCCTCCGACGACCGCCCGCCTTTACAGCGGGCCCGGCACGCCCCTCCCGTCGGGGAGGGGCACAGGAATGACTGACGTGGGTGGTGAACAGTGCAATGCAGGAGAAGGCGCCCCCGCGCCTGTCTCCCGCTGTTCGCCACCTGGAGGCGCATGACGACGGTCATACAACCGCCGTCTCACGCCCCGTCTTCGCCTGCGGAGCGGCGCCGCGAGAGGGTCGTCCTCCCGCCCGCGCTCCGCCGCCTCCTTCTGTGACATAACTTCTTCGCAGAAGGAGGCGACCGCTGCCCAGGCCCCCTCGCTTTCCAGCATCGAGTTGACGACGCCGGGAAGCGAGAGGTCCTGCCCGACCGCTGCGACCAGTGTATGGCGCAGCTCGGACCAGGCTGGGCACACCTCGAGGGTGTGCTGCGCCGTGTCCTCCGCCGCGCCACACTCGTGGCACGACGGGGTTTCCTCCCTTTGGATCCGGTGCAGGTGCGATCCGAAGCACCCATGGCCGGACAACACCTGCACCAGACGGAAAGAGAGGAAACCGTGGGACCGCTCAAGCCAATCCTTGAGGACTGGCCCGAGCGCGTCCAGTGTTCGGCGGCCAAATGCGGCAGTGGCGAGGTCCTCCGTCCAATGATGGACTATGGCGTCCTTCGCCTCTTGCCGCACGGCCTCCCGCTCTTCTGCGGCGGGGAGCTCCCCGAGCGCCTTACGCCGCGCCGTCCATTCATACACTCTGGTCAGCACCCATGCCTCGAGCTCCCAAGGAGGGGTGCCGGCCAGAGCGCATGCCGCCGAGAAGCCTACCGAGCGGTAGGCCCTCCCCACCCGCTGTGCAATGGCCCTTTGGGGCCTGCGGATGGCAGTGGCGTTCTCCCTCCTGTGGAGGGAGTCCGCCCAGATTGGGGCACCGTAAAGGGCCATGCTCCTAAGGATGCCGGCGTACAAGCGCCGGCATCGCGCCTTCGGACCCCCCAGGTTCGGGAGGAGCCACGACAGGGCGTTCGCGGTCTTCAGCAGGCGCGTCGACAGCCCGCTGAAGTGTGGGCCGAAGCGCCACCTGCTGTCGAGGACAAGGCCCAAGTACTTCATCTGGGCCTTGACCCCGATCCTGACACCCTCCACGATAATGTGGCCGTCAGGAGGAATGCGCTGCCGTGGCCCGTGAAAATACACGGCCTCCGTCTTGTGCAGCGCAACCTTCAACCCGAGGCGGCGAATCCTTCCTGCCACTAAGGATCCGCCGGCAGAGGCCAGACTGGCCGCCTCCCTGAAGTCCCTCCCCCGGGCAATGAGGAGGGTGTCATCTGCGTAACAAATAACGCTCGTGCCACGGAGGAGGGTTCCCCGCAGGAGCCAGTCGAATCCAATGTTCCACAGCGGTGGTCCTAGGACGGACCCCTGTGGAACACCGGACTCTGCGCCATATCGCCTCACTCTGGCCGTCTTGTCTGCAAGGAGGACCACTCGGTCCTCCAAGTAGCTGGCCAAGAGTTGGCGCAAGTACTGAGGCACCCCGTGGTACCGGAGTGCCTCCAAGATTGTCGAGTGGGGGACAGAGTTGAAGGCGTTGGCTATGTCGAATGACACCGCCAACACTCCGTCCCCCGCCTCCACGGCCTCCCTTACCTGGCCCTTGAGTAGGGCCAACGCGTCAACCGTCGAACGACCCCGTCGGAACCCGAATTGGGCGTCGGACAGGTCCGGCCCCACCGTCCCCAGGTGGCTATTTAGCCGGTCGGCGATTATCCCCTCGAAGAACTTACCGACCTCATCGAGCAAAACGATGGGCCGGTAAGCCGAGGGGGAGTCCGCCGGGCGTCCCTCCTTTCGGAGCAGGCATAGCCGCCCCTCCTTCCAAGGTTTCGGGAACCTCCCAGTCGTAAAACACGCACTAAAGAGGTCCCGAAACCTCTCCTCCATCTGTGAGGCGGCGATGGCCACCACCCGTGCGGGAACGCCGTCCGGCCCTGGGGCTGTGCTCTTCGCGCGGAGGCGCAGAGTCCCCGCGTAGAATTCCACCGCCGTAACCGGGGGGACCTCCTCCTCCGGCGGAGCCGCCTCCCGCGGGGGATCCATCACTGGCGGGGTGAAGTCGGTCCTGGACGGAAACAGGGACCGGACCACCCCATCCAGCAATGCCGGCTCGAGAGTCTCCGTCAGTGGAGGACCACAGGGGCGCAGTTTATTCCGCGCCGCCTTGTATGGTCTTCCATAGGGGTCCCTGTCGAGACCCTCCAGCATCTCGGCTCTCGACGCATCTTCGGCCGCGCACATTGCTGACTTGAGCACCGTCTTTGCGTCGACGTACGAGGCATAGAGGGCCTCCTCGTTGATGGGGTCTCGGGGCCTGCGCCTTCGACTCCGCGTGTAGGCCCTCCTGGCCGCCACGCAGGTGGTTCGGAGCCCCGCCAGTTCCTCCGACCACCAATAGACGGCGCGGCGGGGAGGCGGGTGGCGAGACCGGGGCATGCTGGAGTTGCACACCTCGGTCAGGGACCTCCTCAGCTGGACCGCTGCGGCGTCCACGTCCAAGACCTCGACAGGAGGCGTGAGCCAGTCCTGGACGAACGCCGCCTCCTCCGCAGCCTCTCGGTCCAGGCGGGTGAGAGCCCACCGTGGGAACGCAGATTGGCCCGAGCGCGCCATTCCCTGGGAGCTCTGGGTGGAGATGTCGAACCGCACATATCGGTGGTCCGACAAGGTCTCCACCATCTCCACCCGCCAGTTCACGACGTGGGCGGCTAGCATGGGGGTGGCAAACGAAACGTCGACCACCGATCCTCCCCGTTGCCGCACACACGTGTGGACAGTCCCTCTGTTCAGGAGGGACACGCCGCACGACGCCGCCCAAAATTCGACGGCGCGTCCCCGGACGTTGCAGGAGGCGGCCGGCTCCCTGAAGTCCCTCCCCCGGGCAATGAGGAGGGTATCATCCGCGTAACCTAACCTAACCTAACCTAACCTAACCTAACCTTTTTTTTTTTTTTTTTGTTCTCGCTGGGAAAAATGCATTACGCATACCCACCCATCGGGGGACGGGTGGGGTATGTGGGACTCCCCGGTAAAATCCGGTATACCCACTAAACGACCCAGCGGCATTCCCGCATCGTCTGAGTGGAGGAGGACTGGGAATCTGGCACAGCCCTTTCATCCGGCCCCCCTCCGACGATCGCCCGCCTTTACAGCGAGCCCGGCACGCCCCTCCCGTCGGGGAGGGGCCCAGGAATGACTGACGTGGGTGGTGAACAGTGCAATGCAGGAGAAGGCGCCCCCGCGCCTGTCTCCCGCTGTTCATCACCTGGAGGCGGATGACGACGGTCATACAACCGCCGTCTCACGCCCCGTCTTCGCCTGCGGAGCGGCGCCGCGAGAGGGTCGTCCTCCCGCACGCGCTCCGCCGCCTCCTTCTGTGACATTACTTCTTCGCAGAAGGAGGCGACCGCTGCCCAGGCCCCCTCGCTTTCCAGCATCGAGTTGACGACGCCGGGAAGCGAGAGGTCCTGCCCGACCGCTGCGACCAGTGTATGGCGCAGCTCGGACCAGGCTGGGCACACCTCGAGGGTGTGCTGCGCCGTGTCCTCCGCCGCGCCGCAGTCGTGGCACGACGGGGTCTCCTCCCTTTGGATCCGGTGCAGGTGCGATCCGAAGCACCCATGGCCGGACAACACCTGCACCAGACGGAAAGAGAGGAAACCGTGGGACCGCTCAAGCCAATCCTTGAGGACTGGCCCGAGCGCGTCCAGTGTTCGGCGGCCAAATGCGGCAGTGGCGAGGTCCTCCGTCCAATGATGGACGACTGCGTCCTTCGCCTCTTGCCGCACGGCCTCCCGCTCTTCTGCGGCGGGGAGCTCCCCGAGCGCCTTACGCCGCGCCGTCCATTCATACACTCTGGTCAGCACCCATGCCTCGAGCTCCCAAGGAGGGGTGCCGGCCAGAGCGCATGCCGCCGAGAAGCCTACCGAGCGGTAGGCCCTCCCCACCCGCTGTGCAATGGCCCTTTGGGGCCTGCGGATGGCAGTGGCGTTCTCCCTCCTGTGGAGGGAGTCCGCCCAGATTGGGGCACCGTAAAGGGCCATGCTCCTAAGGATGCCGGCGTACAAGCGCCGGCATCGTGCCTTCGGACCCCCCAGGTTCGGGAGGAGCCACGACAGGGCGTTCGCGGTCTTCAGCAGGCGCGTCGACAGCCCGCTGAAGTGTGGGCCGAAGCGCCACCTGCTGTCGAGGACAAGGCCCAAGTACTTCATCTGGGCCTTGACCCCGATCCTGACACCCTCCACGAAAATGTGGCCGTCAGGAGGAATGCGCTGCCGTGGCCCGTGAAAATACACGGCCTCCGTCTTGTGCAGCGCAACCTGCAACCCGAGGCGGCGAATCCTTCCTGCCACTAAGGATCCGCCGGCAGAGGCCAGACTGGCCGCCTCCCTGAAGTCCCTCCCCCGGGCAATGAGGAGGGTGTCATCCGCGTAACAAATGACGCTCGTGCCACGGAGGAGGGTTCCCCGCAGGAGCCAGTCGAATCCAATGTTCCACAGCGGTGGTCCTAGGACCGACCCCTGTGGAACACCGGACTCTGCGCCATACCGCCTCACTCTGGCCGTCTTGTCTTCAAGGAGGACCACTCGGTCCTCCAAGTAGCTGGCCAAGAGTTGGCGCAAGTACTGAGGCACCCCGTGGTACCGGAGTGCCTCCAAGATTGTCGAGTGGGGGACAGAGTTGAAGGCGTTGGCTATGTCGAATGACACCGCCAACACTCCGTCCCCCGCCTCCACGGCCTCCCTCACCTGGCCCTTTAGTAGGGCCAACGCGTCAACCGTCGAACGACCCCGTCGGAACCCGAATTGGGCGTCGGACAGGTCCGGCCCCACCGTCCCCAGGTGGCTATTTAGCCGGTCGGCGATTATCCCCTCGAACAACTTACCGACCTCATCGAGCAAAACGATGGGCCGGTAAGCCGAGGGGGAGTCCGCCGGGCGTCCCTCCTTTCGGAGCAGGCATAGCCGCCCCTCCTTCCAAGGTTTCGGGAACCTCCCAGTCGTAAAACACGCGCTAAAGAGGTCCCGAAACCTCTCCTCCATCTGTGAGGCGGCGATGGCCACCACCCGTGCGGGAACGCCGTCCGGCCCTGGGGCTGTGGTCTTCGCGCGGAGGCGCAGAGTCCCCGCGTAGAGTTCCACCGCCGTAACCGGGGGGACCTCCTCCTCCGGCGGAACCGCCTCCCGCGGGGGATCCATCACTGGCGGGGTGAAGTCGGTCCTGGACGGAAACAGGGACCGGACCACCCCATCCAGCAATGCCGGCTCGAGAGTCTCCGTCAGTGGAGGACCACAGGGGCGCAGTTTATTCCGCGCCGCCTTGTATGGTCTTCCATAGGGGTCCCTGTCGAGACCCTCCAGCATCTCGGCTCTCGACGCATCTTCGGCCGCGCACATTGCCGACTTGAGCACCGTCTTTGCGTCGACGTACGAGGCATAGAGGGCCTCCTCGTTGATGGGGTCTCGAGGCCTGCGCCTTCGACTCCGCGTGTAGGCCCTCCTGGCCGCCACGCAGACGGTTCGGAGCCCCGCCAGTTCCTCCGACCACCAATAGACGGCGCGGCGGGGAGGTGGGCGGCGAGACCGGGGCATGCTGGAGTTGCACACCTCGGTCAGGGACCTCCTCAGCTGGACCGCTGCGGCGTCCACGTCCAAGACCTCGACAGGAGGCGTGAGCCAGTCCTGGACGAACGCCGCCTCCTCCGCAGCCTCTCGGTCCAGGCGGGTGAGAGCCCACCGTGGGAACGCAGATTGGCCCGAGCGCGCCATTCCCTGGGAGCTCTGGGTGGAGATGTCGAACCGCACATATCGGTGGTCCGACAAGGTCTCCACCATCTCCACCCGCCAGTTCACGACGTGGGCGGCTAGCACGGGGGTGGCAAACGAAACGTCGACCACCGATCCTCCCCGTTGCCGCACACACGTGTGGACAGTCCCTCTGTTTAGGAGGGAAACACCGCACGACGCTGCCCAAAATTCCACGGCGCGTCCCCGGACGTTGCAGGAAGCGGCCGGGTTGCCCCATGCCACCGACTTGGCGTTCAGGTCACCCAATATGGCGACCTGGCGTGGCGCCGCCCTCCCGACCACCGCGGTGAGGATTTCGAGAAAGTTCTCGAAATCCGAGAGAGGGCGGTTTGGGGAGAAATAGACGCCCACAAGGGCTAATTCTCCCCACGCGGCGGCCACGTATCCCGGTCCCCTCTCTAAGAGCGAGAGGGGAGGGGAGTCTGTGGAAGACCGCGTCACCAATGCCACCAAGCCGTCCCGATCACCCAGCCAACGGCCAGGGACTGAGTACGGCTCGGCAACCGCCGCCACGTCCACCAACCACTCAGCCATGGTCTGCATCAGCAGATCCTGGGCCGCTCTGCAGTGGTTGGTGTTCGCCTGGAGGATGCGATGCTTGACCCTATCCATCAACAGACATCGCACCCTCCTCCACAGCCGCCGAAGTCCCAGCCTCAGGGACGGCGGTGGCAGCGACAGGCCGGATCGGCGCCTGCACTTTGCCCTTCTTAAGGGGAGGATTGCATTTCCTCCCCATCGTCACGTGCCCCGCCGGGCAGCCACTGGCGGCACACACCGCGCAATGCGGCGTGGCGGCCTCGCAGGAGGCGGACTTGTGTCCGTCCTTGCCACAACGGAAGCAATTGTCCGCCCTGTCGACCTCGGACGGACAAAGGGCCCGAGTGTGTCCGACTCCAAGACACTTGTAGCAGCGCAGAGGCTTGGCTGCAAGTGCCCGGACTACACCCGAGCTGAACCCGACGGTCAGCCGTCCCTTGGCGAGGACGGCTATAGCTGCGGCGACTGGGCACTCGAGGCGAATGGTGCCCATGCCGCCGCGGCCGGGCCTGATGGCCCGACCTTGCACCGCCGTGACGCCACAGCCCCCCATCGCTGCGACCGCCGCCACCACCTCCTCCTTGGTGACCGAGTCGTCGAGGTCGGTCACCTCCAAGGCCACACACTTCACGGGCCTGGTCACTTTTGCCGCGTCGGCGATGACCTCTTGCAACTTCGTTGCGAAGAGGTCCGCGTTGGCGCTGCCCTGAGCCCCCGGGAACTCGAACATTCGAGCCCCGGCCTGGGTCCGGCGGCACGAGACTGAGCCGATCCCCAGCTGGGTAGGGTCGGCGTTGGTACGCGCCCGCATCATAATGGACGCGTACGTCTCCCCCCGCTCCGCAGCCTCAGCGGTGAGCGTCACCACTACGGCTGCGGTCTTGGGAGGAACCAGTTTCCTCTTCGTCCTGGCGGGGGCCCCATTAGCTGCAGGAGCAGCAGCGGTAGCAACGGCGGTGGCCTTGGGGGCCGACGTTTTCCCCTTCCCCTTTCCCTTGCCCGTTGTTTGGGACGGGCCGGGAGGGTTGGTGGCGGGTGCGGCAGAGACAGCCACCGTCTTCGCCTTCTTGTTTTTGGCCTTCCCCTTTCCGGCCACCTTTGTCCACCCTTGCTGGTTGGATGGGGTGGTGGACGGCAGATGGGCGTCTTCCCCCTGGGAAGGCAGCTCCGGCTCGCGTGGCCTATTGTCCGCCGCGAGCGGCGGTCGGAGGCGTTTTTCAGGCAAGAGCCTGTCTTCGATGCCCGCAAGACAGGCTCTCGTGAAGGCCCTTTCCTCCGTGATGACCTTGCGGATTATATCCTCAAAATCGGAGGGCAGGACCTCAGCCGCTGGTCTCGGCTCGACTGTGTTTGGCCGGGACGTGGCTTCAGCCAGCTTCAGATGAAGCTGGCTGACCTCTGACTGCAGGCGAACAACTTTCGCCTGCAGTTGCCGCGTTTCGTCGGTCGCTTTGCGCTGCACCAGCTCCCCGACGATGCCGCGCATGCTCGCGGCCCTACATTTAAGGGACTTTTGACAAGTCCCTTTCAAATTGGAGGACTTAGAGGCGACTGCCACTATCTCCTCTTCGTCCTCCTCAGCCATCAGCTCCAGCTCCGCCAGGGAGTGGTCCGCATAGTGAACGCGGGACGCGCCGTACCCGGACTTGGCCCGGGCGGCGCGCGTCCGTTGCTCCTTGGCCGCAACCCGCTCCTCCAGGTCTTGCTGGAGCTGCGCCCGCCGAGACAGGTCCAACTGGTGTTGGGCCTCCGCCAGACCCACGTCGTGGGTGTCCAAGACCGGCTTCTTGGCCTTCGGCTGTGATGCCGTGTCCGAAGAACTCCTGGACCCATTTCTCTCATGAGTCCGCCGGCGACTAATCGCCGAACCTGCGTTCGACTCCATCAAAATGGACTCGTTGTCGGAGTCCAGCAACTCGCCCGCCAAGCTATAGACGCTAGCCGCAGACGGCGCGCGGCTAGCCTCCGACGCCGAGGCGTCCTCGGATTGGCCCTGAGAAGGGCCTTTTGGTTGGCCCTGAGAAGGGCCTTTTGGTTGGCCCTGAGAAGGGCCTTTTGGTTGGCCCTCAGAAGGGCCTTTTGGTTGGCCCTGAGAAGAGCCTTTTTTAAAACGCCCGGAGGCGGCCCGCGCGAGTTTTGGCATAGCCTCCGCAGGTGTCGTAGGTGCCGACGTTAAAATAAAATACAATAAAAGGATAAAATACGCTACGACTGCACAGTGCACTTTAGCCGAACACCGGTCTGCCACTCCGTTACGGTGGTCAGACCGGGTCGTTGCCCAGGGGACGCGACGTGGACGCAAGCACTGTGGGGGGGTCCCCCAACCTAACCTAACCTAACCTAACCTAACCTAACCTAACCTAACCTAACCTAACCTAACCTAACCTAACCTAACCTAACCTAACCAATTGTTGACCGGCCATGGGGGGTTCTCCGAATACCTATATCGATTTAAGCGTAAGGAGAGTGCCTCATGCACTTGTGACCCAGCGGTAGAGGAGTCTGTCCCCCACATTATCTTGGAATGCCCAGTGTTCGGATATGAAAGATACAAAATTGAACAAATATTAGACACAAAACTCACAATAGAAAACATAAAATGTATTATGGTGGACAAGAGAAGGCAAAAGTTCATGGACTATTGCTTAAAACTAGTAGAAACAGTCGTTAAAAGAAATAAGTAGGTAACAAAAGTATGATGACCATATATTATGTAATATATTGTATATCATACACGAAAATTTACTAAGGAACATTTAATTAAAAGTAAGATTAAGCTTAGTTTAAGGTACAAATAAACATAGGATTAAACCAATAGTATAAGAAGATAAAGTAAGAGGTGTCAAACATTTGTTGTACCCTAATTTAATACAGAAAACTGTGTATGCTCTAAACCTGAAACTTATAATAAAGAAATAAGAAAAGAGTAGATAGAAGGTTAAGACCGGAATCCCACCGGGAAATGGCATGATAGAGATTGTAAAAAGTAAGATATAGTATGCGGAATATAAGTGCGAGAGAAATACTTGATAGCACTGGCACGAAAGAGTATCATAAGATAAAATAGGCTTTGACTTTGGGTCAGAGGTAGCAAAAAAAAAAAAAAAAAAAAAAAAAAAAAAAAAAAAAAAAAAAAAACCTAACCTAACCTAACCTAACCTCACCTTTTTTTTTTTTTTTTGTTCACGCTGGGAAAAATGCATTACGCATACCCACCCATCGGGGGATGGGTGGGGTATGTGGGACTCCCCGGTAGAACCGGTATACCCACTAAACGACCCAGCGGCACTCCCGCATCGTCTGAGTGGAGGAGGACTGGGAATCCGGCACAGCCCTTTCATCCGGCCCCCCTCCGACGACCGCCCGCCTTTACAGCGGGCCCGGCACGCCCCTCCCGTCGGGGAGGGGCCCAGGAATGACTGACGTGGGTGGTGAACAGTGCAATGCAGGAGAAGGCGCTCCCGCGCCTGTCTCCCGCTGTTCACCACCTGGAGGCGCATGACGACGATCATACAACCGCCGTCTCACGCCCCGTCTTCGCCTGCGGAGCGGCGCCGCGAGAGGGTCATCCTCCCGCACGCGCTCCGCCGCCTCCTTCTGTGACATTACGTCTTCGCAGAAGGAGGCGACCGCTGCCCAGGCCCCCTCGCTTTCCAACATCGAGTTGACGACGCCGGGAAGCGAGAGGTCCTGCCCGACCGCTGCGACCAGTGTATGGCGCAGCTCGGACCAGGCGGGGCACACCTCGAGGGTGTGCTGCGCCGTGTCCTCCGCCGCGCCACAGTCGTGGCACGACGGGGTCTCCTCCCTTTGGATCCGGTGCAGGTGCGATCCGAAGCACCCATGCAGCCATGGCCGGACAACACCTGCACAAGACGGAAGGAGAGGAGCTACAACTTGAGCTTGAACGTGTGCGTTTTTAGGGTTTCGTACCAAAATGGTAAGAAAGGAACCCTTACGGTGTGACTCAGTCTGTCTGTCTGTCTGTCACAGTTGGATATCTCAAGAACTACTAATGCTATCAACTTAAAATTTAAAACAGTTTTAGATGACGCTTACCCAACTATTTTGCAAATAAGAAACAAATTAAAATATTTATGATTTTTTTGCAACAGGGACTGAAAGGGGGTCTTAAAAAATCAAAGTGGGGCTACTAGGCATGTGGGGTATCATATGAAAGAACGCTGATTGCACATTCTCAAACATTTTTTTTCTTTTATTTAGGTTGCATAGTTTTCGACTTCTGATGAAAAATGTAAAAAAAATACCGTTCCCCCCCTTATCTCCGAAGTTTGCAAAGAGAAAAATCTGAAATTATTCTACGTGATAGAAGTTTATGTAAAGATTATAGGAAAAATAAAACGATGTCTCTAAATAGCACACTTTTTCAGTAGCACACTTTTTCAGAAATCGGAACGGAACCCTCGGTGCGCGAGTCCCACTCGCTCTTGACCGGTTTTTTAAGTTCGAGGCGTTTATTACGCTTACTTTGTTTACCCACAGCTGTGTGTGGGTATTGCGTTCCACTTCTCGTATACGTGCGTAGATCACTAACTTTACCATTAACTGAAACCACTTTATAGTTTTAACAATATAATAACTTCACACATTAAAGACAAAGGTGTATTCACGGATTTAAAACACGAAACGACTGCCTCTTACAAAGGTCTCCGAAAAAGTCCCCCCATAAAGTCTTAATATAACAATGGACGTAACGCTGCTCTGGTTTATGTTCCCAAGCTGAACCTTGCCCCTCTCTCATCGATGTTGACGTCGGGCTCGGGATACAGCAGCGCGCGCACTTCGTCTCGCCGTGGGCGACCATACCGCTCCGCTGACGTCACTCTTAACTTTGTAAAGAGAGCGCAGCGATCGCCAACATATTATGACGCGGGACGATCATGGAAAACAATAATAGTAAAAATTACTTTATGGCAAACAAGACAATACCCATATAAGCGTCATATTTTGATCCTCGCAACTTGTAAATCAAAACCTAGAGTACCTCCCGTTGACCTAGACTAGAATCATGAAATTTGGCAAGAAGCAAGGTCTCACAGGACAAGTAAAGGAAAAAGTCCAAAAATTTTTTTTTTTTTGGGATTACAATGTTAAGTTTGTTTTTGGGATATTTTTTTTTTCAATATTATGGAACCCTTCATTGTGCGTGGTCCGACACGCACTTGGCCGTAATAAACGTATAATTTTGTAGATTACCTAAGTACCAACATTCCTTACCTCATTTCCATTTTGACGTTTGTCCTACCACCTGTAACTAGCTTGCTACATATTATTATTAGTAATCTGTGCACCTAAACCTAACTTGTCATTATCTCTGTCTACGCTAGTCATGGTGATACTTATAAACATCTGATGTTTAATGTCATTGTGGTGATACGACGGGATACGACGTCTATTTATAAAACTGGTGTGAATCGATTGTGTTTATATCGAATGAATCAAATTGCACAATGAGCCTGTCGCCGAGATACACAACTAGCACAGCGCAGAGAGGAGTAGAAGCTAAACAAATGGAATTGGCAAACACGAATTTGGGTAAGAGTGGAAGACTAACATATTGACAAGTCACGAGTGGTAGAGTCCCTCAATGTTGGATGTCGGTTGCAGAGCTGGACATGTCTGCGTCGCCGCACTTCCCGGCGGAGAGCGGCGCGGCGGCGGACGGGCCTCAGCTCGCTGGCAGCGACGACACCGGCTCCTACTTGCAGGTTACATCTTCGGAGCAGTTGTGCACACCGGAATATTTTAAACCCGTTCTAACTAAATTATAAATAGGTAAACACAGCAGCAGGTCAAGTTACTACAAACTGTCAAATTTTCTCATTCGATTTTGAACTTAACTATAACGTTTTAAGGTTTAAAATCATTTGGAGAAATTTGACAATTTAGTATAACCTGATCTGCTGTTATCTGTCCTACAGCCACTTCGGAAGTGTCCGTTATGCCAGCGTACACGTGACAGCATTCAGGGTTTCTGTCATAGCCAATAAATAGTGCATAAATAGTGCATAATTAGTGCAAAAGTAAAATAAATAGTGCATCTGTAGTTTCATAATTTTAGACAATTTTTACTGGGTACGCCAGCATAACGTTATGCTGGCGTACACATGTCAGTACTCGAAAACGGCTCATACTAAAGCAACGGAATTTACACACAAAAATAGTGCATAAATAGTGCATCCGCTATGCAAAATTTCATAATGATTGCTCTTACAGGAACGGAGATATTGAACAAGACTTTTGAACAACTTTCCAACAGGCGTTATGCCAGCGTACACAAACTAGTACATAAAGAAAGCGGACGTTTCTTTATATAAATGCTATATGTATAAATAGTGGGTGTCATTTGGCCCCTGAAAGTACAAATATCTTACGTGAATTCGCAGTGGAACAATATAAATAATGTACATGAACGCTATTTCTCGGTTTCGGATCGGACGCAGCGCGTAAGCGCGGAAAAATCTGCTTATGCACTCTCTGTAAGGTACTTAATAGTTCTACTTAAGGGGTACCTAATTAGGTAGAAAGAGGATATGAAATTCAATTTCTGTCTTGATTACCTATTTTTTTTTGCAAAAATAATAATTTATATTCCTGTTGCTTTCGTTTTCTAGTGTTTTTATCTGAGGGGCAATTCCCGTATTTTTAACAACGTTCGCAATATCATCTCAAGACTCAATCTGTCAAAAATTGTATAGCGTTTAATACAATTTTTGACAGATTCAGTCTTGAGATGATATTGCGAACGTTGTTAAAAATACGGGAATTGCCCCTCTGTTGTAAATAAGTGTAAATAATATGTAATTTTTTTTGTTTGCTACTGTGTATTGTGCGAGTTTTTTAGGTAAGCGTATTTTTTATATAATATATGATAAATGCCGGCTGTAGCGACGCCGGAATCATTAGTGCCAGTCAACCTGCCACATCGCTTGATGTCCAGGTAAGATGTCCCCATTGCTCCCAGGCACGCATCTTTAAACGTGAACGGGGGCTTCGGATACACTATGGCAAGGTTCACAAACCTCATAGTGTATCTCTTTGCCCCCCAACTACAATACCTGCAGAACAGGATCTATGGAAGACTCTTTCAAATTTAAAAAATACTACCCCTGTTTTAAAGCGAGTTCCACGGGGCTCAAGGCGGTCTGTTGCTCTAGCTTTGACGCGTTGTCTCCGCCTTGTGACCCAGGAGAATTCTTATAGTGCCTGGGAGCAACTGCTCACCTTCCCTTATAGGATTTTGCATGTTCAAAAAAATTTGTCACCTAAAAAAACATTGACAAACCAAATTAAAGATAACTGCAACAATTCGACTCTTATTTTAGATCCAAAATTATCTGATTTCAGTAAAAATTCTCGAAGAGGCTTATGTTTATATATAGAATCTAAAATAAGTGAAGGTGACATTAGAGGAGCGGCCAGGCTACTTTTCAGTAGCGATGTGGTGGCACTCTACTCTCCAGAAACTCTTTCAGCCCTGGAGAGCAAACATCCAGCGCCTGCGGTTGGTCTCACATTTCCCGACCCTCCCCTCCCTCCCGATCTGAATTCAACTCCCTTTAATGTTACTGCCCCCCAGCTGACTGCAGCCGTGAGCTCCTTCAGAAGTGGTTCCGCCGGCGGCCTCGACGGCCTGACTCCTCAGCATTTAAAAGATTTATTGAGTTCAGGCGCCGGGGAAGCTGGTGAGTTACTTTTGAAGGAGCTTGCGGCTCTAATTAACCTGATGCTCAACGGCAGTGTGAATGACGCCGTCGTCGATGGGGGCCAACTTATGTGCCCTGCGCAAGAGGGACGGCGGCATTCGTCCTATTGCCGTTGGGTGCACCTACAGGCGTACGGCAGCCAAAATTTGCTGCAAATTGTTTGGCGTTTTGACAAATAAGTTCCAGCCCCTACAGCTTGGCCTGGATCCAAAGGGGGCTGCGAGGATGCCGTACATGCCCTTTCCAGTTTTTTAAATGCCGGGAAAGGTGAGATCATCCTCAAGGTTGACGTTAAGAATGCATTCAATACCGTTAACAGGGACACTTTGTTGGCCGAAGTAAAAAAGGAGTTACCAGAAATTTATGGTTTCATGTGGCAGTGCACCCATCAAAATTATTATACAAAGATAATGTTTTGGAATCTGCAGTCGGATGCCAACAAGGTGATCCTCTCGGGCCAGTCATTTTCAGTTTAGCTATCCATCCCATAGTACAAAAACTAAATTCAAAATTTAATGTGTGATATTTAGATGATGGAACACTAGGAGGTGACGTAGTTACCGTTCTAAAAGATTTTCAGTTCCTAAAGCAGCAGTTTCAATCCATCGGCCTTGAGCTCAACAACTCCAAATGCGAAATTTACCTTTGCGACAATACCGACAGACAATCAACTATTCAGAAGTTCAATTCAATAGCCCCAAATATTAAAGTTTTGGAAAAAAGTTCACTGCACCTCCTAGGTTCCCCAATTTTAGAAGACAGTTTTTCAGCATTCGTTGATGATAAAATTAAACATTTTAACGATATTTCGGATAGACTTTCTAAAATTAATTTACATTCTGCATTCACCCTTATCAGATATTGCTGTTTCGGTCCAAATTTTATGTATTTTCTCCGCTCTTCCTCTTTATGGAAGCAGCCATACCTTTTAGACAAAATTGATCATATTATTCGAAGTACCCTGACATCGATTTTAAATGTGGCATTGGACGACCGCGCGTGGCTGCAAGCCACACTACCCATTCGTTTTGGTGGGCTCGGCGTCCGCAAAATTTCTAGTGTAAGCTTACCGGCGTTCTTGTCCTCGGTCCACGGCACCGAAGAGTTAACCACAAGAATCTTAGCCTCTTCTCAGGTTGACTCTGAAGTGCCGTGTTTGTCCGATGCGGTGAACGCCTGGAAAGTGGCTTGCCCGGATACGGTTCAGCCCGAGAACCCGTCTTCCCAGAGACAGTGGGATGAGCCGCTCTGTAGGTTGGTACGGTATAATCTTATTAATACGTCCACCAATACTGCAGAGCGTGCCCGCCTGCTGGCTGTGGGTGAGTGGGAGTCGGGCCTCTGGCTTCAGGCGCTACCGTCACCCAACGTAGGCACTATGCTGTGTGACACCACATTCCGGCTCGCTACATGTTTGCGTTTGGGGGCTCCTTGCGGAGCTCCACATCGCTGTCAGTACGGTGAAGGAGTCGACTGCCTCGGACACCATGGCCTATCCTGCAGCAAAAGCGCTGGCCGGATGGCACGGCACGCCAGCATTAACGACATCATCCGTCGGGCTCTTGTCGCCGCCGGGGTGCCAGCTGTTTTAGAAGCCAATGGCTTGGCGCGCGACGATGGCAAGAGACCAGACGGAATGACCATAATGCCTTGGAAGTTGGGTAAGCCTTTGGTGTGGGATGCAACCTGTGTCGACACCCTCGCGCCATCCCATCTTCCTAGCACGGCGTGTTGTGTTGGAGCGGCTGCTGCAGGTGCAGAAAACCTCAAACGGCGCAAATATAACAACCTTGTTGGGAGCTATATGTTTGAGCCGTTTGGGGTTGAAACACTAGGGCCTTGGGGTCCGAGTGCTCATCGAGTATTTCGGGACATCGCCAAGCTGTTGGTCGACTCCACACGGGACCAGAGAGCTGGGCCGGTAGTCTCGACATTATTAACGATGCTCTAACGACAGCAATCATTCGCTAAGGTGTAATGGGGTCCCTAGACGGTCAAAATGGTTTGACAAGCATGAAAAAATCATTTACAGTTTCAAACCAGTTGCGACGAGGACCGTTTTAACGACTAGTTTTCGTTTTATAGAAAACTGTTGCGTTTCGTCGTCAAAATAATTGACTACGACCCATAACAAAAATCACGTCCACAGTCCAAAGTCCAAACGATCCGGATGTGACGATTTTTGGTAGTCTCGACACTCAAAATTAGCGATTGCCCTCTATATTTAACCGATTCTCTATGATTTTCCTAATGTGAACGACTGTAGTTAGCGACCAATTTTGAGAGCCCGCTAAGTGATTCGGTAGCGTATCTTATATTTTTTTGGTTTTTATGTCAATACAAGCATAAATTATACGGAACAGGCTCGAAGATGTGTCTGTAACTCTGTACAGATTTACGTCCACATGAAGCTAAGACATGAAGTAAAGGTTCGGAATATACTCGACATACTACGTGCGAAAGCGTCGCCCATATTAATTGCATTAGAGGGAGCCAAAGACATAATAATCTCTTTGAAGGGAGCGAATCGTGCTATTTTTCGTATCTCTATAAATAACACACAAACGTAAATCATGTTTTCAACTTTATTTAAATATCCATTATGTATGACATAGACTTATAAAAAAAGATGGACTCCGCGCCACGCATATCGAAAGTGAAGCACAGTAAGTATGCCGGACCGTTTGTACAAACACGCCTCACGCACACATTTACATCATAGTATGCCGACCGGCCGCCATTACGTGACACGAGCGACGACGTACTTGCAGGTACTCAAATAATGCACACATAGATCGGTACGGTGCTTCACTTTCGATATGCGCGGCGCGGAGTCCATCTTTTTTATAAGTCTATGATGTATGACAATCATCTCCCAAGTTCACACATTCTAATAATCTAGATCTAGGCACTGTTTATACGACAGATGTTGCACCTAACCATGTATCCACATGACAATAACAATAAGCAGTTTAATAAAGTGGGTCGAAAATCTCCAAAAACCAAAATCATGCACTTTTGCCAATGGGTATCCATGAGAGATAATTAATGTAAATTACACTAGTCAAGTAGAAAAAGTGAATGTCACAAAATTTTTAGGGATCTTAATTAACAGCCAGTTAATGTGGAAGTCACAGCCAGAGGACATTATTGTAAAAGTGTATGGCTTGAACCGCTATGTACTTCCTACATAACGGTTCAAGCCATTCATAACATTTAGTGTGCTCACATCATGTAATGTTTTGTTTTACAACTTACTACCGTCAATTTAATTTGATTCCTACTTAACTTTTCATACAATTATGTATTATACTTATTTATTCTTTTATAAGCTGCATAGTTTATCAAAAAGAGTAAATCTGCCAACAATATTGGTTGCCTTAAGCGTACCATGGTTTGATACTTTACAACTATGAAGTAGCCGCATTTGTAAAACCTATTAATGTATTAAAAATTTTCATTTTCTACCTCAAATGAAACTAGACAACGTGGTACAGATATGAGATCTCAATGTCAGAAATTTTTGTGCACGGTATTCTCAAACTTCTATAATCAAGAAAAACTATTAGTTAGGTATCTGTGCCATACAGATACATAACTAATAGTTTTATATGTAATTTATAATAAAATACCTAACAATAATAAAGACTACAGCTATTGCAGGAACTTAGAAAACAGCTAACAGTTTTTATTATTCTGTACAAGATTTCATAGCCGATAAATTAACTTCATTGAAATTTAGTTTTTGTAATTTGTTTAAATGTAGGTACTAAATTTGCATTCTATATTAGCTAGAATGTACATGGATTCCTCACAACTGATTTTAGTTTCAAATGCAAATAAATAAATCTATACTATTGAGAAATAAATAACAACCACAAATCATGTTCTCAACTTATTAAATCTCCATTATCACAATCATCTCCTAGTTTACACATTCTAGACACTTTTTACACGAGGCATGTTGCATAGCTATTGAAAAATCTTTCAAATGAAATTTTTAACTTTCACTACATAGTCACTTAGTTCAACGTTTTCTTCTAAGTCGTTCCTTTACTACAGGAGATAGCGACCACAAATGACGCATATCCAAGCTGTGTGGTCTTCCGAAGTGTAGACCGCTTACTTCATGCCGGCTCCCAGTCCTCAGACAGCCGTATTAATTAAGGATGGATAACTTTCTGTAGAACCCCAAGTAGTTATCATTACGCAGCTATAAGTAGGTACTATATAGTGAGAAACTATAAATGCAGTGAGGTCGCCGCTTAAGCTAGAAATGTATTAGCCGAGTAATATAATCTGCTGACGAGTTATTTGTTATTGTCAATCAATGAAACAATAATAGGAAAATACCATTCAAAATATTAGTTTCCAAAGACAACTAATCAAACTAACCACAGAGTACTTTTCGACTGACAGAATAAATAATAGTGTTGCAAGGAGGAGAAGTTGCAACTTCCATAGAAAGTTACCCCACGTTCGACAGCAGAGAAAAATATCTCAAAAACCGGCTAAGTGCGTGTCGGACCACGCACAATGAAGGGTTCCGTTGGTCGGGAACATTGTTACCCAAAAAAATTTTTTTTTTATGTGATAAAACTACAAATGAATAATTTTCGGACTTTTGTCTTTACTTGTGCTGTGTGAGACATTGCTTCTTGCCAAATTTCATAATTCTAGGTCAACGGGAAGTACCCTGTAGGTTTTGATTTATTTGCGAGTATCAAAATATGTCGTACATAGGGCCGTATTTTTTATCGCAATGACTTAGAAGCTTGATTTTTAAGAGCTGCAAGGGACTATAGACTGATGTATTTGATATTTATTTCAACATGATAACTTCTCGCGTTTCTGAGAAAAAGGGTCTTATAGGCTGACAGACTTGAAAATATTTTTTTGTGTGAAAAAAATTACAAATTAACAATTTTCGGACTTTTTCCTTTACTTGTGCTGTAATATCTTGCTTCTTGCCAAATTTCATGAGTCTAGGACAACGGAAAGTACCCTTTAGGTTTTGATTTACTTGCGAGTAATAATATGGCGCATTAATGGCCGTATTTTTTTATTGCGTTGACTTAGAAGCTTGATTTTTTTAGAACTCTAAGGGACTATAGACTTACGTATTTGATATTAATTTCAACTTGATCCCTGCACGCGTTCCTGAGAAAAAGGGTCTTATAGGCTGACAGACTTGAAAACATTTTTTTGTGTGAAAAAATTACAAATGAACAATTTTCGGACTTTTTCCTTTATTTATGCTGTAAGACCTTGCTTCTTGCCGAATTTCATGATTCTAGAACAACGGGAAGTACCCTATAGGTTTTGATTTACTTGCGAGTATCAAAATATGGCGCATTAATGGCCGTATTTTTTTATTGCGTTGACTTAGAAGCTTGATTTTTTAGAACTCTAAGGGACTATAGACATACGTATTTGATATTAATTTCAACTTGATACCTTTACGCGTTCTTGAGAAAAAGGGTCTTATAGGCTGACAGACTTGAAAATATTTTTTTGTGTGAAAAATTAAAAAGTAACAATTTTCGGACTTTTTCCTTTACCTGTGCTGTAAGACCTTGCTTCTTGCCGAATTTCATGATTCTAGGACAACGGGAAGCACCCTATAGGTTTTGATCTACTTGCGAGTATCAAAATATGGCGCATTAATGGCCGTATTTTTTTATTGCGTTGACTTAGAAGCTTGATTTTTTTAGAGCTCCAAGGGACCATAGACCTACGTATTTGATATTAATTTCAACTTGATACCCCCACGCGTTCCTGAGAAAAAGGGTCTTAACAGACTGACAGACAGACAGACAGACGGACAACAAAGTGATCCTCTAAGGGTTCCGTTTTTTCCTTTTGAGGTACGGAACCCTAAAAATAGGTAAAAATGAGTATTAATAAATTGCATACCTCCGATTGCCATCCTTACTGGCTACTTACTGGCTATCATACTTAGAAATTCCTACAAATATTCTTTCAGGCACAGTATTACCTACTTAACTAAAAATATTTTACTTTCATCCATGCCATACCTACTATTCTAACGACTACCATAAAAAAAACCGGTCAAGAGCGAGTCGGACTCGCGCACCGAGGGTTCAGTTCCGATTTCTGGAAAAGTGTGCTAGATAAAGAAATCGTTTTATTTTTCTTGTAATCTTTACATAAATAGCCTCCCTGGACTGTCTACGGCCTGGTGTCAATGACCACCACTGGTTGAAGGGAATGGGTACGATTGGCTTAGATTCACAGACAGACGTGCTGGGCGCTCTCCTAGCTAGTACGTCAGCTCGTCGTTACCCAGCGATCTGCTGTGTCCTTTCATCCATTGCAGTGTCACTATGTTGCGGTTAGATACCGTCACACGTTCGAGTACATTGCGACATTCTAGTACTTATTAATCACGTGGTAATTTATTTTTTCTGTAAGGATTGGAGCACTGAGGCACTGTCGGAGAGTATACGTATATGGGTATCCGTAACTCTCCTGGCTTCTATGATGTAAGCCGCTTGTATGATACCCACACACTCTGCCTGGTAGACAGTGTTAAATACTCTCAGCGAGCTGGATATGTTTATGTTGAGATCGTGTGAGAAGACTCCGACTCCGCTTCCGGAGTCGGTCTTTAATCAATCGGTGTCATCGTGGGACTCTCAACTCTTGCGGGCCTGAGTAGTCACACCATCCTTCCGTGAGTATTATGTTGTAATGCTTTTGGACAGGGCTATGTCGCATTGTGATGCCATCATTGGCTGTATGTGCTCGACTTTAGAGTCTTTGCTCAGGGTTCCTGTTATATTGAGCATAGAGGCGGCTAGGGCCGCCTATTCACACATGATGAGGTATAGAGGCGGCAGTCCAAGCATTGCTTGTAGAGCAGCAGTGGCTGTAGTTCTCATGCAGCTAGTTCTCTACTATTTTCAAAACTTGGCGCATGAGGTCGCGTAGGGTATTTTCATTGATGCCATTTATTATTATGGTTATGTCGTCGGCGTAGCCTACGGTGAAGTATCCTTTGTCATTGAGTGTTTTGATGAGGCTGTCTACGACCAGGTTCTACCAGGTAGGACCAGGCAGCGGAGAGAGGATGCCCCTTGCGGGCAGCCCTTGTTGGCACGATGGCCGTTGTGGTGTCGTTCACTGTCACTTGCACAGCTCGCAGTTTGAGCATGTTGGTGATCCAACTTCTCAGTGTCGAGTCTATACTATGTCTGTCGAGGGCCATGTTGATGCTATTGAACATGGTTTTGTCAAAGGCGCCCTCCATATCAATGAAGGCGGCCAGTGATGAGCACTTGTGGGTTGTGATCCACCGCGCATTCAATTTTGGAAACTACGCTGTGCAGTGCAGATTCCGTTGATCTGCCAGTGGAGTATGCATGCTGTTGTTTATGAAGTGGTTTTACCCGAAGAGGTCTGTCACGGATATGTCTAACAGAGAGTCTCTCGAGGGTTTTCAGTAGAAGTGATTTATTTTATTTTTATTTTATTTTATTTTATTAGGATCTCCAACAAAGAATACACCTTACATGCTATATTACAAAGAACAAGAACAGAAATCTATGTGCTCCCTCAATTATAGGAGACCACATCATGCGATAGAAACAAACACAAAATTATAAATTATTACTAAACTAAAGTTATACTAATAGATTACATTAATTAATGGTGACCATTTGAATCTAAATTCAATAAAAATAATGATTAAAAAGCAAAGAAGCAAACAAATAAATAAATACATAAATACAAATAGCAAACAATACATCTACACAGGCAGTTCAACACTTACATATCATTTAATTGTGCACGGATTAGTGACTTTTATTTACTAAGAGTATTAGAAAAAATATCTATGTCTTCTGATGTACATGCTAAGGCATTGTACTGCTGGGTCATCTTGGAAACCGGTCAATGTTTACCCAGCTTTATTCGGCATCTCGGGGCTTTGAGTAATAGGCGGATATAACGCGGGATTCTGACAGGGACACTAAGATTTATTCTGCTAAGAAGATCTTGACAGTCAATACTATTATTAAGTAATTTGAACAAGAATCAAATCGCAGGTCTGCTGGAAGAAATTTCTAAAGAAATAAGCAGTGCCTTTGTACTCCTAATTTTAAGTATTATGTATCTCTTTGTATTTTTCTGTGTGTGTACATAAATTGTAAAATAAATAAATAAATAAATAAGAATGTTAAATCAGTGACTGTACGGCGAGACTTGAGAGGAATTATTTTTAAATGTTTCAGCTTGTCTGCGTACGATCTCAAACTCCTAATTCTAAACCGGAACGCTAGGTGACGAACAAGTCTCTTCTGGACTCTTTCTATTCGACTTGAGTGAACCTGGTATGTTGGATTCCAGACCGTGCTGCAGTATTCTAATTGACTTCTTACATAGCTATTGTATAACAGAAGTATAGTGGAAGGCTTTTTGAATTCTTTAGAAGATCGCAGTATAAATCCAAGAGCCCGATAAGCTGAGTTGAGCATTTTGTCAATGTGTTCTATAAATCTCAGACTACTATCCAAATACACTCCCAAATCTCGGATAACTGTCACTTCATTTAATGTGGTTCCCTGAATATTGTAGCTCGATGGAATTTTATTCCGCTTTCTGGTAAATTTGATGTGGTGACATTTAGTACAGTTTAGATACATTTTATTCTTCGTACACCACTGAGATAAGCTATCTAAGTCCGTTTGTAGCAACTGAATATCAGATTCAGTCCGAATTATGCGTATCAACTTCAGATCATCCGCAAATAAGTACGGCGTAGTATATTTAAATACGTTTGAAATATCATTCACAAATATAATGAAGAACAATGGCCCCACATTGGATCCCTGTGATACACCTGAAGTTGCAAAATAAGGTTCTATGACAACTAAAGATGGCCTATTATTAAGGTATGACTTACACCAATCCAATGTGGCACCGGTGATCCCTAGGGACTGAAGTTTAATCAACAATAGTTCATGGTTTACCTTGTCGAACGCCTTTAAAAAATCTGTGTATATTGCGTCTACTTGTAGACCCTCATCAACTGCGGATGTTAATTCAGTGATATAAGTGAGTAGATTTGTGTTCGTAGACTTTTTAACCATGAAACCGTGCTGACTTAAGGTTAGGTAACTTTTAACCTGGTTGAAAAATATCGGGTACACTAGTGATTCAAAGACCTTAGACAATGTACAAAGAATCGAAATTGGTCGATCGTTAGATATCACATAACGCTTACCATTTTTGTGAGTAGGCACTATTCTTGCCCGTTTCCATGCATTCGGGAACACACCCGTTCTAAGTGAAATATTATAAATATCTGCTAATGGAGAGGACACATAACGTGCACATCGTGACCAAAATATTGGGGGTATATTATGAGGTCCTGCACCCTTTGACAGATCAAGTCTGGAAAGTCTTTTAAATACAGCCTCTTGAGATATTGAAAAATCATGAATGTGTGGAGTAGGGATTAATGTAACAGGTAGATCATTGATAGTATTGCCATGGTCAAGACTTTGCGAGTCATATACCGATGAGAATTGATCAGCAAATAAATTAGAGATAGCTTTACTTCCAGATGCAGTTACAGTACCTAGGGTAATTTTAGAAGGATTTGAAGTGTTACTTTTCCGAAGGGTTTTTTATATGTGACCAGAAGAATTTGGGATGAGCTTTTATTTTATTTTCTAATTCGTCTATGTAATTATTGTAACATCTTTGCGCAAGTTTTTGACAGTCTTTTCTTAGATAATTAAATTCAATTACATCTAGTGGATTATTATATTTCTTTATTCTGTTATGATATTTTAATTTTTGTTTGAGCAATTTTATTAGTTGGTTTGAATACCACGGTGGGTATTTTCCTCGCATGAACAAAGTTACTGGCACATATTTTTTAATGATGTCCCTAACTATACTATAGAATTTATCCAGCATATCATTTACATCATCATAACATAATGCAAATTCATTTTCCCAGTTGATATCCTTAAG
This sequence comes from Cosmia trapezina, assembly GCA_905163495.3. NCBI lineage: Eukaryota > Metazoa > Arthropoda > Insecta > Lepidoptera > Noctuidae > Cosmia > Cosmia trapezina. Next base: position 207,397 of record LR991028.1, read on the forward strand.
TGCTTCGTAGTCTGCTTTGTAATAATTGGGTTTGTTTAATAATATGAAATCATTTTTAATAATTACAGTTAGAATGGGCATGAATTCTAAAGCAGGGTGAAACTTATCCAACTCTCTTGATGATGTGAGGCTTATAGGCCTATTAGCCTTGTGTTGTGTATAGTCGGGTTTTCAGGTTTGGGTATAAAAAGGACTTTCACTTCACGCCATGCGAGAGGTATGTATCTGAGTGCTATGCAGGCTCGAGAGATCTCCAGCAACCATGGTGACAAATGAACCACCCCCACTGTAGTAGGGCTCAGAAGATGCCATCCAGTCCTGCGGACTTATATGGCTGGAAGGAGTCTATAGCCCACTTTATCCGGTCTTCTGTTACTATATTGTGTGCTCTAGACTAGTCTTGATCAGTTTGGGGTCCATCCTGGTTCAGCCTCCCACCTACTGTCCTCTGGGAGTTTACAATGTACGGTTTTTAACTACCTGATTGAGGCCGGACCATTGTTAAATAGCCGTCCGTGTGTAATACCTATATTTATTTTACAAAATAAATAGATTTTATATTCAGTAAGCGTTACTTTAAATAATACTTTTTATATGTTATTATTAACCTAGTATAATAACTATTATCAAACAATCGCAAATGAGTTAATTTAGTGTTTAATTGCTTTTTAATCATATTGTAAAACTAAAATCAGAAGTTAGTATATTACAAGTATTCTGCCCCTGAATAATATTCACAGCAATTTTTTAATGTGCTAGCCAGTAAGGATGATCACCGGAAGTATATCATTTTTTTATACTAATTTTTAGCAATTTTTTGAGATACTTATCTTTGCAGTCGGAAGTGGGGCATTGTTGCTACTTCTTCTTTCTAAATCCTTAGATATCTAACAAAAGTTATTGCTACTTATTAGTTTGAACTAGAGATGTGCTAGAAATTACTTTTCTGTTACCAAATACCTAGTAACTGCAGCTTAACAGATAACCTAGGAACTGAATTCACAGTTCCCTGTTACCATTTCACCGTTTACCATACCATGGCGTTCGTTTGTTCATCGTTAATTTATCAGTTATTTATTTTATTAATTTTAGGAAAGCTTATAGCTAATATAATTTCCATATATATAGTAGGTACAATGTGTAAAAGATGGCCAATTACAAGCTTCCACCAACGATTATAATGAGTAACATTAACAAATACGAGAAAACAGCGACGTGAGAAATAACTAAAGTCTCACGCTCAAAGAATACAGTAAAAAAAAAAACAAAAAAAAATGGTTATCGAAAAAACAATTATTCAAACTTTTCCTTACTTCCTACCAGCTGAAGCCGTTTGACACTTGAAACGTCACATACGTCAAGCCGTGGGCGGAATTCCCGCTGCGCAACATATTTATGACCCTGCTTAAGGTTGATGCGCCAGGGTAGCCCGCGAAATTCAAAATTTCTTAGGTTTTTTGCAATTTGTAGGTCAGTGTGAGCTTGTATGTTGATTAAAATATGATTCGCGGCCGTAGCTAATGATTATAATTCTGTAAAGCCATATTAGCTACGGCCGCGAAGGGTCATAAATATGTCGCGCAGCGGGAATTCCGCCCACGGGTTGACGGATGTGACGTTTCAAGTGTCAAACGGCTTCAGCTGCTAGGAAGTAAGGAAAAGTTTGAATAATTGTTTTTTCGATAACAATTTTTTTTTTGTTTTTAACTTTTTTATTGTATTCTTTGAGCGTGCGACTTTAGTTATTTCTCACGTCGCTGTTGTAATTTTAGAGCCTAGGAACAAGTTTTAGAGGATTGAGGAACAGGGTGTAAAGTTCACTCATCCTCCATAGAAAAGGGAGGATCCTCCGACCAGACGGGTGTTGTGTCTGGTGGCCACTGCCCAACGGTTGATGTCGGGACGTTGTATATATGCTAATCGCGTGGTAAACTCTAATTGCGCGATGCAGGTTTGCGTGACGTCATGTCATTGATGCGTAGTTCATATGTGGCGATGTAGATGCCGCCACATCACTCCCCTCCGGAGACCGGAGGTCGATAGTGGGCTGAGTCGTGTATCTTGCGATGCTTGCCAGTGCCAGTTGTGGTTCCAGTGAGTCGGAACCGGGTGCCGCATAGTTCACGGTGAGTCGGAACTGTCTGCGGTGATACCCCAGTGAGTCGGGGTGGCGCTGCGTTATGCTCCAGTGAGTCGGAGTGTACAGCGCTGGGTTGAGGCTGAAGGTGATGACCAGGAATGCGCGTCCGCTGCATGCTGGTGGTCAGGATACCTGTTGAAGCCGATGCTGGCTGGCTGTGTGACTCGCCGCTCGAAAGCTTGAGGAAGTGATGCTTGATGACGTCACGCTGAAGGAGTTGCACGAAGGCTGCGCTGACGTTCATGCTCGGGGTCACCAATTTAGAGGCATGAGGAACAGGGTGTAAAGTTCACTCATCCTCCATAGAAAAGGGAGGATCCTCCGACCAGACGGGTGTTGTGTCTGGTGGCCACTGCCCAACGGTTGATGTCGGGACGTTGTATATATGCTAATCGCGTGGTAAACTCTAATTGCGCGATGCAGGTTTGCGTGACGTCATGTCATTGATGCGTAGTTCATATGTGGCGATGTAGATGCCGCCACAAAGTTACCTGTTAGCAGTATTATCCTGTTAAATCCCATCTCTAGTTTGAACCATGAAAAATAGTGTTTTCAAGATAAACATATTCACTACAATTTTCAAGAAAAAACAATTATTTTTATTAAATCTTGAGCTCCAATTTTCCCCGTTATTCAAGGAGATTTTGAAGTGGCAATAATTGTATTTGATGAAACCGAACTATTACCATTTGCCCGTCTAGAGGTGCCATTTGGACCATAGAGCGTGTAAGTAGGTCCGACCGAGCGATTTCAGGATCGTTAAAATGTCGAGACTGCCGGCCCTGGCCTATTTTTAGCCCAAAGAATTAGCATTGCCATCCAGGGTGGCAATGCCGCCAGCCTTTTGGGCACTTTTCCCACTGACAGCGATGCGGACGAATTTTTTGATGCCCTATGAGCTCTTCCATCACTTTTTATTTTTTATACTTACCCACTTGTACATATTATAAATAATTTAGTAATAAAGTTTTGAATATTGTGTAAATAAGTTGAATTTTGTGAAAATTTAATTTCATTTTTCTCGAAAACTATGTGTTTCTGGTGTCTGTCATTCTACTAAAGTGTTCTATAAGACGATAAGCTACACACAGACAAAATATGAATCTTCTCACGAGCGGGTTATTAAGTACAGTGGGGCCAGTTTGTTTTTGGAATAAATTCTTTTCAACTACGGAACCCTTCATTGTGCGTGGTTCACTCACTTGGCCGGTTTTTTCTTAAGTAAAACTATTTTAATTTTCGCCTTACGGCGTTTCCTTTTTCCCCGTTCCAGTCTAAAAGTGAGTTAAAGCGAGTGCCATAGTGTAGTGTGCCCCATCCACATCCGTGGGACAAAGTGGAATAACCCATCGTCGGATAGGTGTTGGTGGAGAAGCACCGGCGCAAGCGGCCACCGGCGCGCGGCGCGGCGGCCGCGGCGCACACGTCGGCGGCGCCACGCCTGCCCGCCGCCTCCAGCCCGCTCGCGCACTGCCAGCTCCAGGTGCGACCCGTCCAACACCACACATGCTTCTTGACACGCTATGCAGGAGAGAACACATTCCCAATACAATAGAGTCTGGCCACGCTAACTCTGCAGTGAAATAATGGTAGAATCATAGACTTATAATTCTAGGGGTAGAATTTGGAAATCTGTATAAGACATCACCGTCTGTACTACGGAAAAAAGTAATAAAAACATTCTTAGATAAATAATCTATTATGCAAAAATCAAAAGGCAAAATACCAAAATCATTAGATCTACACACACGTCAGAAAATGTAAAACTTTTTTTTGGGGTTGCCCATCGCATGATTTTTTAAAATACATTTGCACGCCATGTTATGGCAGGATATGCTGAACTAAACAAATTAACACCTTATGTACACAGGCCAAAGGAGTTAAGTAACCAGACACGCACACTACAAAACTATATCGCTACTGTACGTACTGCTCACAATGACAGCCTCGCACACATCCCATTTATAGAGTGAGTGCGCTGACGTCTTTTAAATGATAGTGTAACATGATTTCGCAATGTAGGATAGTTGCTCTCGGGGCGCAACAGGTAAGCATTCAAGCTACAGTGACAGAATGATCTGAGTTCGAGCCGCGAGTTTACTAAAACATTATTTTTGAGATTTTGTAATTTAAAATGAATATACTAACTGAATAAAGCGATATTCTGACCAGTTTGAGAATCTACCACAAGTTTCTCGCCTACTTAAAATTATTTCCCAGTTTAGAAGCTAACTACCCGCTTTAAAAATATATTCCTGCCTTTAATTGTGAACTTATGTAGTCAGTCTGCATTAGCAACTACACATTATACTCTTTCTTTTGCACTTGAAGTTTGTGATTGTGATATATTGATTAATTTAGACCATGCATCATTTAACAAGATTTAAAAAAACTCAGATTATTGTTTTGCATGAGCAAAAAATTATTTCTATTAGTGAAATCGCAAGGCGCCCAATGCTATCGGTGAGTGAAATTATTATTAGAATGTATTAATTTATTATGTCACCGTGATCCCACCCAGTAGTTTTATTATGATTGTCCGTTGTATCTCATTTAACGAATTGTGGATATGATTAATTGAATCTAATAGGAAATGACACCGGAATAGTTGAATTTAGTATAACGAGTGGCTATGCAGTTAACAAATAAATACATTTTTGTTAACTGCATAGCCACTCATTATATCGATAATTATTTAATCATTTCCATTATTGGTTTACACAGTATTATAGTAATAGTTTTTTATCTGTGTTTTGTAATAAAATATTCAAAAATAATGAATATGTTTGTAAATGATTAGATAATAATAATAAAATACAATTTTAAAAGATTTCCTTTTTTTTTCTAAAATATTTAAAAATGTAAATTGCATGTATGGTAATTAAACAAAGGATTTCTATTCTAAATAAAGTATAATAATATTGTTGAATACTTTTTAGAAAAAATAAAAAAAATACATTTTATATGTGCACTAATGAATAAAGTAAATAATAAGTGTCATTATTATATTATATTATTTTTTATTTTTTATAAGTATGATATTATGTATTACCTAGGTCACTCACCCTGCCTTTTTATTTCTATTTTATCGTATTATAATTTTCATTATTACTGACCACTAGCCTTATAATTATATCAATTGTATTTAAGTATACAAATGTATATTCTCTGCATTGTATTTATATTGTGTAACTTTTATTTCTTAATTTATAATTTGGGAGGTGTATGTTTAGACCTAATATTTTCACTTTTTTTTTTGTAGAGAAAAACCGTTTGACTGTGGGTGCATTGTCACTGAAATAAACCGTCGCCTGCCTGGACCGACACCATTGGCTTACACAAATGTTTCGCCTCGGCACCGTGCGTGAGATTGTTGCCACCCATACATCAGAATCATCAGATCCATTCGCTGAGACCAGCATAACAGCAGCAGCACACAACGTCATTATGCAAACTGTACGGAACCACCTGCAAGCGGACGGTTTGACATGTTGTAGACCGACGCGTAAAATTTTATTATATACCGTGCACCGTCAAAATCACGGAATATCGGCACTTCGATTGACAAAACAATGTCGTCATAATTACTGATGAAAAATGTCTTCGTCGAAAATCACCACCGACTTATCGTAACATACATATATACTACCTTTAAATTTCAGACATTTTAACGTTTTTAAATCTATTATTTTCCTAGAAATAATTAATAATGGTTGGTAATAATTATAATACCTACTGTTCCCGATACAGGTGGTAAATGTTTTTATTTTAATTTAAATTTTCAAAAATGTAGGTAATTCATATCTGTATATAACTGAACTAGCGACCCGGCCCTGATTCGCACGGTTTTTACGACTTGTTAAAACATGAAGGTTTCTATAATATATAAGTTAAATATTTATCATGATAGTGAAAACCGCATCAAAATCTGTGGCGTTAGAAGAACAACGCGGCCACACAGACAGACATGAAAAGCGACTTTATTTTATAATAGATACCTAAACGAAATACTTAATACTTTCACAGCATATTTAGCCATAATAAATTAAGTCGGCGGTACTGTGTAGGTAAGAGTGTGTGAGTGATGGTATTGTTACTGGATCAGATTATACTTGTTATCTATGTGACATGTTTATTCACTCCGCCCATTGTTGTATACATATTATATAATGGTATAAAAAGATGTAATAGCATGTTCTAAACATATTGTTGCATTTATAATAAAACATGTTCACTTGTGATGTTCTTTTTTTTTAAATAAAGATATTTATTAAAAATGGTTTTATTTATTTAAGCAATTTTAAATAAATTAAACATTTTCTTAACAAAAATTGTTCTAATTGCTTTAGCTTAAAATAATAAATCGCAAAAAGAATCATCACTTCAGAGATTTGAACTCGCACAGTAGTATTCAAAAGTATGATGCCTTATTCGTTGGGCTACGAACGCTTAAGTTTTCAATGCGAAATTATGTTATACTATAATTGAGAAGACATTAGCGCACTCACTATGAACGCGATGTGTGCGTGAGGGCATTTTGTGCTGTACGTAATGAATCGTTGTCACGCACACTACAAAACTGGTTACTTATCTCTTTTGCAGAGTGTACCATATTATTCTAGCAAATAAATTCTAGCAAATAAAAATTCTAGCAAATAAAAATGTTTTGATTTCATTTGATTTGATTTGATTTATTGCATGGCAGAGTTAGCGTGGCCAGACTCTATCCGCTTGCTGTACAATACTTGCCACGAAAGATGACACTACTTGACTTCGTGGTTTGACTTGCGTCTTAAATTAGACGATTTTAGGTCTCTTTAGCGGTATGAGGTTTGAGGCGCGGGACGGGAGCGGGCGTCATCGGGGCGGCGGAAAGAGCGCGGGAGGCGCGAAGTTTCATCTTTCGTGGCCTAACCTAACCTTTTTTTTTTTGTCGCCTAAAAATGCATTACGCATCCCTGCTCGTAGGACTCCTGTCGGAATGACAGTATAAAAGCGCCAGGTTAGCCCGCGAAATTCAAAATTTCTTACGTTTTTTGCAATTTGTAGGTCAGTGTGAGCTTTTGTATGTTGATTAAAATATGATTCGCGGCCGTAGCTAATATGGCTTTACAGAATTATAATCATTAGAATCAGCAATACAACTCCATAAGTTAGCATTTATCTCAAAACTAGCGATTTCATGAAATCCTGAGGTTTGAGGTAAATGCTAACTTATGGAGTTGTATTGCTGATTGTATTGTATTGTATTGTATTCGTAAAAAACTATTCTTAAACATAACATCACGCCTTGTTTCCTCGAAGGGCTGGGCAGAGGTGTAGGTACATAAAGTACACCCACATTTTGCCAGAAAAAGAAAACCAAAAACTATTTTTTTTATGTGATAAAACTACAGATAATCAATTTTCAGACTTTTTCCTTTACTTGTGCTGTGAGACCTTGCTTCTTGCCAAATTTCATGATTCTAGGTCAATGGGAAGTACCCTATAGGTTTTGATTTACTTGCGAGTATCAAAATATGTTGCATAAATGGCCGTATTTTTTTATTGCGTTGACTTAGAAGCTTGATTTTCTTTTAAATCTAAGGGACCATAAATTTACGTATTTGATATTAATTTCGACTTGATACCTTCACGCGTTCCTGAGAAAAAGGGCCTTGACAGATGATATACTTAAAAATATTTTTTATGTGGTAAAATTATAAATTACCAATTTTCGGACTTTTTCCATTACTTGTGCTGTAAGACCTTGCTTCTTGCCAAATTTCATGATTCTAGGTCAACGGGAAGTACCCTATAGGTTTTGATTTACTTGCGAGCATCAAAATATGTTGCAAAAATGGCCGTATTTTTTTATTGCGTTGACTTAGAAGCTTGATTTTCTTTTAAATCTAAGGGACCATAAATTTACGTATTTGATATTAATTTCGACTTGATACCTTCACGCGTTCCTGAGAAAAAGGGCCTTGACAGATGATATACTTAAAAATATTTTTTATGTGGTAAAATTATAAATTACCAATTTTCGGACTTTTTCCATTACTTGTGCTGTAAGACCTTGCTTCTTGCCAAATTTCATGATTCTAGGTCAACGGGAAGTACCCTATAGGTTTTGATTTACTTGCGAGCATCAAAATATGTTGCAAAAATGGCCGTATTTTTTTATTGCGTTGACTTAGAAGCTTGATTTTTTCAGAACTTCAAGGGACCATAGATTTACGTATTTGATATTAATTTCAACTCGATACCTCCTCGCGTTTCTGAGAAAAAGGGTCTTGACAGACAGACAGACAGACGGACAGACAGACAGACAGACGGACAACGAAGTGATCCTATAAGGGTTCCGTTTTTTCCTTTTGAGGTACGGAACCCTAAAAGTAATTAAATAAAAACTTTTTTACAAAAAACAAAACCGACTTCCAAAAAAAACACTACAAAGTGAAAAATAACTTTAATTTCGGAAGTCGGTGTCTTTGGATCTGTATTTTAGGTGGTGGATGCGCAGTGGTAGCCCGCGAAATTAATTTTTTTTTGGGTTTTTTGCAATTTGCAGGTCCGTGTCAGGTTGTATCTTGATCAAAATATGATACGCGGCAATAAAACATATGTATTTACATAATTTTAACCATAAAAATCATCAAAACATATCTCTCTAAGTTCTTCAAACGAACGAAATCTAACGAATCTGCACGAAATCTAACTTAGAGAGATGTATTGATGATTTTTATGGGTAAAATTAGATAAATACATATGTTTTATTGCGCACTTTGATCAAGATACAACCTGACACGGACCTGCAAATTGCAAAAAACTCAAAAAAAAATGAATTTCGCGGGCTACCACTGCGCACCCACCACCCACGCCCGGGCGGGGTATCGGAGGATCCTGGCCCCGCGGTTGTGACTGTGGTGCACTGCGCAGGGAGGGCGCGGCGACGGCGCGGGCGGCGTGTACGTGCTGCCGCACCCGGTGCTGCTGGCGTGCCCGACCGGCTCGCCACTGTGCTCGGCGCTACAGGCACACACATATTTTACGTAAGCTGCCATTTAGCTAGGTATGTACTTATAGACTGCGTTTTGGAGGCACTCAGAAACCTGGAAGTGTTACCTACATAGCTAGTCCAGTAGAGATAGAATATTTTTTCCATTTACCCTTCGATAATTCTAAAGTTTTTTATTTTCGCTGAGTGGATAACTATACCTAGTGAATTCATTGCTATGTACAAAAATGCTAACAGTTTAGAGTTATGCTATAGGTATTAAGTAGGTATTTCCTATTATTTCGTGTTATAACAATGATATAAAATTTAAATTAAAATACTACATTGTTTCTTAATTAGTACAGTCTAAAGTATATATTACTGAAAATGCTAACAGATAGGTACTGTGGAACAATGGAAATCTGAAAATGTCCTTTAACTCATTCAATAAAAAATTTAAGTTTTTCAAATCATTTCCTATACATGTAAACAAAGTGCGTGACACTTCATTTAGTCTGTGTTTGAATTTGCCGCGTATTGCATAGATGTACTTATAATTTATGATCTGTGAAATTGTTTCATTCTATGGAGCGAGCTGTCATATTGAATGACGGATACAATACGCTACACAAGTGAGAATTTTAATGCAATTAGAATATTATTAGTGATTAACAAGAACTGGTGAAACAATAGCTTTAAATGTTGTTTCTCTTTTCAGGTAAAACTAGTGAATAATCAATTTTAAAGAATATGTTGTAAAAGTGTTAATAACTAGTTTTTTATGTACCTACATATTAAAATAAAATTCCTCTTTTCAGAGCAACTCAATTTTGGTTATAGTTTTACTATTCATCACAATATTCAAGGATAATTATAAACTATCATATTATAAAACAACATTTGTATAGCTGGTTACCAGGAATAATGGAAAAATTAAGATTCGAGTTCATGGTCAAAGCCAGTGAAGATGTGAAAACAAATATAATTTGTGTAACGACAATCACGGATTCAGATAGCCGAACGTTTGCGATCCCAGATAAGTTACAAAACGTAAAATTACACACTGCAATAGGACAAACACAAATCTATCAGAAAATAAAAACAACACTACAAAAACGGCATGAGAAACGACAGGTGTGGATATCCATGGACCCGGAGATGAAGACGGTTTATTGTGATGAAGACGGAAATAAACAGTTTATGGGATACCTATTGGAGGAAATAACAAAACCACAAACTTCTATATCAGGAATTTCAGAAGAATCTTCAGCAAGAATAATGGAAAGCTTCGCAGAGATAAAGAAAGATTCATCGAAGCCCTATAATCTGGGGAAAATGGTAGAAAAATTTGTTATACAAAAATTCAATAGCAAAATTACTAATGTGACGCAGTGGATGACTACCTTCGAAGCGGAATGTGTCCGTATAGGAATAGAAGAAGATGTCAAAAAAATTGAAATTTTTAGGTTATTTATAGAAGATTCTTGTTTAGACTGGTACAGTTCCATGCTTATAAAGCATACTATAAATTCAGAATGGGTAATGTGGAAAAAGAACTTTTGTGAAACATATGCGGATAAGGGTTGGTCACCGATCAGGTATGCAATGTTATTCAAATACAGACAGGGCTCATTACTGGAGTATGCGTTAAAGAAAGAGAGACTACTATTAGAAATAAATAAGTCCATAGATAAACTCACTCTAATTGATCTGATTGCCACCGGATTACCAAATTTTATTGCAGATAAAATTGATAGGAATAGTTTAAAGGAAACTCAAGATTTATTTCAAAATTTAAGAAGTTTAGAGCATATGGTAAACAAAAAAACATTTGATAAAAAGATAGGAACTTCCGAAAGTAAAATTAAAGAGAAAAATGTGAAGACCTCAGTTAATCCGTGTAAAATATGTGAAAAAGAGAATAAAGGTATACGTTACCACCCAGAATCTCAATGTTGGTTCAAAATAAAAAATAACGACAGGCAAAAAAAAGATCAAATAAGGAGTGTTAACAATTCAGAATTAGAGATAGAATTAAATGAAATTGATCCAAAAAACTAATAGTGCCGCCATTAATAAAAATTAAACTACTAATAAATGACACTTTGGAAACATCAGGAATCTATGATTCAGGATCAAATGTGTCCTTAATAAATTCAAGGTTATTATCATTAAAAAAAATACCAACTAAGGATAAAAATGCAGGTTTAAAAACAATTAATGGCGTAAAAAAATCAAAAGGAATGGTAACTTTAAAAATTAAAATTTTCGAAATTGAAAAATATGTTAATATTTTTGTAATAGATGAAGACAACTTCGACTACGATTTCCTAGTTGGGTTGGACTGTATACAAAACTTTAATTTAACTCAAAATGCGAATTTAAATATCACCCAAAATGTCCTCACCAATAATAATAGAGACTACATAGAAAATAAAGAAAATCAACCTATAAACACTAAAGAAATTCCTGGCAGCACAGGTAGTGATATAGGGAATAAACAAGATATATGTAACGAAAAAAAAGGTGTGGATATTACAAAGAAATATAAAAGAGAAACTATCATTGATGAGTATAAAATAAACTTTAATGAAAATATAATAGTTGAAAATTTTGATATTTCAGTAAATAATTTAAATCATCAGGAAAAATCAGAAATTGATAAATTGATATGCAAATATAATACAGTCTTCGCTAAAGACAAATTTGATATAGGCACTGTTAAAGGGTACGAAGCCCATATAGATTTATTGATAGATAAATACTGTAGTAAAAGGCCGTATAGGTGCTCTATTGAGGATATGAAAGAAATTGAACATCAAATATCAAAATTACTAGAAAATAATTTAATTGAGGAGTCATATAGCCCTTTTGCCGCTCCGGTAACACTAGCATTTAAAAAAGAAGATGGTAGGAGATCAAGGCTTTGTATAGATTTTCGCGAATTAAATAAAATTGTAGTTCCCCAATCGCAACCATTTCCACTAATCGAGGATCTAATGGTTAAAACAAGGAAATGTAAATTTTTTTCAACATTTGATGTAAACTCAGCTTTCTGGTCCATACCTCTTAAAATTGAAGATAGACACAAAACGGCATTTGTTACTCAAGAAGCACACTTTCAGTGGACTTGTTTACCTTTCGGTTTAAAAACCTCTCCCGCTATTTTTCAAAGAATACTGAGTAGCATTATAAGAAAGCATAAACTGTCAAACTTTACTGTCAATTACATCGACGATATTTTAGTATTTTCTGAAACGTTCGAAAAACACATTGAACACTTATCTTTGTTACTGGATGCAATTTTAAAAGAAGGTTTTAAATTAAAGTTCACGAAATGTAACTTTGCACAGGACTCTGTAAAATATCTAGGGCACATAATAAAAAACAATACTGTCACTCCATTAAAAGATAATTTGATTGCCATAAAAGAATTCCCAAATCCAAAAACACAAAAAAACGTCCGACAATTTTTAGGAAAAATAAATTTCTATGGAAAATATGTGCCAAATATATCAATTATACTGGACCCATTACATAATTTATTAAGAAAAGGAGAAAAATTCGTTTGGTCTGATAAATGTCAAGAATCCTTTGATACTATAAAAAAACTACTTTGCTCAAAACCAATTCTAGCCATCTTTGATCCAGACCATCCAATACATATTTATACAGACGCCAGCATACAAGGTATAGGTGCGATTTTAAAACAAATTCAACCCAACGGTGATGAAAAGCCTTGTGCATATTTTTCCAAAAAATTAAACGACTCCCAAAAAAAGAAAAAAGCCATATATCTTGAGTGCTTGGCAATAAAAGAGGCAGTAAAATACTGGCAACACTGGCTTATAGGAAAAACATTCACGGTTTTTTCAGATCACAAACCTTTAGAAAAAATGAATATTAAAGCCAGAACGGACGAAGAACTGGGAGATTTAACGTATTATTTGTCGCAGTTCAATTTTAAAATAATATATTCTCCTGGCAAATATAATATAGAGGCAGATACTTTAAGCAGAAACCCTGTGTTAGAATCGTATGAAAATCAAGATAATAGTTTAAAAGTAGTGAATTTTGTTAAATTAGAAGACATACAAAATGATCAAAATAAAAATCAAATCAAATCAAATCAAATCAAAAGTCCTTTATTCAAATTAGGCTGAGAATCAGCACTTTTGATGATGATGAATGAAGAAATGATGATATAAAGCAAAATATGAATAAACTAATTTACAAACATAACATATACTATAAAAAAATAGGAAAAAAAGAAAAGATTGTAATATCAGAGGAGTTTAGTAAAAATATTATAACATATGTACATCACCACTACTGTCACATAGGAAGACAACAAATGGAAAACAAAATTAAACCCTTTTATAAAGCTAAAAATTTATTGGATAATATAAAAAAATTTTGCGAAAACTGTGATGTATGTATAAAAAACAAATCTAGAGGAAAATACAAATTTGGACTAATGTCTCACTTAGGTCCCGCTACCTATCCATTCGAAATAGTGTCTATAGACACCATAGGGGGATTTGGTGGTGCTCGTTCAACCAAAACATATTTACATCTTCTAGTAGATCACTTCACTCGTTACGCCTTTATTTTGACATCAAAGACCCAGAGTGCGAATGATTTCATAAAACTTGTCCAAAAAGTAATACAAGAATATAAAATAAACTTAATTTTATCAGATCAATATCCAGGCATAAATTCGAAGGATTTCAAAAATTTTTTAGAAAAACAAGATATACCAATAGTTTTCACTGCAGTAAATGCGCCATTTTCAAATGGATTGAACGAAAGGTTAAACCAAACGTTGGTTAACAAAATTCGTTGCAAAATTAATGAAAGGAGCACCAAAATTGCTTGGACAACTATTGCTCACGAATGCACTGAAAAATATAACGAAACTGAACATAGTGTAACAGGGTTCTCTCCAAAATATTTATTGGAGGGAAAAAATGTTGACATTCTACCAGATGAACTAAAACAAAATATAACACATAATCATCTATTGCAAGACCGAAAAACTGCCTTAGAAAATAGTATAAAATCCCACAATTATAATAAAGAAAGATTTGATAAAAACAGAAAACATTATGAACTAAAAGTCGGAGATTCTGTATATGTTGAAAACGGAAATCGGTTAAACCGAAAAAAACTAGATGAATTGAAAATAGGACCTTATCAAATTGTAGATAAAATATCCAATTCAATTTACAAGGTAAATACGGGTCACAAAAAGTCAGAGTCCAATCTCTTTCACATTACAAAGCTTATTCCAGTAGTAGAGTGATACAATAACACTTTGTAATTTAGAAGGGGGGGAGATGTAAACAAAGTGCGTGACACTTCATTTAGTCTGTGTTTGAATTTGCCGCGTATTGCATAGATGTACTTATAATTTATGATCTGTGAAATTGTTTCATTCTATGGAGCGAGCTGTCATATTGAATGACGGATACAATACGCTACACAAGTGAGAATTTTAATGCAATTAGAATATTATTAGTGATTAACAAGAACTGGTGAAACAATAGCTTTAAATGTTGTTTCTCTTTTCAGGTAAAACTAGTGAATAATCAATTTTAAAGAATATGTTGTAAAAGTGTTAATAACTAGTTTTTTATGTACCTACATATTAAAATAAAATTCCTCTTTTCAGAGCAACTCAATTTTGGTTATAGTTTTACTATTCATCACAATATTCAAGGATAATTATAAACTATCATATTATATACACTTAAAGGGATTAGTTATACCTTACAACAAAAGTTCTAACAGCTAAGTAATATGCTTCACAAGTAATTGTATTTTTACTTTGCAATTAGCGAAATATTGAATTTAAGTTTATAAATTTGCGCCCACATATTCGTGATAATAAGCTCTGCTACCATACAAAAGTTTCAACTTGTACGTGCTATGCCTTTTTGTTTAATAAATAAAATACAATTTGGATATTGTGGCGCGCGGTGTAGGTACGACAATTCGTGCAGCGCGACGCGGTGACAATCAGACCCACACTCACTGCAAACGTGCACGCGGCTACACATCAAGCTATGCATGTCCAGTTTACACTGACCTCTCATTGTAAGGTAATCTTATACAATGCGAGATCAGCTTATACTGGATATGTATAGCTTGATCTGTAGCCGTGCGTACCTACCTCTATTGAATGAGGCGCAAAATCATTTCATTACAGTCACATCTCACAAATGACTAATACGAGTACAGTCAGCGTCAAAAATATCGGAACGAACAGACTGTTCAAAATGATCTCAAAAACTAAGAAAATTAAACTACTCAATTGGGTAAAGCTCTTGTCAGGATTACAGTGTAATATTATCGTATACTGTCTTCATTCTGAAAACAGTCTGTTCGTCCCGATATTATTGACGCTGATCCAATCCAGTCAGTTATTTTTTCTGTTCCATTCCGTGACCGTGACTTCGCCCGCGCGTAATTATCAACAATTGTCAAAAATAGTCAAAATCCCGGATTCCGGGATTCACAAATTTAGAGTTCTGATTATAGGATCGAATGTATATTTATGTATTGATCGTCAAAATGTCGTGATTCCGGAATTGATAAATTAAGTATTTTTTTTACCATTACTGGGTAACTTGTTTATCACTAAATTTTCACAGGGGATCATCTACTATGAACAACTTTCACTATGGCATCAACACGTAAATCACGAAAAATAAATCAGCTGGTCGAGTAGGTATTGAGCTTTTGTATCAAACATCGTAATTTTTTTCGTGATTTCAGAGTTGGTCCCATAATGAAAGCTGCTGAAACTGTAAATCCAAGATGGCGGCTGCGAATATTTTCAAATGTTTCGTCATGGGTGTCGTTTTCATTGGTTTCGAGGGTGTTAAGGCCGATAGTGACACTAAAATGTAAATCCAAGATGGCGGCTGCGAATATTTTCTAATTTTACTCTAGTATGTACAAAAATGCTAACAGTTTAGAGTTATGCTATAGGTATTAAGTAGGTATTTCCTATTATTTCGTGTTATAACAATAATATAAAATTTAAATTAAAATACTACACTGTTTCTTAATTAATACTATCTAAAGTATATATTACTGAAAATGCTAACAGATAGATACTGTGGAACAATGGAAATCTGAAAATGTCCCTTAACTCATTCAATAAAAAATTTAAGTTTTTCAAATCATTTCCTATATACTTAAAGGGATTAGTTATACCTTACAACAAAAGTTCTAACAGCTAAGTACAACACAAGGCTTCACAAGAATGTTCAGGCTTCACAAGTAATTGTATTTTTACTTTGCGATTAGCGAAATATTGAATTTAAGTTTGTAAATTTTCGCCTGAACATTCGAGACAATAAGCTCTGCTACCATACAAAAGTTTCAACATATACGTGCTATGGCTTTTGTTTAAATTGCGAATAACTATTTTCCATAACAAACCGCGTAAGTCAATCTGAGATACTCGTAGAAACAAATGACCGCACCAGTAGGACATACGTTCCAGTCGCAACAAAAATATTCCTCTGACAAACGAATAAAGGTTTCTGTAGTTAGACGATCAGAGACACAAGAGACCATATTATGGGCTGCCGGAATACATAACGACGATTGGAGCCAACAAGTAAGTTCTAGTTGTATTTATAATTCCTACTATCAATATCCTATACCCCATCTAATCCATTCTATTTTTCCTCTATAGAGCCAACACCTCAACTTTAGGTAAATATGCGTCCGAACATACGATCTCTGGTAATAAATAAAGAACGGAATAGAACTTCGAGGAACGGAGACAAACAGTGGAGACTTCTTTAGGACAACATTTTTTCCGGGATAATTAATCTCCCAAAAGAGTGACATTCTGGAATGGCCTACTAGGCAAAAGAACAAGAGGTAGACCTATTACAAGATGGGAAGATTTATTTTTTTTATTTTCTATTTTCTTTATTATGGCAACCAACAGCGATACATGTAGTATGTAACAGATTATGTAAATTAAATAATAGTATGGCTAATAATAGGTTTCCCTGTATAACTAGGATAAGTATATAACATGCGAACGGACTCATAATAAATATTTAAATTCACAAGGTACAATTTCAGGTATATTACTTAAAACTAAGTTTAAATTTTAAATGAAAAAAAAAGAAGTTTGAATATTAAGAGATTAGAAGTTTGTCATTTGTCTTCGTTTATGGTTTTTACTATTTTTTTTTTGAATGCAGGTTTATTACAGTTAAATATATCTACATGAGAGAAATCTGTGTTATAAATTCGAGCAATACGGGTCAATACACAATTTTTGGCGTAATTAGTCGAGTGCCGAGGCACGTGTAGCATCGTAGTGTGACGAGTGCGCCGTAGGGGAGTATTAAAAGTTACCTGTGCGACCAACTCGGGGCAATCGAGGCGTCCATTAAGTATGTCATAAAGCAAACACATATCCATAACTTTGCGCCTTTCATCGAGTGTTAGCAAACCATGTGTTCGACAACTGTTTTCATAGGCCATCGGAGGTTTACGGAGGCGATAGTTGAGGTGGTTAATAAATTTTCTTTGAACCCGTTCTAGTTGGTTCTTATAAATAATGTATTGGGGTGACCAGATTGGGCACGCATATTCTAAGACACTGCGCACATATGCAAAATACACTGATTTAAGAGCCTCGATGTTTTTAAATACCTTACATGACTTAATAACAAAGCCTAAGTTTTTATAGGCTTTTGTGCTAACCAAGTCAATGTGATCTGAAAATGTTAATTTATTGTCAAACATAACTCCTAAATCCCGAACTATATTGACTTTATTAATGACAATACCATTAAAATTATATGAGTAAACAATAGGTTTTTTTTACGTGTATAACTAATACATTGACACTTTGTGACGTTTACTGTAATCTTGTTTTTTACGTAATACTCATTTAAGTTATTAAGGTCCTCTTGAAGAGTCCTACAGTCATCAAGTGATCTTATTTTACAAAATATTTTTTTGTCGTCAGCGTTAAGTGTTCAGAGTGTTTAAAAGAATCAGTGATATCGAATAAATATGCGTTGTAAAAGAGAGGCCCCAAATGGGAACCTTGCGGGACACCACTGGGGACTTCAATAAAGTTAGAACGGTATCCTCCTATTACAACAGCTTGTGATCTTTTAAATAAATATGATTGGACCCATCGTAAAAGGTCGCCGCGTATACCCAGTCTGTATAGCTTGTTAAGCAGGATGGCATGATCGACGCGATCGAAAGCTTTTTCAAAATCCGTGTAGATCACGTCAACCTGCCCACCGCCATCTGTATTCTCAAGAACAAAATTCGAAAAGCTAGCCAAATTCGATATAGTAGAGCGTTTTTTTAAGAAACCGTGCTGTTTGTAAGAAATGCCTATAAGGATGTATGGATAGATAGCATTGTAAACTAGTTTTTCAAATACTTTGCCTATTGTATTCAGTATTGAAATTCCCCTATAATTTCCTATTATTGTTCGCGAACCCTTTTTATGTATTGGAACAATAAATGCTTTCTTCCATTCGTTTGGGAAAGTGCCTTCTTTTAAAGAGAGATTAAAAATAAAAGTAATTGGAGATGCTAAAGACTTTGCGCAATTCTTCCAAAATACTGGAGGCATTCCGTCGCAACCAGGACCCTTATCGACGCTTAAAGCACTAAGTGTCTTCTCCACGGTTAACGTCGTAAATTGTAAATTAGAAATGATGTCAGAACAATGATCATTTTCGTCCTCATTCAACGAACTTACAAGGCCATAGTCAGAAGGTTCACCAAAAACTTTATGGAAAAAATCATTGAAAGCCTCGCAAATTTCCTGTCCTTCCGAATATTTAACGTTATTGTGAGACAACATTTTCGGATAATTCGAACCTCCACGCATGGTCTTTATATAGGTCCAAAATTTTTTCGGATCAGTTTTCACACTATGTTCCGTCTCCTGCAAATATTTATTGTAACAAGTCTCCTGAACATGTCGCTGTCTATCCCGTAACAGTGCGAATTCGTCGTAGTCGAGGAAGATGATATAAAAGCAATAGCTGGTCCAAACTGGAGAAAAGTAGCTGAAGACAAAGTCAAATGGGCATCACTGGAGGAGGCCTTCACCCATTCTGGGGTTCCTGTAGATTAAATAAAAAAATTAAGTACCTAACTATAAATACTATGATATAATACATAGGATACACATAAAATTATACTAAGTAAGATACAAATAAATAACATAGAATGAACTAAACAAAACTAACACATACATAGATTTTAAGGAATGTAAATTTACTGGAAATAAAAGGCTTTTTTATTTTTATTTTTTTATAATTAATCTCCCGGGTTTTGGGACATTACATTATTACTAGAGATCGGATAATCGGATGCGTATTAACCTAAAGTTGAGGTGTTGGCTAAGTATGGAGTGGGCTTTTGGATTGAAAGATCCCAGAATTCTGGTATCGGCAAATTTTGACTTCTAATTATAGAATCGAATGTTTTAAGTACTTAAGTTCAGATATTAGTTAGTATGGATTGCACTTATACATCGAGAAAATGCCGGGATTCCGGAACGACACTTTTTAAGTTCTTATTTTAGAATCGAATGTTTAGTTAGGTACTTGCGTTCAGGTGTTGGCTAATATGGATTGCACTTCTGTATCAAAAAAATTCCGGGATTCACAAATTTTGACTTCTGATCATAGAATCGAATGTATAATTTACTTAAGTGCAGATGTTAGTTAATATGGATTGCACTTATGTATCGAAAAAATCCCGGGATTCCGGAGCGACAATTTTTAAGTTCTGATTATAGAATCGAATGTATATTTACTTACGTTTAGGCTTTGGCTAATATGGAATGTACCTACTTTTGTATTGATCGTCAAAATGTCGGGATGCCGGAATTGATAAATTAAGTATTTTTTTACTACGAGTATTAGAGTATAACTTTTTATCAGTAAATTTTCACAGGGAATCTTCTACTCATGAACAACTTTCACTATGGCATCAACACGTAAATCACGAAAAATAAATCAGCTGGTCGAGTAGGTATTGAACTTTTGTATCAAACATCGTAATTTTTTTCGTGATTTCAGAGTTGGTCCCATAGTGAAAGCTGCTGAAACTGTAAATCCAAGATGGCGGCTGCGAATATTTTCAAATGTTTTATCATGGGTGTCGTTTTTATGGCTTTCGAGGGTGTTAAGGCCGATAGTGACAATAAAATGTAAATCCAAGATGGCGGCTGCGAATATTTTCTATCTTTTCTAATTTTTATACAAAAGCTCAATACCTACTCGACCAGCTGATTTATTTTTCGTGATTTACGTGTTGATGCCATAGTGAAAGTTGTTCATAGTAGATGATCCCCTGTGAAAATTTAGTGATAAACAAGTTACCCAGTAATCTTAGATTATGAATTCATAATCTAAGCCAGTAATGGTAAAAAAAATACTTAATTTATCAATTCCGAAATCACGACATTTTGACGATCAATACATAAATATACATTCGATCCTATAATCAGAACTCTAAATCTGTGAATCCCGGAATCCGGGATTTTGACTATTTTTGACAATTGTTGATAATTACGCGCGGGCGAAGTCACGGTCACGGAATGGAACAGAAAAAATAACCGACTGTATTGGATCAGCGTCAATAATATCGGGACGAACAGACTGTTTTCAGAATGAAGACGATACGATAATTTTACACTGTAATTCTGACAAGAGCTTTACCCAATTGAGTAGTTTAATTTTCTTAGTTTTTGAGATCATTTTGAACAGTATGTTCGTTCCGATATTTTTGACGCTGACTGTACTCGTATTAGTCATTTGTGAGATGTGACTGTAATGAAATGATTTTGCGCCTCATTCAATAGAGGTAGGTACGCACGGCTTCAGATCAAGCTATACATATCCAGTATAAGCTGATCTCGCATTGTATAAGATTACCTTACAATGAGAGGTCAGTGTAAACTGGACATGCATAGCTTGATGTGTAGCCGCGTGCACGTTTGCAGTGAGTGTGGGTCTGATTGTCACCGCGTCGCGCTGCACGAATTGTCGTACCTACACCGCGCGCCACAATATCCAAATTGTATTTTATTTATTAAACAAAAAGGCATAGCACGTACAAGTTGAAACTTTTGTATGGTAGCAGAGCTTATTATCACGAATATGTGGGCGCAAATTTATAAACTTAAATTCAATATTTCGCTAATTGCAAAGTAAAAATACAATTACTTGTGAAGCATATTACTTAGCTGTTAGAACTTTTGTTGTAAGGTATAACTAATCCCTTTAAGTGTATAGGAAATGATTTGAAAAACTTAATTTTTTTATTGAATGAGTTAAAGGACATTTTCAGATTTCCATTGTGCCACAGTACCTATCTGTTAGCATTTTCAGTAATATATACTTTAGATAGTACTAATTAAGAAACAGTGTAGTATTTTAATTTAAATTTTATATTATTGTTATAACACGAAATAATAGGAAATACCTACTTAATACCTATAGCATAACTCTAAACTGTTAGCATTTTTGTACATAGCAATGAATTCACGAAAGTAATCCACTCCGCGAAAATAAAAAACTTTGGAATTATCGAAGGGCATATTCTTTTGTCTACTGGACTAAGCGGGGCTACCTACGATCTGTGTGCCGTGCAGGATCAATACAGTCACGAGATACGGAGGCCTCTATGGATAGCGACCCGTAGTTTAACCTTTTTAACTCTTTGAGTCACACTTGATACCTTAAACAAAGATTTAGATTTTTTTATCTAATGTCGTATTAATTATCATTTCAGTACTTAGCATAGAAAATAGGAAAAAAATCTTAGATTTAAGCAAAGTAGTAAGGTCAAGGTGGGGAAGTTCGTCTGCGGGGCACCGCCATCTACCGTCTCTCTAGACTGTTTCTGAATAGCTACGACGTTGACAGCTCGGTTGGTAAAACAGAATCACTATTTCGCCTTACCTTTAAATTATAGATGGCGTAGTGTTGAGTTTAATAGCAAAAAAACGGTCTCAAAAACTTTTGTAGTTACTTTGTCAAATCGAAACACGAGTGAGACGTGTTAGTTGACGTGAAATGAGAATATCAACGGATGTTTACGTATTCTAGTGGTAAGTGTCTAGCTTGGATTACATTTTTACGTACCTATTCTAGTGGTCAGTGTCTAGCTGGGATTGCATTTTAACGTATTCTAGTGGTCAGTGTCTAGCTTGGATTACATTTCATTGTTTCATTCTATACAAATTGAATTTAAACTTATATTTACAGAATTATTAGTTGTGATAAAAATGTAACCTGTAACTTCAATGTTGGGGCAAGACTGTCTAATATTTTTTGGGGAAATCCGTCATATGCCAATCTTGCCCCAAAGCAGATGTTGTAAACCTTTTTCGATTTAAGCGTTTTCTTTAAACATTATTATTAGAAAAATCATGATAATGTGATAGGAGTCTTGTTTCATACAGAGTGTAAGGGAAACATATCCGAAAACAAAGACAGGTGATAGGGCTAGTGATTCTAGATACAAAACCATCAAAAATCTGTTTTTTTTACAATTTTACGAATTTTTTGTTTGCATTTTTCGTACACTATGCTCTGAGAACAGTTAAATGGAACCATTATTTGCGAATTTTGCGATGAAGCACATTTTTTTTTCTTTACAACTTTAGCATGCAATCCATACTAATATTATAAATTCGAAAGTAACTCTGTCTGTCTGTCTGTTACCTTTTCACGCCTAAACCACTGAACGGATTTCGATAAAATTTGGCAAGGCTATAGATGGTATCCTGGGGACGGACATAGGCTACTTTTTTTTTTTCAAAAATAATCCTACAGGGGGGATATAGGGGATGAAAGTTTGTATGGGAAACTCAGTATTTCTTAAGTTAGGGATGTGAAAATTAAAATGTATGCCTTTGATAGAAAATAAAGAAATATGCGGTTCAGCGTTTTTGAAAAATCATCCCCTAAGGGGGTAAAATCGGGGTTGATTTTAAAATTTACAAAACTGCACGGATTTCGACAAAATTTGACAAGACTTAAATAGCATCCTGGGAAAGGACATAGGATACTTTCAAAAACAATACTACAGGGGGTGATATAGGGGATGAAAGTTTGTAAGGGAAACCCAGTATTTCTTAAGTTAGGGATAACAAATTTATGCTATTGGTAGGAAATTAAGAAATATGCGGTTCAGCATTTTTGAAAAATCATCCCCTAAGGGGTAAAATAGGGGTTGATTTTAAAATTTACAAAACTGCACGGATTTCGATAAAATTTGGCAAGGATTTATATAGCATCCTGGGGATGGACACAGGCTACTTTTGGTCTTAAAAAATAATCTTACAGGGGGTGATATAGGGGATGAAAGTTTGTATTGGAAACTCAGTATTTCTTAAGTTAGGTATGTGAAAATTAAAATGTATGCTTTTGATAGGAAATAAAGAAATATGCGGTTCGGCGTTTTTGAAAAATCATCCCTAAGGGGGTAAAATAGGCGTTGATTGTAAAATTTACAAAACTGCAAGGATTTCGACAAAATTTGGCAAGGCTTTATATAGCATCCTGGGAAAGGACATAGGATACTATTTTTTTCAAAAATAATACTACAAGGGCTGATATAGGGGATGAAAGTTTGTAAGAGAAACCCAGTATTTCTTAAGTTAGGGATAACAAATTTATGCTATTGGTAAGAAGTTAAGAAATATGCGAGTCAGCTTTTTTTTTAAAAATCATCCCCTAAGTTGGTAAAATAGGGGTTGATTTTAAAATTTACAAAACTGCACGGATTTCGACAAAATTTGGCAAGGCTATAGATAGCATCCTGGGAAAGGACATGGGCTACTTTTTGTCTTAAAACATAATCCTACAAGGGGTGATAAAAGGGATGAAAGTTTGTATGGGAAACCCAGCATTTCTTAAGTTAGGGATATGCCCTATGTTTTCCACATGAACGTTCCCATGGGATATTTTCCGACATCCACGCGGGCGAAGCCGCGGGCAAAAGCTAGTGTACTATAATCTTGTACAGTATTTTTATCTCACGAAGCGACATGCGCTTTACTTGTGTTTACCAAGTGTAAAACACGCAAAAAAAAAACAGCGTGTTTGTACAGCTTTGTCGTTTTGTCAGCGACACGCGCTTTGCTTGTGTTCACCACTTGGTGAAAATACTATGAATATTTATAAATATACTAGCTTTTGCCCGCGGCTTCGCCCGCGTGGATGTCGGAAAATATCCCATGGGAACGTTCATGTGGAAAACATAGGGCATATGCCTAACTTAAGAAATGCTGGGTTTCCCATACAAACTTTCAAATTTTGTCGAAATCCGTGCAGTTTTGTAAATTTTAAAATCAACACCGATTTTACCCCCTTAGGGGATGATTTTTCAAAAACGCTGAACCGCATATTTCTTTATTTTCTATCAAAGGCATACATTTTAATTTTCACATCCCTAACTTAAGAAATACTGAGTTTCCCATACAAACTTTCATCCCCTATATCCCCCCCCTGTAGGATTATTTTTGAAAAAAAAAAAAGTAGCCTATGTCCGTCCCCAGGATACCATCTATAGCCTTGCCAAATTTTATCGAAATCCGTTCAGTGGTTTAGGCGTGAAAAGGTAACAGACCGACAGACAGAGTTACTTTCGAATTTATAATATTAGTATGGATTATGATATAAGTGCGGTAAGTTGAAAATTACAGCCGAGGCGATATTGCTAGCCCGAGCCGTAAGATAAGATAAGATAAGATAAGATTTTTTATTTGTCCAAAACATGAGTATACACACATGGCATGCAAGATGTTAAAAAAAATATATATATATCTGTCATGTTTTGCCTCATCGGCGTACAAATATAAGTAGGTAAGTTATTTATTACATAGGTACATACATCAAATAATTATTAATCATTAATCCATTATTCAAAAATTAACACTTCAAATTACAATTTAAAAATTAAAATGTCCTACAAAACAGTGACATCAACTCATAATACATATAATAAAATTAGTCAATTGAATGTCAAAGTAAAAAATATAAATTATATGTCAATAAACAAAATTAGATTATTTTATCGTTCACAAATTCGTCAATGCTGTAATATGCCTTTTCTAAAAGAAGGCTTTTTAACTTTCTTCTTAACATTTCCGTTGTAAATTCCCTCCAATATTTTGGCAGCGTATTATAAAGGATGGGCGCCATACATAACACACTTTTCCGCATTAGAGCTGTCCTGGATCTAGGAATGCACAGTTTGCTATTGTCGCGTCTATTTCTAATTACTTTTTCTGACAATAGGGGGAAAAGGTGTGTGTTCGATTTGGCAAACATAATGGTCTCTAAAATGTACATGGATGGAAGGGTCAATATTTTATATTTTTTGAAAAATGGTTTGCAGCTCTCAGTAACATGAAGCCCAAACATAGTTCTGAGGCATCTTTTTTGGGTTTTAAAAATTACAGTCTTATTTGTTGAATTGCCCCAAAAAATTACTCCGTATCTTAAGTTAGAGGACACCAAGCCATGATAAGCAGTTAGCAGCGCATCAACATTTAATATTGGGGCTAATTTGTACAGTGCATATGTGGAATTACTATTTTTTTTGCTTAAGGCTTCCGTATGTGCTTTCCAATCTAATTTACTGTCTATAGTTACTCCAAGAAATTTTGTGGTGTCAACTTTGTCTATGTTATTATCACAATAGTGTACATTAACATTTGGAATGATTGATCTTTGGGCAAAATGCATAATATTAGTTTTTCCAAGATTTATCTTAAGATTATTGTTTTCTAACCATTTTATCATTGATTCTATAGAATTGTTAATGTCAGCTTCGTATGTGTCTCTATTTTTACAGGCAATTGTAATTGTACTGTCATCGGCAAATAGTGTCATTGGGTGGTCGATAATTTTGGGTAGGTCATTAATATACAGTATAAAAAATAGTGGGCCTACGACAGTACCTTGCGGTACGCCAAATTTAACTATACGATCTTTTGATTTATGAATCACTTCATGTTTATTGTTTTTATTTACAGCCGAAATTTCTGTAAATTGTCTTCTGTTGCTTAGGTAGGATTGAACAAGGCTTGAGACATTCCCTCTAATCCCATATGCTTCTAATTTCTCAATCAGTATATCGTGACGCACATGGTCGAATGCCTGTGTCATGTCACAAAATATCGTACATACAGGTATATTCGCATCTACTTTTGGCATGACATTCAGTAAAAAATCATATATTGCCAAGTTAATTGTTTTACCATTTCTGAACCCTTTCTGTTCATTTGCGAGTATATTTTCTTTTTCGAGATAATTATACAACTCTTTATATAAATACTTTTCAAATATTTTTGATATTATACTAATAAGGGATATGGGCCTATAGAATTGCATTAACTCTTTATTTTCCTTTTTAAACAGTGGTTTAACAGTACTTATTTTGAGTGCATCAGGAAAAATACCAGTCTCTGTGCAAAGATTAATTATATGGCTTAGATGCATTGATATTTCTCCTGCTACGGATTTTATAACTTTTGTTGATAGACCATCGTATCCTACACTATTTGTATTTTTTAATGTTTTTATAATTTTAAATACGTCAATTGCCAGACATGGAGCCAGGAAAAAAGAATCTTTTCTTGTTTGTATCAATGACGTAGCTTTTTTTCCAGATCCTGCTATAGGATTAATTTTGTCAACGAAATAATTATTGAAGGCATCTGCAATGTCTTTTGGGTCAGTGATAACGTCATTGTTCACACGAATTTTGTCAATACAATTTTTAGGAATGTTGAATTTAGAGTTATTTATTATTTTCCAAGTAGCTTTGGATTTATTATCTGAAGTATTTATTGTGTAGTTGTTTTGTGCCCTCTGAGTGAGTTTTACAATTCTTTTCAATAGTTTAGAGTAATTAGTAAGTTTGCTTTTATTAATCTGGTTTGGTTTAAGTCTGTATTGCCATAAAAACTGTCTTTTCTTTTTACTACATAGTTTAATACCACGTGATACCCATTTCGGCTTTCTCATGGTATTTATTCTAACATTCTTTTCGGGAAAGCATAACTTATAAAATAATGAAAATATGTCAAGAAAATATTTGTACGCTACGTTAGGATTATTAGTTTTATAAATGTCAGAAAATGATAGATTATTTATACAATTTTTAAATTTTGTCATATTTTCATTGCAGTAGTCACGTCTTTTTACATGCCAGTACTTAATGTTACATTTTTTTTGCACTGGGAATATCATAAGCTGTGCTGTAGGGGAGGGCTACAAGAAAGCAGAGGATGTAATTATCAAAGCGCACGTATTTCATACGACATTTTATAACATATTTGCGAGGAAATAAATAAAACTCGGACTTTCTTAAACGAATAAATCTTTAAAAACACACTTTCTGAAAATGAATTTGCATCTTTGCTTGTTTTCATCTATCGGTCAATTTTTCGGGCAAGAGGCTTAGAGTAGCGTTTTCCGCTGCCTCTGAGACTTCTGGTGGTGTCGAATTAATAAATTCGTCATTACTTGACGACATTTTCAAATTCATAAATTAAGGAATTAAATGTCTATTTTTTATATTTTATCTCCCATAGTTAATTTTATTTATAAAATGTTGACCACTTTTCTGACATAAAACTCTTTGCTAAGATTTAAAAAAGTACCGTTCATTTTAGACGGAGCACCTTGATAAACCGTACGTTTTACCTATTAAAAAGAAACTCGTGCCTTTTACATTACAATAACGCACAAGTACGTAATGACACACATTACGATATTGAAATTGGTGAAATAAGAGACCCTTTAATGTCCGTTATGCCAGCGTACACGTGTTGTAATTCAGGGTTTCTGCCATACCCAATAAATAGTGCATAAATAGTGCATAATTCATGCAAAAGGAAATAAATAGTGCATCTGTAGTTTCAGAATTAGAGACAATTTTACTGGGTACGCCAGCATAACGAGCGAGCTACGTGCCGAAGTAGTGTTGTTGCGCAATGCTGTTAAGGTCAATAGGTCGCCTGATGCCTCTAACGTGAACGTGAGATCCACTGCGTCACCCGCTGCTGATATTGCACGCGTTGCAACATGCGCCGCCGTCGTCGCTGACTCGATGCCGGTCGAGGTAGTGACTCATGTAGGTACGTCGACCCCTAAACGTGCCTATTCTGCTATCGTCGCCACGCACAAACCTGTGGTGCAGACCACGAAGGGGGATAAGAAGAGCTGCTGTGAACCTGCCGACAGGGGTCCGAAACAGCAAGGCCCAGCTACGGGCACGTGTGACCAGGATGGCTTCCTGAAAGTGGAGCGGAAGAAGAGGAAGAAGCCTCCTAGCCGAAACCAGTGCGGAACCGCGCTGGCAGGACCCAATATGCTGCGTCCGGCAATACCTACGACGCAGCTCTATGTGTCCCAAACTCAAACTCAAACTCAAACTCAAATCATTTATTTCAATTAAACCAATTACAGGCACTTTTGAATTGTCAAAGAGTCGGTCAGTAGGTAAGTCAGAAAGTTGAAGCTAGATGCCCATTCCAAAACGTAGATCTATGGAGAAGAACGGGCAAGAAACTCCACGGACACTCTTTTAAATCAAAATATAGTTACAAAATATTGGTTACATCATTCATGTTGAAATTATACATGTGAGAACGATGAACGTTAAAAGCGTCCGTAATAAAAAAATAAAAAAAAAAAACAATTCAAAATTAAAATTAAAATAAGCCGTGGCAGCTAAGGTATGACCAGCCTCCACCAACAGCGCCCGTTCACAAACCTGATGTATGGATTCGTTAAATGATCCAACACACGCGCCACCATCAGCGAGGCATTAGAGTGAGCATGACACACTCAGCCGCCAGGGCACATCCAAGTCAAATAAAGACGTACCCAGTAAATGGTAGCTTTAGATTAGGTACATAGTACTCACACATGTACTAAGCAATTATACAATACAAAGGTGATTGAGTCTACACAATGCAAAGCTATTCTTACAATCTTCAGCAGTTGCTTAACAGTATCTTCAAATGTTAATTAATTAGTTGAGGTTGTGGAGCAGGACCAGCATGGAGCCAAGCATTTTTATCATTTATGTAATCCCCCAACTTATAATATGCCTGCCTGCATAGTGTGCGTTTTATACAAGTTTTAAATTTCGTCTCATTTAGTTGAAGTATGTGTGGTGGTATTTTATTGTAACATTTTAAACAGTACCCCATGAACGATGAGTCTACTTTAGCCAGCCTGAAACCTGGTTGAGCTAATAGGTCCTTATTTCTAGTATTATAATTATGCCTTTCACCTCTTTTATTAAAAAGATGTAAATTTTTTCTTACGTACATGATGTTTTCGTAGATATATTGACAAGGTACCGTCATGATGTTAATATCCTTAAACAGTTCCCTTAGAGAATCGCGCCTGCGAAGATTATATATGGCTCTGATGGCTCGTTTTTGCAGAATAAAAATGGACTCGATATCTGCAGCCCGTCCCCAAAGTAAAATACCGTAAGACATGATACTGTGAAAGTAACTAAAATAGACTAGCCTCGCGGTATCTACATCAGTAAATTGACGGCTTTTTCTGACAGCATAAGCTGCTGAACTTAGCCGTCCTGCAAGTGATATTAAATGAGGACCCCATTGTAGCCTTGAGTCGAGCGTAATCCCCAGGAAAACGGTTTTATCGACGAATTCTAGTTTCTCTTGATTCAATACTATCTCACAATCACTACTTTTGACATTTGGTAAAGAAAATCTGATGCACTTAGTTTTTTTCCCATTTAATACTAAATTATTAGCAGTGAACCAATTTTGGATCTGCAGTAGGGCGTTATTGACGTCGTCAAAATTTGTAGCACGTCTATCTACCTTAAAAATTAATGAAGTATCATCAGCAAATAGCACCATTTGTGGTTGATTTTTTAATAAATGGAGTAAATCATTAATATACACTAAAAAGAGGAAAGGACCCAATATCGAGCCTTGTGGAACACCCATTTTAACTTTTAAACACAGTGAATTGACACCATTTATTTGAACTTGCTGTTGTCTATCATTTAAATAAGATTTTACTAAACTGAGGGCAAGTTTTCCAAGTCCGTAATGCTCAAGTTTCAAGAGTAAGGTTTCATGATCGACGCAATCAAATGCCTTGGAGAGGTCACAAAAAATGCCTATGGCGTCTTGGGCCTCTTCCCACGCGTTAAAAATGTGTTTTAATAAGGTTACACCGGCGTCGGTCGTACAACGTCCTTTGGTGAAACCAAACTGTTGATCGTGAAGTATTTTATTCGTGTTAAAATGATTGAGCATTTGATTAAGCATTACCTTTTCAAACACTTTGCTGAAAACGGGCAACACGGATACTGGTCTATAATTATTTTTGTCTTTACTGTCTCCGGATTTAAAAAGTGGAATTACCTTACTGTATTTCATTAAATCCGGGAAAACTCCTTGATCTACACAAAAATTAAATATTAAGGCTAAGTAAGGCGCTATAGTCTCAATTATGGAGGTACAGACTTTAATGGACATTCCCCAAAGATCTTCGGTCAGTTTGATCTTAATTTGCTTAAAAGCTTTTATTACTGTTATGGGGTTAATATGCTTAAAGTTAAATTCAATCGGGCAGGCCGATACGTTCGCTCTTACTAAATCAAAAGAGAGCGAGGGCGAGGAGTTTAAGACCTCAGTAGTTTTAAGTGGGATACTGGTAAAGAAATTTACAAATTCTTGAGCAACTTCTTTACTATCGGAAATGAGACCACATGACGACTCCAGTGTGTAATCAATATTATGCTTTCTGTTCCTGTTCGTTTCATTGTTGATAATTTTCCAAACTGTCTTTATTTTATTATCTGCTGATTTAACCTTGTTGCTAATGTATAAGGCTTTAGCTGCCTTACAAGTGTTCTTAAAAATTCTAGAGTAAGTAGCAACATACTTATTAAAAGTTTCCGTGTTAATATAAGGCTTAAGGCCATACAGCTCGAAAAGTCTTTCCCTACTTTTCCTGAGTCCTTTAGTTGCCCAGTCACTAAATAGAAACTTAGGGCTGATGGTTTTTGAGATCTTCTTAAATGAATTATCGAACTCTGTTTGGACTACCGAAAAGAATTCTTTATACAAAATATTAACATTGTTCATTTTCAGTTCTTGATCATTTAACTTACAAATTAAAGTGTTATTAAATTTATTTAATTTAACAGATGTTATTGGTCTGGATTGTATCTGCACTTTTTGCATAGGTATGTTGGACTCAAAAGTTACGGTTTGACCACTGTGATCAGAAGGGAGATAATTAACAATGGATTTATCTAAATAGTCACAACAACAGAAAACATTATCAATACATGTAGCCCGTGTCCCGGTTACATCACACCACGAAAGTTGAGGAGATCGTGGAGTATGTTCGATCGAAGACCAGCTGGACCTTAAGGGTCGAGAAGTTGGCGTCGCGCCACAACACGAATTTCAAATCGTTTGTGGTGCGAGTTCCGACTCAATATATTGAGACCGTACTCAAGGAAGAGTTTTGGCCCAAGGGTGTCGTGTATCGGCGATTCCGCGGAAGGTTACGCGACACCACGCAGCGCAATACGACGCCGTCACTGCGTATGCAATAAGTAGTTTAGTTTTGTGTTTTTTATAAATATGTATCATAGTCTGTAAGGTATTTATGTTATGGGTCTTAGTTACCCGAAATAAATGATATATTATATTATATTATTATTATAACTTTATGCTGGCGTACACATGTCAGTACTCGAAATCGTCTCATATTAAAGCAACGGAATTTACACACAAAAATAGTGCACAAATAGTGTATCCGATATGCAAAATTTCATAATGATTGCTCTTACAGGAACGGAGATATTGAACAAGACTTTTGAAAAACTTTCCGACAGGCGTTATGCCAGCGTACACAAATTAGTGCATATAGAAAGCGTAGGTTTCTTTATATAAATGCTATATGTATAAATAGTGCGTATCATTTGGGCCCTGAAAGTACAAATACTTTACGTGAAGTCGCAGTGGAACAATACAAATAATGTACACTAAGTTCTAGGAACAATTGTATTGTCGAACAGTCGCACACAAAAGACATTTCACAACGCACCGAAAACGGTTTCCGAAACATGGTATGATTTTTTAGTGACTTCTAAATCTGTTATTACGCCTTCAAATAATGCAATTAAGAGCACACAAATTATGAAGTAATATTTTAAATAAGTAAGGTCTACCCAAAAAATAAAAACGATATTACTTTCAAACTAGATACTAGTAACTTGATTTTTTTTTTGTATCAACAGATACTAGATTTTAGATTTTAGATGGATCTGGGTCACTTGCGCGAAAAGGCATTTCCACGAATGGACTTTTGCGCGAACGGACTTATGTGCAAAGGGACATTTCCGCGAAAGACACTTGCACGAACCCACTTGCGTCAAAAGACATTTCCCAGAATGGACTTTGCGCGAACGGACTTTTGCGCGAAGGGACACTTGCGCGAAAGGCACTTGCGCGACAAGACGTTTCCGTGACTGATCTTTTGCGCGAATGGACTATTGCGCGCATGGACGTTTGCGAGCAAGACAATTGCGCGCAAGAC
Organism: Cosmia trapezina; assembly: GCA_905163495.3. Taxonomy (NCBI): domain Eukaryota; kingdom Metazoa; phylum Arthropoda; class Insecta; order Lepidoptera; family Noctuidae; genus Cosmia; species Cosmia trapezina. The sequence goes on from LR991028.1 coordinate 240,170, forward strand.
ACTTGCCCGAAGGACACTTGCGCGAATCCACTTGCGTGACAGGACGGTTGCGCGAAAAAGTTGCGGAAATGAGATTTCTTCATAACATCACACCATTATTCTTTCAAAGGGTTGGGTAGGAATGTACAGTTTTTTTTCTCATTAATGTATACAGAAAAATACATTTGAGTGCCTACTTATTTTCTTAAGTTTTTGTTTTTCTAATTATCTCGTAATTTTTTTTATTTTAGTTTATTTTTATTTTGGCGTGGGTGTCAGTTTCATCGTATTTGAGGTCGCTGAAAACGATAGTGGGGTCAAGATGAAAATCCAAGATGGCGACTGCGAAAATTTTCAAATTTTTCGTCATGGGTGTCATTTTCATGGTATTTGCGGTAGCTGAAAATGATAGTGGGGCCAAAATGAAAATCCAAGATGGCGGCTGCGAAAATTTTAATTTTTTTTGTCGTGGGTGTCATTTTCATGGTTCTTGAGGTCGCTGAAAACGATAATGAGGTCAAAAAGAAAATCCAAGATGGCGGCTGCGAAAATTTTCAAATTTTTCGTCATGGGTGTAATTTTCATGGTTCTTGAGATCACTGAAAACGATAATGAGGTCGAAATGAAAATCCAAGATGGCGGCTGCGAAAATTTTCAAATTTTTCGTCATTATCGTTTTCAGCGACCATGAACCAAGAAAATGACACCCATGACGAAAAATGTGAAAATTTTCGCCGCCGCCATCTTGGATTTTCATTTTGACCTCATTATCGTTTTCAGCGACCTAAAGAACCATGAAAATGACACCCATGTCGAAAAAATTTAAATAAACTAAAAAGAAAAATTAAAATAATTATTTTTAAAAAAGTAGTATGTAAATAAATGTATTTCTCTGTGTATAAATAAGAAAAAAAAATGTACTATACATCTCTGCCCACACTTTGAAAAAATACAGGCGTGGTGTTATGAAGAAATCTCATTTCCGCAACTTTTTCGCGCAACTGTCCCGTGAAGTGGATTCGTGCAAATGTCTTTCGCGCAAGTGTCTTACACGCAAATGTTCATGCGCACAAAAGTCCATTCGCGCAAAAGTCCAGTCGCGGAAATATCTTTTCGCGCAAGTATCCCTTTGTGCAAAAGTCCTATGTGTTAATCCAGGGTATAGATAGACTATCTGTGCGCCAAATTTAACAAACAAACAAAACATCAAACAAACAAACAAAGATTCATAGTTGTGTTATTGATCACTTTAGAGCTGAATACTATATGAATGTAGGATTATTTACAGGTCAGGGAGGTCAGGGTACAAACCTTAAGGTCTTAGCCTTAAAACAAACAACGGTACCTGCACAAATAGCCAGAAATAGATGATGAACGTCACAATAACGTGTGTGGTGTGCAGGCGGCGCGCGCTGGTGGACGCGGGCACGGGCGCGCGCAGCCCCGCGCCGGCCGAGCGCGCCGGCGCGCGCTGCCCCGCGCCCGCGCCGCTGCCGCCGCCCCGCCCGGTACGTGCCACTGCTGACCACTGCCACTAGCGAGCCCGCCAACGCTGCTACGCTGCTCCACGCCCGCCCCATCTTATCAATATTTTTAATGTCGTTTATTATTTTACAGAAAAAACATAAAGCGTGGAAGTTATTTCGAGACATCGGCACGGACAAATTGTGCGACAATGGTAGGCCCGATAATACAATTTTATTGATTTTATTTTTATTTTATTTTATTAATTTTAAGAAAACTTACAGCTAAAACATTCAAATTATTTATTTATTTATTTTATTTATAGTTTTATTTATTCCTTACACTTTTATAATTTATTAACATTATTGGTTGTGTCAGTGTTTTGCTTAATCTAATATGTTAGTATAACTTATTTATTGATTTTAACTTCACAAACTCTACACCTTAGTCAAAATATGAGGCTTGGCCATCTTCTATCAGCGAGAGTGCGTAGACTTATAGTAATACTAGCTTTTGCCCGCGGCTTCGCCCGCGTGGATGTCGGAAAATATCGCATGGGAACGTTCATGTGGAAAACATAGGGCCGTCCGATATAACTGTGCAAACTCAAATCGCTACGATATATCGTTACCGTGTATAAAGGCATACAGGCATACTACCAGTCAGCATGATTTTTTCCGACATCTTCAACAGTCGTCGTCATATTTCAGCCAATTTACACAAAACCATAATGAATTACACTGAATCACTCCGTTCATTGGAGAAAACCGTATGAAAACCGTTCGGTACTTTTTGACATTATCTATTATAATGTACTCTGTGACATTATCGCATTCAAACAGACAGACTTACGCGGCGGGGGGACTTTGTTAATTACTTAAAATTTATTATGCCAGTCACGCTCTAATAACAAATAACTTTTGTCCGAATGTCAACTCGTTCAAATAATTTCCTCGTAAAAACGTCGAATGAAATAAATGAATATCAAACTACCTAAGTGAGGTTGAGTCGAGTCGAGGAAATCATGAGGATTTGACTTAGAATATGGGTGTTAGTTTACACAAAATAAATTTCTGAACGCACATATTCTACATTTTTAAAATCTAAAATACGAATTAACCGAATACTGTGAAACCTTTATTTAAATACGTTCTTTAATTTGAAGGGAGAGTTAACATTAAATGTTTGACAGTTACGAAATCCATGAACATTTTGTAATTATTTTTTTTTTCCTTTATTTTTTTTTTCGTCAATTTTACAATGTTTTTAATAGTTACTCTGCTATTTGGGACAGAGAAAAATTCAACAAATCAAAAACCATGAAAATCGGTCCAGCCGTTCTCGAGTGTTCGAACAAACCCGACTTTGTTTTATAAATATACAGGGTGGCCGGAACATTGACGTCCAAAAATAAAATTTCGGTCCCTCGTATCGTGGGGTATTCGAATCACCCCCATGACCCCCTCCGCGACTTTTCATAGTTTTCGAGTTATGAATTTTTTTCTGAATGTTTGAAAATTTTCGACCTGACCAACCTAAAAAAATTCTAAAAAAAAAGTAGAGGGTTTTATCGAGTTTCTTTTTTTGCAACTGAATTTTCATAAGTAGTACTTTTATGCATAAAATAATCAGCTTCGTAACTGTGATGAAAGTTATGAAAATGTTGATCTAAAGTGAAAAATTTACGTTCGGTAAATTATGACTCAAATTTTCAACTTTAAATTAAAAATCTTAACAGGTGACTTCATAATTCCTAAGTAGGCTTCAAGAATGCGCCAGACTCTCAGCTTTCATAATCATAAAAAAATGAAGTACTTAATAGGGCTACTTTGTTTAAAATCGGCCTTCAAAGACAGCGAGGTGGAAAAATTCTTAAAATTACCCATCTGAGTAATTATTTTTTTTTGGCTATTTTCTCGTTCCTAAGGTTAATTAATGATAAGAATACTGAAAACTAACCACATTATATTCAATATTCAATTTTTGATGAATCTATTTCTGAATATTTTAATAATTCAATTACAAAATTTCAAAATTCTGCTGACCGTCTCCTTGAAATTAGTCCACATTATGCACTTTGCATTTTAAAATTCTGTCTTTTCGTCCCAAAATTTACGTATGTGCTCCGTTGCTGCTCTTTTTGGAATCACCCAGATCTTTTGACACAAGTAGACGACTTAATCAAAATTAGCTTAGAATCGATTCTTAATATGCAGCTGAACGAGCAATCTTGGACCCAAGCATCCCTACCCATCCGTTATGGTGGTTTAGGGATTCGCAAAATTTCCAGTGTCGCTTTACCAGCCTTCCTATCTTCTGTCCATAGTTCAGCAAATCTCATAAGTAAAATTTTAAGGGCATCCCCTTCAAACTTTGAGATTGCTGGCTTGGAAGAAGCCAGAAACGCTTTCTTAATTGCATGCCCAGGTCAAAATTTTCCAGTTTATTCAAATTCACAGAGGAGCTGGGACGACATAATCTGCAAATTGACTCACGACAATCTTTTGAGCTGTAGTACAGGTTCTGCGCGTGCTAGGCTTTTGGCCGTGGGTGCGCATGAGGCCGGCTACTGGCTTCACGCGTACCCTTCGTCAAATACCGGAACATTTCTTGAGCCTGACACGCTCCGAATCGCAACCTGTCTACGGCTTGGGGTTCCGGTCTGCGCTCCTCATAAATGTCCCTGTGGCAGTGATGTCGACAGGCTAGGACATCACGGACTGTCATGCCAAAAAAGTGCAGGCCGCTTCTCGAGACATGCCGCACTTAACGACATCATACGCCGGTCCCTTGCCACCGTCAACGTGCCAAGTCTACTTGAGCCGACTGGTATTGCAAGAGACGATGGCAAGAGACCGGATGGTATGAGTTTGATTCCATGGAAGATGGGCCGGGTGCTGGTATGGGATGCAACCTGTTCAGACACGCTGGCCCCGTCCCATCTACATGGAACCAGCATCAGAGCTGGTGCGGCTTGTGAAGCGGCTGAAAAAGGTAAAGTATCAAAATACAGGGGTCTAGGCTCCGAATATGATTTTGTCCCATTCGGTGTCGAGACCCTTGGTCCGTGGGGTCCTACCGCTATAAGGCTTTTTAATGAAATTACGAAAAGGTTGGTCGACGTCACAGGAGACCGGAGAGCTGGCAGCTACCTCGGACAAAGAATTAGTCTAGCTATTCAAAGGGGGAACGCTGCCAGTATCTTCGGAACCTTGCCTAAAGGGACTCCTTTTAATAATATATTTTAGTTACTATGGTTTTTAGTTTTAGGTTCTTTTTTATTTTAGATTAGTTTATGGTATTTGTTATTATATTTGTTGTTTTAATTCTATTAGTAAAATAAATCAAACGTCCTTGTTTAATGTTTAAAATTATTAAAATGTAAAATAAATATTAAATATTCATAATTACCACACGTGGGCGAATGAAAATCCACTCGAAGTGAGAGCTTCGACATTTCAACATCGCTTCAGCGTTAACTTGTGGTCTGGTATCCTCAATGGCGAACTAATTGGTCCGTTTGAACTGCCGTCCAGACTTGATGGAGAAACATACAAAAACTTTTTGGAAAATGAACTTCCATTGTTGCTGGCAGATGTGAATCTCGAACTCAGACGAACCATGGTGTTGCAAAATGACGGCGCCCCGTGTCACTATGCAACCCAGGTCCGAAATTACTTAGATGAAACATACCCCAACAGATGGATCGGACGCAGCGGACCAATTAGGTGGCCTCCACGCTCACCTGATCTCAACCCCATCGATTTCTTTATTTGGGGCTATTACAAGGAAATAGCATACGCCCGAGACTGTTCAAGTGAACAAGAGCTGAGGCAGTTGATTGCAGAAGCTGAACGTGTTGTGAGAGAGAACAGAGACGCTTTTAGACGATTGCCAGACAATTTCTTACGTAGGTGTAGAATGTGTATTGCTGCTGGTGGTGGCCACTTTGAAAACCTTTTGTAAATGTTAAAAATAAATTAAGTACTTTTTTCACATTATCATCTGTGTTTTATTCAAAACCACTTTTTACGTAAAACTTTTCTTACCCAACTCTGAAACTATTTGTTGGTTAGTTTTCAGTATTCCTATCATTAATTAACCTTAGGAACGAGAAAATAGCCAAAAAAAATAATTACTCAGATGGGTAATTTTAAGAATTTTTCCACCTCGCTGTCTTTGAAGGCCGATTTTAAACAAAGTAGCCCTATTAAGTACTTCATTTTTTTTATGATTATGAAAGCTGAGAGTCTGGCGCATTCTTGAAGCCTACTTAGGAATTATGAAGTCACCTGTTAAGATTTTTAATTTAAAGTTGAAAATTTGAGTCATAATTTACCGAACGTAAATTTTTCACTTTAGATCAACATTTTCATAACTTTCATCACAGTTACGAAGCTGATTATTTTATGCATAAAAGTACTACTTATGAAAATTCAGTTGCAAAAAAAGAAACTCGATAAAACCCTCTACTTTTTTTTTTAGAATTTTTTTAGGTTGGTCAGGTCGAAAATTTTCAAACATTCAGAAAAAAATTCATAACTCGAAAACTATGAAAAGTCGCGGAACATACATGGGGGTGATTCGAATACCCCACGATACGAGGGACCGAAATTTTATTTTTGGACGTCAATGTTCCGGCCACCCTGTAGATAAGTATTAAAATATTCTAGCATTTTTTACTTGAGTCATTTATTTTTACTTACTAGCTTTGCCGTTGTCTTTGTACGCATGAATGACATTTATCGCGGACTCAGCCAGCCCGGTTCGCGCGGGAGTCAAATAATTGAAGATCGAGATTGTGTTTTTAAAAAGAATTTTAATTACACAATTAACTTATAGTAAAGATTACAATTTCAAGGTCTTAACACTAGCTCGACGGTACGAAGACTCTCCCGGAGCTAAGGGCGCGGGAGCTTATATAGCAGCGGTGCGGCGTGCGGGGTGGCGTTAGTCACATCCGCATCTAAGGGTTGGAGTTCTGTTGAGTCAGGGTTCTGACACCTCTCTCCTTTTTCTGAAGAACATCGTTGAAGATTTCTTCTGAATTTCTTAAATAAAAAGTATCCTATTACAAGCAGGATGATGGGCAATAGGTATCCCATCGTGATGAGGTGATCGGATATCGTCCGGGTATGTTTTTGTTCGATTTCATTGATGTCTTCGTTAATCTGGTCCGGATCTGGATCGAAGTCCACTTCTTGATTATTCATTGTGGTATCCGTTGATAGCCAGGTTTCTGGATGGTAGACATTCAGAGTGCTTTCGCCTTGTTGTTGCAAATATGAACCTTCCTTGATCGCTTCGCCTTGGTAAATCGTGTCTTGATTGAAGTACCGATACAGCATTGTTTGATTGATCTCTTCAACGTAAGTTACTGGGCACCGTACTTGGTACGTTTCACATTGGAGTTTCTGATCTTGAAAGCTTTGTATTATACATTGAGCTGCCGGAGCTGCGTCGCAGGAGATGCGGTTGCATCGCTGGGCTTCGTATATTTCTTTTTCTTTGTATAAGTACTGTCGTTTAGGATGGGATGGGTAGGTACAGGTGCTGTCTTTCTTTTGCAGGACAGGTAAAAAGGTCACTAAGGAATAAGTGTTTTCTTTATAAAGGGGAATTTGAATAATTAACTGTATGAGTGCGTCTTCAATATGTACGTCGGTTTGTGCTAGTGTCACTAAGTTGACTAAGTTTTTGTCATAATGCAAGTTGTTTGGTAATGTCGTTAAAGCGTCTTTCAATATCTCACGACTTATGAGTATTGGGTGTAGTATGGAGTGTCGGGCGAAGGTAACAGTAGTTAATATATCGTCACAAGTTTCGTAGGTATTTACCATTGCATTTTCGATCTGGATTAAATGAGTTTCGTTTAGTGCTTGATCGGTATGCGCTGCTTTGTGTGCCTGAGAGGCTTCTATTTTTAATAAGCGTTCGTTTAACTTTTTCATTACAGAGGCAGAGATGCTAAATTTATTGTCTATATTAGTCATGTCGTTTTGATCTAAGTTGCCGGTGAGAGCTTTAATGATGGAGCCTAATCCATTTATTAGTCCTCTTTTGATTCTTGTTGAAATTAGATGTTGAATACAAGTTCGGGTTTTTTGATTAATATGTTCTAATTGGTTGAGTACGAGTTTGTTCGTTTTATCCGATAGTTCGGTTATTAGTCGAGTCTCTTTACTATACATTATACGCAGGGGTTCTACATCTATGGGGAAGATAATCGTCCAGTGTCCGTGGTTGATCTTACGCTCGCCGTCCGTGATGAGGATCGAGCTTCCTGGGATTCTGGTAATTGCAGATGTTCCGTAGGCATACCTGGAATATTATATTTCTTTCTTATGTGGAGTTCAGATATGTGGTACGTTTTTGTGACTCGGGTACACTTTACTTCGTATCTATTTCGAGACAGTAGTTTAGTTACTTCAAAGGGACCTTTGAATCGCGGGGCGCTTTTGTTCCTTTTATCGCTTTGTTCTACGTAAACTAGGCTCCTAAGTGCAAGGGTATCCCGTCGCGCTTTTTCAAGCTGGGTGTTCTTAACTTTCAAATTCTTTTCTTTTCGGATTTCTATTTGCTTCTGAGTGTTTTTAAAGTAGCCCTGGGATTCGCTATGGTTAAAGGGTAAATTTATTTCTCGGAGGAAGTGTAAGTCATTAGGCCTTTTGTTAGTAGTTGAATGAATAGTTTGGTTATAGCCAAGGATGACTAAAGGCATGTCGTTACTTTGAGCGCATCGCAGTCTTTCCGTGAGTGTGGAATGTAATCGCTCGATATCTGCTTGTGACGTATGATGATGTGAGCTTGTGTAATGTGGTTCTATCTCTAGACTAGATAGGAATATTCTGTGTGGTTCGTTACAAAAGGTCGTGTCGGAGTCCATAGAGATTTTCTTAGGGGGTCCTACTATTGCGAATATTTTCTTTAAAGCTAATTCGTTATGTAGCTGAGAAAGCTGTTCAAGTGGTTCGGCGAATGCCCATTTGCTGTAAGTATCTATTCCGGTGAGATAACGTTTAGTATTCCAGGTAAAAATGTCTATCTGCCAATTTATCATGGGTTGTTCGGGCGTATCAGTTTTTTCTAAAAAAGGTTTAAAAGGATTTCTGTCGTATTTATTTCGGTTGCAGATAACGCAACTGCTCAGGTATTTGCCGATACAGTTCTTTAAATTTTCTACGTAGTATTTTTCTGTTATTTCCTTAGTTATAGCTGGTTGTCCTAGGTGACGGTTGAATTTTAAATGATATTCTTTTATTATTTGCATTATTTGTTCCTCGTTTATCAATTCGATTTTTATGTCTTTAAACCATATCAATTTTATTAGCTGTGTATTAAAATTGCTTCGGTATACTTCGCTAAGTTCTTCTCCTAACTGTTGGTCGGAGCATATTATTGCGTATCGGCGCGGTTCGCAATATTTTAAAACAAATTCTTTAAACTCGTTTTGGTAGCCATGTGGCGTCAACGTAAGGGTGGTATCAGGGGTACCATTTGGTTTTCGAGTGGTCGTTTGGTTATTTATGTTTCCCGTTTTGACAAATATTCGGCACATGCGGCGGGGCGGGTGTGCATGTTTTATCTCAAAACCGTTCGATGAATCATCGGCGTTACTATGGACTGTGGCGCAGTTGCTGTGCATAACTTCGATGCGCGATAGGGCGTCCGCTACATGATTCGTACATCCCTTTTTATATGAGATCGTATAGTCGTATTCTTGGAGTCGCAGTTTCCATCGGTTGAGGCGTGCGTTAGGTTCTTTTAATTTTGAAAGCCATACTAAGGGTTGGTGGTCTGTTTCCAGTTGAAACTGCCGGCCATATATGTACGGTCGGAATTGAGTTGTGGCGTATATTATCGCGAGTAGCTCCTTTTCGGTGGTGTTGTATTTCTTTTCACATTCGGATAGTGTTCGTGAGGCGTAAGCTATAGGTTTGCCTTTTTGTGATATTACTGCGCCTAATGCTATGTCACTTGCGTCGGTCGTGACGATAAATAACTCTTTAAAGTCCGGATAAGCTAGTATCGGTGGGTTGCTGATTAACTGTTTTGCTTTTAGGAATGCTTCTCGATAAGCAGGGTCGTTGGTATCTATTTTTGCAGTTTTTTTTGTAGCGTTAGTCATTGGTTTGACTACGTGCGATAAGCGGGGAATGAATTTACGATAGTAGGAGACAAGTCCTAGAAATGATTTAATTTCTTTAACCGTCTTTGGGATGGGGTAATTTTGAATTACTTTTATTTTCTTTTGATCTGGTTTGAGGCCTTCTGCCGATAGTACGTGTCCTAGAAATGACACTTGTCGTTGAAAGAATTCGCATTTGCTTCTATTTACTTTTAAGTGAACGCGCTTTAGGGTGTTTAAAACGTTTTGCAGTTTTTTGTGGTGTTCCTGTGGCGTTCTTGCGTAGACTATTACGTCATCAAGATACACTAGGCACTCGTTATTTTGTATGTTTTGTTGCAATACGGAGTTCATTACGCGTTGAAATGTAGCAGGTGCGTTTTTAAGGCCAAATGGCATACGTAGATATTCGTAGTGGCCGTCGGGGGTAGAGAATGCGGTTTTATCTATAGCGTCGGGTTGAACTAAAATTTGATAATAGCCGGCGGTTAAGTCAAGAGTACTAAAATATTTAGATCCGTTTAATTTTGAGAAGATGTCTTCTATATTAGGTAGGGGGTATTTATCTGATCGCGTTTTTTCGTTTAGTTTTCGGTAATCTATTACCATTCGCCATTTCTTAGGTTCGCCTTCTTTAGTTTTTTTTTCGACTAAATGCACGGGGCTAGACCACGGGGAATCTGAGGGGCGTATTATTCCGTTTTGGAGCATTTGACTTATCTGTTGAGTAACCTCTCGTCGTTGAGTTTCGGGGAGTCGATAGGGTCGCTGGTAAACAGGCTCCTTGTCTATCAGTGGAATTTGATGTTTGACAAACGGGTAGCATGTTTTAGATACGTCTTCGGTAAATAAGTTGTTATATGGCTCGAGTAGGGACGCTAAATCGTCTTTTACTTCGGCGTGGTACATTCGGATGGTAGTTTCAGAAGTTTTTAAAGTTTGATTGTTTAAGTCTATACAAGTAGCATGGGAGTGAAGAAAGTCCCACCCTAGTAGGAGTTCGTATTTATCTGAGAAGTCTAGTACGTACAGAGGTACATGCATTGTGTCTTGAGTAGCGATTATGTAGTTTAATGGCAGGAGTATTTTTCCATTATGAGTAGTTGTGTTATTAGCCGTTGTTATAACGAAAGGTTCGTCCATGTACTGAGCTATATTGTGTTGTAATAAATGGTCGCAGAGTTCAGAGTTTATAAAAGATTTTCTACTACCGGTGTCGACCAATGCTTGGGCTTGTAAGTTAGGTATTTTAATAGAAGGTAACGCGCTGTTAATATTCATTATGGAAATATGAGCTGGTCTGTTTCCTGGGAAAAATCCAAATCCTCTTTGGATTCTTTGGGTTCTTCCGAAAGATTGTCAGTGTAATAGTCAGTTTCGTTCTCGTTATAATATTGGTACTCTTCAAGGGGATCAATTTCTTTTTCATAAATGTGATTCATTTCTTCTCGAGGGCGTTTGATAGGAATCGCGGGTTGAGGAGCGGTCCTCATGCTAACGTCTGGTTGTCTAAATGGTCCAGGGGCCGGTACGTTATATACGTTGGGGCCTGTGCGTAGAGCGTTATTAAATGGTTGCCTGAATGGCGTGTTATTAGTTTGTGGGTTGTATCTCGGTTGGAATTGTTGAGTGTTTTGATTGATTCTCATGCGTGCACTAAATGGTGACGGAGGGTATGTATGTCTTGGTTGTGATTGAAAGAATGCTTTGGGCTGCAAAGGGTACACATGCTGACGTTGGGTAGTATTATTTTCAAACTTGGGAGTTGGTTTAGTCAGATTAGTTGGAGTTATGTTTTTCTTAGTGAGTCTACCTTCTAGTTCGGCTAGTAGCACTTCTTGGCGGACAGTGTTCCAATCTTTTTGTAGGCTACTGATTTGAAATGCATAGGGCAAGTAGTTGACCAAATTATTTTTTATTGCGGTCTCGATTAATCCTTTTACTTCTCCGGATGCACTTAGGCTTTGTGCTTCGTATTGTAGATTTCTCAAGCGATCGATGTAGGTCGCGAAATCTTCGTTTGGGTTTTTTACTAGCGCGCCTATTTCTGTTAAAATATTATTTAAGGTTTTTCGCGTAGCAAATTCGTCAGTCAATAAGTTCTTTAGTACAGTCCAGCTACCGGGGACTGTTACCTGTTGTAATAAAAAGTTCTGAGCTTTTCCAGTTATTTTTCCATACACTACACTGAGCTTATGGTCTTCAGGTAAGTGAGTATGGGTGGCAAGATATAAGTCTACGGACCGTGTGAAGGTCGTTATATTACTACTTCTTTCGCCATTAAAAGACATAATAATGTCTGGAGAGTTGTAGGGTCTAGGCGTAGGGTTAGCCATTGTCGATTGCTACTGATGACTTTTCGTTTCTCGGTCGGTAAATTAGAGTGCAAGGTTTGTCTCGTCAACACAGTCGGAAATAAAAGTCGTAATTTGTCGTCCTATCAGTCACACAAAAAAGGATATTTCAAGTGAGGAAAGGGAAACGACAGTACTACTCACGCGATGATGATGAGCAGCCAGATCTTCATCTTTCACAGTATGAGTTCGTAGGCAGCGGAGGTCTATGCGGCTTCACACGATGCAGGAGTCAGTGAAGTCAGGATGTAGCCCCTTTCAATGCCTTTTTCAGTTGGGCGCCAGTCAAATAATTGAAGATCGAGATTGTGTTTTTAAAAAGAATTTTAATTACACAATTAACTTATAGTAAAGATTACAATTTCAAGGTCTTAACACTAGCTCGACGGTACGAAGACTCTCCCGGAGCTAAGGGCGCGGGAGCTTATATAGCAGCGGTGCGGCGTGCGGGGTGGCGTTAGTCACATCCGCATCTAAGGGTTGGAGTTCTGTTGAGTCAGGGTTCTGACACGGGCGATATTTTTTTTTCGCGCACTTGGTATCAACTCTCGGCATTGAGCATCCAACAGAGCGTGTCCCAGCCCAGCCCGTCAAAAAAACACACTGTTGGACTATTTTTAACTGACTTAAAAAAAGGAGGAGGTTCTCAATTCGTATGTTTTATTTATAACAATACTAGCTTTTGCCCGCGGCTTCGCCCGCGTGGATGTCGGAAAATATCCCATGGGAACGTTCATGTGGAAAACATAGGGCATATCCCTAACTTAAGAAATGCTGGGTTTCCCATACAAACTTTCATCCCTTTTATCACCCCTTGTAGGATTATGTTTTAAGACAAAAAGTAGCCTTGCCAAATTTTATCGAAATCCGTGCAGTTTTGTAAATTTTAAAATCAACCCCTATTTTGCCCACTTAGGGGATGATTTTTGAAAAACGCTGACCCGCGTATTTCTTAAATTCTTACCAATAGCATAAATTTGTTATCCCTAACTTAAGAAATACTGGGTTTCCCTTATAAACTTTCATCCCCTATATCACCCACTGTAGTATTGTTTTTGAAAGTATCCTATGTCCTTTCCCACGATGCTATATAAAGCCTTGCCAAATTTTATCGAAATCCGTGCAGTTTTGTAAATTTTAAAATGAACCCCTATTTTACGCCCTTAGAGGATGATTTTTCAAAAATGCTGAACCGCATATTTCTTAATTTCCTACCTATAGCATAAATTTGTTATCCCTAACTTAAGAAATACTGGGTTTCCCTTACAAACTTTCATCCCCTATATCACCCCCCGTAGTATTGTTTTTGAAAGTATCCTATATCCTTTTCCAGGATGCTATATAAAGCCTTGCCAAATTTTGTCGCAATCCGTGCAGTTTTGTAAATTTTAAAATCAACCCCTATTTTACCCCATTAGGGGATGATTTTTTAAAAACGCTGAACCGCATATTTCTTTATTTCCTATCAAAAGCATACATTTTAATTTTCACATCCCTAACTTAAGAAATACTGAGTTTCCCATACAAACTTTCATCCCCTATATCACGCCCTGTAGGATTATTTTTGAAAAAAAAAAGTAGCCTATGTCCGTCCCCAGGATACCATCTATAGCCTTGCCAAATTTTATCGAAATCCGTTCAGTGGTTTAGGCGTGAAAAGGTAACAGACAGACAGACAGACAGACAGACAGAGTTACTTTCGAATTTATAATATTAAGTATGGATACGTTTAATGGAAAACATTCGATAAGGCCGTGAAATTAGTTTTTTGGATTTTTGCAAATTGCAGCTTTGTTGTTGAAAATGCGATTTGCGGCCGTAACGGTTACTCAATAATAAATTGCAGCTTTGTTGTTGAAAATGCGATTTGCGGCCGTAACGGTTACTCAATAATAAATTCAATATTCATCAAAGTCGTAAGTATAGTTTTCTAGGTTTACTATACTTAATAAAAACTTTTTAACAAAAAAAAAACCGACTTCCAAAAATCACTACAAAGTGAAAAATAACTTTAATTTCGGAAGTCGGTGTCTTTGGATCTGTATTTTAGTTTTTTGCCACCGACTTCCGAAATTAAAGTTATTTTTCACTTTGTAGTCATTTTTGGAAAAAAATCATATATCAAAAAAAAAAAAAAAAAAAAATCATATCTTAAAATTCATATATTTTAAGAGCATGTCGAATATTCAATATTGTGTGCCAGGACGTTCAGAAATTTAAAAAAAATATTAAGTAACTTATTTTAATTTTTGTTTATTCTCTTCAGTTGTTTCTATGTTTAATTCTCACGCTGTTTGTACCGTTGTGTAAATTCTATACATAACTTTATATAAGTGGAAACTTGTAATTGGCCTTCTTCTACATATTTATTCTGATTAGGTACTTGAATGTTTTAGCTGTAAGTTTTCTTAAAATTAATAAAATAAACCATAAGTATTAAAGTAATCGAATCGCAACCCGTGAAATATTTATCATTGAGTAGTTCCGGTAGCCATCTGTGATCTTCATAATCAGTTCCACTTCACCAAGTGGTGCTTTCCGAGAGCAAATGCACGAGCTACTATAAAAAATACCCAAATCACTATAGGTGTGCCTATAATATTTGAAGAGTTCCTTCGATTTCTCCAGGATCCCAACATCAGAACTGGATTTTGACAAAAATGGGACCATTTGGAAAGTATACCCTTTCCAACAAAAAAATAATGTTTCAAATCGGTTGGCAAGCGACGGAGTTATGCGCGAACAAACATAAAAAAAAAAAATACAGACATCCGAATTGAGAACCTCCTCCTTTTTTAGAAGTCGGTTAAAAATACAATTGAACTTGTTTTTTTGAGCATCATGATGATGTTTGATTGACATGATTTTAATTATTTTTAGCAAATATATTATAGTTAAAGGGCGCAATGAACATCTAGAACAACATAACATAATTATGACGTAAAACCATTGACTTATATATTACTTTTTATATCAATGCGTAAAACAGAGCTGCAATTAGCGAAAATCTGAAGTAAATTATAATTTCGTGGCTATATCCGATGTTCCCCTTAATTTGACATTATTATAATAATGTATGTTTATACGAAGCCCACACTATTCATACCCCATCCTGATCCCGAAATTAAAGTGAAATATTGCAAAACCAATAGCAAACTCGCGCTCTAAGTGCGTGTGCTTTATTTGTGTGCGTAATGCGCGTACGTATCAGTCTCTTGTTTGTAGTGGAGCTAAAGAGTGGGGGACATACGGCGACGCGCGTTCTAATACAAATCAGGACCTATTTCCTTCCTAACCTCTATCTGTTCTGTGGTTGTAGCAGTGTAACTTGCGGCGTTAGCACATGCTGACGCCGCGTGTACAACGTGTGGCTCTCCCAGCAGAGCCGGACCGCGTGGAGCTGTACTACTTCGAGCACGGCTCGGGCGACTTCCTGGCGGCGTGCGGCGGCGCGCGGCCCACGCGCGTGGAGCGCGCGGCGCGGCGCGGCGGCCGCGCGGCCGGCGCGCTGCTGGCCGAGCTGCTGGCGGCGCCGCAGCTGCTGCTAACGCTGCCCGCGGCGCTGCTGCTGCCCCTGCAGCGCTGCGTGCTGCTGGCGCTGCGCGGCGCCGCGTCGGGCCTGGTGCAGACGGCGTCGGACTACGCGTTGAAGCCGGCACTGGCGCTGACGTTCAACGCGCTGCTGCAGCCGCTGCTGGTGTTCTGCGGCAACGTGGCGCGCGGCGTGCGCGCGGCGGTGCGGCCGCTGGCGGGCGCGCTGCAGGACGCGCTGGAGCCGGCCGCGCGCCTGCTAGGCGCCGTGCGCCTAGTGGACGTGCACGTGGCGTGCCACCACGCCGCGCACGTGTAGCGTACACTGCACTGCAGGACGCGCTGGAGCCGGCCGCGCGCCTGGTGCACGTGCACGTGGCGTGCCACCACGCCGCGCACGTGTAGCGCACACTGCACTGCAGGACGCGCTGGAGCCGGCCGCGCGCCTGGTGCACGTGCACGTGGCGTGCCACCACGCCGCGCACGTGTAGCGCACACTGCACTGCAGGACGCGCTGGAGCCGGCCGCGCGCCTGGTGCACGTGCACGTGGCGTGCCACCACGCCGCGCACGTGTAGCGCACACTGCACTGCAGGACGCGCTGGAGCCGGCCGCGCGCCTGGTGCACGTGCACGTGGCGTGCCACCACGCCGCGCACGTGTAGCGCACACTGCACTGCAGGACGCGCTGGAGCCGGCCACGCGCCTGGTGCACGTGCACGTGGCGTGCCACCACGCCGCGCACGTGTAGCGCACACTGCACTGCAGGACGCGCTGGAGCCGGCCGCGCGCCTGGTGCACGTGCACGTGGCGTGCCACCACGCCGCGCACGTGTAGCGCACACTGCACTGCAGGACGCGCTGGAGCCGGCCGCGCGCCTGGTGCACGTGCACGTGGCGTGCCACCACGCCGCGCACGTGTAGCGCACACTGCACTGCAGGACGCGCTGGAGCCGGCCGCGCGCCTGGTGCACGTGCTCCTGGCGTGCCACCACGCCGCGCACGTGTAGCGCACACTGCACTGCAGGACGCGCTGGAGCCGGCCGCGCGCCTGGTGCACGTGCACGTGGCGTGCCACCACGCCGCGCACGTGTAGCGCACACTGCACTGCAGGACGCGCTGGAGCCGGCCGCGCGGCTGGTGCACGTGCTCGTGGCGTGCCACCACGCCGCGCACGTGTAGCGCACACTGCACTGCAGGACGCGCTGGAGCCGGCCGCGCGCCTGGTGCACGTGCACGTGGCGTGCCACCACGCCGCGCACGTGTAGCGCACACTGCACTGCAGGACGCGCTGGAGCCGGCCGCGCGCCTGGTGCACGTGCACGTGGCGTGCCACCACGCCGCGCACGTGTAGCGCACACTGCACTGCAGGACGCGCTGGAGCCGGCCGCGCGCCTGGTGCACGTGCACGTGGCGTGCCACCACGCCGCGCACGTGTAGCGCACACTGCACTGCAGGACGCGCTGGAGCCGGCCGCGCGCCTGGTGCACGTGCTCGTGGCGTGCCACCACGCCGCGCACGTGTAGCGCACACTGCACTGCAGGACGCGCTGGAGCCGGCCGCGCGCCTGGTGCACGTGCACGTGACGTGCCACCACGCCGCGCACGTGTAGCGCACACTGCACTGCAGGACGCGCTGGAGCCGGCCGCGCGCCTGGTGCACGTGCACGTGGCGTGCCACCACGCCGCGCACGTGTAGCGCACACTGCACTGCAGGACGCGCTGGAGCCGACCGCGCGCCTGGTGCACGTGCTCGTGGCGTGCCACCACGCCGCGCACGTGTAGCGCACGCCGCACATCAATAAGAGCACAACTAGTGCCCTCTATGGGCTACACCCACAACATAATATTTTTTAAATAAAAAATAATCTATTGCTTCTGTTAAACACCTTTATTATGTGCTTAGTTAGGTAGGTAATTAATATTATCTATATGTATATAAAATAATATCTATGCTAGTCGTCTTTCAATGGAAGTTGTATTTTTTATAGGCACATATTTTTCAAAAATACCACTTAACGAGTGAACAACCCGTGGCCATGTCCGTGGTGTTCCGCCAGCCTACTACTTAACGAGTGAACAACCCGTGGCCATGTCCGTGGTGTTCCGCCACCCTACTACTTAACGAGTGAACAACCCGTGGCCATGTCCGTGGTGTTCCGCCACCCTACTACTTAACGAGTGAACAACCCGTGGCCATGTCCGTGGTGTTCCGCCAGCCTACTACTTAACGAGTCAACAACCCGTAGCCATGTCCGTGGTGTTCCGCCACCCTACTACTTAACGAGTGAACAACCCGTGGCCATGTCCGTGGTGTCCCGCCAACCTACTACTTAACGAGTCAACAACCCGTAGCTATGTCCGTGGTGTTCCGCCACCCTACTACTTAACGAGTGAACAACCCGTGGCCATGTCCGTGGTGTTCCGCCAGCCTACTACTTAACGAGTGAACAACCCGTGGCCATGTCCGTGGTGTTCCGCCAGCCTACTACTTAACGAGTGAACAACCCGTGGCCATGTCCGTGGTGTTCCGCTAGCCTACTACTTAACGAGTGAACAACCCGTGGCCATGTCCGTGGTGTTCCGCCAGCCTACTACTTAACGAGTGAACAACCCGTGGCCATGTCCGTGGTGTTCCGCCAACCTACTACTTAACGAGTGAACAACCCGTGGCCATGTCCGTGGTGTTCCGCTAGCCTACTACTTAACGAGTGAACAACCCGTGGCCATGTCCGTGGTGTTCCGCCAGCCTACTACTTAACGAGTGAACAACCCGTGGCCATGTCCGTGGTGTCCCGCCAGCCTACTACTTAACGAGTGAACAACCCGTGGCCATGTCCGTGGTGTTCCGCCACCCTACGACCCCCACTTCCCACCGGGACCCGAAGGCTTGAGTATGATTCTATTTTCCCAGTGCCCCAAGACTACTAAAGTAATTATATTACAAAAATGTAACCGTAAACTAAAAAAAAACCGGTCAAGAGCGAGTCGGACTCGCGCACCGAGGGTTCCGTTCCGATTTCTGAAAAAGTGTGCTACTTAGAGACATGGTTTTATTTTTCCTGTAATCTTTACATAAACTTCTATCACATAGAATAATTTCAGATTTTTCGCTTTGCAAACTTCGGAGATAGGGGGGGGGGAACGGTATTTTTTTTACATTTTACATCAAAAGTCGAAAACTATGCAACCTAAAAAAAAATAAAAAATAGTTTGAGAATGTGCAAATCTTTCATATGATACCCCACATGCCCTAGTAGCCCCACTTTAAATTTATAAGACCCCCTTTCAGTCCCAGTTGCAAAAAAAATATAGTTATTTTTATTTCTTTATTATTTGCAAAATAGTTGGGTAAACGTCATCTAAGACTATTCTAAAGAATCAAGGCAAGGTCCATAGATTAATTTGTACAAAAAAAAGTGTTCATTTAGAGGGTTCAAAACATTTTCCAATGTTGAGAATACATTGTCGGGAGTAGATTGATATACTTATCATATTTTTAAAAACCCGGATACTTAAAATATTTCGAAAGGAAATTATCAGTTTTTCGTTGACCATTTTGTATTTATAAAAAAAAAACGAAGTGACACTACCGGATGACCGGATCTATGAAACTGACAGACAAGTCAGATGTGTTTTCTTGTTTACAGTTGAAAAAGTACATTGAAATCATTATTTGTGACATTTTCCATTAAACGATGATGGCTTGCGTGACGACACCAACCTTAAAGATACCTAAAGATTATGTCTACCGGTGGAAGACGTCAAATTAATATCAAGCTTGTGTAAATATTGATGTACGAACCTTAATCTGTTGAAAGTGTAATAAGTTCATATGAAGTGATATAAATAACACCAGGTTAGGTCTACTTAATAAAAAAAACAACATCTTGATATTTGTCTTTATTCCTCTTCTACAAAAAACATGATTTTAAATGCTGAGCTGGTAGTAAAATGTTATCCTGATACCTTGCCCATCCCAAATACCAAACAACTGTTATTACATGGGCACAACAACCGATCGTTCGGCGACCAACTATGCAATTACAGCAATACTCTAGGATGCGGTGCGTTAGACTCAAGTATACGATGGGAATGGTGAAGATTCAGGTCACAGTTGATACACCTCATTGTCCAATTCGTAAATCAAAATCCAGTGTCAAGAATATAAGCACAAAGTCAAAAATAAGCGTGACATTCAAAAGCCCGTGGTAGAAGCCGAGAGTTTTCAGGGTAAAGCAGAAATCAAATGTCCAACAGAGTAACAAAAATCCGTTAAAGAAAGCGAAAATTACACCGCAGCAAGAATACACGCAACACAGTCGACGATCAAAGATAGTCTGGCTCATAGATAATATACTATATAAAGTACTAGTCTGGCGATCTGGCGATGGTCTGCCCACAGAGTATTTTGAATATATGGGTCTGCTCAAAGAGTATAACTAATAAATAGGGCGAATGGTGCCCTCTTACGGTATTTTTATGCAAACATGCGCAATAGCGCCGTCTACAATTTGTATCCGAGCTAACCAGTCTATAGCTAGATAATACATAGGTACCAAACCTAAAATCCCAAAAAAAAATCAGCTGTTCCGTACATCAAACTCGTCAAAATATAGGAAGCAGCTGATTTTTTTTCGGAATTTCGGGTTTGGTCCCATGGTAAAAGTTGTTCATAATGATGAGTACAATGACCCCAAACGGTTGTGCTTTCAATTCTGAGACATGTTGTATAGCATGGACCTTATAAAAAAGTTAAGTAGGTACTTTTTTATACGTCCATGATTGTAGGTACTGGATGGAACATTAGTTGATGCAACCGCATATCAACGGTAACAAAACCATTTTCAGCGGAACTGGCTTAATATAATAGGTTTCATAGAGGACAGGATCTGCTTTTACTAGTTTTGTTACCATTGATATGCGGTTGACTTACTGTCAATACATGTAGGCTAGTCTTTCATAGAAATGACGCAAAATGAAACAAGGAAATTGAGCCACACGCAGGTCAAATATTGTGCATATTTAATTTTCAAAAAACTACATAGGTACGTTAGGTTCTTACTGAATGACAAAGAGACCATACTTATAAAACTATTAGGTACCTAAGATCTATGTTCTGTGTTTGGGTTTGGTTTCTGAACTTAGTTCTTCGAGTGGACCATCGTGAGCCATGGCAGCCGTGGGTGGTTATTCCAACCAGCCCACCTCCCTCCAGAAGTTGATCACGTCTCCTGATCTGTTCCAAACATCTGTGAAAGATCTGGTTGTCCCGAAGGTTTCTGTTCTAATCTGGGTGGCGCCTTTTAAACTATTTGCTTTTAACATTATATTTTTATCATAGGCTTATAAAATATTGTAGATGCCTGAAGATACTCTGTAGGGTCCGAAGAGTCTAAAAATTAGAATTCCAACTTCTCTAATTTTTATGTACAAATGCTGCCCTGATTCTTTCAAGTTGATAGCATTAGTAGTTCTTGAGATATCCAGCTGTGACAGACAGACTACAGACAGACAGACAGACCGAGTCACACCATAAGGGTTCCTTTTTTACCATTTTGGTACGGAACCCTAACAAAGCAAACTCTACTTCGGTTTAACATCTCTATAATATTAGACGAGCAACATCCATACTTCCATACTATATATACTATATTTATATATATACTATATTCCACACACATCAACACGGTCTAGGGATATTTCATACTCAATTAAATAACTCGAAAAAGTACTGGCCGCATTGGAATCTTTTATACACCGATTTGTTTGTAATTTATCTCAGACTAATTGCAAATTCAAATTTTTGAAAATTCTTTTGTTTCGGTGGCATAAAAATGCCACCATTTGACCATACCATGGTGTAGGAGAGGGAATTTTCATTTGTGCGAAATTTAGAAAACAATACGAATTACGTTTAGTTACAGTTTTTTTTTTCATTTTTAAACGAAAGATAAAGTTAAAATTGAGGTATTGTAGCCATGCAACGCCAACATTTGACGAGGGCAGAGATGTTACGAGCTGTGGGAATGCTGGAAGCTGGGTCTGTTCAGCGTAATGTTGCTGAGGCCATAGGGACCCACCAAAATGTAATTTCAAGATTGTGGACACTCTATCGTGCCACAGGTAAAGTAGCGGAGAGGCACCGGGGGCCAAGTCGCATCACTACCCCCAGACAAGACCGATTTTTGCAAATTACTGCGCGAGCTCAACCAAATGCAACGGCGACTCAATTGGTTCAAAGGCGAGTGGAACACCAAGTGCTTGTGAGTGACCAAACTGTAAGAAGACGACTGCATGAAAGCAATCTACGCTCTCGTAGACCACTCCGGGTCCCACCTTTACGGAGAGGCAATCGTGGACGACGATTAGAATGGGTTCGGAACCACGTGGACTGGGGCCGTGAGCAATGGTCCAATGTGCTGTTCACAGATGAATCCAGGTTCGGCTTCCATCCAGATTCACGAAAGACGCGTGTTCGGCGAGTTCCTGGACGATGGAGCCGTCTTCAGAACCCTCAGGAAGTTCACCCATACCAAGGAGGAACAATTATGGTTTGGGCAGGAATTCGTCTTGGAGGACGGACGGATCTCGTTTAGGTGCGGGGTAATATGACGGCAGAACGATACGTCCAACAGGTGCTGGGTCCCGTAATCTTGCCCCACAGAACACAAATGGGGTCTAACTGAAGCATACCATGCATGCTGCAAGCTAAGGGCGCCACAAACCAAGAGGGATGGGAACCCATGGTGGAATGTTGAACTTAGTAAACTCAGAGATGCATTACGTAGGCAATTTAACAGAGCTAAAAACACCAGACTCCCGGAAGACTGGGAGGTATACAAGGAGACCCAATACACATACAAAAAACAGATCAGGATTGCCAGGAGAGCTGCTTGGCGGAAATTCTGTGAATCCATCGAGACAAACAATGAAGCCGCAAGGGTAAGGAAGATCCTATCAACCGATCAGGACCGAACTCTTGGCGCGCTGAAAAAACCTGACAACTTATACACAATGACCGACCAAGAAACCAGTAAGGTCCTTCTTGAGACGCATTTCCCAGATGGCAAACTCCTAGAGGACAGGACGTGGGAGGCTGAACCAGGATGGACCCCAACGGAACACGACTGGTCAAGAACACACAATATAGTTTCATTCCGTCCTACGCGCGCGAGTTGTGCACACGCGTCTCCTTGTCACCTTGTGTCGTCGCGCGCTGTCATAGTGTGATTGCCTGCCTACCTCGCAAAGATACTTTGATTGATAGTGATGGGAAAGACTATTATCGATACCACGATACATCGATTTATACTTCGTCCTCGCCATGGAGCCATTTGTAACACGCTCAAATTCATTGGGTAAACGCCCATTAGAAGGACCTGTAAATACCAGTGAGTGGAAAATACCAAAGTTTGGTTTTGCCTGCTGCTGCTACGAATAAATCTGAACCCGTCAAAACTTCAAACCGATTCGATGTTCTTCGCTCCAATCAACCCCTGGAAACAGACATCTTTGCTGCTCGTCTCAAGGAAGCTTCTACTCCAAGGAGAAGATCAGGACATATTCCCCCTATTATCCTACAAATGAAAGCTGAGTGGACTCATGATCACATAAAAAGTCTCGTTCTGAAGCATACTAAAAATTTTGATCTACAATACAGAGGTAATAATAAAATTGTAGTTTCATGTTATAGTCCAGAAAGCCATCAAGCAGTAAAAGATGGTTTCCGAGCTGCGGATCTAGCATTCCATACATTTCCACGGAAGGATGAGAAAAAATACAAAGCGGTAATCTTCGGGCTACCTGCCTATGTAGAAGACTGTCTACCCGAAGAACTCGAGACCCTAGGTTTCAAGGAAGCTGTTGTTCGCAAGATGAAACTGCCTGACAGCAATAAAGGTGTAATGGAGCTTGTCCTCCCTTCTTAATACAGCTCCCAGCTGGTAGTGATTTTACAAAATTCCTGAAAATTAGATACCTTAGCAATTGCGTAGTGCAAGTGCGCAAGTACCAAGCAAGAAACCCGCTTGGTACACAATGTTTCAGATGCCAAGGCTTCGGCCATTCTTCAAGAAATTGCAATCTAAGTCCGCGTTGCGTCAAGTGCACAGAATCCCACGCCTCGGCAGACTGTCCTAAAACGGACAGAACCAGTCCGGCACAGTGCTGCAACTGCAAAGGTAACCATCCAGCCAACTTTCGACAGTGTATCGAGAGACAAAAATACTTAAAACTTGTTCAAAACCGTCAAGAACAAATAAAAGCTACTCAAGACGCTAAAATCAACGCAAAAAGCAGTCATGTAGATGGGCGAAGCTGGAACTCAGTCGCTGCATATACAATGGAATCAAGCATCACTGGAGCTCAACCTCAAATTGGTACGCAAGATAAGGCCACTGCTGACATGTTAGCAATACTCAAGACAATCAAATCCATCAAAAACCAATTTGTAGCTTGCAACAATATGATGGATAAGGTAATATTAATTCTGACCCACCTCGGTCAGTATGTTTAATTGTAACAATAATTTGCGAATATTATACTGGAATGCTGATGGCATTCGCACCAAACTTACGGAATTGCTTGATCTGCTAAGTGATTTATCCATAGATATTGTAGCTTTGTGCGAAACTAGAATTTCTTCTCGTCTCAAGCTTGAAACTCCTGGCTACAATTGTTATCGGCACGATAAAAAGGCTGATGGCCGAGGGCAAGGAGTAGCACTGTTGGTCCGGAGTAACATAGTACACTCCCTTCTTCCCACTCCAAACACGTATAATTTAGAGTGTATAGGTGTCCAGGTAATAACTCCAGAGAAAAATTTGGCTATCTACTCTAATTACCAGTCACCTAATCTCCCTCTGCTAGATAGTGATTTAGACTTATTGACAGGTGCAAATTGCAAATCTCTGATAATGGGTGACCTAAATGCCAAGCACCCTTACTGGAATTGCACTACCTATAATCCACATGGCAAAATCCTCTTTGATCACATGGTAGCTAATGACTATGAGATACTAGCACCTTCTTCTACTCTAGTACACTACCAAAGCTCTCATGAACCTTCTACTCCAGATGTTATATTAGCTAACAATACTCACGATGTAAGTGACCCACAAGTTCTCACAAGTCTTTCCTCAAATCACTTGCCAGTACACTTCACTGTAGGTGGAAAGTATAGCACCGAATCTCAAACAGCATTTAACTTTGCCAAGGCTGACTGGAAATATTTCAGATCCCATTTAGACAACAATATCACACTATCTAGTACAATTTTAGACTCAATACCCTCTATTGACGCTGCTGTAGAGCACTTCACTGACAGTGTGTTAAATGCACGGAAGGCGAGTGTTCCTAACATCGAAATAAACAAGGGTCGTTTAAAATTGCCTAGGCGCATTAAGAGCCAAATCAAACATAAAAATTACATTCGCAGAAAGGCATTGAATGAGTACAATCCTTGCCTCAGACGCCAACTGTTCTTTAAAGTTAACCAGCTGCAACACTCAATTAAAGTCAGTATCCAGACCTTGAATGACAGTATTTGGTGTGATAAGCTCTCCAAAGTTGATAACCCTAGTAATGATGTTTGGCGTCTAGCTCGGTCAATCAACCATAACCCCTGCAATATCCCTGCCCTCAAAATCAGAGGCAATCAAATGACGTCCTCAGTATCAGAGCAGTGTGAAGCTCTCGCTGATTCATTTGTTCGTAATATGAGTCTCACTCATCAATGGACTACCGATCTTGAAACTGAAGTAGCCGTCAAGGAATCTATGGCGTCATTAGATTCCAAAGACATGAGCAGTCACTCCCCTCTCGTTAGACCTAGGGAGGTCCTAAAAATCATACAAAAATTAAAACCTCGCAAAGCTCCTGGCCTAGACGGTCTCAGCAATAGGCTACTTAAAAACCTGTCTCAAAAGGCCCTGGTCTACCTTACAAAAATATTTAATGGTTGTCTGAGAATAGGCTACTTCCCTGCATCCTGGAAAATGGCAAAAATAATTGCGCTCAAAAAACCTGGCAAAGATGGCAACATCCCTGCAAATTATCGTCCCATAAGCCTACTCCCGTGCCTGGGCAAATTATTTGAGTCTCTCATTCTTACCCGTCTGTTAAAATTCACAGAACACTTACTG
This sequence comes from Cosmia trapezina, assembly GCA_905163495.3. NCBI lineage: Eukaryota > Metazoa > Arthropoda > Insecta > Lepidoptera > Noctuidae > Cosmia > Cosmia trapezina. The sequence continues at coordinate 265,767 of LR991028.1, forward strand.
CTACCTGAGCAATTTGGATTTCGCAAGGCACATTCCACCACTCAGCAGTTGGCCAGGGTATCGGAGCACATCGCACATAACCTGAATGAAGACAAATCGACCGGAATGGTGATGCTAGATGTTGAAAAAGCCTTTGACACTGTCTGGCACGAGGGACTACTTCACAAGCTTATTGTTAATGACGTTCCTTTCTCACTTGTTAAAATAGTCCAAAACTATCTATATAACCGTTATTTCAAAGTTTTCACAGGTGAACACTGTTCTACGGCGAAATTCATAGCAGCTGGTGTACCACAAGGGTCAAATTTAGGACCATTCCTCTTCATCCTGTCTCTTAATGACATACCTAAGCAACCAAGAACTCATCTCGCAATATATGCTGACGACACTGCCTCATATACTTCTTCAGAAGATATTGATTTAATAATCGGGCGGCTTCAACTAGCACTAAACGAACTTGACATGTATTTCACCAGATGGAAACTAAAATTAAACGCTAGCAAAACGGAAGTTATTCTTTTCTCACGTAAACGATCATTACCCTCCAGGTGCATCAACTTTAAAAATCATTCCATACCTTGGAGCCGTTCAGTTAAGTATCTCGGTGTAGTTCTAGATGGCAAAATCAACTGGAATGAAAACACCGATGCACTTCGTGCAAAGGGTCTGAAGGCTATTAATGCGTTAAAACCTATTCTTAACAGAAAGTACAAGTTAAGTGCTGCCACTAAATTACGCATTTATACCACCCTCGTCAGACCATGTCTTACATATGCTGCACCAGCCTGGAGTAGCCTGACTGATAAAAACTTTAATAAGTTGCAAGTTGTTCAAAATAAGGCAATTAAAATATCATTTAACACTGCCTTTCGTACAAATTTAAAACGTTTACACGAACAAATTAAATTTCCAACGATTAAACATTTTATTTTAAAATCAGCCAGAAAATTCTATTTTGTAGCGCGGCAACCCCACGACCATAGGTTTAATAATAATGTTGGTGTCACTGACTTGGGCGACCAATCACGCGCCGCGATTTCTCCCGCGCGCCCCGTTTCTGGCGCGGTTGTGGAGCAGGAGTCCCTCGCGGTCGCAGCGCCGCAAACAGCGCAGTCCAACCTCGATCCTTGTGCAACGCTACGCGTTTCAAGCCGCGCCCGGAAAGCGCCGGCCATCTTAGATCTTTAACTCTCTCATTTCTAGTAATAGTACGTTTTCGAGTCTGTTACTCATTTATTTTCTTGTTTTGCTTTTGTTCTCAAGTGTATTGGTAAATTAAAGTACAGTAAATTAACAAGGACTTTCAATCAGAGGCCCGAACCCCATGCCCGTCGGCTACATTTGGCGTCCCAACAGTAGGGGCCTCTGACGACACGTGCTTGCAAAATTTTTTTACGAAGCATTACGACGCAGTCGGCGTCTGTTCTCCAGGAGGAAGGCTTCGGTTACACGTACCTACCTACACGCGGGAACTTCGGAATCTGAAGCGCTACGAGGGCGTTTCCAGCGAATAAAAGTTCGCCACGAGGTTCCGTTTTCGTTGTCAGGATGCCAACGACACCAACGACGATGGTAACAAGAAATAAATCCAAGAAGCAGGGAGAAGAAAATGAAGATGAAACAGAAAAAGAAAATGAAACAGAAGAGATGTTCACGTCCATCACCATGGACCAGGGTCAGTTTGCAACTCTGATGCAATCACTGCAGCAGAGTCAGGCCGAGATATTCGCGAGGCTCATCCAAGATGTTAGGACTTCGACACCGGCGCCTACTGAAGTGTCCATGTCAGCGCCCGCCGCGAACTTCTCAAAGTGCACAACTCGATTTAACGGATCGTCCGCTGATGTCGACGGGTTTATCGACGCAATAACAGTGTACAAGAACTGCCTTCAGATATCAGATGATAACGCTGTCAAAGGACTCTCCATGTTGCTAGTAGACTCGGCAGCATTATGGTGGCAGGGTATAAAAACCAGCACCACGTCATGGCCGGATGCTATGCAAAAACTAAAAAGTGCATTCGGAGAGCATCGCCCGCCATTTCGTATATATTTGGAATTGTTTTCATTGCGACAAGGTACGGACAAAACTGATTTATTTATTGCGAAGACGAGAGCGCTTTTATCGAGATTGCCACAAGAAGATCTACGTGAAAAAGTTCAACTGGATATGGTATACGGGCTTCTCGATCGTAGAATAAAAAAGCGGCTCGATCGTAACTCCATAACATCGTTCGACCAGTTACTGCACCGTGCCAGAGCGATCGAAGAATCATTAGAAGACAGCGCATGCGACAAGACACCGGCACTGACGCAATCGAGCGCCAGTCACCAAGCGGCCGTCGCCGGCGCCCCTTCAACTTCGGCACCAAGTGATAAAAACACTCGCAGCAAAAGACTGTCGTGCAGTTACTGCAAGAAATGGGGACATGAAAAATCGCAGTGTAAAAAGTTAATAAACAATGATAAAAGTGATAACGTAAAAAGTGATAACGGGAAAAGTGATGATAGCGTAAACAAAAATAAAGCTATTCAATGTTATGGGTGCGGTGCCCCTAACGTTATAAAATCGAAGTGTGAAAAGTGCAAATCTAGTTCTCAAAACGCATTCTATTCGGTTACGACAACTAGTGATAGCGTAAATTCAAAAGTGCGCGGTTCCCGTAATCATAGCGTTATCGTGCGCGATGAATGCGCGTCGGGCGAGCCGACAGCCGCAAGCGTCCCGCCACCCGCGCCGGCCCCGCAGAGTACGTGCGGCCGCGCCAAGGTCGCGAGCGGCAGCGCTGCCCGTTGCCTAGCGACCGTCCGTGAGCGTAACGATATCGTTCCGCGCGGTCGGAAGTCGCCGGGCCCGCCTCGCATCGTTCCTGCCAGTACCACAGGTAACCCAGCGTCTTGCAACGCTGGGCGTAACTTAAAACTTTACTGTGATTGTGTTACTGAACTGCAACATACTAACGAGCGTTCTAATGTCGGTAAAAATGTGTGTTATAATTTCGTAGGTGATAATAATAATAGAGACACTAAGTTTTCTGTAAATTCAACTGAAACCCGTTCGCAACACGGGCACGTAATTCAATCTGTTCAATCAGCTGATAACGATTATGTTGCCATATCATGTTGCGTAAACAATAATTCAAATGGTCAGGGTTTATTTAATGTTCAGTATGATTGTTTATGTTTATGTTGTAATAGTGATAGCGTTGATAAATGTTTAGGATTATGCTCGGTAAATGTTAATAATAAAAATTGTAAGAAACGCATCGCGTCTGCACAGGGTCGGACTAAGGGAGGTTCAATTAAGGGGGAGCCTAATAATAATAGACCTTTGATGCAAATAGGTATTTTGGGGGAAAATGGGACAGCGTTACTGGACACTGGTGCTAGGGGCTGTATTGCCGGTCACACACTTTTTCGCGTGTTAAAGGAAAAAGGCCATCCTTTGCAACAGTGCACTAGAAACATCCGCCTGGCGGATGGTTGCACGCGCCTGATGGAGGTGCTTGTTGCAGAGGTACAGGTGAAACTTTTTCATAAAATTGTGCCCACCGAGTTTATAATTTTCCCCGAAGCGAAAGATAATGAAACACTTTTAGGTATTGATTTTATTAACAGTGCCGGTCTCGTTATCAATTTTAAGCAGTGCCTTTGGCATTTTTCGGATAGTAGTGATCAAAAGTATAAATTGATTTTGGAAACTTTTTCACCTCGTCAAAATTCGTACGCCGCGATGAATGTTTTACGCGATGACGAGGGTGCAGGTTTAGAGGATCAGGAGCGTGAGGAGCTTGCCCAATTGCTCACGAATTTTCAGGATATGTTTAATTCGATTGGGGAGCCGACTCCATATGGAGAGCATCATATAGATACGGGAAATAATTCGCCGATAGCGACGCCTCCATATCGCCTGACACCTGCAAAGAAGGAGATCATGCAGCAAGAGCTTACCAAAATGTTAGCTGAAGATATTATTGAAGATTGCGAATCTGCATGGGCTGCGCCAGCCCTGCTAGTACCTAAACGTGACGGCAGTTTCCGGTTTTGCGTCGACTATCGAAAGTTAAATTCGATTACGAAGAGTGACGCCTATCCAATGCCTCGTATTGATGAACTGTTGCAATCTACTAAACGTGGACGTTGTCACATGAGTACAATAGATTTGCGATCTGGCTACTGGCAAGTGTCAGTTAAAGAAGTGGATAGGGATAAGACGGCTTTCGTGACCCCTTTCGGAACTTTTCGTTTTAAAAGGATGCCGTTCGGTCTGAAGAACGCGCCGGCTACTTTTCAGCGTCTGATAGACAGAATGCGATCTGGTTCAGCACTAAAGGACGTCACAATACTAGGATATTTAGACGATTTATTAATTATAACGCAGGGGGATTTTTCGAGGCACCTGGAAGACCTGCGAATCGTTTTTGAACAGCTGATGAAGTTCAAATTGCGTGCTAACCGAGAAAAGTGTGTGTTTGCACGAGAGTCGGTTAAATATTTAGGTCATGTGATCTCGCAGGACGGAGTCTCAGCTGATGAAAGGAAAATTCAAGCCATATTAGACATGAAAGAGCCGTCTGCACTGGGACACCTCAGAACATTTATACAAACATGTTCCTGGTTCAGGAAATTTATTCCCAAGTTTTCGGAGGTAGCAGAGCCACTGACAAGATTGACAAGGAAAAATCAACCTTGGATATGGGGACCACAACAGGCTGAAGCGTTCAGTAACTTGAAAAGGCTTTTGACGTCAGCGCCGATCCTCATACAGGCAGACTACTCCAAGCCATTCATCCTGCGCACAGATGCGAGCAACTATGCGATAGGCGCAGTGTTGCTTCAAGGTGAAAAGAATGAAGAACGACCCATTGAATTTGCCAGCCGTTTGTTATCAGCGGCTGAACGGAATTATTCGACCACGGAGCGGGAAGCTCTGGCGGTCGTCTGGGCAGTCGACCGTATGCGGGGTTACATTGATGGTCATCCAGTCGTTATAGCCAGTGATCACCAGCCCTTGAAATGGCTGCTGTCCTTGAAGTCACCTTCTGGTCGTTTAGTGCGTTGGGCATTAAAGCTGCAGGCCTATGACATCCGGTTTGAGTACACTCCCGGAAAGGTAAATGTAGTGGCCGACGCACTCAGCCGCCCTGTCTGTACAGATGAGTCTCGCGAATCCTGTGGAATATGTACTGTCATTATTGATTTACCTACGCGAGATCTCACGGAGCTACGTGCAGCACAAGAATCTGACCCAGATTTAATTAAAATTGTGAAGGAATTAGAGGATACAGAAGAAGTTGCGTCTCGCCGTTGGACAGAACGTGGTTATCTCATGGAACGCGGTATCCTTTATCGCTATAACCCAGATACGGACAACGAGTCGCCGCAATTAGTAATACCTGTAAGCATACGTGAAGGGATTCTAAGAGAATGTCATGATGCTCCAATTGCAGGTCATCCTGGTATAGAGAGAACATACCAGAAAATAGCTCAAAACTATTACTTCCCTGGCATGAGAAGAATAGTAACCGATTATGTAAAATCATGTTCCTCTTGTCAACGCTATAAAGCGACAAATGAAAAGCCACCTGGTCTGATTCAAACACCGATTTTAAACCAGCGCAATGAAGTCTTGGCTATCGACCTATTTGGACCACTGCCAGAGGGCGAAAACGGGGAAAAGTGGATCCTGTTAGTGGAAGATACCGCGACAAGATGGGTAGAATTGTATGCTCTCAAAGAAGCAACCTCTGTCGCCTGCGCGAAAGTACTCATAGAAGAGTATTTCCTTCGGTTCGGCTTACCACGTCGCATTATTTCGGACAATGGTGTCCAATTTGTTTCAGCGGTCATGCAGAAATGCATGTTCATTCTCGGCATTACACAAGACTTGATACCCTATTACCACCCAGAAGCCAATCCAGCTGAAAGGAAAAACCGGGATATGAAGACCCAATTGGCCCTGTTGGTTGGTACGGATCACCCTTCATGGCCTAAGCAGCTACCGATAGTACGGTTCAGTATGAACAGCGCGGTCTGTGAAACAACAGGGGTTACTCCTGCATATTTGACGTTTGCACGTGAGCTGAGGTCACCGTTAGAGGTGTACAATGATCCAAGGGCAGTCTTAGAGAAGGATAATTTTGTACCACAGATCACTCCTTACCTGACAAAATTTTTAAACTCCTTAAGTGAAGTCCGTGATAGAGTAGAAAAACTGCAGGACAGAAGGAAGACTTACGCTGATCGTTCGAGAAGAGTAGGAGAGGATTTTAAAGTAAATGACAAGGTTCTATTGGCTACCCATCAGCTGAGCGACGCCAGCAAGTCAAAGACTGCTAAGTTTTTCCCTAAAAGGGATGGGCCATATGTTGTGAAGAAGAAAGTGAGTCCAACAACATACCTAATCGCGTCTGATGATAATCCTGGTGAGATATTGGGCAAATTCCACGCTAATCAGCTCACCCCTTTTCGAGGACGAGTAGATGAACGCGCTCAGCCACTGGAGCCAAAGAAAAAGCGAGGCCGACCTCGTTTACAACCTATTCTTAATGATTTTAATGTAGGGCTAGACCACGATCGAGGGCGTAATCGTGATCTAGAGGGGGAGTATGTAGCGCGGCAACCCCACGACCATAGGTTTAATAATAATGTTGGTGTCACTGACTTGGGCGACCAATCACGCGCCGCGATTTCTCCCGCGCGCCCCGTTTCTGGCGCGGTTGTGGAGCAGGAGTCCCTCGCGGTCGCAGCGCCGCAAACAGCGCAGTCCAACCTCGATCCTTGTGCAACGCTACGCGTTTCAAGCCGCGCCCGGAAAGCGCCGGCCATCTTAGATCTTTAACTCTCTCATTTCTAGTAATAGTACGTTTTCGAGTCTGTTACTCATTTATTTTCTTGTTTTGCTTTTGTTCTCAAGTGTATTGGTAAATTAAAGTACAGTAAATTAACAAGGACTTTCAATCAGAGGCCCGAACCCCATGCCCGTCGGCTACAATTTATTTAAAAATCCCAAGCATTGTAACCCGTTAATTTCATGTATAGGTAAAAGTAGATCTAATAACTTACCGTATTCAACTACATATAATCGATATCGTTTACGACATCACTATTTTCTGAGTGAATAACAATATCTACCTACCACCGGACCGACCGTGCTACCCTCACCCGGTCGCAGTAAGCAGACTCGGCGAAAAGTCACGATAATTTACCCACAGTTCAGAATTGTAATTTCTTTGTCTCATCAAGTAATAATGTTTAAATCTAAGTTATATTATTAGTATACTATTGTCATGTTTTATCCCGCGCTTCAAATAGTCCTTGTATTATTGAGTGCATTACCTTTTAGTAGGTAAACAATAGTGGTATGCGTTTAGAGTCAATGTTACTAAGACTTTTGTGCTTGTGAATATCATTGTGTTTTTATGAACTTACTAGCTTTTGCCCGCGGCTTCGCCCGCGTAGATGTCGGAAAATATCCCATGGGAACGTTCATGTGGAAAACATAGGGCATATCCCTAACTTAGGAAATGCTGGGTTTCCCATACAAACTTTCATCCCTTTTATCACCCCTTGTAGGATAATGTTTTAAGACAAAAAGTAGCCCATGTCCTTTCCCAGGATGCTATCTATAGCCTTGCCAAATTTTATCGAAATCCGTGCAGTTTTGTAAATTTTAAAATCAACCCCTATTTTACCCCCTTAGGGGATGATTTTTCAAAAACGCTGAACCGCATATTTCTTAATTTCCTACCAATAGCATAAATTTGTTATCCCTAACTTAAGAAATACTGGGTTTCCCTTACAAACTTTCATCCCCTATATCACCCCCTGTAGTATTATTTTTGAAAAAAATAGTATCCTATGGCCTTCCCCTGGATGCTTTATAAAGCCTTGCCAAATTTTGTCGAAATCCATGCAGTTTTGTAAATTTTAAAATCAACCCCTATTTTACCCCCTTAGGGGATGATTTTTCAAAAACACTGAACCGCATATTTCTTTACTTCCTATCAAAAGCATACATTTTAATTTTCACATCCCTAACTTAAGAAATACTGAGTTTCCCATACAAACTTTCATCCCCTATATCACCCCCTGTAGGATTATTTTTGAAAAAAAAAGTAGCCTATGTCCGTCCCCAGGATACCATCTATAGCCTTGCCAAATTTTATCGAAATCCGTTCAGTGGTTTTGGCGTGAAAAGGTAACAGACAGACAGACAGACAGACAGACAGACAGACAGACAGACAGATAGACAGACAGACAGACAGACAGAGTTACTTTCGAATTTATAATATTAGTATGGATAGTATGGATAGTATGGATTGTGTAATGTTTATAGATTATTAATAATTAAACTCAGTGTAAAATGTTTGTAAAGGTAAGTTAGCCTAAGAACTTGTTATTATTATGGTTGTACACAATTAGAATAAGATCTTATTGTATGCACTTTGTAAAAATTATGTTAATTAAAGACTTTTAAAAATCAAAAAATCAAAAATGACCGACCAAGAAACCAGTAAGGTCCTTCTTGAGACGCATTTCCCAGATGGCAAACTCCTAGAGGACAGGACGTGGGAGGCTGAACCAGGATGGACCCCAACGGAACACGACTGGTCAAGAACACACAATATAGTTAGAAAAAGGATGGCAACACTAGCCAATGTCAACATCGGTCAGCAAATTTATATTTAATTTTTAATGTTTTTTCATATTTAAAAGTAACTAAATAATGTTTAAACAACTTGGTGAATCATATTATACTAGTGACAGTGTTATCTTAAGGTGATTCTGTGCATTAAGTTAGATGTGACGATCGCATTAGCTTGACTAAATAATCTGAAATTAATTTAACAAACCTATTATTATACAGTGAAATAGTGTACATAAAGACGGAAAGTACTTAATTTTGACTTATAATTAACAAGAACATATTTCAAAGAGTGATTTATACAATTTGGTAAATAAAAACCAGTTAGTGATTTAAATGTATTCTAGTTGTAGTGTAAACAAATAGCAGATGATGCATCACTTGTGGCATTGACCAATCACGAACGGCTGTAAAAAATATTTGACGCAAAAGTTTTCGTTCGGAAACGAAACTCAGCACATTCACGCAACTTGAACTCGAGTCTTTTAGCGCTTTGTTAAAGCAGGGTTGCCAAGTTATAAAAAAAAAAAAAAACTATTGATTGGCAGAAATAGATCCACCAACACCTACTTATTTTATTTGGAAAGCAAAATTTACTAAGCACTACTTTATACTACAAACGTGGCCACAAGATGTCTGTCCTAGTAGTATGTTACAAATGTAAAAACTCGGTAGACATAAAAAGAACGGCATTATGCTCGGCCTGTAACTACAGATTTGAACCAGATTGTGACGGTTATCCAGCACAAACATATAAGCTAATGGACAAAGAATCAAAGAACAAATGGCGCTGCAGGACATGTATTAGGAAAATGGCTACTAGCTCTGCGGATACATCGCATGTTAATGTACTTAGTAGTCCAACAACAATATGCAACAAGATAAATAATGTCACATTTAGAAACAAAACAAGTAAAGCTACTTTTCCAACTGAAAACTCATTTGAAGCATTATCGGAACTGTCAGAAAATGAGGATGAACATACGTCATTTATTTCAACGTCTTCATATGCTATGAACAGAAGTTATCCTGAAATACACAGGCCAAATGATGAAGTTGATGAATTGAAGAATAAAATAAGTAAACTTGAAGAAAATTTAAAAATAGCTGAAAATGAAATAAAAAGATTACTATTAGAAAATAGCACGCAAGCTGAACAAATTAATCACTACAAATCAACAGTTAACAAACTGAAACATGTTTGTACAAGTACGCTTAAGAAGAAGTCCATTGCAAAATCAAAACGTAAAAGCCTAGTAAGATCTCAGCTTGCTTTTCTAAACAAGCAAGAAAGTCCTAATCAAAAGACAGAATTAAAAAAAACATCATCTAGCCCACAAACGTGCAACAAACAACTGAACGAGGATATTCCAAGATCATCCACATTGGTATTTTACCCAGACACAGAGGGCGCTACAGTTTCTCAAGTCGTGCAAGATTCAGCAGAATGTAGTCAACATAAAATTATGGGTAATAGAAACAGAACATACTCCAAAATTTGTATAATTAGTGATAATAATGTAAATAGTATTCTAGAAACTGCTGAAAATGTTTTCCCAAATAATAAAATTTGTCATTACTGTCTGCCAAATGCAGGGATATCCGAACTCTTATCAGGGCTCGATTTAAAACTTATGAATTACACTTTGAAAGATTATTGTATTATTTTATTAGGTGAAAGAGACTTTGTCGTTTCTAAAAACTATAAAACATTGGTAAATCACATAAAATGTAAGCTCGAAAAAATAACACATACTAATGTTATTTTATGTGCTCCAAATTTTAAACTTAATGATAACGTAATGTTGTTTAATAATAGAATAGAAGCGTTCAACCACATTTTATATTTGAGTAATAAGAAGTTTGATTATGCGTATACGTTGGACACTAATAAATATTTGAGTTATACTTATGATATGTTCTCTAAATTTACAGGTAAAGTTAATAATATTGGTATCGGAAAAATATTTCATAAATTAAAAAATTATATACACTACTTAAGCACATTTTACGAAAACAATTATAAGAATGAAGATACTACGCATATAGAAAATAGCAATAAGATCAGTCAATGGAAACCGGGCACCATTCCTTACTATTTTAAAAAACTAAAAGATGCTCAATCAAATAGACCTTGCAATAAATCGGAAACACAGATCCATCAATGCTCATTTTCTAGTGATACTTGCTCTCCAACCCTTACATTGCAAAGTCAGAATATAGATAATACATCTACCCCACAAGCAGCAAAACAGCTTTTTCGTGGCTAAACATATTAACATTTTTCACCAAAACATTAATGGCCTTATCTCTAAGTCAGACCTTTTAACGTTAGCTCTTGAGAATGAACAAAACCCTATCAATGTGCTATGCATAACTGAACATAACATGATAGAAACGGACAAAAGCATACTAAATATCAGTAACTATAAACTAGCTTCTTGTTTCTGTAGGAAGAACCGGCGTGGTGGGTCTTGTATCTTAATAGAAAAATCGCTACAATATGAACCAATAAAAGATTTTAGTAATTACTCACTTGAAAATATCATCGAATGTTCTGGTATTGAGTTACTAGACCACAAAATATACGTTTTATGCATCTACAGGCCTCCAAGGCCAAATACAGATGATATAAATATATTCTTTAGAAACCTACACTCCCTCCTTAGTCGATTTTGTTACGGTAAAAAGAAAGTTATAATTTGTGGCGACTTTAATATAAATTTGCTTAAGAAAACTTACGATGCAACTGAATTTATGCAAATTCTGCATAGTTACAATTTAAAATTAGGCATCAACGAACCAACACGGTTATCAAGCAAAACATGCATTGATAATATAATATTTAATATTAAGGGATGTTCCGCAAAAGTTATTGAATTTGCACTTTCTGATCACACTGCTCAGTTGCTCACATGTCCAGTAAAATCTAGTTTCCTCCTTAAATCGTGGAACATAGAAAAAAGAGACTACTCCAAAGAAAACATTCGTAAATTCAAAGAATGCATAAATTCTCTTCATTTTAATAACGTTTTTGACAATACAGATCCAAACCTGGCATTTGATGAGTTTTATGAATTATTCCACCTATTCTATAATCTTTGCTTCCCCATTATACAGATAAGAATATCAACCAGATCTCGCCCTCGGTGGATTACAAAAGGTCTTAGAGTGTGTTGTAAACGTAAGAGGCAACTTTTATGGGACTACAGGAAAAAACCTACAGAAAATAATAAAACTAAATTCATAACTTTATCCTCACGATTAAATCAGATCATTAAGTTAACGCAAAAGTCTCGCAATGATGATTACATAAAAACTGCCCGAAACAAATCGCAAGCTACTTGGAAGATTATAAATGCCAATAAACTAAACATACCACAGGATCATATACAACAGATTACTGTAGATGGTAATATAATAACTGACCCAAAACAGATTGCGAACTGTTTCAATAATTTCTTCATCAATAAAACTAAAACTTCCATACCAAATCATTCAAGATGCCGAATCCCGTTCGAACCAAACTCAATGTTTATGCGTCCAACTATACCAGAAGATATAGACAAAATAATTAGAGCCCTAAAGAACACAAATAGTACTGGATATGACGATATAGCAGCAAAAGTTTTAAAACACGTATCCCTTAAGTTATCATTTATACTTAGTCATATAATAAATTTATGTATAACAAATGGAGTCTACCCAGAAAAATTAAAATTAACTCTGATCAAACCTTTATTTAAAAATAGAAATAAAAATGACATGAGCTGCTATCGTCCAATAGCGCTTGTACCAGTCATATCAAAGATATTCGAGAAAGTGATCCATGATGGTATTTATAGTTACTTTGAAAGGAAAAATTTACTTTGTAAAGAACAGTTTGGCTTTCGTAAAAATAAATCAATTAATATAGCAGTATATAATTTTCTCCACGACATATTAACCCACATGGATAGAGGTAAACAAACGTGTGCACTGTTTATGGACCTCAAAAAGGCTTTCGACTACGTGGACCACAAAAACCTCTTAAATAAATTATACGCTTATGGTGTCAGAGGAAACATTTATGACCTGATAAAATCTTACTTAAGTAATAGAACGCAAATAACACAAATAACAAGGATATGTCCCTATGTGAAAAAAATGATAACTTATTCATCCTCATGTAGACAGGTTACATCTGGCGTTCCACAAGGAAGTGTATTGGGTCCACCTCTTTTTATAATATACGTCAATGATCTTCCACAAGCGACAAAATACAACACAATCCTATTTGCTGATGATAGTACAGTGCTGTTCACAGGAGAGAATAAATCACACATGGAACCTGAGATAAATATGACTTTAGATAACATTATAAACTGGTTGGCATCAAACAATTTACACATTAATCTCGACAAAACAAATTTCATGACATTCAGAAGTAGAGTAAGTAAAATAGCAAACATGAACATAAATTACCGAAATAATAAGATCCAAGAAGTTGACGTTACGAGATTTCTGGGTATGAATATAGATAATAATTTGAATTTTAAAGAACATATCCATACATTATGCACTAAATTGAATACCTTCTCTTATGCATTGTTTAAACTTAAACAAACGGTCAGTACGTCTACAGTCCTTGCAGCCTACAACGGCTATGTTGCACCTATTCTAAAGTATTGTGTTATTTTTTGGGGTAATTCTACTAATAAAGAAGCGGTATTTAAAGCCCAGAAGAAATGTATACGAGCCATAACTAGTATAAAAGTAACTGACAGCTGCAGACCATCATTTTTAAATTTAAATATTCTTACGTTGCCATGTATATATATATTGGAGGTTATAATGTTCGTTAGGAAAAATATAAACTACTTTAATAGGTTACATAGCAAAAGATACAAATTCAATATATGTTTACCGATAAATAAAACAGCGCTATTAAATAAAAGTATATTATGTATGGCTCCACGCATATATAACCATTTACCAAATTCACTTCTGGAGATAAGTGATATAAATATATTTAAAAGCAATATAAAAACACTGTTACTAAAAAAAGCATATTACTCTGTCAATGAATATTTACAGGATAAACTTATATAAGTAATGTTGCTCCATATAATATTTTAAATCATGTCTTTCTTTTGTTTTGAATTTTATTACTGTTAAATTATTTTTATTATAACTGTGTATTTGCATGCCTTATGGTAGGTTATGGTTAATGAACTGTATTGCTTGTTTAAGACCTTTTCTTGTGTACCCATTTCCGCAAATTAATAAATGAAATGAAATGAAAATGAAATAGTAACAGGAGACCGAATAAAGTGGGCTATAGACTCCTTTCAGCCATATAAGTCCGCAGGGCTAGACGGCATCTTCCCAGCCCTACTGCAGTGGGGAGTGGATGTTTTGACACCATGGCTAGTGGAGATCTATAGAGCCTGCATAGCACTCAGGTACATACCTTTCGTATGGCGGGAAGTAAAAGTCATTTTTATACCCAAACCTGGAAAACCTGATTATACACAGCCTAAGGCTTATAGGCCCATAAGCCTCACATCATTTCTACTGAAAACCCTTGAGAGACTCTGTGATAGACACATCCGTGACGGACCTCTTCGGGTAAAACCACTTCATAAACAACAGCATGCGTACTCCACTGGCAGGTCAACGGAATCTGCACTGCACAGTGTAGTTTCCAAGATTGAATGCGCGGTGGACCACAAGTGCTCATCACTGGCCGCCTTCATTGATATAGAGGGCGCCTTCGACAAAACCATGTTCAACAGCATCAACATGGCCCTCGACAGACATGGCATACATTCGACTTTGAGAGGCTGGATCACTAACATGCTCAAGATGAGAGCTGTGCAAGTGACAGTGAACGACACCACAAGGGCTGTCGTAGCAATGGGCTGCCCGTAAGGGGGCGTCCTCTCCCCGCTACTATGGAACCTGGTCGTAGACAGCCTCATTAAAACCCTGAACGACAAAGGATACTTCACCGTAGGCTACGCCGAAGACTTAACTATAATAATAAATGGTACCCATGAAAATACCATATGCAACCTCATGCGCCAAGCTTTGAAAATAGTAGAAGACTGGTGCAATAAACACCAATTATCAGTGAACCCTACAAAAACCGAGCTGGTTCTCTTTACAAAAAAGAGGAAGCTGACTACTTTACAACTACCGCGTTTCTTTGGAACTACCCTAAGTCTATCAACTGAAACCAAATACCTGGGCATCTTTTTGGATAAACAGTTGAATTGGGCGAAACATATCAACTACATCACTACAAAAGCCAGTATATCCCTGTGGCAGTGCAAACGACTGCTCGGCAGGAATTGGGGCATTAGCCCCAAGGTCACCTACTGGCTATACACCACAGTAATCCGACCAATCATCACATATGGCTCGCTAGTCTGGTGGCCCAGGACAGACCTAAGTACAGCCCAAAAAGATCTCGAGAAACTGCAACGGTTCGCTTGCGTAGCAGTAACTAGCTGCATGAAAACAGCACTACTTTCAGAGGCATTATAGTATAACACTCACGGAAGAACGGTGTGATTACTCAGGCCTGCATGAGTTGAGAGTATACACCGATGGATCAAAGACTGACTCCGGAACCGGGGTCGGAGTCTTCTCACACGATCTCAACATTAATATATCCAGCCCGCTTGGGAGTATTTAACACTGTCTACCAGGCGGAGTGTGTAGGCATCATACAAGCGTGCTATGCCATAGAAGCTAGGAGAGTCACGGATACGAATATACGTATACTCTCGGACAGTGCCTCGGTGCTCCAATCCTTACGGAAAAGATACATTACCTCGAGATTAATACAAGAATGTCACAACGCACTCGAACGAGTAACGGTTGTTAACCGAAACACAGTGACACTGCAATGGATAAAAGGACACAGTGGATCACTGGGTAACGACGCAGCTGACGAACTAGCTAGGAGAGCATCTAGCACGTCTGTCTGTGGGCCTGAGTCAATCGTGCCCATTCCCTTCAACCAGTTACGCAGGTGGCTACAGGACCTCACCCATACACAAGCAGAGAGTTGGTGGTCCTCGACATCAGGCTGCAGGCAATCCAGGGAGGCTATGCCCTCCCTGGACGGTACGCTTACTAGACGGTTATTACGTTTGGACAGGAACGGGCTGCGCCTGGTGACGGGGACCATCACGGGACACTGCTCATTAAACAAACACTTCCATACAATAGGAATAACGGACAGTCCCCTGCGCAGGCCCTGCGTGGAGGCTGAGGAGACCATTGCGCATGTGCTCTTTGAATGCATAGGCGTTACCCAGATTAGAACATAAACTCTTGGAATACCCCGATCTTTCACAGATGTTCTTAATAGACCCAGAGATTTGATTAACTTCTGGAGGGAGGTGGGCTGGTTGGAATAACCCACGAAGGCCGCCATGGCTCACGCACAATGGTCCACATAAAGGACTAAGTGCGGAAACCAAATCCTTAACATAGAACATAGAACACAAATGGGGCATGATTTCCTGCTCATGCACGGCAATGCCCGGGCACACACGGCGAGAACGGTAGCAGCTTGGTTACATACACACAATGTTAGGGCCTTAGACTGGACTGCTCAATCGCAACGGATTTTGATGCGGTTTTTTTTAATAAATAGAGTGATTCAACAGGAAGGTTTATATGTGAAAAGGTTATAAGAATCCTTTGTTAATAAACGTGTGACTGGAACGTTAACCTACCTACAATACGTTTTATTTACTTTATTCCTTCAGACTTATAGTTATACATTAAACAGATCGATGCAATAAATATCTAGTTGAAGCCTAACTTCTGATTTCTCTAATAATCTATATAAATAAAAAGAGAAGTCCTGACTGACTGACTGACTCATCAACGTCCAGCACCAACCCTTGGACCTAGAAAGCTGAAATTTTGCACAGAGGTTTCCTTTACAATGTAGATAAGGAATAAGGAAGGAATTCTCGGTAGTATGTTCCCGCGGGATATTCTCCGACAACCACGCGGGCGAAGCCGCTGGCAAAAGCTAGTAGCTAATGAAATAACTCAAAAAATATAGAATGTTAGAAGTAAGTAAATATTTAACTCTAAGTCTTAGCTATATTCTACAAAATTACCTAGACCTTTAAATTATTTAGACCAACTCGTTTCACCTGTGGAGACACCATAATTTGAATCTCTTATTGACACCTCTAGCTTTTTCCCAATTCCTTTACAGGGGGGACGGTCGCGCAGCGGGTGGTTCTCGGCGCAGGTGTAGGGTGGGGGTACGACACTATACGGGACAATAGGCGAATTTTCCCGTTTTTCGATGTATTTTTTAGGCTTTCTCCACAAATAAGCGTCTTGCATACACAACGATTACTCTGAAATACAACCAGTGAGAGCCGGCAGACCAACTCGTTTCACCTGAGGAGACACTATACTTCGAATGGGTACTAAAACTGACCATTTCTCTTATCGTTTTTTTTTCCGCAACAATGTTGCGCGCATCATAGCTCTGAAATGCAACCACTGAGAGCCGGCAGACCAACTTGTTTCATCTGCGGAGACGCCATACTTTGAATGTGTACCAAAACTGACCATTTCTCTGATCGTTTTTTTTTCGCAACTATGACGCCTCTTGTAAGCGCTTTATCTCGAAGTTGCAACCACTCAGAGCCAGTGTTGCCACAACTGAGTTCCCAAAAGGTACATATCCAGCGCTGAAAACGTACATTTTGGGTTAAAAAGGTACATTAGCAATGGTTTTACTAAAATCACTCACTACTGCTTCTCTCGCTCTTTCGCAATATTCATTGCGAGACAGGGAGACACTGCCTGCTCGCCAGCAGAAGTTCTATTTTTTGGATTCTAGGTGTGAGAAAACTTACTTACTTAACTAATATTATAAAAATCTCGTGTCACTGTGTTTGTGGTCGCACTCCTCCGAAACGGCTCGACCGATTTTTTTATGTTTTTTTTATGCATATTTGGTAGGTATGAGAATAGTCTTAAAGTATATTTCATACCGTTAAAAAGAAAAAAAAAATAAGAAAAAATTAAATCGTAATTTTGACAGGATAAAGTCTGGCGGGTCAGCTAATATTATATAAAAACATCCCCGAGTTATATGATTGAGTGACTCATTGAATTCTTTCGGAGGATGCGTTATGGTAGCCCGCGAAATTCAAATTTGATTATGTTTTTTGCAATTTGCAGGTCAGTGTCAGGTTGTATGTTGATTAAAATATGGTTCGCGGGCGTAACTAATATGGTTTTACAGAATTATAATAATTAGAATCAGCAATACAACTCCATAAGTTAGAATTTTCCGCAAACCTCATGATTTCATGAAATCGCTAGATTTGAGGTCAATTGTAACTTATGGAGTTGTATTGCTGATTCTAATAATTATAATTCTGTTAAACCATATTAGTTACGGCCGCGAATCATATTTTAATCAACATACAACCTGACACTGACCTGCAAATTGCAAAAAACGTAAGAAATTTTGAATTTCGCGGGCTACCCTAGCGCTTTCGCTTTAAGGTGATTGCGCTGTGTAGCCCGCGAAATTCGATTTTTTTTTGGGTTTTTCGCAATTTGCAGGTCCGTGTCAGGTTGTATTTTGATCAAAGTATGATACGCGGCAATAAAACTTATGTATTTATATAAGTTTACCTATAAAAATCATCAGTACATCTCTCTAAGTTAAATTTCGTGCAGATTCGTTAGATTTCGTTCGTTTGACGAATCTGCACGAAATCTAACTGAGAGATGTATTGATGATTTTCATGGTTAAAATTACGTGAATACATATGTTTTATTGCCGCGTATCTTATTTTGATCAAGATACAACATGACACAGACCTGCAAATTGCAAAAATCCAAAAACAAATTCATTTCGCGGGCTACACAGCGCAATCACCTTAAAAATACAAAACAAAATGTACCTATCAAAACTATCCTCTTTGCAAACAAGCGTGCCCTGTGAGTAGAGTAGTTACAGAGTAGTGTGTTCTGTATCGTATCTGTCTGTGTCTGTGGTCACTTGGCCGCTTGGTGAACGTGCCGCGCCCGGCCGGTCAGATACGAGTCAGATACACGATACAATGTTCATTGCCTACTCTCGGCGGAAGCGAGACAGAGCTACTTCCTATTCCTACATTACGTACAGACGCCAGCAGGTCAAGCCATCCGAAACTGTCAAATTTTCCCAATCAACCTTGAGCCTAATTCTTCAGCGATAAAGTTGAAAATCTATTAAAGAAATTTGACAGATTGTAGTAGCATGATGTGCTGACGTCTGTACATAGGTCTGTGACTTCACAGGCCACCGGTACTTAGGACCGAAGATCTATATTGTTTTCTCGTTTTGGCGGCGGTTTCAATTTTGGATGTTAAGTTGAAAAGGTACGTAAACTGAACCCCATTACACATTACACATGGGAGGCTTAAAAAGTACGTCAAATGTGTAAAATGTACGCTAACGGCAACGCTGCTCAGAGCAGGCAGACCGACCGCGACGTCATTCACATTAGGAATTTAGTTCCTAATGTGTCGATAGATGGCGTTGTACGTTTAGTACTCTCCGCTGAATCGCGGTGTTATGACTCCGACAAAACATACCTCTTCGTGTATTTTAAAATAAATTGTATTCGTCAAGTAAACATTGGTTTTTGTTCTAGACCGAGAGGTGACAGAATTTTCATAACAATCATGGATAATTGGATACGGTTAGATTTACTTCTAAGAACCGTATGTATCCAATTATTAGGCATGGGTTCGATATATCAAAACGTAACTTATATCGGATATGTGTTTATTATCATACCATATCGATATCTAAATATACATAACCGTTTTCACAAAAACTTTATCGAGCTATGGTTTATCGAAAGCGCAACAACGAGAACGAACTACGAATAATATCGAATAAGTAATAACGAACAAAACGCAAACTTCACACATCACGAGGATATGACATCGACGGTTTTTATTCGCTTTGTCTCTGTCTTACCATTCAATGTTTTACTGGCGTAAAAGTGATGAAGCGAATATTACGTAACTTCGGCTAGTGATTGGTTATTTCGTTATTAATAGTGCGTGCGTAATATCTATATCCTAACGCACTAGCAATAAGGTCTAGTTTCTATTTATTTAGTTACAACAAAGATTCCATAAGTTAGCAACTTTCCGGCGGCTACTCGATATCAGGGAGAAATTCATTCTTTAAACTAGACCTACGCTCAATAGATTTAAGGTTGAATTTATTTTGTTGGAATAAGAATTGCATCGAATGAATTTTGATTTGTATTTTTTAGACAGTTTTGTTTTGAGTTGCACTTGACCTTGGTGACACGTGCCTTTCCTTCTTTGCCTTTTTTTAGTTTTATAGTTTGTATTTTGGTACATAGTGTAAATAAAAAGTAATAAGTATAAAACTTTTAGTGAGTACCTATTAAATTACTTAACTTTTAGTGTGTGTGTAAAACTTTTAAATTAATAGCTATCGGTCTAGGCTGTGCGTTTGTCGTTAGTTTGCGTTTCATTCGTTTCAGTTACTTGTGCAAATCGTACGACTGATATCGATATCTGAAAACGGTTTTCGATATCGATATGAAAACTGAATATCGGTTACATATCCGTTAGCAACTAAATACGAAAACGCCCATGTCTACCAATTATCCATGATCGTATGAGAAGAGGTATGTTTTGTCGGAGTCATAACACCGCGATTCAGCGGAGAGTACTAAACGTACAACGCCATCTATCGACACATTAGGAACTAAATTATTCTTGTAAAGTATGGATCTAATCACAAGATTGTACAGCGCAGCGTGACGTCATGTCATTGTGATGCGTAGTTCGTATGTGGCGATGTATCTACATCGCCACATACGAACTACGCACCTCATGAGTTCATGAAATTGCTAGATTTGAGGCAAAGAGTAAAGTAAGTATAGAGAGAATTTGAGGTAAATGCTAACTTATGGAGTTGTATTGCTGATTCTAATGATTATAATTCTGTAAAGCTATATTAGCTACGGCCGCGAATCATATTTTAATCAACATACAAGCTCACACTGACCTAGGGTTGCCAACCGTACTCTAAAATAGAGTATTTTACTCTTTTTCTTGTAGGTGTACTCTAGAATCTATAACACTAATAGAGTACGCTAAAATACTCTTTTAACATAAATTGACGTTTTTGTCAGCCATGAAAGTGAAGTGGCAAGAAGAGCTGAACAAGGGCTTCATTAAAATTGATTAAAAATCAGCTCCTGATCCTATATCAACTTAGAATTGGGATGTTTGGAGTCATAAAATTCTTTTAAAAACAAGTAGTAAAAAATTGTTATGTAAAGTGCTAAAAAATACATTTTTATTTGATTGGCCAGTGGGTCGTCTTAGGGTTCAATAAATGGTAGGTACTCTTTTTAATAATCTGTACTCTTTATTGACGCTCTCTAAAATCAAATATACTCTACTTCTTCTACAAAAAGTAACCCTACACTGACCTACAAATTGCAAAAAATGTAAGAAATTTTGAATTTCGCGGGCTACCTTGGCGCATCAACCTTAATCAATTATTACCAAGCCCAGTCCATAATAGCGTAGTTCACCCTAACTGAATCAGTTTGACGGTGCGAGTGGGATAGAGTTGGCACCCGGCGCGGCAAAGTGGGGGCAAAATATGAATTTGAGCTGAGGTATTTATTACACGCTCATAAAGCATATTTCTATTTACCTAAACGGTATACGCACATTGTCGTGGAGTTGTGGATACCAGCCCAACCTATTACCTAAACGGTGCAATTTTTTCGTTTTTTTAGTGATATACAAATTCAAGCGAATTTATCAGAAGTCATGTGTTTCAGAGATCCAGCAAACACGTAAACGTTACCCCAGCAGGATCTTGAATATCTTCGCAACCATTAAATATACAAATACAAATTAATACTAATTTATCTATTAAATTGAAATAACGATATTCGACATTTTCTGACTGCGGTAACGCACACGTAACGTTGCGCGGTTATTGATAGCGGTGATTATAGTAGTGATCAAATAATAGGCGTGTGCTTCGGTGGTAGGGTTTATTGTTGTCTGGGCTCGGGCGCGCGCGGCTGCGGGGCGGCCAGGTGCGCCACCACGACGTGCGAGTGCGGGGGGCGCGTCAGCAGGCGCGGCGCGGGCCCCTGCGCGGGCGCCGCGGGCCCCGCGCGCCGCACGGCGACCTGCTGCAGCTGCAGCTTGCGCACGGGCGGCGCGGGCTCGCCAGCGCTGCCGCCGGCGCCGCTCTGCGCCAACAGACACTCGGTTATAATTATCATGTATACATACTGTAACAAATCTACAGGCCTACTGAAATAAAAGGGGCAAAACAAATCGATTTGAACAATATATTAAAGGAAAGATAAAAAATACAGAACTGACAGATTTAGAAAACACACCTAACACGCACACGCTTGAAGGACAACTAGAAAGGAATTTGTCCAAACTGAGAACCACTCTAAATAAAAAGATTATGGCCTTAAAATATATTCATAAATTATAAAATATTTTTTTAACTTTTCTTGGTTCACTTGATCGAAATCATTACTGGGGTTAATATTTAGTATTTAATTAGTTATTTATTCGATCTCAATGCATAAGGCATGTTTTAGTGAAAGCAGTGTTGCCAATTTTAAGAACCTCACCATAATCTTGCCATAATCAGTCCTAGAATAAGGGCAGACGCTGAGTTTTAAAAATAATTTCAACTATGACATTTTTCCTCTTTATTAATATTTTTATTTTTAATTAAAGAAAAAAAAGAGTGTTTATTGTGACTTGCACAGGAAGATCAAACTAAAAACACAATAGGACTAAAGACTATAGGAGTCTTTTGATCTCCTCCTATCTCAGAGTGTTTATTGTGACTTGCACAGGAAGATCAAACTAAAAACACAATAGGACTAAAGACTATAGGAGTCTTTTGATCTCCTCCTATCTCAGAGTGTTTATTGTGACTTGCACAGGAAGATCAAACTAAAAACACAATAGGACTAAAGACTATAGGAGTCTTTTGATCTCCTCCTATCTAAGAGTGTTTATTGTGACTTGCACAGGAAGATCAAACTAAAAACACAATAGGACTAAAGACTATAGGAGTCTTTTGATCTCCTCCTATCTCAGAGTGTTTATTGTGACTTGCACAGGAAGATCAAACTAAAAACACAATAGGACTAAAGACTATAGGAGTCTTTTGATCTCCTCCTATCTAAGAGTGTTTATTGTGACTTGCACAGGAAGATCAAACTAAAAACACAATAGGACTAAAGACTATAGGAGTCTTTTGATCTCCTCCTATCTCAGAGTGTTTATTGTGACTTGCACAGGAAGATCAAACTAAAAACACAATAGGACTAAAGACTATAGGAGTCTTTTGATCTCCTCCTATCTCAGAGTGTTTATTGTGACTTGCACAGGAAGATCAAACTAAAAACACAATAGGACTAAAGACTATAGGAGTCTTTTGATCTCCTCCTATCTCAGAGTGTTTATTGTGACTTGCACAGGAAGATCAAACTAAAAACACAATAGGACTAAAGACTATAGGAGTCTTTTGATCTCCTCCTATCTCAGAGTGTTTATTGTGACTTGCACAGGAAGATCAAACTAAAAACACAATAGGACTAAAGACTATAGGAGTCTTTTGATCTCCTCCTATCTCAGAGTGTTTATTGTGACTTGCACAGGAAGATCAAACTAAAAACACAATAGGACTAAAGACTATAGGAGTCTTTTGATCTCCTCCTATCTCAGAGTGTTTATTGTGACTTGCACAGGAAGATCAAACTAAAAACACAATAGGACTAAAGACTATAGGAGTCTTTTGATCTCCTCCTATCTCAGCATGATGCTGCGACATAACACAATAGGACTAAAGACTATAGGAGTCTTTTGATCTCCTCCTATCTCAGCATGATGCTGCGACATAACACAATAGGACTAAAGACTATAGGAGTCTTTTGATCTCCTCCTATCTCAGAGTGTTTATTGTGACTTGCACAGGAAGATCAAACTAAAAACACAATAGGACTAAAGACTATAGGAGTCTTTTGATCTCCTCCTATCTCAGCATGATGCTGCGACATAACACAATAGGACTAAAGACTATAGGAGTCTTTTGATCTCCTCCTATCTCAGCATGATGCTGCGACATAACACAATAGGACTAAAGACTATAGGAGTCTTTTGATCTCCTCCTATCTCAGCATGATGCTGCGACATAACACAATAGGACTAAAGACTATAGGAGTCTTTTGATCTCCTCCTATCTCAGAGTGTTTATTGTGACTTGCACAGGAAGATCAAACTAAAAACACAATAGGACTAAAGACTATAGGAGTCTTTTGATCTCCTCCTATCTCAGCATGATGCTGCGACATAACACAATAGGACTAAAGACTATAGGAGTCTTTTGATCTCCTCCTATCTCAGCATGATGCTGCGACATAACACAATAGGACTAAAGACTATAGGAGTCTTTTGATCTCCTCCTATCTCAGCATGATGCTGCGACATAACACAATAGGACTAAAGACTATAGGAGTCTTTTGATCTCCTCCTATCTCAGCATGATGCTGCGACATAACACAATAGGACTAAAGACTATAGGAGTCTTTTGATCTCCTCCTATCTCAGAGTGTTTATTGTGACTTGCACAGGAAGATCAAACTAAAAACACAATAGGACTAAAGACTATAGGAGTCTTTTGATCTCCTCCTATCTCAGAGTGTTTATTGTGACTTGCACAGGAAGATCAAACTAAAAACACAATAGGACTAAAGACTATAGGAGTCTTTTGATCTCCTCCTATCTCAGCATGATGCTGCGACATAACACAATAGGACTAAAGACTATAGGAGTCTTTTGATCTCCTCCTATCTCAGCATGATGCTGCGACATAACACAATAGGACTAAAGACTATAGGAGTCTTTTGATCTCCTCCTATCTCAGCATGATGCTGCGACATAACACAATAGGACTAAAGACTATAGGAGTCTTTTGATCTCCTCCTATCTCAGAGTGTTTATTGTGACTTGCACAGGAAGATCAAACTAAAAACACAATAGGACTAAAGACTATAGGAGTCTTTTGATCTCCTCCTATCTCAGCATGATGCTGCGACATAACACAATAGGACTAAAGACTATAGGAGTCTTTTGATCTCCTCCTATCTCAGCATGATGCTGCGACATAACACAATAGGACTAAAGACTATAGGAGTCTTTTGATCTCCTCCTATCTCAGCATGATGCTGCGACATAACACAATAGGACTAAAGACTATAGGAGTCTTTTGATCTCCTCCTATCTCAGAGTGTTTATTGTGACTTGCACAGGAAGATCAAACTAAAAACACAATAGGACTAAAGACTATAGGAGTCTTTTGATCTCCTCCTATCTCAGAGTGTTTATTGTGACTTGCACAGGAAGATCAAACTAAAAACACAATAGGACTAAAGACTATAGGAGTCTTTTGATCTCCTCCTATCTCAGCATGATGCTGCGACATAACACAATAGGACTAAAGACTATAGGAGTCTTTTGATCTCCTCCTATCTCAGCATGATGCTGCGACATAACACAATAGGACTAAAGACTATAGGAGTCTTTTGATCTCCTCCTATCTCAGCATGATGCTGCGACATAACACAATAGGACTAAAGACTATAGGAGTCTTTTGATCTCCTCCTATCTCAGAGTGTTTATTGTGACTTGCACAGGAAGATCAAACTAAAAACACAAAAGGACTAAAGACTATAGGAGTCTTTTGATCTCCTCCTATCTCAGCATGATGCTGCGACATAACACAATAGGACTAAAGACTATAGGAGTCTTTTGATCTCCTCCTATCTCAGCATGATGCTGCGACATAACACAATAGGACTAAAGACTATAGGAGTCTTTTGATCTCCTCCTATCTCAGCATGATGCTGCGACATAACACAATAGGACTAAAGACTATAGGAGTCTTTTGATCTCCTCCTATCTCAGCATGATGCTGCGACATAACACAATAGGACTAAAGACTATAGGAGTCTTTTGATCTCCTCCTATCTCAGAGTGTTTATTGTGACTTGCACAGGAAGATCAAACTAAAAACACAATAGGACTAAAGACTATAGGAGTCTTTTGATCTCCTCCTATCTCAGAGTGTTTATTGTGACTTGCACAGGAAGATCAAACTAAAAACACAATAGGACTAAAGACTATAGGAGTCTTTTGATCTCCTCCTATCTCAGCATGATACTGCGACATTCTTCTGCTTTTAATTTCTTCTTGTATTGTATTTCTTCTTGAGTTTTATTTTTTGTACATGGTGGTGCACACATACATGGTGGTGCACACATACATGGTGGTGCACACATACATGGTGGTGCACACATACATGGTGGTGCACACATACATGGTGGTGCACACATACATGGTGGTGCACACATACGTGGTGGTGCACACATACATGGTGGTGCACACATACATGGTGGTGCACACATACGTGGTGGTGCACACATACATGGTGGTGCACACATACGTGGTGGTGCACACATACATGGTGGTGCACACATACATGGTGGTGCACACATACATGGTGGTGCACACATACATGGTGGTGCACCCATACGTGGTGGTGCACACATACATGGTGGTGCACACATACATGGTGGTGCACACATACATGGTGGTGCACACATACATGGTGGTGCACACATACATGGTGGTGCATGCATGTGTTTAAAGTTTTTTGCATTAATTATTAACTATAATTATCATTATCATTATTATCACCCCTGTCGCCACCTAAGGAGCGGCCAACTAGTTCCGCGCGCACTATAGTCACGCTCTAATAAATAACTAATAATTTTTGACCGAGTGTCGACTCGTTCAAAGTTATTTGTTGTAATAATTTCATCGTAAAAACGACGAATGAATTATAGACTAACCCTCTTACTAATAAAACACGGAATAAAGTTATATCAGGAATAACAAAGGAATAACCATACATTTTCAAAGGGTTTTTGGAATAACTTTATTCTGTGTTTATTTGTAAGACGGTTAATGTTACCTCAAAGATACGAATTATGAATACATTCCTTTTTAGGGTTCCGTACCAAAATGGTAAAAAAGGAACCCTTATGGTGTCACTCAGTCTGTCTGTCTGTCTGTCACAGCTGGATATCTCAAGAACTACTAATGCTATCAACTTGATATTTAGAATAGTTTTCGATGACGTTTACCCAACTATTTTGCAAATAAGAAAGAAATTAAAATATTAATGTTTTTTTTTTTGCAACAGGGACTGAAAGGGTCTTAAAAAATCAAAGTGGGGCTACTAGGGCATGTGGGGTATCATACGAAAGAGCGCTGTTTGCATATTCTTAAACATTTTTTTTCTTTTTTTTTAGGCTGCATAGTTTTCGACTTCTGATGAAAAATGTAAAAAAAAATACCGTCCCCCGTCCCCCCCCTTATCTCCGAAGTTTGCAAAGAGAAAAATCTGAAATTATTCTATGTGATAGAAGTTTATGTAAACATTACAGGAAAAATAAAACGATGTCTCTAAATAGCACACTTTTTCAGAAATCGGAACGGAACCCTCGGTGCGCGAGTCCGACTCGCTCTTGACCGGTTTTTTTTACAGTGACATTAATTTTCTCGTTATTCACTTTATTCTTATATTGAAAAAAATATTTTCAGATCAGTTTAATGGTACTTATATAATTTTTTCGGTAGCACTTTACATCCGTGGTGTGATTTTATTGACGTCATAACCCGCGGAACAACATGACGGTTCGGACGACACCTCGTTTGTCAAAATATAAGTACAGATAGCGCGCGAGTTGAATGCAGAGCTTAGGAATGCGGTAGTGCTGTGACCTAATTATAATTATTGATGACCACAATGAGTAATGAATGTCGATAAATTTAAACAATGTTATAAGTTTAATTTTATTTTTTACACTAGGTTAACATGATGAAAAAAAAACAATATCATAATTATCACATGTTTTTAAAATAATCATTTCACAAAACGGAATAAAAAAAATTTAATCAGATTCAGAAATGGCAGATATGGTTGAATCGGTGTCACTATCCTCGCCGTCGCTGACCTCAATGACGAATCGATCTATGGTATCTTCAATTAATCCATCTCTTTGCCAATAATTTTCTTCTAAAATTATGACGTGATCATCGAAGCCACGCCAATCTTCCTCTGTAACCTGAGAAATCGCCAGCTCCGTAACTTCTTTTAACCTTTTTAGGGTTTTTTTACTTCGATCAAAATCATCGACATTTAAATTTTTCTTTTTAATACATGGCCTTTTCTTTTTAGAAGGAGAACAAAGAGGCCCTTTCTTAGACTTATTTTGAATTGCAGCCAATGTTCTTTTGGAAAGTCCGGTATAACGGCTTGCTCGGTCGAAAGCATTATTCAAATTAAATGTCAAATTTTTGTTCTGCCTTTCTTCAACACACATGTCTAAAACATTTTTCGCCATTTCTCGTGCTTGGTGATGAATAAAAGCTCGTAACGGAACTTGATGGACTCGGATCAGTCATTATTAAAATAAAAAAAATAACACGGGAACTTCAGTATTAACACAATAACACGGCAAACGTACGATAGTTGACAAGGATGGCACAGCACTACACTGCAGGCGCGTGAGGTGGGGCGTGCGGATAGCGGGGGAGATGCTCCCGCTCTTTACCTCAGACCCCGACTGCATTCAACTCGCGCGCTATCTGTAGCTAACCAGTTAAGAGGGAACAGAGATGAACATACACACATAGCCTGTTACAGTAGTACTCAACTAATAAGGCGCGTCGTGAATCTTCGTTCACGCAGAAAAGAAAGTATGGCCCCGAAGATTAACGAGGTTGCTTAAAACTTACAATCAACCTTAGATCACTACTATAAGGTTCATAATACACTGCAGCTGTTAATTCCATCTCACTCGCAAGTATGGCGGCTGTCAAGCGGCGCCCGCTAAAATGGCGTCAGCTGCGACCAATAGCGGTACAGGAAACAGCGTGGAGCGTGCTGATTAGTCAATAGTATTTCCCGCACTTTGAAAATTCATCTTCTGCGCAGGTACATCGATAAGCCTTATTAGTTGAGTACTACTGTACAATCATAACTATCCTTTGGGCTTGAGGTAGTCGGGTAACAAACATGAATCAACTGCGACATCAGTGCTGTGCATCTCGTTAGTAAAGTGACCGCGACCATCGCACATTGTTGTAGTGAGTACAACTGCGACATCAGTGCTGTGCATCTCGTTAGTAACGTGACCGCGACCATCGCACATTGTTGTAGTGAGTACAACTGCGACATCAGTGCTGTGCATCTCGTTAGTAAAGTGACCGCGACCATCGCACATTGTTGTAGTGAGTACAACTGCGACATCAGTGCTGTGCATCTCGTTAGTAAAGTGACCGCGACCATCGCACATTGTTGTAGTGAGTACAACTGCGACATCAGTGCTGTGCATCTCGTTAGTAAAGTGACCGCGACCATCGCACATTGTTGTAGTGAGTACAACTGCGACATCAGTGCTGTGCATCTCGTTAGTAAAGTGACCGCGACCATCGCACATTGTTGTAGTGAGTACAACTGCGACATCAGTGCTGTGCATCTCGTTAGTAACGTGACCGCGACCATCGCACATTGTTGTAGTGAGTACAACTGCGACATCAGTGCTGTGCATCTCGTTAGTAAAGTGACCGCGACCATCGCACATTGTTGTAGTGAGTACAACTGCGACATCAGTGCTGTGCATCTCGTTAGTAAAGTGACCGCGACCATCGCACATTGTTGTAGTGAGTACAACTGCGACATCAGTGCTGTGCATCTCGTTAGTAAAGTGACCGCGACCATCGCACATTGTTGTAGTGAGTACAACTGCGACATCAGTGCTGTGCATCTCGTTAGTAAAGTGACCGCGACCATCGCACATTGTTGTAGTGAGTACAACTGCGACATCAGTGCTGTGCATCTCGTTAGTAACGTGACCGCGACCATCGCACATTGTTGTAGTGAGTACAACTGCGACATCAGTGCTGTGCATCTCGTTAGTAAAGTGACCGCGACCATCGCACATTGTTGTAGTGAGTACAACTGCGACATCAGTGCTGTGCATCTCGTTAGTAACGTGACCGCGACCATCGCACATTGTTGTAGTGAGTACAACTCACCTGAGCGTGGCTGGCAGCCGTCTGGTGCAGGATTTTAAGATGTCTCGCTGGGAAAGTCTGCTGGCGATAGAGCAGCTGCGCCGCGCCGGGCGTGCCGGCGGCCGCGGCGGGCGCGGCCGGTGCGCCCGCCGGACGCACGCGCCGCGCTGCGTCCGCCTTGGCTTGCGGCGCCGCCGCCACCACGATGCGCTGCGGGGCCGCTGGCCCCGCTGCGGCGGGCGCGGCACTGGGCCCTGCCGCGGCGCTGGGCCCGGCGGCCGGCGCAGCGCCCGCCTTGAGCTTCTCCTTGGCGATGCGCTCGGCGCGGCGCGAGGCCACCTCCATGGGCGAGGGCGGCGCGTCCAGCTGCACGCCGTGCTCGTGCAGCAGCGCCGCGTGCTTGGGATTGTGCTGCGCCTGCTCGTCGTGGCGCCGCTTGGGCATGGCGCGGCGGCGCTCGGCGGCGTCGCGCATTGCGTCGAGGCGGCCGAGCGGCGGGCGCGGCGCGTCGTCGTCCAGCCGGCGGCGCGCGGCGGGCGGACGGCGGTGGCGCCGGCGCACGCGCTCGGGGTCGGCCAGCGCGTCGTGACGGTCGCGGCAGGCGCGCGGCGAGCGGTAGGCGCGCGCGGCGCCGCCCACCAGCTCGGCCGCCCACTCCCAGTTGGGCTGGCGCGCGGCGGGCGGCTCGGCGGGCAGGCGCTGCAGGCGCAGCGCGCGGCGCAGCGCGGCGTCCTCGCTGGGCGCCCAGTCGGGCTGCGGCGCGTGCGGGTGCGGCTGCGCGTGCGGCGCGGCGCGCGCGCGCGGGCGCGGCCGCGGCCCGGCGCGCTCGAACAGCGACAGCGGCGCGTGGCTGGGGCGCGGCGCGGCGCGGGCGCGGCGCGGCTCGCGCGCGGCGCGCGGCTCGCGGCGCGGCACGGGCGGCAGCAAGGTGTCGGGCGCGGGCCCGGCGCGGTAGAGCGCGCGCGCCCAGCTGTCGCAGTACACGTCGCCGTCGCCGGAGGGCGGGGTGGGCGGGCACCACATCTGCAACGGGAGGCACGTGACACGCGCGGCCAGGCGGGAGGCCTGTCGCGCGTGACGTCACTGAACTATACTCACAGGCATCCGTTCCACAGCGCCAGCGCTGCTGCTCACCCACATCTGAAAAAAAAAGCATCATGTGGAAGTTTGGAATAAGACATTGATTCAAAGTAAATAAAAGTAATCTTGCGATGAACACTATTTCGTTGAACACCTGTACCCTGTCTATTATTACGTATGTATCCAACATGTGTACTAACAACAACAAACATAGTCTGCCACACTGCAGTGTGTCGGCAGTTGTTTTCCTCAAGCAATGTATCACAAATTTTGAAAATTTTAAAATTAATTATTATTCCAAAACTTTTTGATGAAAGTGTAATAATTACAGAAACACTTTAAGGCCGCGTGTCCATGGCAAGAAAAATCGCCGACGAACCCAGCAAGCGCTAGCCACGCACCGTGGTTGCACGAGCGCCTTCCTTGGCTGAAAATGAGGTGTTCAGATGCATTTTTGAACAAAACGTAGCCGACAAGTTACCAGCGATGTCCTTGGAATTCTTCTTGACCTTGATAAAATGAAGCCACAAGCCGGGGAAGAGAGATGCTACGACCTGCCACTACGTTGTTGCAGTTTCAGCCGATATTCGTAAAGCCCTAATCAAGGCTTTATATAAACTGGTCGTCTTGTCCCGTCGGGGACTTTACATTGGTAACAAGGTGTTATAAATGCCAACAATATGGCCATGCAGCAAAAACTTGCCGAGAGATCGTCACTACGTGTGGTCACTGTGGTGACGCAGGCCATTCGATGTCCGAATGCGCGAAGATAGCGGACATTCCCAAATGTGCAACTTGCTCACGCTTCAAAAAGCCCAGTGGTCACGAAACGGGAGACGCTGAAGCCCTGCTAGGAAAATAGCAGAATACAGATATATTAACTCCATCGATTATGAGGGCACCTAGTGCGTCATACCCAAGGCCAGACTTCCGTCCCGCTAGTTGCCGACTCTACAACGTACCTGACCACTGCGCTGTCCTACTTACCATCGATTGGTCGCTGTCTCCGCACATTAGCCGACCGCTTAAAGTGCAGAGACAGGACCTTCTCACAATGCGAGCAGTATCGAGGAGTAATGAATTCTGAATCAGGCCCTTGATCCATCCGCCTAACGAGAGCCTCGACAGATGTTGGTCGAGGCTTTCGGCTATCAGACCATTGGCCGTTACTATCGGCACAATGACAGCCGAGCTCACATTCCGCATGTCAGCAACCTCGTGAGCTAAGTCGACATATTTTATTTGTTTCTCTTTCTCAGCTTTCACGAGGTTCGGGTCATGTGGAATGGTAACTTCGACTATCATTGCGCGGCGCGCTAATCGATCTGTCACACTATATCAGGCTTATTGGCGACAATAGTCCTGTCAGTAATGACAGACCGATCCCAGTACAACGTGACATGGTCATTTTCGAGAACTGGGTCGGGCACATACCTGTAATACGGTACCTCAGAGTCCACAAGCTTATATTTCAAAGCAAGTTGCTGGTGAATAATCCTGGCCACTTGGTTATGTCTGTGTAAGTACTCGCCGTTAGCCAGACGAGAACAACCCGATATAATATGTCTGATGGACTCACCCGGACGGTGGCTTGCCCGACACACGTCAAACGTCCCATCCTTCTTATTATTAGAATATTATTATTACTTTTACTCAAAGGTCCGTCAGATTAATTGCGTAGGTACCTAAATCTTTGACGACATTTATTTACTATAAAGTAGACAAGAAGATTGCAATTGCGACAAAACTGCGCGAGAGCGGAACCGTATAATAGTACAGCAAGATGAGCCTTGTTTTCGTTCAATGCGGCGCTGCTCTGCCTCACCCCGCCAGGAGTCCCATCGTCGCTGGCGCTGTTCTTCTGTCAAACACCATATTAGTAGGGGAGCTCCTGCTCGATATTTGCGACCTATTTTATACCGAATAAATTTCAGTTCTAGTACTTAGTTGTTATTCACCAATCATGAATGAGAGTCAGCCGCTGCACCCAGGGGGGAATCCAAAGTGTCAGAGAAGTGGTCCAGCATCTCAAAATTGTTAAAATTTCGTAACGCACCAAAACTTTATGAGACGATTTTTGGGGTCATCTTCTACCCAAAAAAAATACCCAGCTGCATGGAAGTGGGGGAATCGTTGTCAGTCGCGGAAATGAACGGAATTGTTGCAATGGTACAGACAAATTTCGAAACTATGGGTAATAGAATTGTAAGGAAATTAATCATATGAGCGTTTTGCGTATGTCTGTTAGCTCGTAAGACCAATTGAAATAAATAAATAAATAGGGCAGTGTTCAAAGGAACCATAATCTCAATTTTGAAGCAAAATAAAACAGCATTTTTGGTTTTTTCAATAAGCTTCTGCCACAGCCAGGAATCGAACCCGTTTTTTCAATAAGCTTCTGCCACAGCCAGGAATCGAAGTGTGCGTACGCGCAGCGGAATGTTGTTGAATTTAAAGATTTTAATTATGCAGATATTTAGTGTATGACGTCGTATAATTGTGTATGGTAAAAAAAAATTTGTGCACGCAACCATTGTGGAGAAATTCACCAAAAACTGATTCCGCTGGGCGAACGTTGTCCTGGCGGAACTTTTTTTAATCCATAGACTTTAGAAGAAAAGAGATGTGTCCAAAAATTAGTGTGTATTTGTGTATAATTGTGTATGTATGAATAAAACTAGTGCATGCATAAACTTCGGAGAAATTCAAGTTTCCGCTACGCGAACGTTTGGCCATTAGCTAGTTTTCATATAAAGCGCTTACATAGAGAACTGTAGATTTTTACATACGTTGTTTTGAATTTGTTTATATTTGTTTAAAAAACAGATTTAGAAAAAATCGTAGGGCTTAAAAGATAAAAATATAAACGTAAAATACGCTTATTAGGTCTTAGTTCTTAAAGTATGCACTTTGGGGTCTAGATTTTCACGTTTATACAAACCTTGTAAGTGTCTGCAACATGTTGCCAAGTATCAATGATGTTCCGTTAGTAACTAAAGAGTTATAGGACAAATTTACCATGAACAGATCACTGTTTACAAAGCAGTCAAATATCACGACGTTCTGAAGGAATTGCATGGTAATATGTATGTCAATAATTAGTGTATTCATTCAACTATTCTTATGCAAAATTTCATGTCATTAAATTCAGTAATTAAAGAAAAACAATTATAATACTGACGAAGCATCGAAAACCTACATAACCCGACCAAGTTCGGATGGCTACCAAAAAGCGGCCGTGCCATATATCTTAGAAACGTTCTTAACCTTCCAATATAGTATTTATTAATATGGTACAGTTGCGTACACAAGCGTTAGGAAAAAATAAAACAATTGCATTTCTTGAATGAAAAACGAAAATGATGATGAAATTACGATTATATTACAATATATGTCTAGTATAATTTATTATTATAAATTTAAGTAAATAGATATAGAATTAGATCAATCAGTAGATATTAACTTGGGTTTATGGTGTCTGTCCAATGTTAACATAACACAATTATTATAATTTATCTGCCTAATAAACTACCTACGTAAATGAATAAGTCTATAGCTATTAATTTATTATAAAATCTTACCTTGTATCTGTTATCAGCTTCTCACTATCATTCACTCAATATTCCTACTACATAATTATGTTATGCTTCACTGTTACACTATAACATTAATAACACACTTTGTCAATATTATTATTACAGAGAATTGGCGATGCATAGCAAAACAACAGCGCATACGCACATTGTCCTTGACTGCACATTTATTTGTTTGTGACTGGGGATGAAACAAAATCAGGTTCAAGTTCAACAGCAAACGAATACGCGCGAAAACATATTGCCCTCTCTTTTCTTCAAGGATGACAGTACCGTTTCAAGCGGGAAGCCGCCTATCGCTTGTTGCGCGCAGCGCGTTGTCTATTTTTTCACACAAAAATATTTTTGATCAATTCATAACTACAATACTTAGACTATTTAACTAAAGGATTAAGCGTACCGAACTTCGAACAAAATAATTCTGCATATTTTGGTGGGGTGCGGGGGAACACGCTCACATACATAAGAAAAAAAAATCGATTCAAGAAGTAGTTTTTTTTAAGTTATTAGATTGTTTGATCCACTAAAGTTGCAAAGGGGAACGCTCGTGCATGCCTAGTCTATTGGTTAAATAGTGTAATAAGCTACAATATGATAAATATTTACCTAAACAGTAACTAGTACATACTTACATGTGGTAAATATTTAATTTCCCTAAGGGGTCTATAGTTAGAATCCAGATCCGTGAAATCTTCAATAGAAATTAGCTGTATGAATTTTATTTGTCTTAAATAATATATTTAGATTATATCTCAAGTCTCAAGCGCATACTTAAATAAAGTACCTACGTAAATAGTACCTACTTTCTGTCATAGTCAAATACATTTAAAAAAGTAGGTGTACAAAAATAAATGACCTATAAATTATATCGAAACAACAATTGTGTTATCACCTATACCAATTCAATACCGGTATTATACTGTAAATTTTGGGATGTTACCTAAATATATTGCACGGCCGCTTTTTTGTAGCCATCCGAACTTGGTCGGGTTATGTAGGTTTTCGATGCTTCGTCAGTATTATAATTGTTTTTCTTTAATTACTGAATTTAATGACATGAAATTTTGTATAAGAATAGTTGAATGAATACACTAATTATTGGCATACATATTACCATGCAATTCCTTCAGAACGTCGTGATATTTGACTGCTTTGTAAACAGTGATCTGTTCATGGTAAATTTGTCCTATAACTCTTTAGTTACTAACGGAACATCATTGATACTTGGCAACATGTTGCAGACACTTACAAGGTTTGTATAACCGTGAAAATCTAGACCCCAAAGTGCATACTTTAAGAACTAAGACCTAATAAGCGTATTTTACGTTTATATTTTTATCTTTTAAGACCTACGATTTTTTCTAAATCTGTTTTTTAAACAAATATAAACAAATTCAAAACAACGTATGTAAAAATCTACAGCTCTCTATGTAAGCGCTTTATATGAAAACTAGCTAATGGCCAAACGTTCGCGTAGCGGAAACTTGAATTTCTCCGAAGTTTATGCATGCACTAGTTTTATTCATACATACACAATTACACACAAATACACACTAATTTTTGGACACATCTCTTTTCTTCTAAAGTCTATGGATTAAAAAAAGTTCCGCCAGGACAACGTTCGCCCAGCGGAATCAGTTTTTGGTGAATTTCTCCACAATGGTTGCGTGCACAAATTTTTTTTTACCATACACAATTATACGACGTCATACACTAAATATCTGCATAATTAAAATCTTTAAATTCAACAACATTCCGCTGCGCGTACGCACACGGAATCGAACCCGTTTTTTCAATAAGCTTCTGCCACAGACAGGAATCGAACCCGTTTTTTCAATAAGCTTCTGCCACAGCCAGGAATCGAACCCGTTTTTTCAATAAGCTTCTGCCACAGCCAGGAATCGAACCCGTTTTTTCAATAAGCTTCTGCCACAGCCAGGAATCGAACCCGTTTTTTCACAAAAACAGCACCCTTTTTTATTGCACTATTTGATAGTACCTAATAGCTAGTATGAATCAAATACTGTGAACAAAAATGAAATGTGACAAATCAAAGGAAATGGATTTTTATTTTTATTATTTGTTGTTACAGCCGGAATACAAATACAGAATGTATTACGGCTCATGAGATACAGCCTGTGACATACAGACGGACGGACGGACGGACAGGTTCCGTTTGGTACCCTTCTGGAACCATAAAAATTGCAAAAAACTTCCACTTTTTCTTGGATGTTACACAAAGTATTCCTTTGCAGTATTTGATCCTTGTCTGCAACATTATCGCTGTTTCATACAGGGTATTTTTTTATAAGAGGAACAGGGTTCGATTTCCGGTTCAGGCAGAAGCTTTGTCAAAAAACAAAAAATGCGGTATTATTTTCCTTCAAAATTGAGGTCATAGTTCCTTTGACCGCTTTAACCCATAGTTTCGAATGTAGCCCTGATTTGTCATCGTAACAATCAATTTCACTGACGCGACTGACATATTATATTCCCCCCACTTCCGTCCAGCTGAATATTTCTTTTGGGTTGAAGATAATCCCAAGAACCATCGCATAAGGTTTTGGCTCGGTATGAAATTGCTTTTTTCATAAGGTCTTTTTTTAAAACTGTGACGTGCTCTAACTTTGGACTCCCCAACTATTGGAGCAGCTGACCCTCAGATCTCCTATGCACTAAGGATAAGTTTAGTACTATTTTTGGTATGATTTTCAGCCGGTATAAAATTACTTTTTCAAACTAACGCCACCTCCCGTACTATATTGTTTTATAGTGAGAGCGCGTTTCCTTGACAACCGTCACCAGATAGACAGCTGACAAGCACCAGCGATAGTGGCGTCATCTGTAATTAGATTTGCCCGTTCTTCCCCGTTCAATTAAGTTAAGATTTTATGGTTTTCCTTTCATTTACAAAACTATGTAATGTTTCTTTGAAAGAAAAGGTTATATTTTTTTTTTTTATTTAATTGATCATGTTTGATAAAGAGATTTAATCCTTATGATTGACCCTATCGATTGATGCCATATAAGTACAGGGTTTTTTTTAGTATTTTTTCGATCTTAGCCGGTTTGATTCCAGTGTGGGATACGAATTTTCGAAAATCTGTGAATGCAGTTTTGTTTCTTTTTAAAAATAAAGGCATGTATCCTTTAATAATCTACCTTGGGATTTAAAGTGGTTTGACTTTTTCCACCCTGTATAGTCGGTATCCTCTCTACAAATGCCGCTCCTACTCAGCTATCAACTTTTTCCACCCTGTATAATCGGTGTCCTCTCTACAAATGCCGCTCCTACTCAGCTATCAACTTTTTCCACCATGTATAATCGGTGTCCTCTCTACAAATGCCGCTCCTACTCAGCTATCAACTTTTTCCACCCTGTATAATCGGTATCCTCTCTACAAATGCCGCTCCTACTCAGCTATCAACTTTTTCCACCCTGTATAATCGGTATCCTCTCTACAAATGCCGCTCCTACTCAGCTATCAACTTTTTCCACCATATATAATCGGTGTCCTCTCTACAAATGCCGCACCTACTCAGCTATCAACTTTTTCCACCCTGTATAATCGGTGTCCTCTCTACAAATGCCGCTCCTACTCAGCTATCAACTTTTTCCACCCTGTATAATCGGTATCCTCTCTACAAATGCCGCTCCTACTCAGCTATCAACTTTTTCCACCCTGTATAATCGGTATCCTCTCTACAAATGCCGCTCCTACTCAGCTATCAACTTTTTCCACCATATATAATCGGTGTCCTCTCTACAAATGCCGCACCTACTCAGCTATCAACTTTTTCCACCCTGTATAATCGGTGTCCTCTCTACAAATGCCGCTCCTACTCAGCTATCAACTTTTTCCACCCTGTATAATCGGTGTCCTCTCTACAAATGCCGCTCCTACTCAGCTATCAACTTTTTCCACCCTGTATAATCGGTGTCCTCTCTACAAATGCCGCTCCTACTCAGCTATCAACTTTTTCCACCATGTATAATCGGTGTCCTCTCTACAAATGCCGCTCCTACTCAGCTATCAACTTTTTCCACCCTGTATAATCGGTGTCCTCACTCAACTCACACGTCTTGTTACTTATATCTTTAAGGTAATTAGAGAGAAGATGTACAATGCGGATATATAACGAAGGGTGGAATGAGTCGTGCCGGACGGGTGTGTTGGTCGGTTGCTGGCGGCGCCGCGCTCGCGACCTGGCTACGCGAGGCGCCGCTGACGCGCGCTCCGCACTCTCGACCTCATTGCTGATGACGTCGACATATCCTGTTGCGCTTTGGGTGAATTTGAAAGAATAGCTATATGGTACAAGCAGTGGAACTATCTAATGTGTATGTGTGCTACAGTATCGCATTGGGTCTAGCCTGTAAGGATATTTGTATGTTTGGAGTGAATGCGTACTTGTGTTGTATTTAACATTCATTAAAATATATTTTTAGTGTTTTTTTTTATCATTGTCCCTCTCAAACAGAGCACGTACCATCTAATCTCTTCACCACCCGTGGTTGCCTGGTAGAGAATGCCAAGACATTAAGGTTGATGCGCCAGGGTAGCCCGCAAAATTCAAAATTTCTTACGTTTTTTGCAATTTGTAGGTCAGTGTGAGCTTGTATGTTGATTAAAATATGATTCGCGGCCGTAGCTAATATGGCTTTACAGAATTATAATCATTAGAATCAGTAATACAACTCCATAACTTAGCATTTATCTCAAATCTAGCGATTTAAAATCATGAGGTTTGAGGTAAATGCTAACTTATGGAGCTGTATTGCTGATTCTAATGATTATAATTCTGTAAAGCTATATTAGCTACGGCCGCGAATCCTATTTTAATCAACATACAAGCTCACACTGACCTACAAATTGCAAAAAACGTAAGAAATTTTGAATTTCGCGGGCTACCCTGGCGCTTTCGCCTTAAGTCCGACAATGTACCTTTTTTTAGTGCGAAAAGTTTAAATAAAATAAATAATATTGATCAACGATTAGTTCGTGTTTTTGATTGCATTCTTCCAATTGAAAGTGAAACCTGGTGCTTACGAATGATACCCATTGTTATTGTGTATGGATGATAAGTTGATAACATAGTAGGTAAATAATTAGGATTATGAATTACTTTTTCAATTTCTTACGTAAACGTTCATACAAAGTTATCGCGGCATGTATAATGAGAAATGTCAAATCAGACTTCTTAGATGCTATCAGTAAAATGCATTATAATCAACACAATGATTATAAAGCAAATAATAATAGCGTCTTTATGACGTATGGATTGGCCCTTTTCTATAGCGACATAAATAGCGGCTTTCAAGGCGGCGCATCGCAAGGGAATCGGTTCTCGGACCGGGCCCACTCGGTTCGCCCGTAAATGCTTGTACGCCGTACATCCCTGACGTTCAGATCGGTGCCGCAGTTTCGCCGATCAGAGGAAACACCGCCGTCTCGGGGACAGTTCAAGCATTTACGGACAAACATCGAGCGGCACCGAAACGTCGAACGTCAGAAATATAAAACGCACGAGCAAGTATGTCAAAATCATTTATTATCGTCATGTTTGCGGTCGCGGTCGGCTGCGTTGGCGAGCCACGCGTCCAGCGTCCCGTTGCGCAGCGGCCGGCGCCGCGCCCCCACGCCGCCCGCCGCGCGCCCCTCGTCCAGCGTCCACAGGTTGATGTGCACCGTGCCGCGAGAGCGCGTGCGCGCGGGCGGCGCGCCAGGCGGCGACGGCGGCGGCGACGGCGGCGGCGGGGGCGCGGCGCGGCGCCGGCGAACACGCACCTTGGCGCGCGCGTCTGCGCGGCTGTACGTGAGCTCCACGTCGTCCGGCGTGCGCGGCCGCTCCGCGCTCTCGCTGCGCAGCTGGCGCCGTGCCTCCTCCCACTCGCGCAGCTGGCGCCGCATCTCGCCCAGCGCGGCGCGCTCCGCCGAGCTGGCCGCCTCGCTGCTCTCCACCAGCCGCATGGCGTACTTCTCTATGGGCGTGAGCTGCGGACAGAGCGACGGGTGAGCTGTGTGCGCGCGCGGCGTGCTGCGGGCGGCGCTGCGGGCGCGAGACTCACCTGACTCATGAGCGTGGCAAGGTCGTCGGGGTCGGCGCGCGGCGCGACGGCACGCGGCTCGTCGTCGAGCGGGAGCGTCTCGTCGAACTCGGCGAGGTCACCCTGCGCTTCGGCGCGTGCGGCGGTGGCGGCGGCAGCGTCGGCCTCGTCCTCGGCGGCGGCGAGCGCGGACTCGAGCTCTCCGCCGACGGTGGGTTCGGCCTCCGCGGCTCCGCCCTCGTTGTTTTCCGCCTCCGAGCCGAACAACTCCTTAATGTTAGCCTGCACCAGTACAACAGATAGTTATTGGACGACACACGCAAGTCTCGGAGCAGCAGAGCGCGGCACTGACCCCGCGCAGGTAGGAGGTGGTGAAGTGGCCGCCCTCGATGGCCAGGTGGCCGAGCGCGCGCTTCTGCTCCGCCTTGCGCAGGATGTTCTCCTCCACGGTGGCGGCGGTGACGAGGCGGTACACGTGCACGTCGCGCGTCTGGCCGATGCGGTGGCAGCGGTCCTGCGCCTGCGCGTCCATGGTGGGGTTCCAGTCGGAGTCGTAGAACACGACGGAGTCGGCGCCGGTGAGGTTGAGCCCGACGCCGCCGCTGCGCGTGGACAGGATGAAGGCGAACACGCGCGGGTCCGCGTTGAAGCGGTCCACGAGCGGCTGGCGCCGGTCCACGCGCGTGGCGCCGTCCAGGCGCAGGTAGGCGTGGCCGTGCATGGACAGGAAGGCCTCCAGCACGTCCAGCACGCGCGTCATCTGCGTGAAGATGAGCACGCGGTGCCCGCCCGCCTTCAGGCGCCGCAGCAGCCCGTCCAGCGTCTGCAGCTTGCCTGCGCACACAGCCTCAGCGTCACGACCCACTCGCTTTATAGTGCACTCAATAGAGGAGTTGTAGTGCGTGAGCTGGGACGTAAGCGATTTCTTCAGAAAGTTGTTCAGGGTGCTCAGGGGGTAAACAAACTAAAAGTCCCCGCGTCTAGGAGGTGCGCCGGAGTGGGGGGGGGATAAAAGTTCCCACTTTTGAGTTTGTCGCTAATATCTTTAAAACGGTGCGTCGTAGAGAACGAATATCTTCTACGTAATGAAAGCTTTTTCGAATTCCTGCCGAACTACACGTTCCGGAAAAGTGAAAATTATCGAAAAAAACTACTTTTATCAAACACAGCTCACAGCATTAACACAAGCTGTTGCCTGTAACTTCGTTGGCGTTATTTCGGGATAAAAAGTAGCATACATGTTAATATCCAGGTCCTAATCTATCTAGCTGCCAAATTTCATCCAAATCCGTGCAGCCATTGAGTTATCGAAACTTTTATCTATGTAATATATCGCCCGCGTGGATGTCAAATATTATCTCACGGGAACCTACTACCGGGATAAAAATATTATATGTGTTAATCCAGGTTATAAACTATATAATTAAAGGAAAATCCAATCGTTGTTCAAAGGCATACTATTCTATCAACGATTACTTAAACGATAAGAATAGTTGGTCGCTGTGATTAACTCAAGACAATGTTTATGTTATGTTCTTTCTCCAGGATCAGCTTACATAATGACAGGTTACATGAGTTAAGTACTAAAATTGTTTATTTTATTTGACAAAAATATAATTTAATGTATTGTGTTGCGTAAATTATTTAGCATAGGTACTATTGTATAGAATCTAGTTCTTCTAACTGAACAGACAGCTGTGCTGCTGGACAGTTTGTTCCGCTACTTCTTCTTCCCAGCTAAAGCACTAGGAAGTGGTGAAGGGCGGGCGTTTTG
This sequence comes from Cosmia trapezina, assembly GCA_905163495.3. Taxonomy (NCBI): domain Eukaryota; kingdom Metazoa; phylum Arthropoda; class Insecta; order Lepidoptera; family Noctuidae; genus Cosmia; species Cosmia trapezina. Next base: position 308,131 of record LR991028.1, read on the forward strand.
TGGGGACTGTCTTACTGTAATTTCGACGTTCAAAAAGTGCTGATTCTCAGCCTAATTTGAATATATGACTTTTGATTTTGATATGTATGCCAAATTTCATCCAAATCAGTTCAGCCGTTTTTGCGTGATTGAATAAAAAACATCCAAACATCTTCACAAAGTTTCACACTTATAATATTAGTAGGATTATACCATTTAAGTCTTCATCCGTTTAGGCCGGGAAAAAGTCTGACAACCAGCCCCTTCGGCATGAAACATTCACTGAGGATGAGGGTGCCTTGGAAAAAGAACCCTTGTCAGGACGTTTCGATAACTCAACGGCTGAACGGATTTGGATGAAATTTGGTAGGTATAAAATATATATTAGGACCTGGATTAACATATAGGCTACTTTTGATCCCGAAATAACGCGAACGAAGTAGCAGGCAACAGCTAGCGTTTTTTCAATAATTTTCACTTTTCCGGATAGCCCCTCCGGCTCACACGCGGGCTGCTCGCGTGTTGCCGAGCTGCCCGCGCCGCTTCCTGAGCGAGTCGCGTACGTGCTCGCGTGTTGCCGAGCTGCCCGCGCCGCTTCCTGAACGAGTCGCGTACGTGCTCGCGTGTTGCCGAGCTGCCCGCGCCGCTTCCTGAACGAGTCGCGTACGTGCCAGCTCTCGCACTCTACACCTCCTTGTGGGTCACTCGCTGAGTGGACTATTCAATCGAATTCATTAACTTTATTTGAAATGGCAAAATGATGGGGTAATAATTAAATATCAATATAATCTGTAGTTGATGATTAGAGTGATAAAATAATGTTTTTTTTTTAAATAATATTTTACAAATAATAAAAACCGTAAATGGAAACAAATGAGGAGCTCGTGGCTAAGTAATAACAGCCGCACGGGTCGATCCATCAGGTTAAGCTACGCTTTCCGGGGTTGGTCAGTGGATGGGTGACCATCTTTACATACCGAGACTCCTCCGTGCCTCGGAAAGCACGTTAAGCCGTTGGTCCCGGCTGTCATTCGTGGATCTTTGACAGTCGTTACGGGTCGTCAGAAGCCCGAAAGTCTGACAACCAGTCTTACCAAGGGGTATCGTATTACCCAGTAACTGGGTTGTGGAGGTCAGATAGGCAGTCGCTCCATGTAAAATACTGGTATTCAGCTGCATCCGGTTAGACTGGAAGCCGACCCCAACATAGTTGGGAAAAGGCTAGGCAGATTGAAATGGAAACAAATGACAAACTTCTAATCTCAATTCAAACTTTTTTTTCTTAATAATCAGACTTTTTTTTTTCTTTAAAATTTAACTTGTGTACTTTGTAAGTAAGTATGAAAATGTACTTACCCTACCAATAGAGATTATAAGTAATTAAAAATGTGGGCGTACTCACCGCAGTCATACTGCAGCAGCGAGGGGTGCGGGAAGGCGACGGCCTGGCGCAAGGCGGGCGCGTGGAACAGCTGCAGCAGGCGGCGCGCCGCGGGCCCGGCGCCGCGCTCCAGCGCCGCGCCGCGCCGCCGCCACGCGCGCGCCGGCGCGCCGCCGCCCAGCGCCAGCGCCGGCGTGGCCGCGCGCGCGCTCTCCCAGCACACGCAGAACCTGCGGGACACAGCGGGACATACACTGCCGCGGCAGCACAGCGAGCTTCTCGCTTGGTGCCGGCCGGATTGTGCGTGAGTACGAACTTGCCCTGTGGCTCACTGTAAGCTCAAAGGAGTACATGTTTGTTTTGATGTCCATTATGTGCAGTTTAATTTTGCAATGTTTCATTGAAGACGGCGCCGGCAAAGAAAAGTTACCTAAGGTGTAAGTTACATGTTGTAACATTTTATACAGTGATGAAGTTCATTTTATACAGTGATGAAGTTCATTTTATACAGTGATGAAGTTCATTTTTTATTTTTTATTGTATAATACGTACTTCTTTTGATAGCTTTGATACAACTACAACGCCGCCATGGTGCCGTCATAAAATAGTAAATATAATTACATTATATTTAGGTATGTAGAATTAAGGGTGCAAGTTAGTATTATTGATAATTAATTAGTTTATGGTTTTAGTTATTTATTTGATGTAGGTAATAGTTACTATGTTTTGGCTAAAGTACCAAAGAGTGTGGTAATAGGATATTACAAAAGAAAAGACATTCACAAACCGCACAAACCGCAGAGAGCGATGGCCGTCAGAGTCATTAGAGGATATCGCACGATCTCTTACGACGGTACAATGGCTATGTTGCAGTTTTATCAGCGCTATCAACAAAACTACAAAATCGCTACAACTCTAATACTATACCTAATACATTAAATTATAACGATGAATCATTACTCACTGGAGATTCTATTTGTGAGCCTTTTTCATCTTATTTCCTGTCGACTTTCCTCAACCCCACTTCTAATACATCTAATACTCCCAGTCCACCTCCTGTTTCCCCTTGTGATACTAACAGAACTTCATCTGACATTTGTCACATCGAAGTGAATGTTGTTGTTGTGACCGGTTTACTTCGTAACTTGGATCCAACTAAAGGTGCTGGCCCTGATAACATATCTTCTAAATTTCTAATTAAATGCGCGTCTTCCATTGCCCTACCTATCTCAATTCTGTTTTCCAAGTCTTTAACTCAAGGCGTTGTCCCCAAATTATGGAAATCTGCTTTTATTACACCAATACATAGGAAGGGGTCTAAAACCGAGATCACTAATTATAGACCTATATCCAAACTGTGCGTTATAGCTAAAATATTTGAGAGGATTGTTTATAACCAGTTATATTCCGCCCTTGCTAGCTCGTTCAGCTCCTTTCAGCACGGATTTTTGAAAGGACGGTCTACCACTTCTAATTTGATTTTATTTAATGATTTCATTACGGATGCTATGGATAATCGTATGCAGGTCGATGTGGTTTACACAGATTATAGCAAGGCATTTGATCGGATCGACCACGATACCCTTATAAAGAAGCTCAGCTACATGAGCATCCGTGGGGATCTCTTGAGGTGGTTCTCTTCTTACATTGCTAATAGGTCACAAGCAGTAGTACTCAATAATTATATGTCTAGTTGGGTAAACGTGCCCAGTGGAGTGCCTCAGGGTTCGTTGCTCGGTCCTTTTTTATTTCTAGTCTATGTTAACGACATTGATCAGTGCCTCCATTCATCTAAACTATTATGCTCTGCCGATGACATGAAAATCTTTGCCACTATTTCAACGCTCGAAAATGGGCTAGCACTGTAGGCTGACTTGTATCGGCTTGAAGAGTATTGTCGGGCTAATAAACTTGATCTCAAACCATCCAAGTGTTCAGTGATTACTTACACTAGAAAATATGCAGTCCTAGCCACTACTTATACTTTGGCGGGCCAGATCTTGCCAAGGTGCAATCTATTCGTGACTTGGGCGTCCATCAAGACAGTAAATTAGTTTTTGACATACACATTGATGCAATTGTCAAAAAAGCCTCTAAACTGCTTGGGTTTATAATACGTCTCTCTAAGTGTTTTAATTATTCTAAAACACTAAAAATATTGTATTGCACTTTTGTAAGAAGTCAGCTAGAGTATGCGTCTCAGATATGGAATCCACGTTATCATAAATACATCGACCGCATGGAAAACATCCAAAGACGGTTCATAAAATATCTTTGCTTTCATCAAAAGATTTCATATCAGTCAAGCAATTATCTTGGACTCTGTAAGAAGTATCACCTGCTACCACGGGTAGATCGACGTAAAATTGCAGACTGTTTATTCCTTTTGAAAATCCTCAACAATAATATTGATAGCCCCGAGTTATTGTCAAAATGTTATTTTAATGTGCCAAGTAAAGCACTTCGTTTTAATCCACCCATACGTATACCTCACACATCTACGAATTATAGGCAGAATAGTTATATTGTGCGCGCAAGCAGAGATTTGAATGATATATGCAAGGAATATGATTTTGATCCATTCACAATTAGTGTGAATTCGGCCAGAAGGTGCTTAAGCCTTAAATTTTTCAAATAGCGATAGGTTATATTATTTGTTTTTTTTTAGTAACTTATAATTTTCTCAGTCATTTAATTATTGTAAGCCAAGTATTTAAATTGGTTATTACTATTTGGGCGATGTGTGTTTTGTTTTAGTGCCCACACCATAAATTATTATTGTAAATCTATAGGTGAGGACTTGTAATTGGCTTTTTGGTACTATGGTTTCATTTTTTGTTTGTTTTTAATAAATGAATAAAATGGAATTTAAAAAAATCTTACAATATTTTTAACCTTGTGTAACTTTTTTTCCGGCACCGATTTCGAAAAAAATCTGCAAAATTAAACGGCATATAATGTACATTAATAGTAAACCTGTACCATTCCTGGCCGCTCATAGGACAGTTCTGCCCATTCTCCTTTGTAAGTATCTCACTTTTAAGACTGGATCAATCCAAAATTTGACTACTCTGCGCTTGTTATATTTTCGTCTTAAGGTGACAGAAAATACAACTAAAAAATTGAAACGTCTAGGCTAGACAAGTAGTTACAGTAGTACTCAACTAATAAGGCGCGTCGTGAATCTTCGTTCGCACAGAAAAGAAAGTATGGCCCCGAAGATTAACGAGAATAATTAAAACTTACAATCAACCTTAGATCACTACTGTAAGGTTCATAATACACTGCAGCTGTTAGTTCCGTCTCACTCACAAGTATGGCGACTATCAAGCGGCGCGCGCTAACATGGCGGCAGCTACCAACCAATAGCGGTACAGGAAAAAGCGTGGAGCGTGTCGATTGGTCAATAGCATTTCCCGCGCTTTGAAAATTCATCTTCTGCGCAGGTACATCCATAAGCCATATTACTTGGGTACTACTGTACTACGCTATCGATCTAAGTAATTTGCCTAGCCGTATGATTGAATGGCTGAATGGTTGGACGGATGGTTGGTTTGGATGCGCTGCTGATTGGGTCGCACACACCTTGGATGTTAGCTGAACGAATCCCGGATAGTCAAAGATGATGGTTTATTGTGTACTAGCGGCCCCGACAGACGTTGTCCTGTCTGAACGATCCTAGAACCCGACTGCAGCGCTACCTACCGGCTCCAATTGTGTTTTCAAACCATCCAGGAACAAATTCAAACACACAAAATTCCATCTAAATGGGTCCAGCCGGTGTTATACCACGTTTTATCCATATTTTTTTTTAAGTATCCTATGCCCGTCTCCTGGTTCTAAGTTACCTCCCCACCAATTTTCAGCCAAATCGGTTAATAGTCCAGTAGAGATATAATATTTTTTCCATTTACCCTTCGATAATTCTAAAGTTTTTTATTTTCGCTGAGTGGATAACTATAGTGAATTCATTGCTATGTACAAAAATGCTAACAGTTTAGAGTTATGCATTAGGAATTAAGTAGGTATTTCCTATTATTTCGTGTTATAACAATGATATAAAATTTAAATTAAAATACTACACTGTTTCTTAATTAGTACTGTCTAAAGTATATATTACTGAAAATGCTAACAGATAGGTACTGTGGAACAATGGAAATCTGAAAATGTCCCTTAACTCATTCAATAAAAAATTTAAGTTTTTCAAATCATTTCCTATACAGGGTGTCCGGTAAAGAATGGATAACCTTGGAATCAATGACGTATTATAGATAGACGCGTCATACACGAACATCAGTGCTTTCAAAAACAGCGTAAGCCATGATGTACCAACATACAACTGGCCGCAAAGAAAAGGAAAGACGCATGCCGATACCTGTTGTAAGAAAGAGATGAATATACTTATTTAGTTACGTCACTAGCTGCTGCATGTTCACTGGCGCGCGTGCGTGACTGTTATCACGCCGGGCAATTACCCTTCATTTAATTTCCCATTTTTGAGCCCAGGTAACGCATCTAAAGGTAATATATCAGTGCTTGGAATAGCATATTACAGACATGATGCCCGTTCTTAAAAAAATACAAAAAAAAATATATCCCCACTAGTAGGTACACACGGCTACACATCAAGCTATACATTTCTAGTTTAGACTGACCTCTCATTTTAAGGAAATCCTATACAATGCGAGATCAGCTTATACTGAAAATTTGATCTGTTGTCGTGCGTACATTATGATTTTTTGGAGTCTCCAAAAAATATTTTTTTTTAAATATTTTTTTTTGTATTTTTTTAAGAACGGCCATCATGCCTGTAATATGCTATTCCAAGGTTATCCATTACAACAAAAGTTCTAACAGCTAAGTAATATGGCTTCACAAGCAATTGTATTTTTACTTTGCGATTAGCGAAATACTGAATTTAAGTTTGTAAATTTTCGCCTACACATTCGAGACAATAAGCTCTGCTACCATACAAAAGTTTCAACATATACGTGCTATGCCTTTTGTTTAAATTGCGAATAACTATTTTCCATAACAAGCCGCGTAAGTCAATCTGAGATACTCGTAGAAACAAATGACCGCACCAGTAGGACATACGTTCCAGTCGCAACAAAAATATTCCTCTGACAAACGAATAACGGTTTCTGTAGTTAGACGATCAGAGACACAAGAGACCATATTATGGGCTGCATATTAGGTACTTGCGTTCAGGTGTTGGCTAATATGGATTGCACTTTTGTATCAAAAAAATTCCGGGATTCACTTTTGACTTCTGGTTATAGAATCGAATGTATAATTTACTTAAGTGCAGATGTTAGTTAATATGGATTGCACTCATGTATCGAAAAAATCCCGGGATTCCAGAACGACAATTTTTAAGTTCTGATTATAGAATCGAATGTATATTTACTTACGTTTAGGCTTTGGCTAATATGGAATGTACCTACTTTTGCATTGATCGTCAAAATGTCGGGATGCCGGAATTGATAAATTAAGTATTTTTTTACTACGAGTATTAGAGGATAACTTTTTTATCACTAAATTTTCACAGGGAATCTTCTACTCATGAACAACTTTCACTATGGCATCAACACGTAAATCACGAAAAATAAATCAGCTGGTCGAGTAGGTATTGAACTTTTGTATCAAACATCGTAATTTTTTTCGTGATTTCAGAGTTGGTGTCGTTTTTATGGCTTTCGAGGGTGTTAAGGCCGATAGTGACAATAAAATGTAAATCCAAGATGGCGGCTGCGAATATTTTCTATCTTTTCTAATTTTTCGTCATGGGTGTCGTTTTCTTGGTTTTAGAGATTGTTAAAGCCGATAGTGACGCTAAAATGTAAATCCAAGATGGTGGATGCGAATATTTTCTAATTTTTCTCAATGAGTGTCGTTTTCATGGTTTTCGGTGGTGTTAAAACTGATAGTAACATTAAAATGTAAATCCAAGATGGCGGCTGCGAACATTATTAAATTTTTCGTCATGGGTGTCGTTTTCATGCTTTTCGAGGGCGTGTAAATCGATGTAAATCGATCGGCGATGTAAATCCAAGATGGCGGCTGGGAAATTTTCAAGCTTTTTGTCATGGGTGTCGTTTTCATGGTTTACGAGAGTTTTAAAGCTGATATTGGCGTTCAAGTGTAAATCCAAGATGGCGGCTGCAAAATTTTTAAACTTTTCGTCATGGGTGTCGTTTTCATGGTTTACGAGAGTTTTAAAGCCGATAGTGGCGTTCAAATGTAAATCCAAGATGGCGGCTGCAAAATTTTTAAACTTTTCGTCATGGGTGTCGTTTTCATGGTTTACGAGAGTTTTAAAGCCGATAGTGGCGTTCAAATGTAAATCCAAGATGGCGGCTGCAAAATTTTTTAAACTTTTCGTCATAGGTGACGTTTTCATGGTTTTTGAGTGTATTAAAGCCGATAGTAACGTTAAAATGTAAATCCAAGATTGCAACTGCCAATATTTTAAATTTTTTGTCATGGGTGTCATTTTCATGGTTTTCGAGGGTTTTAAAGGCGATAGTGGCGTTAAAATGTAAATCCAAGACGGTGGCTGCAAAATTTTCAAACTTTTCGTCATGGGAGTCGTTTTCATGGTTTTTGAGGGTGTTATAGCCGATAGTGACGTTAAAATGTAAATCCAAGATGGCGGCTGCAAAAATGTTCAAGCTTTTTGTCATGGTTGTCATTTTAATGGTTTTCGAGGGTGTTAAAGCCGATAATGACGTTAAAATGTAAATCCAAGATGGCGGCTGCGAAAATTTTCCGTCATGGTTATCGTTTTCATGGTTTTAGAGTGTACTAAAGCCGATAGAGGAGTCAAAATGCGTGACGCTTGGCTGATGCCTACTTAACTAACCCTGCGGCAGTGCAGCGTATCGCGTTACAACCTGAAAACACGTGTGATAGTAATTAAAAAACCATCAACATTTTTAAAGCAGGCGCTATCTTGCATTTACATTTTAGTGTCACTATCGGCTTTAACACCCTCGAAAAGCATGAAAACGACACCCGCGACGAAAATTTTAAAAATTTTCGCAGCCGACATCATGTATTTACATTTTAACGTCACTATCGGCTTTAACAGCCCCCAAAACCATGAAAACGAGACCTTTGACGAAAAATTAGAATATATTCGCATCCACCATCTTGGCTTTACATTTTAGTGTCACTATCGGCTTTAACACTCTCGAAAAGCATGAAAACGACACCTATGACGAAAATATTGAAAATGTTCGCACCGGCCATCTTGGATTTATATTTTAATGTCACTATTGGCTTTAACACCCTCGAAAAGCATGAAAACGACACCCATGACGAAAAATTTAATAATGTTCGCAGCCGCCATCTTGGATTTACATTTTAATGTTACTATCAGCTTTAACACCACCGAAAACAATGAAAACGACACCCATAACGAAAAATTAGAAAATATTCGCATCCACCATCTTGGATTTACATTTTAGTGTCACTATCGGCTTTAACACTATCGAAAACCAAAAAAACGACACCCATGACGAAAAATTAGAAAATATTCGCAGCCGCCATCTTGGATTTACATTTTAGTGTCACTATCGGCCTTAACACCCTCGAAACCAATGAAAACGACACCCATGACGAAACATTTGAAAATATTCGCAGCCGCCATCTTGGATTTACAGTTTCAGCAGCTTTCATTATGGGACCAACTCTGAAATCACGAAAAAAATTACGATGTTTGATACAAAAGCTCAATACCTACTCGACCAGCTGATTTATTTTTCGTGATAGCTTTCATTATGGGACCAACTCTGAAATCACGAAAAAAATTACGATGTTTGATACAAAGGCTCAATACCTACTCGACCAGCTGATTTATTTTTCGTGATTTAAGTGTTGATGCCATAGTGAAAGTTGTTCATGAGTAGATGTTTCCCTGTGAAAATTTAGTGATAAACAAGTTACCCAGTAATGGTAAAAAAAATACTTAATTTATCAATTCCAGAATCACGACATTTTGACGATCAATACATAAATAAATATACATTCGATCCTATAATCAGAACTCTAAATTTGTGAATCCCGGAATCCGGGATTTTGACTATTTTTGACAATTGTTGATAATTACGCGCGGGCGAAGTCACGGTCACGGAATGGAACAGAAAAAATAACTGACTGGATTGGATCAGCGTCAATAATATCGGGACGAACAGACTGTTTTCAGAATGAAGACAGTACACGATAATATTACACTGTAATTCTGACAAGAGCTTTACCCAATTGAGTAGTTTAATTTTCTTAGTTTTTGAGATCATTTTGAACAGTCTGTTCGTTCCGATATTTTTGACGCTGACTGTACTCGTATTAGTCATTTGTGAGATGTGACTGTAATGAAATGATTTTGCGCCTCATTTAATAGAGGTAGGTACGCACGGCTATAGATCAAGCTATACATATCCAGTATAAGCTGATCTCGCATTGTATAAGATTACCTTACAATGAGAGGTCAGTGTAAACTGGACATGCATAGCTTGATGTGTAGCTGCGTACACGTTTTGCAGTGAGTGTGGGTCTGATTGTCACCGCGTCGCGCTGCACGAATTGTCGTACCTACACCGCGCCCCGCAATATCCAAATTGTATTTTATTTATTAAACAAAAAGGCATAGCACGTATAAGTTGAAACTTTTGTATGGTAGCAGAGCTTTTGACGACACGGTTGGCGCAGTGGTTGAGCGATTGACTGCTGCGCAGCATGTCGCGGGTTCGATTCCCGCACGGAACAAATATTTGTACGACCTACAAGTATTTGTTCCGAGTCTGGGTGTTTTTCTATCTATAATATGTATGTATTTACAAAAAAAAAATGTATATAAGTAGTTTATCAGCCATCTCGTTACCATAACACAAGCATTAGGTTGCTTAGCTTGGGACTAGATGGCGTTGTGTGAAATGTCCAAGGATATTTATTTATTTTATTATCACGAATATGTGGGCGCAAATTTATAAACTTAAATTCAATATTTCGCTAATTGCAAAGTAAAAATACAATTACTTGTGAAGCCATATTACTTAGCTGTTAGAACTTTTGTAGTAAGGTATAACTAATCCCTTTAAGTGTATAGGAAATGATTTGAAAAACATAATTTTTTTATTGAATGAGTTAAGGGACATTTTCAGATTTCCATTGTTCCACAGTACCTATCTGTTAGCATTTTCAGTAATATATACTTTAGACAGTACTAATTAAGAAACAGTGTAGTATTTTAATTTAAATTTTATATTATTGTTATAACACGAAATAATAGGAAATACCTATAGCATAACTCTAAACTGTTAGCATTTTTGTACATAGCAATGAATTCACGAAAGTAATCCACTCCGCGAAAATAAAAAACTTTGGAATTATCGAAGGGCATATTCTTTTGTCTACTGGACTATAAGCCGTTCTTGAGTTATAAATAGTGTAACTAACACCACTTTCTTTTATATATATAGATATTTAACTACCACGTAACTAATGGTAATTATGAATATTGCTATGTGCAATGAGTACAGCTGGATATGAAGGCTGATCGAGTACTGTCGCGCTGCACTGTAACTTGTGCGAGGCGACGGAAAGTGCTGTCGCGACAATGCGCGCGTGCCGTGTACGATATAAATGACTCGTACATATTCCGCAGTACTCATTTCACATAGCAACAATGAGTTCAGCTGGATATGAAGGCTGATCGAGTACTGTCGCGCTGCACTGTAACTTGTGCGAGGCGACGGAAAGTGCTGTCGCGACAATGCGCGCGTGCCGTGTACGATATAAATGACTCGTACATATTCCGCAGTACTCATTTCACATAGCAACAATGAGTTCAGCTGGATATGAAGGCTGATCGAGTACTGTCGCGCTGCACTGTAACTTGTGCGAGGCGACGGAAAGTGCTGTCGCGACAATGCGCGCGTGCCGTGTACGATATAAATGACTCGTACATATTCCGCAGTACTCATTTCACATAGCAACAATGAGTTCAGCTGGATATGAAGGCTGATCGAGTACTGTCGCGCTGCACTGTAACTTGTGCAAGGCGACGGAAAGTGCTGTCGCGACAATGCGCGCGTGCCGTGTACGATATAAATGACTCGTACATATTCCGCAGTACTCATTTCACATAGCAACAATGAGTTCAGCTGGATATGAAGGCTGATCGAGTACTGTCGCGCTGCACTGTAACTTGTGCAAGGCGACGGAAAGTGCTGTCGCGACAATGCGCGCGTGCCGTGTACGATATAAATGACTCGTACATATTCCGCAGTACTCATTTCACATAGCAACAATGAGTTCAGCTGGATATGAAGGCTGATCGAGTACTGTCGCGCTGCACTGTAACTTGTGCGAGGCGACGGAAAGTGCTGTCGCGACAATGCGCGCGTGCCGTGTACGATATAAATGACTCGTACATATTGCTATGTGCAATGAGTACAGCTGGATATGAAGGCTGATCGAGTACTGTCGCGCTGCACTGTAACTTGTGCGAGGCGACGGAAAGTGCTGTCGCGACAATGCGCGCGTGCCGTGTACGATATAAATGACTCGTACATATTCCGCAGTACTCATTTCACATAGCAACATTCACAATTAGCATTAGTTACGTGGTAGTTAAATATACACAATGACAACAAACAACCATCATCTTTTTATACACCTTTATACATATGTAACAATAAGATAAGTGTGATTATTTAATCAATTAATTTTACCTCCAATCGCCTGAAACACAGGATTTCCTAGTTCAGGCACAAGTCATGGGTGAACTTGCCATAGATTTAAGGAAAACTGTATTTAACGTTAGTCCTTATATTTTTGAATAAAGATTTGATTTGATTTGATTTGATCTTTGGCTATCCGTGACTCATTCAGCTAACATCCAAGGTGTGTGCGACCCAATCAGCAGCGCATACATCTTTTTGGTCCTTCGAGCCGGATGTTAATGATGGCCGTTGATTGATTGGCGGCGTTTAACCCTTCGTGTGCCGGAACGTGGATCCACACAAGACACAATGGCTTTTTAATTGTGTCTGTATTTACGGCATTCAACTAGTTAATGAAATGGCTAGGCGGTTGACCAAACGGCTAATAAACCAGTTGGCTGCGATATATACAACGTCCCGACATCAATCGTCGGGCCGTAGCCTGCCAGACACAACACCGTCTGGCCGGAGGATCCTTTCTATTGACGCCGTGTCAACGTCAATCGTGGCTGTCATGGAGCCGCGGCCAATAGCGGCCCTTCGCCATGACGTTATGTTCGGATCGACCAATGACGTGACTACACATCACGCTACGCCAGCTGCGCCGGAGAACATTCGCGACGCGGCACACATTCTACAACTAACTTGCTCGACCGCCATCCTCCAATATTTAACCTCTGCCTATTATTTTTCTCATCATTTTTATATAGTAAATTTTTGTACTGTAATGTTTTAACGTTAAAGGTTAACGCGATTAAACCAAAGCAAACCAGTTACTAGACTATTATTTCAAGTTTGTCCCCTATTCTGGACACTCTTTTCTATGGAGGATGAGTGAAGTTTACACCGTTCCTCATACCTCTATAGGCATATAATTGATGAGCAAACGCAGGTTTATTAATTGCGCGCAATGCACTAGTTACAGCACGTCAGCGACCGTGCCGGCTTGTTCAGAGTGGTGCGAGTGGACTCGCTGTTGAGACGGTTCAGAGTGGTGCGAGTGGACTCGCTGTTGAGACGGTTCAGAGTGGTGCGAGTGGACTCGCTGTTGAGACGGTTCAGAGTGGTGCGAGTGGACTCGCTGTTGAGACGGTTCAGAGTGGTGCGAGTGGACTCGCTGTTGAGACGGTTCAGAGTGGTGCGAGTGGACTCGCTGTTGAGACGGTTCAGAGTGGTGCGAGTGGACTCGCTGTTGAGACGGTTCAGAGTGGTGCGAGTGGACTCGCTGTTGAGACGGTTCAGAGTGGTGCGAGTGGACTCGCTGTTGAGACGGTTCAGAGTGGTGCGAGTGGACTCGCTGTTGAGACGGTTCAGAGTGGTGCGAGTGGACTCGCTGTTGAGACGGTTCAGAGTGGTGCGAGTGGACTCGCTGTTGAGACGGTTCAGAGTGGTGCGAGTGGACTCGCCGTTGAGACGGTTCAGAGTGGTGCGAGTGGACTCGCTGTTGAGACGGTTCAGAGTGGTGCGAGTGGACTCGCTGTTGAGACGGTTCAGAGTGGTGCGAGTGGACTCGCTGTTGAGACGGTTCAGAGTGGTGCGAGTGGACTCGCTGTTGAGACGGTTCAGAGTGGTGCGAGTGGACTCGCTGTTGAGACGGTTCAGAGTGGTGCGAGTGGACTCGCTGTTGAGACGGTTCAGAGTGGTGCGAGTGGACTCGCTGTTGAGACGGTTCAGAGTGGTGCGAGTGGACTCGCTGTTGAGACGGTTCAGAGTGGTGCGAGTGGACTCGCTGTTGAGACGGTTCAGAGTGGTGCGAGTGGACTCGCTGTTGAGACGGTTCAGAGTGGTGCGAGTGGACTCGCTGTTGAGACGGTTCAGAGTGGTGCGAGTGGACTCGCTGTTGAGACGGTTCAGAGTGGTGCGAGTAGACTCGCTGTTGAGACGGATCAGAGTGGTGGGAGTGGACTCGCTGTTGAGACGGTTCAGAGTGGTGCGAGTGGACTCGCTGTTGAGACGGTTCAGAGTGGTGGGAGTGGACTCGCTGTTGAGACGGTTCAGAGTGGTGCCAGTGGACTCGCTGTTGAGACGGATCAGAGTGGTGCGAGTGGAAATAAATATCTATGTTATGTTTGGAAAGCAGGCGTGCGGCTTACCTGTCGATGATCGGGCGGAGGTCAGCCAGCACGTCCAAAACGTCGCGCGGCGGCAGCGCTGGGCCGCCCGCGTGCACCGCCGCGCGCAGGTCCGCGCCGAACAGCGGCAGCCGCCAGCAGCGCCGCTCGTTGCACGCCGCCAGGCGCCGCAGACACGCGCGCCGCCGCGCCTCCAGCCGCGCGGCCGCGCCCGCGGGCACGAGCGCGGCCGCGGGCGCGGGTCGCGCGCGTGGCGCCAGCGCCACGGGCACCGCCAGCGCGGGCGCGGCGTCGGGCGGCGCGGCGCGAGGCACGAGGCGCAGGTGCAGGCGCAGGCCGGCCGGCGGCGGGCGCGGCGGCGCGGGGCGCGCGCCCGTCGCTCCCAGCTCCTCCACGAGGCGGCGCGGCGGCGCCAGGTGGCGCGCGCGGTGCGCGGCGAAGGCGCCGGCGCCGCTGGCCTCCAGCGAGGCCAAGTCGCCGCCGAGGCGCGCAGCCAGCGAGGCGCGCTCCGCCAGGCCTATGGCCAGCGCGAGCGCGGGCGCGGCGAGGCGCAGGCCCGGCAGCTGCAGCGGCGAGGACACGGGGCGCGGCTCGAACAGGTCGGGGTGGTTGCACACCTTGCGCAGCTGCATGAGCACGTTGATGACGCTGAGCAGGTGGCCGGACGCCAGGCTCTCCTTGGTCCTGCGGCAGCAAGCCGGGGGTGAGGCGAGCGGTGCGGTGCGGTGCGGGGATGTGCGGAGGTGTGTGTGGTGTACTCACTTGGCGCGCGACATGAAGTCGTCGTAGAGGAAGCGCTGGCGCTTGGACAGGCGACACAGCAGCACGTGCTCGTACTTGCGCGGCATCTGGCGCTCCACGTCGGCCTTGAGGCGGCGCAGCAGGAAGGGGCGCAGCACCTCGTGCAGGCGCCGCACCAGCGCCTCGTTGTACCGGCTGGAGCCGTCGGCGATGCCGGCCACCTCGCTGAACCACTCGCGGAACTCCGAGTGCGACGCGAACACGTCCGGCATGAGGAAGTGCATGAGCGACCACAGCTCCAGCAGACTGTTCTGCAGCGGCGTGCCCGTCAGCAGCAGGCGCCTGCGACACACACACAGGTCAGCTCGTGCGGCGCACGCGCACCGCTGCAGCGCGTCAGGCGCAGCTGTGACGTCACTAGCAGCTAGTTTAAATGCTTATCATATAAAACTGCATAAAGATCACTCACCTTTCCGTTTGAAAATTTAATAACAACTGCCACCTTTGAGATTTGAAGTTTTTAATGTTCTGTGCCTCGTCGAGGATAAGATATTTCCATCGCTTCCTTCGGAAACTTTGATGGTCTTGCACTACGAGTTTATACGACGTTATACACACATGGAAAGAGTTCGCTTTAGTCCAACCGACACGTTTCATTTTGCGCTCCTTGATGGTGCCGTAGTAGGTGAGGATCTTGAAGGCGGGGCACCACTTTTTGAACTCCATCTCCCAGTTGAGCACCACGGACGTGGGCGCCACCACCAGGTGCGGGCCCCAGTCGCGCCGCTCCAGCGCCAGGTGCGCCAGCAGCGCGATGGTCTGCACCGTCTTGCCCAGCCCCATCTCGTCCGCCAGGATGCCGTTGAGGCCGCGCGCGTACATGGTGGCCAGCCAGTGCAGGCCCACGTGCTGGTACTCGCGCAGCACGTGGCGCAGCAGGCGCGGCACCGGCGTGCCCACCAGCGTCTCCGACAGCGTGGTGCCCGTGGGCTGCAGCGACGCCGCCAGCACGGCCGCCTCCTCCACGCGCCGCTCCGAGCCGTGCGTGGCGGCCGCGTCCGACGAGCCGTCCACGAGCGCCTCCAGCGCCTCCGACGCCGCCGTGGAGGCGCTCGCGTCGGACGACGACTCGGAGCCGTCGTCGTCCCGCTCGGAGTCGGACTCGTCGTCTCGCTCGTGGTCGGGCGCGCGCGCGTACCGGCGGCGCAGCTCGTCCAGGCCGAGGCCGGCGTCGCGCTGCAGCGCCGCCAGCTCGGCCGCGGCGTCCGTGGGCTCGGCGCGCTCCTGCTCGGCGATGGTGCGCTCGTCGTCGGCCGAGTCCTCCTCGGGCCCGTAGTCGGAGGGCGGCGGCGAGTGCGCGGGCAGGTAGCCGGGCGGCAACAGGTCGCCCAGCGGCGCGCGCAGGTCGCGGCGGAGCGCCTCCAGCTCGTCGCGGTGGTCGCGGCGCGGCTCGTCGCGCTCGGCGGCGGCGATGGTCTCCTCGTCGTCGTCGGAGCAGCCGCGCGGCGTGAACTCGGCGTCGTCGTCGGGCGGCGCGTGCAGGTTGGCGGCGAGCTGGCGCGAGTAGCGCTCCGTCTTGTCCACGATGTAGCTGAGCTGCTCGTCCAGCGCCTCCTTGCGCGCGCGCTCCACTCGCCTCACGCGTTTCCACTCCACCAGCTACAGGACAATCATTTATTTCAGCTATATTCAGTAGGTCTGAGAATAGGACGTAAACTATGTTTCATACGCATATGTAATGTACGGGTGGTCCAACCCACCGTCAATTTTTTTTTTAATTTTTTGACAAAACAATTTATTTAAATTTTTTTATGATTCGGCATTAAAAAATACATACAACCCTAAATTTTCACCATTTTTTGATAATATCTTTAAAACGGTGCGTCGTAGAGAAAAAATATCTTCTGTGTAAAGAAGTTGCCACTACAATGAAAGTACTACATGTGTCTGTTATTTATCTGAAGAATGAAACGTACGGAATACAATTGGGATAGAACTTCACTCACAGGTAAGTTCGTTTAATCATCAATAACATGGTAAATCTCTCAATATTGTGAGTACAAACTTACAATTACTGTTGGAATATATGGGAGAACATGTTTTTCAACTATAATGTTAAGTTTGTTCTCATCCCAACTACGGAACCATTCATTGTGCGACACGCACTTGGTCCGTTTTTTCTCTACGACGCACCGTTTTAAAGATATTAGCGAAAAACTCAAAAGTGGGAACTTTTATCAATTTGCGTGCCCGAAAGCTACTGCAGAGCCCCGTACAAGTGTTGGCAAGAAGAAGCATTCTGTACCGAACATTACTGTGCGTGATACATTGTGTTTGTAAAGCCTAGGCCGCACACATCGCGATGACATTCGGCCGATAAACTTCGTCTTCGGTCTACAGCGAAGCTGCTCGGCCACATAGTGCGTGTTGTCAAGTTTATCGTGATGTACGAGCGATGTACAAACGCAAAAAACAAAATGGACGCCGCGGATGCTCTGTATTTTATGGCAGCAAATAATTATTTCTTACATTTATGTCATGTAAAAAACAAATTAAAAGCAAGAAAAAGGAGGAAGTGGATGATAACTATTCACAAATCAAGACGGCTTCAGCTATATTATGCACTGCAGTTTAACTTAACACATTCACTACGCACGAAGGGTGGGGGCTGACTGAAGTGTGGCCGCGCAAGCGAAGTTCATCGCGATAAAACGCTTTGATCTGCGAGAGTTTACCGACAGCGGACCGAAGTCCTTGCGACTACGCACGAAGCTCCGAAGTATACGCGAATACTTGGCTACATACATCGCAATTACGCGAATCTTCGGGTTATCGCGATGTGTGCGGCCTAGGCATAACTGAACTTACCGTACAAGTTTAGGATTGAGGTATGATATTCGATGAAGTGCACATTGATGTTAACTTGTCAACATAAGCTATAGCCTGAGTATACTTCGTATCATTACACACTACTTGAATCTAAGGCACCAGTGGTCTTTTAGGATCTACAGAAACTGGACAAAACCAAACAAATCAACAAAACGCAGTGAATGTAACATTTTACCTTTTCCACATTGGACCAGAATGTTCGTATTTCTTTAGCTGCAAAGGCGGCAATTTTTTTCAATTGTAATTCTTGAGCTTTCTCTGCCTTCTGTGCCGCTAGAGCTTTATCTTGAAAATATTTCTGCACCGCCCGAGCACACTGCAACAGTAACCAGCCAGTTAGCTCCGCGCGGCAGGCCGCCCGCCCGCGGCGCTCCGCCACACCTACCTTCTTGGCGGCCTGCTTCTTCCACTTGCGCTCGTGCGCGAAGTCCTGCGCCAGCCACGCCATCTCCTCCAGCAGGTAGTCCCAGTGCGACTTGGTGCGCGGCGGCTCCAGCACGCGCGGCAGGCGCCGCTCCGCCCACAGCCCCGCGCGCGCCAGCTCCGCCACGCGACCCGCCACGTACGCCTCCTGCTTGGCCTTCTCCACCATCTCGTCGGCGCGCGGCGCCGCCGGCGGCGAGGGCGGCGCGGCGGCCACGGGCGGCGGCCGCCGCGCCTCCAGAAAGGCCAGCAGCTGCGGCGCCGGCGGCCGCTTGCGCCACAGCGCGTAGTCCATCATGTTGCCGCCCGCCTGCAGGAAGTACAGCTCGCTCAGCTGCTCCGTGAAGCGCTCGCGCAGGCTCCTCAGGCGCTGCAGCTCGCCCTCCAGGATGCGGCGGCGCAGCGCGGCGGGCTCGTCGCCGGGCAGCTTGGCGCGCTTGCGCGGCGGCTCGTCGCGCTCGGGCGCGGGCGCGGGCGACGTGCCTCCATTGAGCGCGCTCGCTCCGCCGCCGCCCGGAGCGCCGACGCGCTCCACACCCTGCAAGTTGAGCCCACTAAGTCGAGATCGTAATTGTCAGGACAAGGTTTGTATGAAACAATCTTCTACACAGTTGATTGTTACAGACTCAATTTACTAACACTGCTGTATGTGTGGGGATTTGATACAAGTAACAACCCATTATACCAATTTATTTGGGGTTGACCCCAAATGTAACATGTCCCTTTCTTCCATACTTCTCTATATCTTTCACACAGTCCATCCATCGTTTCTTTGGTCTTCCCCTACTCTTATAGCCATCGACATTCATACACAAAACATTTTTTTTTTTCAAATTATTTGGCTCAAATTATACTTTTTCATTTTTTACTTTTTTACTTATAATTTATTCCGGTATTTTACTTTTGAGCAAAAAATCGTAGTTCAATTCTTAAAATATAAATTAAGTTTCATTTTATTCAAACACACAATCCCCACAAACACACAAACCAAAACAACCCAAAAAGACACAACAAAACCCACACAACCACACAATTCAAAATGTTATCAGCTTGCGCCTTCGGGAACTTCGCGCGTTTACATTAGAATATTCATAGCTAAGACATGACAACGTCTGTCGGGTCAGCTAGTATTTTAATAAACCAGAGAAACACCTTTTGTTCACCTTCATACTGCACTAAGTTCATCCATATCCATACATTATAACAATAATTATTATAACCTTTTTAGCTGCTATAAAATAATAGACCTACATATTATTCTCAAAAAACTTTTTTATAAAAAAATAACAACCAACTTCCAAAAGAAAACACTACAAAGTGAAAAATAACTTTAATTTCGGTCTTTAGTTTTGTAATTTAATTTTTTGCCACCAACTTCCGAAATCAAAGTTATTTTTCAATTTGCTGCGTTTTTTTTTTCGGTTATTATTTTTTGTAAAAAAAAAATATTTTTCACGTTTTAGTTGTGGCCGCAAAAAAATTAATACCATTACCTGCAAAAGAAATTAGAACATCATCAACAAAAAAAGGATTATTGAAGCTAACTCAAAAACTACCACAGCAAAGTTAATAAATTTCACATTGGACCAACTTCGAGGTAGGCTATACCTCGAATGAAACAAGAATCTTTCAAATTGGACAACTCTGTCAAAAGTGATGCGTGATACTGATAATAATAATAATATTTAATAATAATATTTATTCAGTTTATAAATTGGTAAAATAATAACATAAAATCTTAGAAATAATTTACAAAGGTATTATAATGTTACATGCCTGTACTAGGTTAAACCTGTATCACAGGCGGCATGAGCTCATATTGTATGGTAATTGTAGGACAATAAAATCTTAACAATATTTAACATTAGAAGTCTTGAAAATGACAAAATTTAATTAATTCATAATTTTATACCTAGTTTACTTAATACTATTTACGTTAAAAATAAAAAATAACAAAAGTTATATAGGTACATAATTTCTTATTTAGTTCGCGAAAAAAAATAGTTTCTTGCACTTTATAACCTACATAATTAAAACACATAATTACTACCTAAGTATATGATTTTGAGTCAGCAGAATTGGTAAGAAAGTCAATGTTGCACAAAATTAAATCACGTTAGAGGCTATGTGTATGATCATTTTTTGCGGCGACATAATGCAAGACATCAACAAAATCGAGGGTTTGTAGGCCAGTGTGCAGTGCTTTGTTGAGCAGGCATTAAACACGGAAGTCTGGCCTTGAGTATGACGCTCTAGGCGCCCTCGTAGTCGATAGAGTTGATGTACCTGTATTCCGCTATTTTCCTAGCAGGACACTCAGCATCTCCCGTTTTGTGGTTATTAGGCTTTTTAAAGCGTGAGCAAGTTGCACATTTCGGTGTGTCAGCTTTCTTCGCCCACTCGGACATCGAGTGTCCTTCTTCGCTGCAGTGACCACACGTAGATTTCGGCTCTCTGCATGTTTTTGCTGCATGACCATATTGTTGACATTTGTAGCATCTGGTAACCAGGATGAAGTCCCTAACAGGGCAGGACGTCCAATTTATAAAAAGCCTTGATTGGGATAATAGGGCTTTACGAATATTGGCTGTAACTTCAATGACGTAATTACAGGTCGACGCATCTTTCTTCCCAGATTTGTGGCTTAATTTAACCAAGCTCAAAAAGGACTCCATAGGCATTCCTGGAAGCTTGTCGGCTACGTTCTGTTCGTAAATGAACCTGAAGACTTCAGTTTCAGCCAGAGTAGTCGGCACAGCTACAACCACGATCGAGGTTTGCGCTTGTTGGGTTCATCGGCGGTGAGTCCGGATGTAGACAGCTGGACCGCGTGCTTGAGTTTGTCAGCGTCATGTTTCGTCTCGGCACTAATAATGACGCCTCCATGTTTGGTCTTGCGGACACCACGTACATGCAGCTTCATTTGATCAGGGCGAACGATTTTTTGGTCTTGCGGACACCACGTACATGCAGCTTCATTTGATCAGGGCGAACGATTTTTTGGTCTTGCGGACACCACGTACATGCAGCTTCATTTGATCAGGGCGAACGATTTTTTGGTCTTGCGGACACCACGTACATGCAGCTTCATTTGATCAGGGCGAACGATTTTTTGGTCTTGCGGACACCACGTACATGCTGCTTCATTTGATCAGGGCGAACGATTTTTTGGTCTTGCGGACACCACGTACATGCAGCTTCATTTGATCAGGGCGAACGATTTTTTGGTCTTGCGGACACCACGTACATGCAGCTTCATTTGAACAGGGCGAACGATTTTTTGGTCTTGCGGACACCACGTACATGCAGCTTCATTTGATCAGGGCGAACGATTTTTTGTCTTGCGGACACCACGTACATGCAGCTTCATTTGATCAGGGCGAACGATTTTTTGTCTTGCGGACACCACGTACATGCAGCTTCATTTGATCAGGGCGAACGATTTTTTGGTCTTGCGGACACCACGTACATGCAGCTTCATTTGATCAGGGCGAACGATTTTTTGGTCTTGCGGACACCACGTACATGCAGCTTCATTTGATCAGGGCGAACGATTTTTTGGTCTTGCGGACACCACGTACATGCAGCTTCATTTGATCAGGGCGAACGATTTTTTGGTCTTGCGGACACCACGTACAGTCTGCAACAGAAATAAGTAACCAGTGTTGTAGTGTGCGTGACACTACAAAACTGTATTGCTACTGTTAAAACGATTCATTACGTACAGCACACAATGCCCTCACGCACAGATCGCGTTCATGTGCGAGTGAGTGCGCTAATGTCTTCTCAATTATAGTATAACATAATTTCGCGTTGAAAACTTAAGCGTTCGTAGCCCAACGAATAAGGCATTATACTTCTGAGTACTACGGTGTGAGTTCAAATCTCTGAAGTGATGATTCTTTTTGCGATTTATTATTTTAAGCTAAAGCAATTAGAACAATTTTTGTTAAGAAAATGTTTTATTTATTTAAAATTGCTTAAATAAATAAAACCATTTTTAATAAATATCTTTATTTAAAAAAAAGAACATCAAAAGTGAACATGTTTTATTATAAATACAACAATATGTTTAGAACATGCTATTACATCTTTTTATACCATTATATAATATGTATACAACAATGGGCGGAGTGAATAAACATGTCACATAGATAACAAATATAATCTGATCCAGTAACAATAACATCACTCACACACTCCTACCTACACAGTACCGCCGACTTAATTTATTATGGCTAAATATGCTGTGAAAGTATTAAGTATTTCGTTTAGGTATCTATTATAAAATAAAGTCGCTTTTCATGTCTGTCTGTGTAGCCGCGTTGTTCTTCTAACGCCACAGATTTTGATGCGGTTTTCACTATCATGATAAATATTTAACTTATATATTATAGAAACCTTCATGTTTTAACAAGTCGTAAAAACCGTGCGAATCAGGGCCGGGTCGCTAGTTCAGTTATATACAGATATGAATTACCTACATTTTTGAAAATTAAAATTAAAATAAAAACATTTACCACCTGTATCGGGAACAGTAGGTATTATAATTATTACCAACCATTATTAATTATTTCTAGGAAAATAATAGATTTAAAAACGTTAAAATGTCTGAAATTTAAAGGTAGTATATAATATGTATGTTACGATAAGTCGGTGGTGATTTTCGACGAAGACATTTTTCATCAGTAATTATGACGACATTGTTTTGTCAATCGAAGTGCCGATATTCCGCGATTTTGACGGTGCACGGTATATAACAAAATTTTACGCGTCGGTTTGCAACATGTCAAACCGTCTGCTTGCAGGTGGTTCCGTACAGTTTGCATAATGACGTTGTGTGCTGCTGCTGTTATGCTGGTCTAAGCGAATGGATCTGATGTATGGGTGGCAACAATCTCACGCACGATGCCGAGGCGAAACATTTGTGTAAGCCAATGGTGTCGGTCCAGGCAGGCGACGGTTTATTTCGCTTGTCTCAGTGACAATGCACCCACAGTCAAACGGTTTTTCTCTACAAAAAAAAAAGTGAAAATATTAGGTCTAAACATACACCTCCCAAATTATAAATTAAGAAATAAAAGTTACACAATATAAATACAATGCAGAGAATATATATTTATATACTTAAATACAATTGATATATAAGGCTAGTGGTCAGTAATAATAAAAATTATAATACGATAAAATGGAAATAAAAAGGCAGGGCGAGTGACCTAGGAAATACATAATATCATACTTATAAAAAATAATATAATATAATAATGACACAAATAAAAAAAACAAACAACAAATAATATAATATAATGATGATTTTTTATTTTTTCTAAAAAGTATTAAACAATATTATTATACTTTATTTAGAATAGAAATCCTTTGTTTAATTACCATACATGCAATTTACATTTTTAAATATTTTAGATAAAAAATGAAATCTTTTAAAATTGTATTTTATTATTATTATCTAATCATTTACAAACATATTCATTATTTTTGAATATTTTATTACAAAACACAGATAAAAAACTATTACTATAATACTGTGTAAACCAATAATGGAAATGATTAAATAATTATCGATATAATGAGTGGCTATGCAGTTAACAAAAATTGTATTTATTTGTTAACTGCATAGCCACTCATTATACTAAATTCAACTATTCCGGTGTCATTTCCTATTAGATTCAACTATTCATATCCACAATTCGTTAAATGAGATACAACAGACAATCATAATAAAATTACTGGGTGGGATCACGGTGACATAATAAATTAATACATTCTAATAATAATTTCACTCACCGATAGCATTGGGCGCCTTGCGATTTCACTAATAGAAATATTTTTTTTCTCATGCAAAACAATAATCTGAGCTTTTTGAAATCTTGTTAAATGATGCATGGTCTAAATTAATCAATATATCACAATCACAAACTTCAAGTGCAAAAGAAAGAGTATAATGTGTAGTTGCTAATGCAGACTGACTACATAAGTTCACAATTAAAGGCAGGAATATATTTTTAAAGCGGGTAGTTAGCTTCTAAACTGGGAAATAATTTTAAGTAGGCGAGAAACTTGTGGTAGATTCTCAAACTGGTCAGAATATCGCTTTATTCAGTTAGTATATTCATTTTAAATTACAAAATCTCAAAAATAATATTTTAGTAAACTCGAGGCTCGAACTCAGATCATTCTGTCACTGTAGGTTGAATGCTTACCTGTTGCGCCACGAGAGCAACTATCCTACATTGCGAAATTATGTTACACTATCATTTAAAAGACGTCAGCGCACTCACTCTATGAATGGGATGTGTGCGAGGCTGTCATTGTGAGCAGTACGTACAGTAGGATATAGTTTTGTAGTGTGCGTGTCTGGTTACTTAATTCCTTTGGCCTGTGTACATGCAGCTTCATTTGATCAGGGCGAACGATTTTTTGGTCTTGCGGACACCACGTACATGCAGCTTCATTTGATCAGGGCGAACGATTTTTTGGTCTTGCGGACACCACGTACATGCAGCTTCATTTGATCAGGGCGAACGATTTTTTGTCTTGCGGACACCACGTACATGCAGCTTCATTTGATCAGGGCGAACGATTTTTTGCACGAGGTCTTTTGTGTCGTCACTCGACTTTAATTTATCGTTGGGGTAAATAGCTACAGAACTTAAGTTGTTCGGTCGAATGAATTCAGTACAATTTAATATAAATATTTAATAATATTATACAATTGAAATTTAAATTTTCTTATTTTTTTTATTTTTTATTTGGACACTTAAATGTTTATTGACTTTTGATATTTCAAATTAATTTATATAAATTATACAAATTAATACTATTTAATTAATTATTTTTAATGTAATACCAATAATGTTCCAATTTATAATGTTAGTGTTAAGTTATCTTGCTGCGCCCCAACGGGGTCATGTACTGTTTAGTTATAAGCATAGCCAGTAACTGTGTGTACATTGTGCATTAAATGAATAAATAAATAAATAAATAAATAATAGTTGTTTATTTCTCCTCACAATGACAAGCTTGTTCCAGGTGTCACATATTACTTGTTGTTATTAGCATTGTGAGGAGCTGGCGTCTAAAGTAGGCATAAAAAACCTGTGTTGCAAATCACCAGGTCACCACCCCAGGGAAGAACAGGAAGTTTATATAATAATAGCCCTCTTCCTCTATCCTATCTTGCTGTGCCCGACAGGGTTCACAATGATCTAAAATTATGTATATTTTAATAATGTACCTACCAGCTACGTTAACATTGTGGAATGCAAATAAATATATTGAGTATTGAGTTTTATTTAACAAAAGAATATGTTATTACATCTATCATTATGTATATGGAGATTATGACTAAAAACTTAAATTATTATAATTATGGGGTAGAAGTTAAAAAGAAACGATAAACAAAAAGTTAATCAAGGCGCCTGAGTCTCTGTGTGTGTCTATGAGAGTGTTTAATGTTAGGCGGTTAAAATAAATCAATTATTTAACTTTTCACTGTTTGTTGAAAATTATAATAATATTTAATGTTTGCTTCGCCATGTTTGTGAGAGCGAACATTCATGATGCGCGAGTAGCGAGACCATAGAGCAAGGCCGGCCGCCCAGGCCGCGGCCCGCCAGCTCGTCGGTCGGCTGCAGCCGGCGCGCGGTGTCACTGCTTCCACCTGAGCGGCAGTTCCCGTATTTTTATCAATGTTCGTAATCTCATCTCAGTCTCAATCTATCAAAAATTGTATAGCGTTTACCTACACCTAAAAACCATATTAGGTGGTTTCATTTCATTTACAAATAAAGCAAATAAAAGCATATTTTGTCTTTTTAGGGTTCCGTACAAAAATGGTAAAAAGGAACCCTTATGGTGCGGGTGCGACCTCAGTCTGTCTGTCCGTCTGTCATAGCTGGATATCTCAAGAATTACTAATGCTATCAACTTGAAATTTGGAAAATTTTAGATGATTTTTGACTATTTTGCAAATAAGAAAGAAATAAAAATATTATAAAGTTTAAAAAACAAATCCAAGTGGGGCTAACTAGGGTATGTGGAGTATCATATGAAAGAGCGCTGTTAGAACATTCTCAAAAATTTTTTTCTCTTTTTTTTAGTCCGCAGTTTTCGACTTTTGATAAAAATTGTTAAAAAAAAATAAGACATGGTGCTGCTGGGTCCATCAATCAACGCGATAAGAAAATTAATATTGATATGCGAATCATCCTGTCCCTTGAAGCCGTCAAGAAGGGACAGGGTTGCGTCGCAGCACGGTTCGGGGGGATTGTCGTGGTGGGGACATACTTCTCCCCGAGCCGAACTCTCGCAGAGTTCCACAACTCCCTTGCGGAGTTGAAAACCGTCGTCGTCGGGTTTCGTTCCCTTCCGTGAAAAGTAGCTGCGGCGCAATGGCTACGACGGCAGCGCGTGGTCGGAATGATCGAACTTGTTTTTCTCCAAAATTGCAGGTTTTGTCGTAGGTCGCCAGATGTTGGGGCTTCAGTGTCTTCAAATGAAACTCCCGTATCGAGGTATGGTGGTTTAATAGGTAAAAACTGTATTTTACAATAAAAATTGCGGAGCGCACAAGTTCGCGACGGTGATGGTAAAATTGATATTTTTTCTATGTAATGACGGTGTAAGGAAAACACAAAATCCATACGGAGCGCCTGTTGCTTTACATTAGCATCTCGCACTGAACGTCGCATCGTCACAAAGTTTACGAAGGCGTAAACACATACTCTTAACCCTATTATATCAATTTCTGGTTTATTGCAATATATTAGCTATAATCCAATATGTTTTTGTGAATTTACCTTTTCCGCACCCTCAAATATAGCTATTTGAATGAAAAATTTAATTAAAGTTCTGTTAAAGTTTTTGCCCAGGCAAAAGGCATTTATTGGGCGTTTATGGGCATTTATCCGGCGTTTATTCAATGCGCCCAATAGGCCAGGGCATTAACCCATCTCTAATTGCACTCCTTTTTGGGCAGTCAAAAAAACATTTTTTGGGATTAAGAAAAAGAATAATATAAGAAATTATAAGAAATTTTGCCGATTTCGCCGATTTTGTTAGTTAGCAGATCATTCATTAGATCATAATTATAAGTCAATGAATACAGTATTTTAACTGTAAAATCACGTAAATCAGCGAATCAGGCTTTTCGTGTACGGCCTCTTATGTTTGTTTATGGGTTAAATTCTTTTCAACTACGGAACCCTTCATTGTGCGTGCTCCGACACTCACTTGGCCGGTTTTTTTGTGCCGTTCCGACTTTCTATTTTTCGGTCATTTCTGTCGGGCTCGGGTTAATCAGTGCTATACAAAAAGCTACTTTAAGGTTTAAGGGCACTCATTCCCCCCCTCACCAACCCCTCCCCCTCTCTTCATCACCCTTCCCCTCTCCCCATCTTCCTCTACACCGCCCCTCCCTCCCTTCACCACATCCTCCCCTCCCCCTTCTCTCCCCACCACCCCCTGCTCTCTCCCTTCCCCCTCCCCCTCTTCCCCACCTTTCGGGGTAGGGTTTCAAGTTAATTAACAAAATAGATAAGATTTTTCATATAAACTATACATATTCCCTGTTTACAACCTCACATAAGGGTGGAAATTTAAAAAATCGTTAGGGATATTTTCGTAACTTGACTGAAAGATTATTTTTAGATCAATTTTCGAGTTAATCAAGCTCCGTAGTAAAATCTTCCCCTGTGAAATTGACTACCCCCTTTCATCCTCTTAGGGGAAGATTTTCGAAATACCTTGATACATGTTATTCTTCATTTTTGGTTGCAAGTATAAATACTGAGTTTCGAGTTAATCGGACCATGTTAAAATATTCCACCATTCAAACTGACACCCCCCAATCTCTCCTTAAGGGGTAGTTTAGGAAAACTAAAAACAAAAACCTTATAATTTACTTAGATATCCAAGTTTCAAGTCTATTAACTCAAGGAATATGATTTTTCATACAAACTTTCATCCCCTATTTTAACTCCTTATGGATGGAATTTCCAAAAATACTTCCTTAGTGGATACCTACACTATACAACGTGTACGTTAAATGCGCAAAACCTGAAATCGCGAAAAAAAAATCAGCTGTTCAGTACATTTTGACGAATTATGCGAATAGAAATGTACTGAACAGCTGATTTTTTTTTCGCGATTTCAGTTTTGGTCCCACAGTAAAAGTTGTTCATAATGATGAGTACAATGACCCCTTAAGAGGTTTGGCGCATTTAACGTTATAGTTATCTATGTGCAAAATTCCAAGTCTCTAGATCCAGCAGTTTGGGCTGTGCATTGATATATCAGCAGTCAGTCAATCAGGACTTTGAAATTCATATAATATATAGATGAATGCATATGGAATACTACTGTTATATAATTTTGTTATGTACTAACCAAGTACTAGACGATGATAGCAGGTATACGTAGGTAGTCAAATTTTTGTGGAAAATATCCATGTGTCTTCATGAACCATGGCTCCCCATTATATTTTTTATAATTTTAACCAGCCTATGTTACCCGGGATAACTCAACGCTTCTAACAATACCACATACAGTGGATTTCGGGTATAACGACGATGAAGGGACCACTCTATATTTTTCGTTATATCCGGAAGTTGTTACAGCCATACTTATTCAAAAGTTTACTAAACCCAGTTGCTACTCAGAATATCACTTTGTAACTGAACCATAAAAACTCTGAAACGTACACGCTTCCCTACCTACTTAACTGATATCTATAACCAAAAGGTAAAGGTCTCCACACTTGCTGACCATCTGTGTGGATGTAAACAAAAGACAAGAAATGTTTGTGATAGAAAGAAATCTTTGTGTCTTTGGCGGCCGACTCCGGTCGCAATATCTGCATGGGATTTCTAGGAATTTGTTACAAATGATTAATTAAAAACATCACTATAGCCACATGAATAATAATAAAATGTATGAATATAATGTACTAAGTATGCTTGAAATTCAAGGGACTTAGATTTAACGTCGCTATAGGTAAATGGTCACTACAACCAAGGTCGTAATAAATGAAATCCACTGTACATTGATATTGGTTAAGCCGTTTAGAAGTTATGGTGGAATAAAGAAACTCACAAACATACATGAACCCTGAAAACATAACACTCCTTTTTTAGGCAGTTGTGTAAAAAGGATGTGAGGCTTTAAGCCTATAAGCCTTGGGTCGGCTTCCAGTCTAACTGGATGCAGCTGAATACCAGTATAGTAGTTAAACCTAAATAAAAGATTGTAAAACACTATTAATTCAACACTTCTTTAAAATCCTGGGCTTCCAAGGTTTCCAAGGGTTTATACAGGCTTATGCATACATAGATATTATAATCATGAGATTGTTGACCCTAAATTGCACTTTCTAATCCCATCACTGGTTTTTAACGATTAATCAGAGATAAACGGTTTTAGTTAAGAGCAGCTTGTGGCTAAGTAATAACAGCCGCATGTGTTGATCCATCAGGTTTAGCTTACCAGCTTTAAAATACCGAGACCCCTCCGTGCCTCGGAAAGCACGTAAAGCCGTTGGTCCCGGCTGTCATTTGTGAATCTTTGACAGTTGTTAAGGGTCATCAGAAGCCCGAACGTCTGACAACCAGTGTTACCAAGGGGTATTGTATTACCCCGTTACTGGGTTGTGGAGGTCAGACAGGCAGTCGCTATATGTAAAATACAGGTATTCAGCTACATCCGGTTTGACTGAAAGCCGACCCCAACATAGTTGAGAAAAGGCTAGGCAGATTGATTGACACGGTTTTAGTTATCAATCAAAAATCTTGCACAATTTATTGTATGCCTCAGTACATTGCATGTGTTCAATAACAAGTTCAGTAACTTTTAGTATGAGAATCACATAATAACTTAATATTTATAGCCTATGAATCAACATACAAACAAGGTGTGATGATAAGTTATGAACTACCTCCCTAGTAAAAAAAGTGTAAGTACCTATTAAGTATTTATTTTTTTTATTTATTAATTATTTAAATTACACTTAAGTATCAGCAAGTGTAAACATTTTTAGCTATTACCAAAGATTTAAAGCTTCTGTATTACAAATTAAACTGAATCATGCACTAAACTACCTAAGTACCTACTGGTGTGTACTCTGTAGTCATCACTGTCTTCAAGTTAGCGGTGTAAACATTATGTGCTCTTACCATGAGTTGCAGCGCGATGCCGAGGGCGGGTGGCGCGGCGGACTCATCGCGACCGCTCATAATGTGACATCGCGGTCGAGTTCGCTACTGACTAATGTCTTCACAATAAAACATATGAGAACTGCACTCAATTCCACTGTCTGCGACACCGAAAACACTTCAAATAACGAGTGTAATTTTCTGAAATGTAAGGTTCCTTTTCATTTGACGATTCACAAAATGCACTCGACATAATCTCTTAAAATGAACACTAAATTGTTTTGAATATTTGCGAGTCTATAAAAATAATTAACATTACAGCCGCTAACACCCTAGTAAACAACATTTTGAAAAATATAATGAAGCCGCCATATTGGATAAAATCAATCCGTACCTAACGCGTCCCGTACAAAAAACAAAAAGTAATCCCTAATTATTATTACACTGAAATAACATCATACTATGATGAACATATTTTTTGGTTCACTATTCGTGAAACAATTACGTAAAAGGTATATTTTTATTTAAATGCACTATCGGCAAATTTTTGTCACCAGTGTTGCCAGTGTAACCAACCATTGCATGTTCGCACAGATTAAGTTTGTCATGTTCGTTTCGTTTAGTTTTTTCATATTTTTTTATGTTTGCAACTCTTAATTCTGTGTTGCATGAACTTGCACTGAAGCATGAAGTATTGTGCCAGCACCACACGTTTGCCAAACTTTTACATAAACAAACTGTCACATTTCTCAAACTTAGGCGATAAATCAAAAATCAAAATCAAAATATTTTATTTCACATAAACCTACACGGGCACTTATGAAACGTCAGAAGCTAGGTGCACGGTTCCAAATTGGTTGTTTCCTATGGAGATATCTATAGATATGGCAATGATTTCAAAAGCGATAGGGTGTTTAGTTGGCTTGTGGTGGGCTTACAACATAGAGAAACACGGCCACGGCGAACCGGAGGGGAGTAGCCATACGCCTGCGTATGGCTACTCCCCTCCGTTCCCCTCTGTCAAAGTACAAGCGTACGCAATCAAGATTGCGGAACCTTTCATATGTAACTAATTTTAGATCATATTAAATACTTGCGTAAGAAAAACTTTTTTTTAGCATTTTTTTTTTCTCACTGTATGTCGTGACCGTGTTTCTCTATGTTGTAAGCCCACCACAAGCCAACTAAACACCCTATCGCTTTTGAAATCATTGCCATATCTATAGATATCTCCATAGGAAACAACCAATTTGGAACCGTGCACCTAGCTTCTGACGTTTCATAAGTGCCCGTGTAGGTTTATGTGAAATAAAATATTTTGATTTTGATTTTTGATTTATCGCCTAAGTTTGAGAAATGTGACAGTTGTGGCGGCATTTACATCGCCATATACAAACTGCGCATCATTAGGGTTCCGTACCAAAATGGTAAAAAGGAACCCTTATGTGAGTCTGTCTGTCTGTCACACCTGGATATCTCAAGAACTACTAATGCTATCAACTTGAAATTTGGAACAGTTTTAGATGACGTTTGCCCAACTATTTTGGAATTATGAAAGAAACAAAAATACATACTTACTTATGTTTATTTTGCAACAGGGACTGAAAGGTGGTCTTAAAAATTCGAAGTGGGGTTACTAGGGCATGTGGGGTATCATATGAAAGAGCGCTGTTTGCACATTCTCAAACATTTTTTTCCTTTTTTTAGGCCGCATAGTTTTCGACTTTTGATGGAAAATGTTAGAAAAAATACCGTTATCCCCGAAGTTTGCATAGAGAAAAATTTGAAATTATTCTATGTGATAGAAGTATAGATATAGATTACAGGAAAAATAAAACGATGTCTTTAAATAACACAGTTTTTCAGAAATCATCAACAAAATCTATCTTTTATAATAATAATAATCTATACATATAAAATTCAAAGTCCTGACTGACTGATTGATTGACTGACTGACTGATATATCAACGCACAGCCGAAACCGCTGGACCTAGAGACTTGAAATTTTGCACATAGATACCTTATAGAGTGTAGGCATCCACTAAGGAAGGATTTTTGGAAATTCCATCCCTAAAGGGGTAAAATAAGGGATGGAAATTTGTATGAAAAATCTTATTCTTTGAGTTAATAGACTTGAAACTTGGCATGAATATTTATCTAAATAAACTATAAAGATTCAAACTCAAACTCAAACTCAAAGCATTTATTTCAAATAAACCAATTACAGGCACTTTTGAATTGTCAAAGGGTCGGTCTTGGGTCGGTCAGTCAGAAAAATGAAGCTAGATTGCCCATTCCAAAGCGTAGATCCTATGGAGAAGAACGGGCAAGAAACTCCACGGACACTCTTTTAAAATCAATTGTCATTTTTAGTTTTCCTAAACTACCCCCTCAGGAGGGATTGGGGTGTGTCAAAGTTTGTATGGAGGAATTTTAACGCGCGGTCTGATTAACTCGAAACTCAGTATTTACCAGTTACAGTACCAGTTACAGTACCAAAAACCACGCCCGCGTGGATGTCGGAAAATATCACACGGGAACAAAAATCCTTACTTATTTCTTGTCTACATTATAAAGGGAACCTCGTGCAAAATTTCGTGCTTTATAGGTCCAAGGGTTTGGGCTGGGCGTTGATGAGTTCTTTTTATTATATTGAGATAACTTCTGCCCATATCGGCGTGAAATTTCTTGTTAACCCGAGCCACCCTTCGCATCGCATTGCCTGCCCGCGCTATTACTTCAAACAAAAAAAAGTGTGTGTCAGCTTCGACGCACGACTGGAGTTTACTCCTGTTTTTGTGCCATTCAGAGTTTCCGACTTTCTATTTTTCGGTAATTTCTGTAGGGCTGGGCTTCTTCAATGAATCAGTGCTAAACAAATAGCAACTTTAAGGTGTGAAGGTACTCCCCCCTCTCCGTCTTACCCCTCCTCATCTCACTCTAACCCTCCTCTCACACCCTCCCGTTCCCATCCTTCTTAACCTCCCCTGTCATCTCCCTCACAGCCCCCTCACCCTCTTCAGCCAGTCTCCCTCTCACCCCCTCACCACATCGTCTTCCCGCTAACCTCCCCCTCCCCTCTCACACCCACTTCACCGCTTTCCCCTCCCTCTACCCCCTACCCTCACCAACTCCTCCCATTCCCCTCTTTCCTTCTCCGTAACCTCCACCTCACTACACCCTCATAACTCTCTCCCCCTCTATCCATCATCCTCTCCCTCTCCCTCCTCACTACCCCTCCCCGCCCACACCCCCTTCTCACCAAACCCTCCCTTCCCCCTTTCCCTCCTCACCACCCCTCCCCTTCCCCCTTTCCCTCCTCACCACCCCTCCCCTTCCCTCTTTCCCTCCTCACCGCCCCCATTACCTTTCTCTCTGGGGGAAAAACTATTAATGACAAACTTTATTACTTGCCAAACCAAACCAAATGAAGATTTTTCATATTTAAACTATATTCCCTGTTTTCACCCCCTCAGGGATGGAATTAAAAAAGATCGTTTGGGATATTTCACCGAAAGATTATACACCTATTTTCGAGTTAATCAAGCCCCGCAGTAAAACCTGCCCTGTAAAATTGACTGTCCCTTTTCAGCCCTTTAGGGGTAGATTTTCGAAAAACCCTGTTAAACTTTATTCTTTATTTTTGGTCTTAAGTATAAATACTGAGTTTCGAGTTAATCAGACCGCGCGTTAAAATTCCTCCATACAAACTTTGACACACCCCAATCCCTCCTGAGGGGGTAGTTTAGGAAAACTAAAAATGACAATTGATTTTAAAAGAGTGTCCGTGGAGTTTCTTGCCCGTTCTTCTCCATAGGATCTACGCTTTGGAATGGGCAATCTAGCTTCATTTTTCTGACTGACCGACCCAAGACCGACCCTTTGACAATTCAAAAGTGCCTGTAATTGGTTTATTTGAAATAAATGCTTTGAGTTTGAGTTTGAGTTTGAATCTTTATAGTTTATTTAGATAAATATTCATGCCAAGTTTCAAGTCTATTAACTCAAAGAATAAGATTTTTCATACAAATTTCCATCCCTTATTTTACCCCTTTAGGGATGGAATTTCCAAAAATCCTTCCTTAGTGGATGCCTACACTCTATAAGGTATCTATGTGCAAAATTTCAAGTCTCTAGGTCCAGCGGTTTCGGCTGTGCGTTGATATATCAGTCAATCAGTCAATCAATCAGTCAGTCAGGACTTTGAATTTTATATGTATAGATAAAGGAGCATTCTAAGTACAAAATAAATCAGGTACTAAGTTAAACAGTTTTTTTTTTTTATAATTAAAAAATAATGAGAAAGCTTATAAATTTACCATGCATGAGCAGAAAAAACTAAAATTGAGGTAAGTAAATAACACTAGTGCGAATTATTTAATAACAGGAAAAGGATTTATGTATGATTGTGATTGTGTATTGTGTTGTGTTTGTGAGTGGAGGTGTGGGTGTCTTTCGGTGTGAGTATGTGGGTGTGTGTGTGTGGAAGTGGATGTGAGTGTGGTGGTGAGGGTGAACATATGAATAGTGTATGTATGTGTGTGAGGCGTGACTGTGTATGGGATGTGTCAATGTGTGTGTTTGGCGTTAACAATACATAAATACTTGACACTTATGGAGTATTTATGCAGGGACATGAAACAGTTTTTTAGTTTCGTCATATGTAAGTGATAGAAGCCAGTTGATCACTTTCTGTTTACACTCTCTCTTTGTCAGGGAGAAAATTTCATTTTTTTTTTTAGCTATGTTATACAATCTTGGGCCCAGGAACAAGTTAAATCTTTGAGCAAAAGATGTTCTACAAGGCACAGATTTACATAATTCTAACCACCTTCTCCCTGTATTTTGTTTTTCAGTCAGGCTGTTAAGCCAGACACAGGAATGCTGTCGCATAATTAACAATAGTACAAAAAGTTTGCGTACTGTAAGTACACCACTAACCCTGTACAACTCCGTAGTAGAAAAATACATGGGTTTAAAGTAACTAACCATAAGCAAAGCTCTTTGAGCGCGTTTTTAGTTTTGGCAGCACCGCCCCAGATAGTGATGCAATATGTTATAACTTATAACCGCTTGGCACAAGGAATAGTTATAATTCTCTGTCTACGCCACGGGAGGTCGAGACTGTTTAACCGGACGTTCCTGTGGCTGCTTTAAGCAAGAGCTTAAAGCCTCCGGCCAGGCTTAAAACTAGGACTTAAAACTAGGGGTTTGAGCGACTCTGCACATCGCTGCGGTAAGGGTAGGGAGGACAGCCAGAGGGTTCAGGCTGGGTCGTGACGCGATAACATCCAAGGTACGAGGTACGAGAATGATCGGTGGGCAAGGGGAGTTTAGTGGCGGGTTAGAGGCTACAGGCTCGGCTGCGCTACCGGCTGGCGCAGCCTCGCCGAGTAGAGGGCAAGGGGGAGGTGGGCAATTACGTTTTCGACCTCGACGGCGGGGTCGGAACGTAGATCTTAGTTTGCCTTTGCGAAGCGTACTGGTGGCCTTATTACTCTCCTGTAGGAGGGTTATAGAGTCATCGGGTTCGGAGAGAACATGTTTATGACGGCGGGTCCTACTAATCCGGGAGGGAACATAATTGGCGGATTCGACAACCAAAGGGTTGCGATGTTTCGCGACGGTTTCAAAGAAACGCACGGAATTGTGTTTCAGGAATTGTCGGATTATTGGGATTTTGAGGTCAAGGTGGAGGTTTTCGTTCCGAACGAACCAGGGGCACCTGTTATCTTTCGGAGAAAACGGTTTTGCAGTGTCTGCATTCTATGTATGTGGTGGGGCTTGGCGTGAGCAAATACCGAGCCCGCATAGGTCATGATGGGCCGAATGACGGCTGTTTATATGCGCAACTTGCACTTAAGTGACAATTTGCTACGTGCATTCAGAACGGAATGTAGTCTACCGACGAGGGCAAAAGCGGCCCGTGAACGAGCGAGCTTTATGTGCTCGGCGAAGTTTATCGGCTTGTCAAACATCGTGATTGGTCGGGGTAAAGGACGTGTGTGGTACGGTTTCAGAAAGAGAACCGCTTGGCTTTTATCCGGGTTCGATTCTCCACCTACGAAACCACCAGGCGAGGTTATCGGCTGCGGTTTGGAGAATACGAGATATCGCGTCTGGGCTTTTTCCCGTGTAGTAAATGGCCGTATCGTCTGCGAACAGAGCCAACTGAGCCTTTCTACTTTTCGGGATATCGCTGGTAAATAGAGTAAAGATAAGGGGTGAAATTACAGAGCCCTGTGGTACGCCTGCGCGAATAGGGTGGGGAATGACAGCAGTCGGCGAATGAATTACAATAGTTTTATACAACGTGCATGGTCGTATGGCCAATCGACTTTGGCAGAGGGATTCTTTCAGCTATGCCATCTCCATAGGTTAAATCGTAGACAGAGAATTGGTTAAATGCTCTAAGCTATGGCTAGAAGGTCTC
Organism: Cosmia trapezina; assembly: GCA_905163495.3. Taxonomy (NCBI): domain Eukaryota; kingdom Metazoa; phylum Arthropoda; class Insecta; order Lepidoptera; family Noctuidae; genus Cosmia; species Cosmia trapezina. The sequence continues at coordinate 344,940 of LR991028.1, forward strand.
TCTCGCACTCTGCATTTTTTTTTATTGTCTTAATATCTGTATCTGAGAATTTAAAGCTTAAAAAACTCCTATCCAAGTGGCTCAAAAATCAAAATTTTACGTCACGTTAACGTTGTTGACGTTGTGTCGTATCAATTTGACGTTTAACGTCAAAAGTAACTAAGAAGTTCAGAAATTGGGAACTCGGGAACTCTGAAATTCATTCAATAAGAAACGAATTTAACAAATTATTGACTACTACATATTCAGAATTAATTTTAGATGACATAAAATTACATAATTGCTCTTAGCAAATACTATATAAGTATTACGTAAAGTGATCTATTATTTCGTACTATAACTTACAGTTCATATCGGCGTAGTGCTTGTTTAACGTCGAGCAGTTAGTAATTTAACTATTGATATTTTGTGCAAACAGATGAGTTGGCACGAAAGAAGTTTATAAACCTTTATTTGAATCAGTCATATTGATGTAGGTAAGTGTAAAAATGGCACTAACACATTGCTAGTAACAACACAAGTAAGTATAAACATACGATTGTTTCTCGATTTTATTTGTACCAGACGTATAGCATAGCCCTATTCATTATAAAAGTACTGCCTAATTCCAGCGCCACCTAGTTGACAAAGCGCTCTATAATTTATTATAATGATAATTTTCCTGCAAGGCCCAAATTACAACTTTTCACATAATATTATCAACTATAATTGAAACTTGCTACATGATTGGAGCCGTAAATAAGCCGTAAATGTCTCAAATTGTTTTGTACTTGTACTCGCAATAAACACCTTTTGATAACGGGCATTTTATGATTGTGTAGTATTTCATGGTTGGCATCATCATGCTAGTTTTTCCTTGACAACACATCATATTGTTCCATCAATCTGTGCATTTCTAGTTATCATGCACAACTGGACCATGGACATAATGTGTGTGGCTCACATGTCACAAGTGACCTTGGTGTTATATGTACTCAAAAACGAAGTTACTTATAAATTGTTCCAGGGTCTGATTATAAATCATAACAGGAACTGCTAAAAATAATCGTAAGTCAACCTTGTCATTTATAGTTAGTTACTCGGCACCACACTGCCAGCAGCTCTCATGGTGACCATTGCCTGGAGCATTAGTAATAGTGCCTAACAATGGTCAAATATTAAAACAGCAATGATCCCACAACTTGGCCAGCAGAAAGCATACTTATCTCAGTTTGTTTATTTGAATGCGTGCTTGAATGATTGGTTTGAGGATAATTATAATAACTAAAAGGCTTCATTTTTATTAAAGGAAATATACAAATATGTAAAAATGTCATACTAAATGAGTTAACAGGAGGTACATTTAGATACTATACAGCTATAAATTCAAATAAGTAATCAAAAACTGGCCAAGTGATTGTCAGACCATGCACAGTGAAGGGTTCCGTAGTCAGGATGAATATTTACGCATGCAAAACATTGACAAACATTTTTTTAACTCAGCAAAAATAATTTTGTATTTCATTCTATAAGTAATGCTTAAAAATGTTCATCTCACAAACTATTGACATAAATTAAAAATTCACATAAAAACATCATATTTTTAATTATGGGATCCAACACTATCCCTCGTTTACTAGTTCGTTTTTATGCCTCCATTACATGCATGGGGAGTGTCACCCCTAATTATTTATTTCGTAATTCACTATACTATAACTGTTTAACCGTGCACACAATATACACTCCAATTTTCATCTATAAAATAGTGTCTGAGTAAGATGACTGTGTGTCATCTGGACGGATGGACAGACAGGTGGACGTGACGAAATTATATGGATTGTGTTTTTACCATTTTGCTATGGAACCCTAAAAAGTGTGTAACAGAATCGGCACAAGGCCAGAAAGTCAAATCATATTTTGTCCTTTTAGTCCAAAACAAAAGAATACATTTATTATTTTATTGATAAGTGATAAATAATTTATTTTGTGTAAGTAGGTTTGTACAAACACTTTTACACATCAAGCATATTAGATGAGGTTTAAAAACTAGATGAGGTCGGCATTTCCTATCTGACTACTCTGAGAAGAAACGCCGGAACAAACTCACAGGTCACAGTCTCTACAAAACTCTGTGTCTGGACTTTAACAGTACAGTCCAGATGTAATCTGGGTTAGATCATGTAAAGACCATGTAGATTGCTGTCTGAAATGGCCTTTTGAGGAGTGAACCACACAGAGTGGGTGGACCTGACCAGTCAGTGCACACATTTGTCAGTAATCGTGCTGCTCAACTCAAAACTTAAGGAGCTCAAAGATTCAACAAAAAATTCCAAAAATAACATTTGGGTAGGACGCATAAATTACTCAAACTACCAGACTATGACTAAAACTGAGAAAAGGAACAATAAAAAAAAACAATGATCCACAGTCTTCATATTCACATATAATGTATACAAATGTATGTTGCTGGCAGGCGTATGTTATGTGTGTCTGATGCGCGAGGGTATGTGTGTGCTGTGCAGGCTTAGGAGGCGGGCAGCGATGGGGCGCGGCGCGCGCTGGCGCGTGGCGGCGGCGCTGCTGGCGGGCGCGCTGCTGGTGTGGCTGTGGCGCGGCGGCGCGCGCACGGCCGGCGCGCAGAGGCGCCGCGAGCTGGACGCGCCGGTGGAGGGCCGCGAGTTGCCGCTGATCTTCATCGGCGGCGTGCCGCGCTCCGGCACCACGCTCATGCGCGCCATGCTGGACGCGCACCCCGACGTGCGCTGCGGACAGGAGACGCGCGTGGTGCCGCGCATCCTGCAGATGCGCCAGCATTGGATGCGCTCGCAGAAGGAGAGCGTGCGGCTGGAGCAGGCGGGCGTGTCGAAGGCGGTGCTAGACAACGCCATCGCCGCCTTCTGCCTGGAGGTGATCGTGCGCCACGGCGACACGGCGCCGCGGCTGTGCAACAAGGACCCGCTCGTGCTCAAGATGGGCACCTACGTGCTGGAGCTGTTCCCCAACGCCAAGTTCCTGTTCATGGTGCGCGACGGCCGCGCCACCGTGCACTCCATCATCACTCGCAAGGTACGTCAGCTCGGTCGCGCTACTGCGGCTACCGCAGCGCCTAACGAAGGGTGACTAACCGACCTCAAGCTATGCTATCACCTACGTGCTGGAGCTGTTCCCCAACGCCAAGTTCCTGTTCATGGTGCGCGACGGCCGCGCCACCGTGCACTCCATCATCACTCGCAAGGTACGTCAGCTCGGTCGCGCTACTGCGGCTACCGCAGCGCCTAACGAAGGGTGACTAACCGACCTCAAGCTATGCTATCACCTACGTGCTGGAGCTGTTCCCCAACGCCAAGTTCCTGTTCATGGTGCGCGACGGCCGCGCCACCGTGCACTCCATCATCACTCGCAAGGTACGTCAGCTCGGTCGCGCTACTGCGGCTACCGCAGCGCCTAACGAAGGGTGACTAACCGACCTCAAGCTATGCTATCACCTACGTGCTGGAGCTGTTCCCCAACGCCAAGTTCCTGTTCATGGTGCGCGACGGCCGCGCCACCGTGCACTCCATCATCACTCGCAAGGTACGTCAGCTCGGTCGCGCTACTGCGGCTACCGCAGCGCCTAACGAAGGGTGACTAACCGACCTCAAGCTATGCTATCACCTACGTGCTGGAGCTGTTCCCCAACGCCAAGTTCCTGTTCATGGTGCGCGACGGCCGCGCCACCGTGCACTCCATCATCACTCGCAAGGTACGTCAGCTCGGTCGCGCTACTGCGGCTACCGCAGCGCCTAACGAAGGGTGACTAACCGACCTCAAGCTATGCTATCACCTACGTGCTGGAGCTGTTCCCCAACGCCAAGTTCCTGTTCATGGTGCGCGACGGCCGCGCCACCGTGCACTCCATCATCACTCGCAAGGTACGTCAGCTCGGTCGCGCTACTGCGGCTACCGCAGCGCCTAACGAAGGGTGACTAACCGACCTCAAGCTATGCTATCACCTACGTGCTGGAGCTGTTCCCCAACGCCAAGTTCCTGTTCATGGTGCGCGACGGCCGCGCCACCGTGCACTCCATCATCACTCGCAAGGTACGTCAGCTCGGTCGCGCTACTGCGGCTACCGCAGCGCCTAACGAAGGGTGACTAACCGACCTCAAGCTATGCTATCACCTACGTGCTGGAGCTGTTCCCCAACGCCAAGTTCCTGTTCATGGTGCGCGACGGCCGCGCCACCGTGCACTCCATCATCACTCGCAAGGTACGTCAGCTCGGTCGCGCTACTGCGGCTACCGCAGCGCCTAACGAAGGGTGACTAACCGACCTCAAGCTATGCTATCACCTACGTGCTGGAGCTGTTCCCCAACGCCAAGTTCCTGTTCATGGTGCGCGACGGCCGCGCCACCGTGCACTCCATCATCACTCGCAAGGTACGTCAGCTCGGTCGCGCTACTGCGGCTACCGCAGCGCCTAACGAAGGGTGACTAACCGACCTCAAGCTATGCTATCACCTACGTGCTGGAGCTGTTCCCCAACGCCAAGTTCCTGTTCATGGTGCGCGACGGCCGCGCCACCGTGCACTCCATCATCACTCGCAAGGTACGTCAGCTCGGTCGCGCTACTGCGGCTACCGCAGCGCCTAACGAAGGGTGACTAACCGACCTCAAGCTATGCTATCACCTACGTGCTGGAGCTGTTCCCCAACGCCAAGTTCCTGTTCATGGTGCGCGACGGCCGCGCCACCGTGCACTCCATCATCACTCGCAAGGTACGTCAGCTCGGTCGCGCTACTGCGGCTACCGCAGCGCCTAACGAAGGGTGACTAACCGACCTCAAGCTATGCTATCACCTACGTGCTGGAGCTGTTCCCCAACGCCAAGTTCCTGTTCATGGTGCGCGACGGCCGCGCCACCGTGCACTCCATCATCACTCGCAAGGTACGTCAGCTCGGTCGCGCTACTGCGGCTACCGCAGCGCCTAACGAAGGGTGACTAACCGACCTCAAGCTATGCTATATTGGGTTTACAAAGAGATAAGACGACATGCGCTGGCGCATGGCTGACGAGAAAGCACGTATCGTGTAATTCCTGCTGTGTTGTAAACAAAGCGTTGCTATGGTGACCACTCCAAGCGGGGCGCTTTGAGTGGTTTTGATCGTTACCGAACTATGAAGTGTATGGATATCTGCATAGAATAGAATAGAACATTTATTTGCCAGAAACACGGTATTTAGTATAGTTCAGCAAAGTGTGTAAAGCTTGGATGTTAATTAGTCATAGTCGCTCCAAGAGTGAGGCGAACGCGCCAGGGAGCCGCGAACTTACAGGTTTTTGCAATTCGCAGGCCAGTGTCAGTCAGATCAAAACATGAACCGCGACCGTAACAAACCGAATCTGTGGGTTACAGAAAGAGGAGGAGGGGTGGGAGGGGGGTTAGAGGGAGAGAGGGTGGTGAGCGGTGAGAATAGTGGGGGTGGGGGATGAGTGTCTTAAGGTCGCGTCGCGTGCAGGGCATAGATACATACATTGGGCGCGCGCCGGACACGCGCTGCACGACGGCGCACGCCCAATGTGCGGGGGCCCTTACACCTCAAAGTTGCTTTTTGTGTAGCACTGATTCATTGAAGAAGCCCGACAGAAATGACCAAAAAATAGAAAGTCGGAAATTCGGAATGGCACATAAAACAGGAGTAAACTCCAGTCGTGCGTCAGCTTTTTTTGTTTGTTTGAACGCGCTAATCTCTGGAAGTACCCGTCGGACTTTAATAATTATTTTTTGCATTTGATAGCCAATAATTGTTAAGGAAGTCTATAGGCATATTTAACATCACTCTAGTAGTCCACTCAACAAAGAGGTTGTAGAGTGCGTGAGCTGGGACGTGAGCGATTTTTTCATAAAGTTGTTCAGGGTGCTTAGGGAGTTAACATACTAAAAGTCCCCGCGTATAGGAGAGGGGGGGGGGGGCTGGGGGGAATAGAAGTTCCCACTTTTGAGTTTTTCGCTAATATCTTTAAAACGGTGCGTCGTAGAGAAAAAATATCTTGTATGTAATGAAAGCTCATAAAATTTGTTACAACTTTTACCTTGTATACTTTTTCGAATTCCTACCCATTTTCGAACTATACGTTCCGGACGCTATACGACTATACGTTACGTTCCTAGACGCGGGGACTTTTAGTATGTTTATCTACACCCATGCTATAAATCCTCTATTAAAGTTTCTGAATCAGTTAGCTTATTGCCAACATTAAAACAGCCAGTGTCATAGTAACCATGGTAACCATAATAGCATCCAAACGGGTGCTTTAATGTTGTACTGAATTTCATAATGCAACTCGTTTTCAAATAAAGAACATTGTAATGCACGTTCACTACAACAGCGCCGTAATTTAAAAAAAACCGGTCAAGAGCGAGTCGGACTCGCGCACCGAGGGTTCCGTTCCGATTTCTGAAAAAGTGTGCTATTTAGAGACATCGTTTTATTTTTCCTGTAATCTTTACATAAACTTCTATCACATAGAATTATTTCAGATTTTTCTCTTTTTGTGAAGATGTTTGTTACTCAATCACGCAAAAACGGCTGAACGGATTTGCATGAAATTCGGCACACAGATAATTTACAACTTGGATTAACACATAGGATACTTTTATCCCGGTAGTAGGTTCCCGTGGCATAATATTCGACATCCACGCGGGCGATATATTACATACATAGATAAAAGTTTCAACGACTGAACGGATTTGGATGAAATATATGCTACTTTTATCCCGAAATATCGCGAACGAAGAACAGGTAATGGCTAGTGTTTGATAAAAGTTGTTTTTTCGACAATTTTCACTTTTCCGGAACGTATAGTTCGAGTATGTATAGGAATTCGAAAAAGTGTATAAGTACCTACTTAAGAAGTTGTAAAAAAAAAACAACCGACTCCCAAAAAAACACTACAAACTTTAATTTCGGAAGTCGGTGTCTTTGGTTTTTTATTTACTTTCGTTTTTTTTTTGCCACCGACTTCCGAAATTAAAGTTATTTTTCACTTTGTAGTGTTTTTTTGGGAGTCGGTTGTTTTTTTTTTTGTAAAAAAAAAATATTTTTCACTTTTTAGTGGTGCTTACTCCACACAAATCTGAATACCACTCTGCAAAATAAATTAGAGCATCATCCACAGACTAAATGGGAAAAATACGTATTAAATTATTGAAGCTAACTCAAAAGCCACTCATCAGAACTTGAAGATATTTTTATGCGACCAGAGTGCACATCATGACGATTCCAATAAGCCCAAACACGGCTAGGATACATTGTTTTATTACTGAGTTCCGATGCCCACCTTCCGGCTTCTTCATCAGATCGGTTCGATGGTACCATTTTCATCAGAACCATTTATTTAAAGCTTCGTCATAGTCGCTTAACTATTAATCGAGATATCTTATGGCCACCCGTGAAACAGTTATCATCGTTGAGGAGTTCCCGTGGCTTTCTGTGGTCTTCTTCATCAGTTCCACTTCACCAGATGATACTTTCTGAATGCAAACGCTTGATTTGTTGTTGAAAATACCAAAATAGGTATATATGTGCCTATAATATTTGAGGAGTTCCCTCGATTCCTCATGGATCCCATCATCAGAACTGAATTTTGATAAAAATGGGACTAATCTGAAAGTATACCCTTTCAAATAAAAAAAGAATTTCCCGAATCGGTTCATAAATGACGGAGTACTGAGGTAACAAACATACCTCCTTTTTTGGAAGTCGGTTAAAAAATTATGAGCTTTCATTACATAGAAGATATTCGTTCTCTACGACGCGCCGCACGGTGAATCGAAACTGCTATATGAGGGACATTGGGATTTTTTTTTACTAATAGGAATAGAAATATAAAATAGTTTATTGTCCAGGTAATACAGTGAGCAGGTTTACATGTTAAAAACAAGTTGAGACGACATGAGTAGCTTAAAATATTACTTATAGCTAGGTTACATAATATTATTTGCCAGTGAGCCCCAAACTAGACAGTTAGTCTGTATCTTGGGGCTCGCGGTACGGATTCCAGAGTGGAGACTAGAGAGGTGATTTCAGTTGTTGTATGTTGTTAAATGTGATGTTATGTAAATGTGATGTGTGTGTGGTGTGAGGGGGTGTGTGTGTGTGCGTGCGTATTCGTTCCCATTGTGCGTCATTTGACGTTTGATTCAGTGTCAGGTCAGGGTATTTATATTAGTTGTTCCGAGCCACCATAATCAGAGCTTTGCAACATTTCCTTTATAATTTTTTTACAGCTGAATAAGGTAGTATTTTTAATTTCGCAGAGTTTGCAGACTTTGTTGTAAGTATTAATGAGAGAGTAAGCTGGGGAGCGTCTAGCTAGCAATGAGGTGTTGTCAGGTGTTGGGATTCTATAGTTTCTTTTGCTTATGATAGATGTGTAGTCGGGTCTGCTTTTAAAAGTTTTGTGAGTTTTGGTGCAGGCAGAAAGAATGAAAAGCTGGCGGACTCTGAGAACTCTCGTTTCACGATAGAGTAAGTCAGTAGAGAACGTGTAGGGCTTCTTAAAGTTACTTTAAGAAGCGTTCTCTGTGCTCGTTCTACTTCAATCAAGTAGGTCTTTCCAGCACTACCCCACACGCTGATGCAATACTGAATTATGGATTGGCATAGCGCTAGGTAAACTTGCAGTAGTGTGTCTGTGGGCAGTCTCGTAGTCTACGCATGCTGTGAATGAGTTTTCTTACTTTGCCCGATAGGTTGGATATATGTTGCTTGAATGTTAGGTGGTCGTCGATAAGAATACCGAGGTATTTAATGGAAGTGGTACGTTCAAGAAAAGGACAGTTACAAGGGGAAGAGGAGATACTAGAAGAGCAGGGATGCAATTTGAGTTTTAGGTGTGCTGAAGGTTTTGAAGCGGCGGTCTTGGAGAAAACAATATATTTTGTTTTACTGCCATTCAATGTGAGGAGATTTCTGTCCAGGTTATTCGCGATTAGTGTCAATCCCTTGTCAGCTACACAGTGTACATGTTCCCACGTTTTCCCGTGAAATATGATGGCATCTGCATCAGTTTTTATGTCAGCATTATTCACAGAGAGGTTTAGAATATCGTTAATATAGACAATGAAAAGCGTTGGACCAAGTACACTGCCCTGTGGAACTCCGAAGTTAATGGGGAGTTGATCACTGGTGAAAGAGCTTACTTTTGTGTACTGTTTCCGGTTTGTCAGGTAGCTTTTAAACCATTCGAGGCAAATTCCTCTTGTTCCTATCCATTCTAGTTTCTTAAGGAGCAGGCCAGTTGAGACTGTGTCAAATGCCTTTGCAAGATCAAGGAAGATGGCAAGGCATTTTTCTCAATATGAGAGGAGACACAATTGTGTCTCCTCTGTGACTAGGAGAGTGGCAGCGTCCTCGGTCGACCTATTCCTTCGGAAACCAAACTGATTTTCAGAGATGAGATGATTTTTCTCAATGAAAGAAATAAGACTATCCTCTCTAATATTTTAGAGACAGAGCTTAATAGTGCTATAGATCTGTAGTTATTTGGTGCATGTTTGGGACCGCTTTTGTAAATAGGGGAAACTGCAGCTATTTTCCAACATTCTGGGAAGGTACCGGTCTCAAGGCTCAGATTAAAAATGTGCATCATTGGTACTAGTAAGGACTTTAAAGCTCTTTTGATAAGTATAACTGAATTTTTGTCAGGGCCAGGAGCACTTTCGACTTTAAGGTCGGATAAGGTCGTATAATAAATACTTATCGAAAGATCTGTCATTCTGATGAATAATTGCTATAAAACAATTATTCATCTGAATGAAACTCGGAAACATCAAAAAATCGTAGAACGTACATGGGCGTTAAATCGATAGGTATGGTACTCGCTATCAGCTCGCACTGGCTTGACACCTTAAAAGAAACACCCTGTATATAACTATAGCAGAAACTATAGCTATAGTTTCTGCCCGCGACTTCGTCCGCGTGAAATTTCTTGTTCCCCGACCCACCCCGTCGCATCGCATTGCCTGCCCGCGGTATTACTTTGTTTTTGCTTAGCGTTCTTTCCGACTTTTCGGCACCTAAGGGTCCTAGCGTGATATTAAGTTATGCCTAAAGCCTTCCTTATGAATTGGGCTATCAAATGCTAAAATAATTTTCAAAATCCGACGGGTAGTCGGGCGGGCATTAGCGCGTTCAAACAAACAAAAATAGTATGTCAGCTCCGACGCACGACTGGAGTTTACTCCTGTATTTTGTGCCGTTCCGACTTTCTATTTTCGGTCATTTCCGTCGGGCAGGGTTTCTTCAACGAATCAGTGCTATACAAAAAGCAACTTTAAGGTGTAAAGGCGCTCCCCTTTGTTTTGACGGATCGTTATGTCAGACGGGACGGACTGTAGATCTATATCTGTGGGACGGACGGACGGACTGTCGGACTTAGGGAGTAGACACACGACAAAAAAAAACAGATAGTGGTATTAGAATTTGTGTGGGGTCGGTACATAAGCTACATATCAAGCTATGTATAATTATCCACTTAAAGTTGACCTCTCATTGTTCGGAAATCCTATAATGCGAGATCAGCTTATACTGGAAATGTGTAGCTTGATTGATGTAGCTGTGTACCACAACTAAAAAGTGAAAAATAAAAACTTTTTTTACAAAAAAAAAAACCGGCCAAGTGCGTGTCGGACCACGCACAATGAAGGGTTCCGTAGTTGAAAAGAATGTATCCCAAAAACAAACTTAACATTGAGTTGAAAAACATGTTCCCATGCATTGATCTAAGTCACGGACATTCTCAAACTGCATAATTAATTTTGTGTTCGCAAAAAACAATTCTTAAACATAACATCACGCCTTGTTTCTCCAAATAGTTGGGCAGAAATATACCTGTAATAATAGTACACCCACATTTTGCCAGAAAAAAAACTAAAAACAATATATTTTTATGAGAAAAAAGTTTATTTATAGTTTTTTCTCATAAAAATATATTGTTTTTAGTTTTTTTTTCTGGCAAAACCATTTTTCGGACTTTTTCCCATACTTGTGCTGTGATACCTTGCTTCTTGCCAAATTTCATGATTCTAGGTCAACGGGAAGTACCCTGTAGGTTTTGATTTACTTGCGAGTATCAAAATATTTCACATAAATGGCTGTATTTTGTTATTGCGTTGATTTAGAAGCTTGATTTTTTTAGGTCTCCAAGGGATCATAGATTGATAGACAACGAAGTGATCCTATAAGGGTTCCGTTTTTTCCTTTTGAGGTACGGAACCCTAAAAACAACTGACTTTGTAAGTCAACTTGCTTACTTACAAAGTGAAAAATACTTTAATTTTGGAAGTCGGTGGCACCAAAGACACCGACTTTCGAAATTAAAGTTATTTTTCACTTCTTTGTACTTAGTCTTTTTTGTTTGTGTTTTCTTCATTTTGGGATTTATTTTTTTTAAAGTTTTCATTGTTAACCCGTCTGTGACGTGACTAGGTGAGTTACTTGCACTCCTCGCTGTGAAGTCCTCTGATGCGCAGGTGACGATCACGGGGTTCGACCTGACGAGCTACCGGCAGTGCCTCACCAAGTGGAACCACGCCGTGGAGCTCATGTACCAGCAGTGCCGCAGCATGGGCGCCGACAAGTGCCTGGTGGTGCGCTACGAGGCGCTGGTGCTGCGGCCGCGCGACACCATGCGCCGCGTGCTGGCCTTCCTGCAGCTGCCGTGGCACGACGCCGTGCTGCACCACGAGCGCTACATCAACCAGCCCAACGGCGTCGCGCTCTCCAAGTGAGTGCCCCTGCCCGCAGCGCGCACGGAACTCATCCGCACTCGAGGGAGCTATTGCTCTTATTAAGGCGGGTAGTGCAACTAGCGCCACAAAAAAAACTACCTCATCTCACTAAAAATGTGAGTAAGTATAGGAAATTTCTACATTTAGAAATTATCCTTATCGCCACACTAATGATTTTTTCTCAATGGTGGCGCTAATTGGCAGCATTATTCGCCTTAATATGGACATGCATCTACTAACATTCGTCTCGCATACTTAACCTAGATATTAAACAAAATAAAAAAAATTAAAAGGTCGTATGAATGAGGTTTCGCCCAATTAGAGACGATATGCATTTGTGTGTGACTAAAGCCGTGTAACAAAAACAAAACCGGCCTAGTGCGTGTCGGACAACGCACAATGAAGGGTTCCGTAATTGAAGAGAATTTATCCCAAAAACAAACTTAAAATTGAAATCCCAAAAAAAATTACAAATGAACAATTTTCGGACTTTTTCCTTTACTTGTGCTTTGAGACCTTGCTTTTTGCCTTTCACGATTTTAGATCTAGGTCAACGGGAAGTACTCTGTAGGTTTTGATTTACTTGCGAGTGTCAAAATATGTCGCATGAATGGCCGTATTTATAACACGCTTTTATTAGCTTCACCTGTATGTATGTTTGTGTGTAATAGAATCTTTGAACTCGATTTTTACTTACTTTAAATGGTCAGATTTTGCACACTATTAGGGCCCGATGACAATACAATAATTTAAAATTTTTGTCCCATTATCCTGATCAGGATCATCAGGATTAACGATTTCCTTCTGGAGAGGGAGCCTGAGAAACGGCTACCATATCCAAGTTTCGGTTTCCAAAAGCAGGTATAGGTATCAGCCAGTTTGTACATGTACCGTTCATGATGCTTTAAAACTAAAATCACGCCGGTATAGTAGATCGAACTAAAAAATGTAAAATAAATTATAACTAAGTAGTTCTTTAATATCATTAAACTGCACTAAAAAGTAAAAAATATTTTTTTCAATGTAAGAATAAAGTGATTAACGAGAAAATTAATGTCGTTGTAAAAAAAAGCGTGGGGTGCTTTCGAATTACAGAGTTAGTGTAAGAATGTCGTACAAAGCACCCCACGCCCCTAATATTTGAAAAATATATTCATAAACAACTCAATTCATATTTAGAACAAAACAAGATCTTGTGCAATGACATTAACATTAACATTTATGATTTTTTATAAACAGTAATGACGTGTATGGATCAAAATAAACCGGTGTGTAGTATATTCTGTGACATGACTCAGGCGTTTGACTGTCTTCAACACAATATTCTACTTAAGAAACTTAAAGCATATGGCATTTGAGGGAATATACCTACTACAACTATTTGAGTTATATCTTCAACATCGAAAACAAATAACGGAAGTCAGTAGGATAAACATAACTACAAAACGTAAAGAGTCACATCGGTCGTAAGAACGTGAAGTTGTGTATGGTGTCCCATAGGGAAGCGTTTTGGGACCTCTCTTGTTTACATTATATATTAATGACTTGCCTAAGTTCACAGAACAACCTATGAGCCTTTTTGACGATGACAGTGTAGTTACAATTGCATGTAAAAATCAAGACATATACAGGGTGTAAGGGACAGCCCTCCGCAAACTAACAGTGTGCATTCAGCTCCTTATTTTGAAGTATATTCCATCGGAAAACTTCTCAGGATAATTTTAATTTTTTTTTATCGTTTTTCAGTTACTTTTCCTTTATTTCAATGTAAAAATACATTGTGTGTACGCAGTACTCCATTTATGTAAAAAAAACAGCAAAAAAAAAAACCAGCAATGGATGTTGAAATACTCTAACGAACGACGCGTGAAATCAGCTGTCGACCTTCTACCTAGGCTACAGAGTTCATCGAACTCACCGCATACCTATTACCTACCCCTCCCAACCAATAACAGACGCTCTGATTTGTGTACAAAAACACAAACAAATCAGGTTTATGGGATTCCCATAGCGTTCCTGAAATAATTTCATGTGCCGGTCATCTTAGTATGATATACTGAATTCACCCCATCAGTCTGCGGAGGGCTGTCCCTTACACCCTGTATAAATCGGACATTAATTGTAATTATAGAATGGTTAAATAATAATAATTTAAAAATAAATTTAAATAAGACTAAAATCTTACACTTCAGTCAACGCTCCTTGACATTAATTAATAATTTAGACATATAATATAATAATAATAACATTGACGATGTTGCTGCAACAAAATTTTAGGACTTACTATTGACAATAAATTAAATTGGAAGGAATTGGAGACTATCAGTAAGAAAATAAGATCATCAGCATAAGCTCTGTAGAAACTGGCAGCAGTAATTAGTGTAGATGCTTTGCTCACCGCATACTAGGGCTTGGTGGAGTCCATCTTAAGATAAGGTGTTATCTTGTGGGGTAACTCGACGGACCGGGAACTTATATTCAAAACTCAAAAGCGTTGCATTAGGTCGATATTCAAACTTTGCTTTGCTCACCGCATACTACGGCTTGGTGGAGTCCATCTTAAGATAAGGTGTTATCTATTGGGGTAACTCGACGGACCGGGAACTTATATTCAAAACTCAAAAGCGTTGCATTAGGTCGATATTCAAACTTTGCTTTGCTCACCGCATACTACGGCTTGGTGGAGTCCATCTTAAGATAAGGTTTTATCTATTGGGGTAACTCGACGGACCGGGAACTTATATTCAAAACTCAAAAGCGTTGCATTAGGTCGATATTCAAACTTTGCTTTGCTCACCGCATACTACGGCTTGGTGGAGTCCATCTTAAGATAAGGTGTTATCTATTGAGGTAACTCGACGGACCGGGAACTTATATTCAAAACTCAAAAGCGTTGCATTAGGTCGATATTCAAACTTTGCTTTGCTCACCGCATACTACGGCTTGGTGGAGTCCATCTTAAGATAAGGTTTTATCTATTGGGGTAACTCGACGGACCGGGAACTTATATTCAAAACTCAAAAGCGTTGCATTAGGTCGATATTCAAACTTTGCTTTGCTCACCGCATACTACGGCTTGGTGGAGTCCATCTTAAGATAAGGTGTTATCTATTGGGGTAACTCGACGGACCGGGAACTTATATTCAAAACTCAAAAGCGTTGCATTAGGTCGATATTCAAACTTGAAACCATTCTGAGTTGCAAGCCTTATTTCAAAAATATAAAATTTTGACATTACCTTCACTTCATACATTAGGAATTTCAATGTTCTTAAGATCCAACCCTCACCTCTTTTCTCGCATGGCAGATCGATTCCCTCATAATAGACGTGACAATACTCTGCCTACATCAAGAACGGCACTTATGCGTAAGTGTCTTTCGCATGGCTCTAAAAATCTATAATAAATTTCCTAAAAGCTGGAAGCAGTTAAGTGGTGTAGCGTTTAAACAGAAAGTTATTAATTTTATAGCAGATAAAGCTTATTATAATTTGAATGAATTTTTTGATGAGAAATTTTGATTATGTTTTACTGATTTATTATTTTTAATGTTCTTATAATTTATCATGACATTTTAAAATATTTTGGCTCGGAATGACATTATAAATAATATTGTATTAATAATATTAGCATGCCATTGTTTTGAAGCAAACGTGATGATCTGTTTTAAGTTTACTTTTAACATCCCTTGCATGCTGACGTTGCATGTATTGTACTCATGTTTGAGCAAATAAATGATTATCTTATCTCTAAGGTGATTTAAAGTTAGAATTTCGAGTTTTAAGTAAGTGTTCCAATACTCGAAACAAAGCACTCAATTAGTAAGGGGTACTACAAATGTGAAATCTTATCTCTAAGGCAGTGTTTCCCAAACATTGTTCTGCCATGGCTCGGTAATCAGAATCACACTGCCCCTTCGTGACCCGCTTAACACTTTTAAACCCAAGCTGGTTCCATTAGGTAAAATAATACACATTTATTAATAGTAAAAATGTTTTATTATTACTACATATTTCGGTACCGCAATGCGAAGTATGGAGCTTCTGCTTATTTTTTACCAAAGAATCCAAGTTAAATACTCGAATCAAAGCACTCAATTAGTAAGGGGCACTACAAATGTGAAATGTGCATCCATAGGTGCTTATCTATGTTATGCAAGTGGCACTACAAATGTACATCCATAGGTAGGTACTTACCTACGTTATGCAAGTGGCACTACAAATGTACATCCATAGGTAGGTACTTACCTACGTTATGCAAGTGGCACTACAAATGTACATCCATAGGTAGGTACTTACCTACGTTATGCAAGTGGCACTACAAATGTACATCCATAGGTAGGTACTTACCTACGTTATGCAAGTGGCACTACAAATGTACATCCATAGGTAGGTACTTACCTACGTTATGCAAGTGGCACTACAAATGTACATCCATAGGTAGGTACTTACCTACGTTATGCAAGTGGCACTACAAATGTACATCCATAGGTAGGTACTTACCTACGTTATGCAAGTGGCACTACAAATGTACATCCATAGGTAGGTACTTACCTACGTTATGCAAGTGGCACTACAAATGTACATCCATAGGTAGGTACTTACCTACGTTATGCAAGTGGCACTACAAATGTACATCCATAGGTAGGTACTTACCTACGTTATGCAAGTGGCACTACAAATGTACATCCATAGGTAGGTACTTACCTACGTTATGCAAGTGGCACTACAAATGTACATCCATAGGTAGGTACTTACCTACGTTATGCAAGTGGCACTACAAATGTACATCCATAGGTAGGTACTTACCTACGTTATGCAAGTGGCACTACAAATATACATTCATAGGTAGGTACTTACCTAGGTTATGCAAGTGGCACTACAAATGTACATCCATAGTTAGGTACTTACCTACGTTTTCTGATTCATTTGTTTACATTTTCCTCAGATAATATTGATCAGAATATCCATCCATACAAAATCAGTCGAATGGAAAGTATTTATACGAGTACCTACATGCATTGCAATTTGTCCATCACCCGCAGTGTGGAGCGGTCGTCGGACCAGGTGGTGCGGCCGGTGAACCTGGACGCGCTGGACAAGTGGGTGGGGCAGATCCCGGCCGACGTGCGCGCCGACATGGCGGAGCTGGCGCCCATGCTGTCGGTGCTGGGCTACGACCCCTGGGCCAACCCGCCGCGCTACGACGCCACGGCCGACGCCGCCACTGAGCGGCGCCCGCCCTAGCCGCGCTAGCCGCGCAGCCCGCCCGCACGCTCACCACTCGCAATAAACGATAACACCAACACAGTATTTCATTCCGAGCTCGGCGAGCGCACTCCCGCTCGCGCACTCCCGCTCGCGCGCTCCCGCTCGCGCACTCCCGCTCGCGCACTCCCGCTCGCGCGCTCCCGCTCGCGCGCTCCCGCTCGCGCCGATGCGCCGACTCCTTTATTAGTGACGTGAACAGTTATTTATGGACTTTATATTGTAAAAAGAAAAAAATATTATAGCCTAAAGCCTAAAAATATTTTAGTTAATTGTTTTAACACGCTTTTATTAGCTTCACCTGGTATGTAACGGAATCTTTGAACTCGATTTATAACCTCTTTAAATGGTCTGATTAATTCGGAAATTTTGCACACAACAGGGCCCGATGACAATACAATAATCAGTGGCGTAACTGTACCCTTCGAGGCCCGTGGCAAAGTCGACGGATAGGCCCCCACTTAAAAAGAAGCTCAATTTCTCAATTTCTTTATTGCGTACCATAATGTATACAGTTGGTAGGGAAATTATTATATAGTCACAATTATGGACCCTGTAGGGCACAGCATAGATCAAGTAGGAGAGAGGAGGAAGAAAACTGGGTGCATAATGTGATAAATTGAATTATTAGCAATTAAATATATTTGTAATTATTGAATTATTTTAATTTGTATTTAGTGAGATAAACTGTTTTATTATTACAGAATTGTATTTAGAATTATAGCGATTGTTTTTTTTTTTTTTTTTTTTTTATAATATTATATAAGTACATTTATTTATTTATTTATTTTTATATTCATTATATTATTTACCTATTATTATTTTGATTTATTACGTAATTCATATTAATTTTTATACATATATGTATCATCCTTAAGGTAAGTCATTTATTGGACGCTCCATTCAATTTTCAGTCGTATTAGTAGTAGGTATGCGAATCTTTAATAGTGAGTATTTGTAGATGCAAATAGATAATTACGAAGTTACTTATAATTTATCATTTAAGTACTCACTTAGACTATAGTAGCATTTGCTTACAAGGAAAAGCCTCAATTTATTGATAAAGATGTTGTATTTATTTAAATTCTTTATTATTTCGGGTAACTTATTGTAAATTTTTATGGACATGACAAAGGTACTATTGGAGTGCATTTTTAGTCGCGATGTTGGTAAGTTTAATCTATTTTTATATCTTAAAATAATTTCCGTTTGTATGTCCTCTCTTCTTGTAAAGAATTCTGGGTACTTACGCACGAACTTACAAACTTCAAATATATAGAGACAGGGTAGGGATAAAATCTTTAGTTCCTGAAAATGGGGTTTACAACTATCGGTGACTTCAATATTTACTAATATTCTAATTAGTTTTTTTTGTAGGATAAATAGTGTGGGCGCGTCAGTGCTGTTGCCCCATAAGATGACACCATATTTGAGCCATGAGTAGGCGTACGCGTAGTATGTTACTAGTGCAGTTTTAATGTCTGTAGTTTTTTTGATCTCGCGGAGGGCATATGAAAATTTAGATATTTTAGCTCTTACTTTCTGAATGTGTGACTTCCAATTTATGTGTGTATCAATGTTTAGGCCTAATAGGGTGAATTTATCTACTACTTCTAATGTATTATTTCTAAAGCTAAAGTTTATATTTATTGGTATTTTTTGGCGAGGGTGGAATGGAATTATTTTAGTTTTTTTGAAGTTGATTTCTAGGTTGTGTTTAGTCATCCAATTTATTGTAGAATCTAGTATGGAATTTAGTTTATCATTTAAATTGGTGTTATTTTCGCATGAGGTGAGTATAGATATGTCATCCGCAAAAAGGACACATGGCTCATTTATATATATATATATAAGCTGAACCAACAATAATAGTATTTTTAGGGTTCCGTACCAAAATGGTAAAAAGGAACCCTTATGGTGCGACTCTGTCTGTCTGTTACAGCTGTATATCTCAAAAACTACTAATGCTATCAACTTGAAATTTGGAACAGTTATATAGGACGTTTGTCCAACTATTTTACAAATAAGAAAAAAAAAATATAATGTTTTTTTTGCAACAGGGACTGAAAGGGGGTCTTAAAAATTCGATGTGGGCATGTGGGGTATTATATAAAAGAGCGCTGTTTGCACATTCTCAAATATTTTTTTTTAAGCCTAGCCATAGTTTTCGACTTTTAATGAAAAATACTAAAAAAAATACCCCTAATCTCCGAAGTTTGCAAAGAGAAAAATCTGAAATTTTTCGATGTGATAGAAGTTTATGTAAAGATTACAGGAAAAATAAAACGATGTCTCTAAATAGCACTTTTTCCGAAGTCATCAACAAAAATTAAATATAAATGATGGTACGGAACCCTCGGTTCGCGAGTCCGACTCGCTCTTGACCGGATTTTTTTTACTTGTGTAGCAACTAAGTGAGAGAGTAACTTATATAAATTAAAGACAAAACTATTTTTTTTACTAAATTAAAATAACTAATAATAACCCCACCGCAGTATCTTTGTCACGTTGTGGTGGAGCTTGCGCGCTCCGAATTATAGGTCTGTGCCGGTAGAGTTTACTTTGCCGGAACAGGTCTAGGCTGAGGAGCCAGACCAAGAGAGATACAGAAACCCGCAGGGCAGCATGTGGCGAGCTGTTGGGCAGTAGCGACCCCACGGACCCTATCTCCCGGGAGAAGTATTGTTCCTCACCTCTCGCTTGCCTTTATTGGCCGGCTGGAGTGAACACTGACGAGGATCAGAGCTCTCACCTCTTTCCTGCCTTTATTGGCCGGTTTGAGTGGAGATTCGCAAGAGCAAACGTGCTCGGAGGAAGGAAGTATTCCAGTAAGATGCTGGTAGGGATCTTGACCGTACTTCCGGGATTGTCCTGATAGCCGTGGGATACCTCTCCACTCCTCACAAGCGCCTCAGGACATGTTGCCCCCTTGGCGCTACGTCACTATGTGCTAGCGACCGTTTTCGGGGGCCCATTATTGAGTGTATAAGTCACTCCCTTCCAAATATCTGTGTATATTATACAACATTGGTCAGGCAGGGGACATAGTTCTACCATAGTTCAAGGTACCCAATCCACTATAGGCACCCAAACCCATAGCCCAATATATTTGGTTTTCATGTTCTGCAATAGTCCTGCACCAACCGGGGGTTGTCCTTACTTGCAATTGCATAGTGCATACTGGGATAATCGTCGGCTGGTGCCTTCTCGTCATTTAATCTAAAATTGTCTAAGGGCCTTCCTCGTACGCCTTCCAAATGTCCGGGACCCCAAGGTCCCAAGATATGTCAAAGACAAAATACAATAATAAGTAAAAATAAATGTTGGGAGTTGGGATTCTCCTCTGACCAGGGGCCCCTTCCGGCTGGGGGCCCGTGGCATTTTGCCGACTTGCCACCCTGTAGTTACGCTACTGACAATAATTTTAAAAAATTGTCCCATTATCCTGATCAGGATCATCAGGATTAACAATTTAACTCTAAAAAATTTAAAAGTAAGGTTAAAAAACTAAATATAAAAAACACGCTTTATAGTGAACTAAAATGTAATAATTTATTTTTTTACTTTTTAGTTCAGTTTATTGGTACTTATCTAGTATCGAAAATAAATTATAGTTTTTTAAACTATAATTTATTTTCGATACACTTACCGACTTACCTTTGGCCGTATTTTAATTGAATGTCCCTGAAGATAACTGAAAGTCTGAAGTATATTACACTGGGTTACATACCCAGTGTGATATACTTCAGATCTGTTATACTTAGTGAGAGGCATCGAAAACTGCAAAGATTTTGTTATAAAAATCCGGATCGTGTAAACTAAATATTGTTACGTAGACACTACCGCCATCTGTTATCGAGTAGCAGAACTACAATATACGTTGATTGGTGGCAGTTTTCTAGAACATTCTAAACCCTTCCAGAATTTTGTAGACGGTTAACACTCGTATTTATGTACTAGAATGTTCTCGAATTATGTCCTCGAACTTTGTAGAGCTTATACTCGTCATATAAATATAGAGGGTTACCAGCGGTGTTCGGCCTCTCCGAACCTGATGACCCTATAACTCTCCTACAGGAGAGTAATAAGGCCACCAGTACGCTCCGCAAACGCAAATTTAGATCTACGTTCCGACCCCGCCGTCGAGGTCGAAAACGTAATTGCCCACCTCCCCCTTGCCCTCTACTCGGCGAGGCTGCGCCAGCCGGTAGCGCAGCCGAGCCTGTAGCCTCTAACCCGCTACTAAACTCCCCTTGCCCACCGATCATTCTCGTACCTCGTACCTTGGATGTTATCGCGTCACGACCCAGCCTGAACCCTCTGGCTGTCCTCCCTACCCTTACCGCAGCGACGTGCAGAGTCGCTCAAACCCCTAGTTTTAAGTCTTATTTTTAAGCCTGGCCGGAGGCTTTAAGCTCTCGCTTAAAGCAGCCACAGGAAAGTCCGGTAAACAGTCTCGACCCTCCGTGGTCAAGTGCGAGAAGCCATTCACAAAAAAAAAAGCGGTGTTCGGCAGTTCAGCTAGGAATGCGGAACAGTGAGCAACAAGTGATTCTGTTTAAAGTTTCTGATTTCATACCCAATCAGTGTTGAGGGTCATTTAACTTAACTACTTAAGTATATTGTTATATTTAGTTTATACAATTAGGAACCTATAATCAGGTTTAGTTTATGACAATATTTATTTTTTTATACAGTTGTTAAACATGGCGTACTTTCAGTGGCTATAATATTATGATTCGAAAATTAAATCTTTTCACAGGCATCTTTCTGTTACGCGGTCGTGACTTTTTTTTACGAGCTCGATCATTACTTTTACAGTTGAGTTTTAAATTTATAAGTAAGTAAGTCAATTTAAGCATTTTTGTCATACACTTACCTACTCCCTAAATATTACACATAATATGAAACAGACACTATTAATTATTATGTTTCATTGTTGAATTTGTGGTGTTTCATTGTGTACACCACTGTGGACACAGTGAAACATTTTCCATTTTTTAGTTTTTAATTTTTTAGAAGAATAGAATAGAATAGAATCTTTTTATTTCGGACACACAATATCCATATAGTGTTAGTAACATACAAAAATAACTTATTGCCTAGTGTTAGTAAAAATCAGCCTCCTCACAAACTGCTGCACAATTGGAGAGCCGAGGCTCTCAGCTACAGTTTTCAGGATGCTGTTCCGACTGCCCCTCACTGTCCTCAGTAGCGACGCTGTTTTCTTGCGTATAAGCGCATGGAAGCCGTCGGTGCGGGCTTGCGCAAACATGGCCGACGCACTACAGTAACGAGGCAGCCTCAACAACATCCTGAAAGCATTATTATATTGGACGCGCAGGACATCCAGCGATCTCTTAGTGCAATTGACCCATAGACTGCCCGTGTACAGACTTTGGCAATAAGCCTTGAAAAGCGTTACTTTAACTTGTTCTGTACACCGCGCAAATCTACGGGCCAACATATTGCTCCGGACCGCCAGAGCCCTGCGCTCCCTCTCAATGTCCACATCGTCCTTGAGGTCAGCGGCAAGACAGTGACCAAGGTATTTAAAAGTTGACACCCTATTAATTGGTGAGCCGTTCATAATCAACTCGGGTCCCTCTCCACGGCTTTTTGCTGATCAATTACACATTAATTTAAAAAACTATAAATGCCATCCGATACCTAATAAAATTACCTATATGCCTGTTAAAGAGTAGGCTTCTATCTGTAAACACAAAAGGTGTGAGACTTTGATTGTTTAGTGTTTCATTCGTGAACACATGACCCTACCCCATAGATTGTTTAGTGTTTCATTCGTGAACACATGACTCTACCCCATAGATTGTTTAGTGTTTCATTCGTGAACACATGACCCTACCCCATAGATTGTTTAGTGTTTCATTCGTGAACACATGACCCTACCCCATAGATTGTTTAGTGTTTCATTCGTGAACACATGACCCTACCCCATAGATTGTTTAGTGTTTCATTCGTGAACACATGACCCTACCCCATAGATTGTTTAGTGTTTCATTCGTGAACACATGACCCTACCCCATAGATTGTTTAGTGTTTCATTCGTGAACACATGACCCTACCCCATAGATTGTTTAGTGTTTCATTCGTGAACACATGACTCTACCCCATAGATTGTTTAGTGTTTCATTCGTGAACACATGACCCTACCCCATAGATTGTTTAGTGTTTCATTCGTGAACTCATGACCCTACCCCATAGATTGTTTAGTGTTTCATTCGTGAACACATGACCCTACCCCATAGATTGTTTAGTGTTTCATTCGTGAACACATGACCCTACCCCATAGATTGTTTAGTGTTTCATTCGTGAACACATGACTCTACCCCATAGATTGTTTAGTGTTTCATTCGTGAACACATGACCCTACCCCATAGATTGTTTAGTGTTTCATTCGTGAACACATGACCCTACCCCATAGATTGTTTAGTGTTTCATTCGTGAACACATGACCCTACCCCATAGATTGTTTAGTGTTTCATTCGTGAACACATGACCCTACCCCATAGATTGTTTAGTGTTTCATTCGTGAACACATGACCCTACCCCATAGATTGTTTAGTGTTTCATTCGTGAACACATGACCCTACCCCATAGATTTTGCTTACGAGTATCAAAATATGTCGCATAAATGGCCGTATGCTTAAGGGGTCATTGTACTCATCATTATGAACGACTTTTACTATGGGACCAAGCCTGAAATCGCGAAAAAAAATCAGCTGTTCAGTACCTACATTTATGTTCGCATAAAGGCTTTTACAGACAGAGGCGATATCGCGGTCGCGACGCGATATTTCGATATTATATCCGTAGAAAAATATCGCGTCGCGACGCGATATCGCCTCTGTCTGTAAGAGCCTTTATTCGTCAAAATGTACTGCACGGCTGATTTTTTTTTGCGATTTCATGTTTGGTCCCATAGTAAAAGTTTTAGTGCGTTCAATTCATTTTCATTTATTTATTCAATAATAATTTACATTACATTGTGTCTGAATGTCACTGAATGTTGACTTAGAAGCTTGATTTTTTTGGAACTCCAAGGGACCATAACGGTAGACTTACGTATATTTCTACTTGAACCTCCACGCGTACCTGAGAAGGGTCTCGACAGACTGACAGACAGACAACGAAGTGATCCTTAGTATATGTAAGTATTCAGTTTTTTCCTTTTCAGATACGGAACCCTAAAAACTAAATAACATAACATCACGCCTTTTTTCCCCGAAGGCTTGAGCAGAGGACGTCCCGACAATAGGGGGCAAGCCTATTGCCCTCGGCCGGCACTAATCCTAACTAAACATTAGGGGGCAGCCTATTGCCCTCAGCCGGCACTAATCCTAACTAAACAATAGGGGGCAAGCCTATTGCCCTCAGCCGGCACTAATCCTAACTAAACATTAGGGGGCAAGCTTATTGCCCTCAGCCGGCACTAATCCTAACTAAACAATAGGGGGCAAGCCTATTGCCCTCAGCCGGCACTAATCCTAACTAAACAATAGGAGGCAAGCCTATTGCCCTCAGCCGGCACTAATCCTAACTAAACAATAGGGGGCAAGCCTATTGCCCTCAGCCGGCACTAATCCTAACTAAACATTAGGGGGCAAGCTTATTGCCCTCAGCCGGCACTAATCCTAACTAAACAATAGGGGGCAAGCCTATTGCCCTCAGCCGGCACTAATCCTAACTAAACAATAGGGGGCAAGCCTATTGCCCTCAGCCGGCACTAATCCTAACTAAACATTAGGGGGCAAGCTTATTGCCCTCAGCCGGCACTAATCCTAACTAAACAATAGGGGGCAAGCCTATTGCCCTCAGCCGGCACTAATCCTAACTAAACAATAGGAGGCAAGCCTATTGCCCTCAGCCGGCACTAATCCTAACTAAACAATAGGGGGCAAGCCTATTGCCCTCAGCCGGCACTAATCCTAACTAAACATTAGGGGGCAAGCCTATTGCCCTCAGCCGGCACTAATCCTAACTAAACATTAGGGGGCAAGCCTATTGCCCTCAGCCGGCACTAATCCTAACTAAACATTAGGGGGCAAGCCTATTGCCCTCAGCCGGCACTAATCCTAACTAAACATTAGGGGGCAAGCCTATTGCCCTCAGCCGGCACTAATCCTAACTAAACATTAGGGGGCAAGCCTATTGCCCTCAGCCGGAACTAATCCTAACTAAACATTAGGGGGCAAGCCTATTGCCCTCAGCCGGCACTAATCCTAACTAAACAATACTTAATGCTAAAGTCGCTTCATCAAAACATGATTATGTAGGTAATAAGTAAAATATACCTAGTAATGTAAGAGTTTTGAATGAATTGATAAATAAAAATTTAAAGCAGATAGGAATGATAATGTAGTCATATTATTTAAATGACTAGCGGTCCCGACTCCGACAGACGATGTCCTGTCTGAACGATCCTAGAACCCGACTGCAGCGCCACCTACCGGGTCCAATTGTGTTTTCGAACCATCCAGGAACCACAAATTTTCATTCAAATCGGTCCAGCCGTTTAGGAGGAGTTAGGTGACAAACACACGTACAAAAGAATTATAATTATATACTTATAAAAGTATCCTATGTCCGTCTCCTGGTTCTAAGCTACATAACCACTAATTTTCAGCCAAATCGGTTCAGCCGTTCTTGAGTTATAAATAGTGTAACTAACACGACTTTCTTCTATAGCTAAAGAAGTTATTTATGATACTAGTGCGGTAAGTTGACGATTGTAATAGTCACGAGTTTGTAAATACCAATTTCCTCACGTATGTCATAGGTACAATGTTTTTCAATACATTTACGAGAAAAAACAATAATTCTCCTTTTTGCTTCGCCGTAGTCGGGTAAAAAAATTCTGCAAGTCTCTTCCATGCTATAAAATTATTGTAAATCATTCAATAGCGCTCTCGCGATTTTAGCGGCAAGCGACCGTTTTCTGCAATTTGCGACTCATTACCCGACTACGGCGAAGCAAGAAAGAGGGTTATGATTTTGACCGGTATGTATGTATGTATGTTCATCTGTTCCCTCATAACTTCTGAACTACTTATCATAATTTGACAAATAAGGTGTCGTTAGAAGCGTCTTGACCGTCTGCTGGTTATAGGCTATGTGACGTCACGTAAAACGTTGAATTATGGCGCCCTATAAAAAACATAACGTCATAAACTAAAAAAAAAAAAATTAATCATGTTGTGTGGGGTCTCAAATGAAAGGGCTTAATTAGCACATTTCAAAAATATATATATTGTTAGCTATTGCTCTCGGCTTTGCTTGCATTCACCCGATAATTGGGAATAATTTCTAAAATCACGCCTCATATGTGAGCCAAACATATTTTCTCTGCAAACCTATCCATAATACTTACATAATATGTAAGTATTATGGATAGGTACAAAGGTGTAAAGTGGCTTTGCAAATACTATAACACGAAAACCCCAAAATAATTTAAATAAAAAGTAAGTTTAAAAACTAAAACCCGACACTGAAAAATCACGCTCTAAAAAGTATGAAACAAGAAAATATTCTATCTGAAATTAGAAAAAGACAAATTAAAAATCCGGAGTCACACGTAATCTGTTTCATTCATGTTTAATAACATGACGTGTGACTCCGGATTTTTAATTTGTCTGTCTTTTTCTAATTTCAGATGAGAATATTTTCTTGTTTCATACTTTTTAGAGCGTGATTTTTCACTAGTCGGGTTTTAGTTTTTAAACTTACTTTTTTTTAAAACATCAGGTGGAGTACATCCAGCGAGAGATTTCTCGCTTGAACTCATGTTATTATTTTGTTTATAAATATCAGTCGGAAAGTCGCAAGCGCAACAATCTTTAACGTTTCTAATATGAAAATGGCGCGAATTTGCAAACGGCGCGGGCGTCACGTGCGCGTGGTGAAAATTAGAACTACGTTATTCGTCTCATTTACTCTTTATTAACCGACTTCAAAAAGGAGGAGGTTCTCAATTTGTCGGAACCTTTTTTTTTGTTTTTTTTTTTTATTTTTTTTTTATGTATGTTCCCCGATTACTCGAAAATGGCTGGACCGATTTGGATTTTTATTTTTTTGTTCGAAAGGGTATACTTCCCAAGTGGTCCCATGATCATCAAGTCAGGGTCTGATGATGGGATCCCATGGAAATCGAGGGAAACCCTCAAATTTTATGGGCACACTTATTTCGATTTCGGTATTTTTTATAGTAACTCGTGCATTTGCTCTCGGAAAGTACCATTTGGTGAACTGGAACTGATGATGAAGATCACAGATGGCCATCGGAAATGCTTAATTATATCTAAGTATATCACAGGTTGCGATTCGATTACTTTAATATGGTATATGCTCGTCAAAATGCATAATGGTGATGGTGACTTCACCATGAGCTCCAGTTATCCTGTTTCTTACTAGGAGAACTCCTCAACAATTAACGTCCCTGCATCGGGAAGAGCAATATTTTGTAAAACGTGATGAGCAGTTACAATGGGTTATTGTAACTTAGATAAATTACAAACTGACCCACTAAAAAGTGAAAAATAAAAACTTTTTTACAAAAAACAAAACCGACTTCCAAAAAAAACACTACAAAGTGAAAAATAACTTTAATTTCGGAAGTCGGGGGCAAAAACCTAAAACTAGTTCCAAAGACACGGACTTCCGAAATTAAAGTTATTTTTCACTTTGTAGTGTTTTTTTTGGAAGTCGGTTTTGTTTTTTGTAAAAAAGTTTTTACTTTAATAAAGTGAGACAAACGCACAGACCAAGTAGTATTGACAAACGTATTGAGCAGCGCTTCCATAGATCAATCAGTGTTTCAATAGATTGGAGCGCTTCCAAGGAGGTTCGGTCAGTCAGCTTATTTTAATTCTCTGTCTACGTTATTTTACTCTCGTAATGTGAAACTCCTTGGTAGAATTCTTATAATATTTTTTTATGGAAATTAAAATTGTAAAAAAAACCGTAAAGAATACGCACGTCGCTATACAACGGAGTATGCGGTAAGATAGGTAGTTAGGTGAGAGTACCTATTTTACCGCACGTCACGTACCAATGAGTTATAATACTATATAACAATAACATCATTGGCACGTCCCGTTGTTGTATCGTGCGTAATTTTTAACTTTCGAACAATGTATACAGGCTTCGTAAATGCATTTTTTTTGAGCAAATGTGTTGAAAAATATCTTGGTGCTCACTGAAAGGCTGTGTGACGGGGAGCTAGTCGTCACCTAGGCAGCCGGTAGATGGCGGGACCGTCCCACGCCGCGCGCGCTACCTAGCACTCGCCGCCGACACTAATCAGTGGTAGCTTATGGAGAGTGCGTTACAGTAGCGTGCGGCACCGCTCTCGTACACCAATGATCCGTTCGATGGCGCTACTGGTGTGTATTTCATCTTGTCCTTTCCGCGGCCACAGAATTATAATCATTAGAATCAGCAATACAACTCCATAAGTTAGCATTTACCTCAAACCTCATGATTACATGAAATCGCTAGATTTGAGGTAAATGCTAACTTATGGAGTTGTATTGCTGACTCTAATGATTATAATTCTGTAAAGCCATATTAGCTACGGCCGCGAATCATATTTTAATCAACATACAAGCTCACACTGACCTACAAATTGCAAAAAACGTAACATTTTTTTAATTTCGCGGGCTACCGGGCGCATCATCCTTAAGGTGATAATTATGTAAAAAGCTAACTGGGCGGGAATAAGAAAGTGACGGCGGCAATTACTTACACATGCGACAAAAAGAGAGCGCAACAATGCGCTGAAACCAAATCAAATAAAATTTGTTTAAAAATAAATTAAGCTATCTATCAAAAATATTTTCAGCCAGATTTTTTAATTACCTAATACGCACATTTTGAATGCAATTTTGCAATGAAATTACTTAGGATTTTAGCTTTACAGAAAAAAGTATAAAAAAGTAGAGGTCTTTTCGGAATTAAATTCTAGCTAGGAAATTTAACCCAATTATGTTTTCCTTCAGTCAAAATATTAATCAAATAGTCATTAAACATATATCCAAAAATTAAATCCATACATGCTGCATGAGTGAAATAAATGGTTACGAAGAAGCCCCCATTTATTTTGGTATCGCCTTATCTGACGTTCGCACGAACGTAAAAATATCGCGACGATTTTTTTTCGCGCACTTTATTTGCAACGCTCTGCTTAGCGCCAAGAGTTGAAAATCCAACAATGTGTTATTTCGACGCGCCGGGATGCACTCTGTTGTTGTTAGGTTGAAGGTTGGATTTTCGAAGCTCGGCTCTACACCGACACTCAAGTCCGCGATAAAATCGCGACGCGAAAGTTTTACGTCCGTGCGAACGTCGGCTTATAGTCGGAAATCCGATTCGAAATATCGATTCGGAATTAGGTACGCAGGTACGCAGGCAGCTAATACATACAAAATCACGCGGGAAAACAAAAAAATCGAATTCGTGCGGAATTTTGAATCGGACATAGCGAAACTTTATGTGTTTCTTCTTGACTACCGTAACCCTACAGAAAACCCCTGTTCCTTATGTCCCTACTGATATATCTCCACTGTTAGGGATACTTAGAATTGTTTTCCAACTATCGCTACCGGTAGGGATCACTGGTTGGGATAGTTGGATTTTTTTCCGTTTATCGCTACCAGTAGGGATAACCAGTTTTTAAGCGGTATAAATTGGCAGTGTACCTCCCCATTACTTGTGATATTGAATCTTTTTAGAAATGTGAGGTAATTTTTTTTTAATGTATTTTTATCTTTTTATAAATGTCAGTTTATTTTTTTTTTAATGTTTTGAGTCATTGTATGACTCAAAAAAAAATGTAATTTGTTTTAGAGATAACAAGTTTTCAAGGGTTTCTTTAGGATTAATAAGGTGTACCTACCTGAATTATCTACTAAAAAAAAAATTATAAAAACAATTTTCTTAAAGGCTCTTATAGACAGAGGCGATATCGCGAGCGATATTGCGATATTATCGCGTCGCAACACCGCTACGCGACACGTCGCGACGCGATATCGCCTTTGTCTGTAAGAGCCTTAATGTTTCTCAAATTTCTTTTGACTTACTTTGATTGTGAGAAATCCTATACACTTTGTTTTTTTGTGTAGTAGCGCACTTCCAATTGTTTTTTTTTAGGTCAATGAAACATTAAAATTACCTCACATTTATAAAAAGATTCAATATCACAAGTAAAGGGGAGGTAGGTACACTGCCAATTTATCCCGCTTAAAAACTGGTTATCCCTACTGGTAGCGATAAACGGGAAAAAAATCCAACTATACCAACCAGTGTGGATCAGCACCCTAATTGCGTAACACATTATCAATCGGAGTTTGAATCATTTTGAAACAAATTGCTAATCCATTGCTTCATATGTTTGAATGATTTGTCTGCTGGGCAACGTAAATAATTCAATTAATGTTGTTGAACTGTCAAAATGAAACCAACTCCGATTGATAATGTGTTAGGTACGCAATTAGGGTGCAGGTTCCTTATATCCCTACCGGTAGCGATAGTGGAGTGGACCAGTGGAGATATATCAGTAGGGACATAAGGAACAGGGGAAAAAAACAAGTTTATATACTGCAATCCGAATATAAGTACCTACTCGCGATACACAAATATAGTGGAGTTAGTTTTATGGCATTACTGCAGAAAGGAGGTAGACTAGAGAAATTTTTAAAAGATAACGAAGAACATGATCTCTTTTAGTTTTTTTTTTAATTGCAATTAAAGGTTGACCTTTAGCTTCATTTTTAGGGTTCCGTAGTCAACAAGGAACCCTTATAGTTTCGCTATGTCCGTCCGTCTGTCTGTCTGTCTGCCCGTCCGTCCGTCCGCAGCTTAGCTTAGAGACTTTTAGTACTAGAAAGCTATAATTTGGCATTTATATTTTTGTTTTGGCTTATTCATTACGCCTACAAAATGATAAAATAAAATCATGAAAAAAATAATTCTAAGGTTCTTCTTCTTCTTTCTGTACACATAAAGTGGGGATGGTTTTTTTCTCGTCTACCCCATGGTGTGTGGTGTTATTGGATAGGTCTTTCAAAAATATTGCGGGTTTGTGACAACAGTTTTTCGATTGGGAACCGTTTCTGAAATTTATTATGCTTTAAAGTGCAAATTTTTGTTAGAGTGAAGTGTCCGCCCCCCCGCTAGCTAAACGGTTAGTTTTGGATGGGTGAAAAAAATCACGGTAGTAGTATATAAGTATAACGAAGTTAAAAGGAAAACTATCACAGCTAACTGGGCTTTTCAAGTTTACGAGTAATAGTCAACCAACTTGTAAAATATACTTGTAACAGTAAAAATTTCGTACAAATTCCATTAAAAATTACTTATAATTATGTAATGTTGTTAGTTGTGTAAAACAGGTAGTAAATATAAGTTTATGAACCATGTAAAAATATAGGTACATTCTTATTAATAATGATTTCTAAATTAATAATATTTACGCTCGACTATCGACGGGAGGGCGGCGCCGGCGGCGGCGGCGCGGCGGCGTGCACTACGGAACCCTGTTACTGCGCGTGGCCCGACTCGCACTTGGTCGGTTTTTATTACTTCTAGAAAAACCTTTGTCAAAAAAAAGCTAGATGTTACTTGCAAGTAAAAAGCTGCAAGCCCAGTTTTATTTTGATAGAACCGTACAACATTACATTACACATTACAATAAAAAAAAATTAGGAGGCTAAGTATACGTACTAATAACTTTATTTTAAATCAACTTTTGGGATTTTTCAAAAATAAGAATAATAAAAAAACATAAATAAAATATCCTGATATGGTGCTAACGATGCACCACACACCCTGTATAATAAATTAATAACCCAGACCAAATTTTATTGTATAGTGAGATCTGTCATGAAAGATTGAGATTGATTGATTTTCCTAGTGTGTTTCGCGACTGTAGTGACTATACGTGTAGTAATGTAGATCACAGAAAACACATTGACGAACTTTATGACGAGTTAATTTTTGTTTTAAGCAAGGCTGCCACTGACAGCTTTGCTATCACAACGCGGCGTAACATTAAGAAGCCTGTAGTTGGATGGAACAGACATGTTAGTGATTCTCATAGGGAGGCTAGGTGTAAATTTCAGCTGTGGGTATGGTGTGGAAAACCAAAGTCG
This sequence comes from Cosmia trapezina, assembly GCA_905163495.3. Taxonomy (NCBI): domain Eukaryota; kingdom Metazoa; phylum Arthropoda; class Insecta; order Lepidoptera; family Noctuidae; genus Cosmia; species Cosmia trapezina. Next base: position 377,124 of record LR991028.1, read on the forward strand.
GGACGTGTTTTTGAGGAAATGCAAGTTAGTCGAAATATTTTTAAGTCTCGCTTAAAATGGTGTCAGAGTCATAGGGAGCAAATAAAAATGGACATTTGGGCATCGCATCATTCGAAACATAATTTTAAATACTTCTGGAAGTCCACCAAGAAGTTCAATGGCAAGCCTGGCCTCCCAGTGAGCGTTAACGGTATCAATGATCACAGTTGTATAGCTGAAATGTTTAAGTATCACTTCACTATAAAATCACCATTGGGACCATCACGGTTGGTGAACGATGTTGAATCGCATGGTCAGGAGATTGGAGCTATAATTACAGCTAAAGATGTTAAAGAAGCTATTAAGGCTATGTCGCGTGGGAAGTCTCCTGGCCATGACGGCATCAGCATCGAACACTTCAAACACGCAGGTCCTCACCTGTCTAGAGTGCTCGCGATGTTCTATACCCTATGTATAGGACATTCGTACTTACCTCCTGCACTAATGAAAACTGTGGTGGTGCCAATTGTGAAGAATAAGACGGGTGATATTTCTGATAAATCCAATTACAGGCCGATTTCACTTGCCACTACGGTAGCGAAAGTGCTTGATAGTTTGCTTAGCAATCAACTGGATAAATACCTGAACATTAGTGATAACCAGTTCGGTTTCAGGCCGAGACTCTCCACAGAGACAGCCATCTTGTGTGTGAAGCAGACTATCAAGTACTACACAGAAAGACGAACGCCCATTTATGCTTGTTTTCTCGACTTATCGAGGGCATTTGACCTGGTCAATTACGATATCCTGTGGCAGAAACTGAAAGATATATCCTTGCCAACAGAACTCAGCAGGATCTTTAAATTTTGGTATCATAACCAGGTCAATGTCGTGCGATGGTCGAGTGCATGTTCCGAGCCGTACAGGTTGGAATGTGGGGTGAGGCAGGGGGGCCTAGCTTCACCTAAACTTTTCAACCTGTACGTCAACGCGCTGATAGAGGAACTCAGCAGCACCCATGTCGGCTGCCATATTGATGATGTATGTCTCAATAATATCAGTTACGCGGATGACATGGTGCTGCTGAGTGCTTCTGTATGTGGGCTTTCCAAACTGTTGGGGATCTGTGAAAACTACGCTCACAGCCATGGCTTGATTTATAATGTCCAAAAAAGTGAATGCATGGTCTTTCAGGCCAGAGGAAAATGTCCGGCAACGATACCTGCCATAAAACTATGCGGAACACCACTGAGGAGGGTGGAACATTTTAAATATCTTGGACATATGATGTCCTCTGATCTGAAGGACGATGCTGACATAGAGAGAGAACGCAGGGCGTTGTCTGTAAGGGCGAATATGATGGCCCGCAGGTTTGCTCGTTGTACCACTGAAGTAAAAATAACATTGTTCAGAGCATATTGTACATCTTTTTACACGAGTAGCCTGTGGGTCTCATACACGCGCGGACAGTACAACGCCTTGCGTGTGCAATATAATAATGCATTCAGGGTGCTTGTGGGGCTGCCCCGATTCTGCAGCGCATCAGGGATGTTCGCCGGGTCGCAAGTAGACTGTTTTTATTCTACTATGCGAAAACGATGCACATCTCTGGTGCGCAGGGTTCGGGCCAGCTCCAACGGCATCCTCGGCAGGCTCGATTGCCAGTACCTGAACCATTGCTGTATGGTTCACATACTGAGCAATCGAGATTTGTAATGTCGTTGTGTGTGCTTTATTTTATTTCTTTTGTTTTAGTTTTAAGACTATGATCCTTTGTTGGTCGAAATAAACGATTTCTATTCTATTCTATTCTATAATAATATCTCAAATCCCTAACTCTAAACCGAAAAGCTAGGCGACGAACAAGTCTCTTCTGGACTCTTTCTATTCGACATGGGACAGTGGGACGTTTGTGTTAGTGGGACTCTGGTGCGCCCCCTCCCCCCTGTGGCATGGGACAGTGGGACGTTTGTGTTAGTGGGACTCTGGTGCGCCCCCTCCCCCTGTGGCATGGGACAGTGGGACGTTTGTGTTAGTGGGACTCTGGTGCGCCCCCTCCCCCCTGTGGCATGGGACAGTGGGACGTTTGGGTGTACCCAATCCTTAGTATCGATTTGACCCCACTTTCCCATTCTTGTCAAAGTTTGTTTAGATGTTTTTAATACTGCATAGTATTACACCTATCGGAAATTTAGATGATTTGAGATAATTTGTTTTGATAAGGAATTATCTCGACAGCATTGTTTAAAAAGATAAAGTGACATGTTGCATCAGTTTCATTCATCGTATTATTATTGTGTTTGTACACACACATGTGCGTCGCGTCGCGGCCGCATCGTGTGTAGCGCTAGCGAGTAGCGACCGACTGGGACAGTGGGACTGCCAGTAGTGTGCAGCAGCTGGCGCTTGGCAGTGTGCATCTGCGGCCGCGGCGGCACGCACACGTGGGGAGTGCGGGGCGACGCGCGGTCGGCTAGCCTCGTCAGCTGGCCGACCCCGCGCCCGACAGTACCGCGCCAGCTGTCGAGATGGAAGCTCGCGTCCGCTGCTGCCTGGACCTTTTTACACGTGTTTGTTATCGTGTTCGGAACTCATAATTGTGTTTTTTTTTTGCAACTTTTATGAATTAAGTACATATGTACCTACTCGGGATCTAAAATTTTCGCTGTGTGTTTGTTTATTCTGAAAATTACGAACAAGTGTGTGGCTGCGATGCAGGCCCAGCGGCCGTGTGCTCGGTGCGATCGGTGAACCCGTATTGAGATGTCATCCCTCGTTAGTGTCTTAGCAGCATGGACTGTGCTCTGGATGGCGGCGGTGGCGGCGATGAGTCCGGTGAGCATCCTGCACTGCTGCCCGCCCGGGCAGGCGCTGGCCGCGGACGCGCTGCGCAGCGCCGTGCTGGCGGCGGAGGCCGTCACCGCGGCCTGCGGCCCCGTCGTCGGGAATGCCACTCGGGCTACGCGGATTTACTCGTTCCTGAAGAAATCAATCACTAACGAAGAGCCCCGCCACTGGAAAAATGAAACGGGCGTACCCGATTGCAAGTCGCTGCGCCTATTGCCGGAGCACGCGGCGCCGTACGCCCTGCGCGGCAAGGACGGCCTGATGATGGTGCGCGGCGCTCCGCGCTCGCAGCTGCCGCCCAGCCGCTACTGCACGGACGTGCAGGCCGCGCTGGTGTGCGCGGACGACGTGCTGTGGGAGCCCGCCAAGTGCTGCGCGGAAGGACACGCCTTCGACGGCAAGCAGTGTGTGGAGCAGCGCGAGCGCTCGCAGGAGGCGCTGGCCGAGCTGCGCGCGCTCGTCAACAGCAGCGCGGCCGGGGCCGGCGCGGTGGGGCACGGCTGGCCGGCGTGCCCGCTGGACTCGCGCTACGCCGTGGCGGGCACGCTGGCGGGCGCGCGGCTGGCGGCGCGCGGCGCGCTGCGGCTGGGCGGCGAGGAGCTGGCGGGCGGCGCGTGGTGCGCGGAGGCGCTGCTGGGCGAGGCGGGCGCGCGCGTGCTGGCGTGCGAGGCGGCGGCGCGCGCGCGCGGCGCGCAGGCCCCGCGCCACCTGCTGTACGGCGCCGGGCTGGCGGTGGGCGCGGCCTTCCTGGCGGCCACGCTGGCGGCCGGCTTCGCGCTGCCGGCGGCGCACCACGCGCTGCACTGGCGCTGCCAGACGCACTACGTGGCGGCGCTGATGCTGGGCGACGTGCTGCTGGCCGCCACGCAGCTGGCGGGCGACGTGGTGCCGGGCGCGCTGTGCCGCGCGCTGGGTGAGCGAGGCTGCGGATGTGCTGCTGGTGACGTGGTGTCGCTGGCCGCTGACGTGATCGTTTGTTTCATGTGGCGGCAGCGGTGTGTATGCACTTCCTGTTCCTGTCGGCGTTCTTCTGGCTCAACACGATGTGTTTCAACATCTGGTGGACATTCCGGTGAGTCAATATTTGATTCTGATGTACATTGTCTATGTATTCGTACTGTGTAGCGATGCGCATCAGGCAGTAGGACACATGTGTGCTGCCCTGATGAACCTTGCTGGCCACGGGTGGCACACGTAATAATAATGTTCACCTGGCCGTACCTACATGAAGCCACTCATTTTGATCGAGTAGGTATTGAACTTTTGTAGGAAACCGCTGGTTTTTTTTTCGTGATTTCAAAGTTGGTCCCATAGTGAAAGTTGTTCATATTCATGGGTAGAACACCTTGTGAAAATTTGGCTGGTCATCAAAAAATCACCCAGTATATCTATACAAATAAATAAAATTGAAGTGTCAATTTGTAATGTCAAAATAACAGCCTTTTGTATTGTACGGTACTCGTAACAAAAAAACAGTTTTTATTTTTTTTGTCTGTCTGTCTATTTGTTCCGTGTAATCTCCGAAAAACGGCTGGGCCGATTTTGACGGTACTTTCAATGGCAGGTAGCTGATATTATAAGGAGTAAATTTAGGCTACTTATAAATTGCAAAAAGAATTAGGGTTTCGCGCAAAAAAAAAAAATCCCATGAAATTGTGAACAAAAACCGGATTTGAAATAGTTATTTTGTATGCAAGGCTGAAGTTGTTTTTTGGCGCGAATACTTTTCAAAGGTGCCGAGACCACAGACAATAATTAGAATACTACGTACTACAGAATAATTACTTTGCTGCCGAGCGAAACATACAAGTTTTCACCTCAATATGGCGAGGAAAATGGTAGGTGCAAGAAAAACAGCTTCAATAATGTATTAATTAGTGTTTATTTATTTAAAAAAATTAAAAGTAAAATGACATGTACCTACTACAATAGGTAATATTGAAAGTTATATTTTTTTTTAACTGTTATGCTTGTTTTTGTCACTATTATGCCGAGGCCACATTATACGGGATGTGCCGTTGATTATCGCGTTGAAGGGCGTTGCCGTACCTAGGTGTAGTGTAGCCACCACTTACAGCAATAATTTGACCGAATCTTGACCGAATTTAACTACCGCAATGTTTAACCCGTCGCACGACAATTAGCCGACACAATACATTTTTTATTGTTATCTGAACACCTGACGTTTAAAGAGTTAAAGCGTTTATGGGATTGACGTTGACGTTAATATGGCCCCAGCATAACTAGGTAAATCATGCGGAACATTGCTCAATTTCATTCGATTCCATTGTGAATGTTGGAGACACAGATTTTCTATAGAGTCTAGTCTTCTATGTATCCTTCTGCCAAGACACTGAATCTTCAGCCGCCATGACGCTCACCTAAGCGTGGTCAGATCAGCGCCCGAGTCAGCCAAAGTGTGGCTAACGTCCTCCTAAAGCAATGCCCGGTGTATTGCTCTGGTTTCTGTGGTAGGCAGGGCTGACTTGCACACTCAATAATGGGGCCCTGGACACGGTCGCCAGCACAGTCGGAGCGGCGGGGAACCATGTCCTGACGTGCGTATGACGAGTGGAGAGATATCCCACGGCTATCAGGACAATCCCGGAAGTACGGTCAAGATCCCTACCAGCATCTTACTGGAATACTTCCTTCCTCCGATCAAATTTGCTCTTGTGAATCTCCACTCAAGCGGCCCAATAAAGGCAAGAATGAGGTGGGAGTTCTATTCTTCATCAGTGTTCACTCCAGCTGGTCAATATAGGCAAGCCATAGGTGAGGAACATGACTTCTCCCTGGAGATTAGGTTCGTGGGGTCGCTACTGCCCAACAGCTCGCCACATGCTGCCCTGCGGGTTTATGTATCTCTCTTGGTCTGGCTCCTCACCCTAGACCTGTTTCGGCAAAGTAAACTCTTCCGGCACAGACCTAGAGTTCAGGAGCGCGCAAGCCCCACCACGACGTCAACAAATAAATAAAATAGAAGTGTCTGTTTGTAATGACAAAATAACAGCTTTTTACTAAATGCTTTAGAAAAGAAAACTGTAAAATAAGTTTTAAAAAAAATTGTCTGTCTGTCTGTCTGTTTGTTCCGGATAATCTCCGAAACGGCTGTACCGATTTTGACGGGACTTTCACTGGCAGATAGCTGATGTATAACATCAGCTATCTGCCAGTGAAAGTCCCGGAGGAGTAACTTACGCTTTTTTAACATTGCATTTTAAATAGCATTCAGTGTGGACATGTCGATGTAGGGCCGTAAAGTACAGGCAAATAGCGTTCAGTGTGGACATGACGATGTAGGGCCGTAAAGTACAGGCAAATAGCGTTCAGTGTGGACATGTCGATGTAGGGCCGTAAAGTACAGGCAAATAGCGTTCAGTGTGGACATGTCGATGTAGGGCCGTAAAGTACAGGCAAATAGCGTTCAGCGTGGACATGTCGATGTAGGGCCGTAAAGTACAGGCAAATAGCGTTCAGTGTGGACATGTCGATGTAGGGCCGTAAAGTACAGGCAAATAGCGTTCAGTGTGGACATGTCGATGTAGGGCCGTAAAGTACAGGCAAATAGCGTTCAGTGTGGACATGTCGATTTAGGGCCGTAAAGTACAGGCAAATAGCATTCAGTGTGGACATGTCGATGTAGGGCCGTAAAAGTTTCTGATAAAATAGAACTCAATCATTAAATTAAATTTAAAGCAGTCAAAGTACTATTCAGCTTTTTTAGCTGTGAATTATGTAGTACATTAATTAGTTTATAATTAATGTACTACATAATTCATCACAATGCGAATTGTAATATGAATAAATAAATTCAAAGATTTATTGCCAGTAGTCATATTAGCAAATTGAAAATGAACGTGGCGTGGCCTGCTTGTACAGCGCCTGGCGTGGCCTACTTGTACAGCGCCTGGCGTGGCCTGCTTGTACAGCGCCTGGCGTGGCCTGCTTGTACAGCGCCTGGCGTGGCCTACTTGTACAGCGCCTGGCGTGGCCTACTTGTACAGCGCCTGGCGTGGCCTGCTTGTACAGCGCCTGGCGTGGCCTACTTGTACAGCGCCTGGCGTGGCCTGCTTGTACAGCGCCTGGCGTGGCCTACTTGTACAGCGCCTGGCGTGGCCTGCTTGTACAGCGCCTGGCGTGGCCTACTTGTACAGCGCCTGGCGTGGCCTGCTTGTACAGCGCCTGGCGTGGCCTACTTGTACAGCGCCTGGCGTGGCCTACTTGTACAGCGCCTGGCGTGGCCTACTTGTACAGCGCCTGGCGTGGCCTGCTTGTACAGCGCCTGGCGTGGCCTACTTGTACAGCGCCTGGCGTGGCCTACTTGTACAGCGCCTGGCGTGGCCTGCTTGTACAGCGCCTGGCGTGGCCTGCTTGTACAGCGCCTGGCGTGGCCTACTTGTACAGCGCCTGGCGTGGCCTGCTTGTACAGCGCCTGGCGTGGCCTACTTGTACAGCGCCTGGCGTGGCCTGCTTGTACAGCGCCTGGCGTGGCCTGCTTGTACAGCGCCTGGCGTGGCCTACTTGTACAGCGCCTGGCGTGGCCTGCTTGTACAGCGCCTGGCGTGGCCTGCTTGTACAGCGCCTGGCGTGGCCTACTTGTACAGCGCCTGGCGTGGCCTGCTTGTACAGCGCCTGGCGTGGCCTGCTTGTACAGCGCCTGGCGTGACCTACTTGTACAGCGCCGGTAGCTTAGTGTGCGTGTGTGGCCCGCAGGGACTTCCGGCCGACGTCGCTGGAGCGCGGCCAGGAGCTGTGGCGCCTGCGCGTGTACATGGTGTACGCGTGGGGCGGGCCGCTGCTGCTGGCGGGCGCGGCCGCGGCGCTGGACGCGCTGCCGCCCGCCGCCGCCGCGCCCTTCCTGCGCCCGCGCTTCGCCGTGCAGCGCTGCTGGTTCTACGGCGACATGGAGATCCTCGTGTACTTCTTCGGGCCCGTGGGAGTGCTGCTGCTGGTGAACCTGGCGCTGTTCGTGTCCACCACGCGCCAGCTCACCTGCGGCCTGTGGCGCCGCGACGAGGTCAAGTCCACGTCGGAGCGGTAAGTCGCGGCACGCCACGGCGAGGCATGGCTGAGGCGGACTTGACAGTGTGGCTCTTGCAGGGCGGCGCTGGGCCGCGTGTGCGCCAAGCTGGTGGTGGTGATGGGCGTGACGTGGGGCGCCGACGTGGTGTCGTGGGCGGCGGGCGGCCCGGACTACGTGTGGTACGCCACCGACCTGCTCAACGCGCTGCAGGGCGTGTTCATCTTCCTGGTGGTGGGCTGCCAGCCGCACGCCTGGGCGGCGCTCAAGCGCGCGGCCGCGGCGTGCTGCGCGCGCGGCGCGGGCGGCGGCGCGCGCAACACGCACTCCTCCACGCACCTGCCGTCCTGCGGCGAGTCGCTCACGCACACCACGCCCGCGCCGGCCGCGCCCGCGCCCGCCGCGCCCGCCGCGCCGCGCATCCCCATGGAGACCGTGTGCTGAGGCGCCGCCGGACGCTGTCAGTGTAGTGATTGCCGCCGAGGCTCGAGCTTTAATGTACTGTAACGTACTTAGTCATAGTGAATATTTATTCTTCAGTATTATTTTGTATTCCCGTAACGATTACGATCGCTGTCGTCGTATGATGCGCTGACGACGGCCGCCCGATGTGTGCTGTATACGTGTTTATAATAATTATGATGGCGGCATACATATTGTATGGTCCGCGAACTGAAGCGAACGATGAGAGCTGCACAGCTCCGGTAAGTCTTGCCTGTTAGATTGGCTGTTGAACAAAAAATAAATGTTAAAACCATCGCACGTCGTTTTATTACCACGCGCGTCGCACGCCGCACAGCACGCAGCACGCCGCACAGCGCGCAGCGCTGCGGCGCGCGTTGATGTCTTTTGTTCTGCTGATGTCGCTCGACCCCGCGGTCCCGTGTTGCCGCGGGACCGCGGTCCCGTGGCCCCGCGGTCCCGGCACGCTGCAGCGCTATGCATATTTGTTGGGACCTTATGCTACACTAAATTATGTAGTTATAGCGACGTGAAGTCAATATTGTATCTTTACTAATATGGCCGACAAATGACGTGGAGTTTATTGTATAAATACATTCAAATTTCAAATTCAAATTCAAATTCATTTATTCATTTAAATAATGCATATTTACAATATTAAGGCTTAAACTAAAATGGTAGGTATATAATAATGGGATTAACCTGAACTAGGATAAACCTGTATCTCAGGTATCATAAGTGCAAATTTGTTTAGATAAATATTTCCTAAGATTGATGATAATACATAAAATGAATAACATAACAGACTAATGAAATGGAAACATTGAATTAAAAATAACATTTAACTTAAAACAAGCAGTAACTTTTCTGTGTCATCATAAGACAATTTTTGTAACCAAGTTTTAATTACCTACATTTTTGCAATGAACCGTGTTTAATGCAGACATAGACAAAATTGCGTTTACTTTATTATAAAGAAATGGTCCTAAGAATATAAAAAATCTATACATAAAAGAATGCCTTAATCTATAATTATCCATACAGATGTCTTTACGTCTTTTATCAGTGACAACTCTATTGTAAGGCAATTTAGAGTGCTGTTTTAATAAAGTATTCATAATAAATAACTGCCGCACTGTCAGAACATTGCAAGATTGATATAAAAGTTGGGTCGGGAATAGGATAGGCCGGAATGTGGATACTTTCAATACAGCTCTTTGAGCGCGCTCCAATGGTAGCAAAACTGTTTTAGCCGCTCCTCCCCATGAGGTAATGCAATATGTAATGATCGATTGACACAAAGCATAATATACCTGTTTTATCACCTTAGAGTCGGCAAAAGGACGAATTTTCTTGAAAATGAACATCAATTTACGGACTCTACTGCATAATAGGTCAATGTGATTTTTAAATGTAAGAGTAGCATCTATAATTACTCCAAGATATTTAATAGTTTTCGTATTAAGGATAATTGGGCAATTACATTTCGAGTTTGCAGCTGTGTTACAAACATGAGCATGAATATCTGGAATTATTATGGCTTGTTGTTGACATACGTCAGTATCGCGGAATACAGCTGATATAATAAATAATATAGCTAATATAATAAATCATATAGCTAATCAATATAGCTCGCCGCAGCCGCACACACTGCGCGACATGCAGGCGTAGGCAGATGTCCCGCGGGCAGTGGCTCGCTGCCGCCGCGGCCGGCCGCACAGACGACAAGGCGGCGCGAGCGGTGTCGCCGCCAGCCGCATGCGCCCGCGCAGGCGCCGTCAGCTGTCGAGCAGCAGTAGTAGCAGTGTTTACAAAGATACCTTTTTGTTTAACGCTTTACGAACAATATCAAACTTATTGTGATGTTCCGTGCATAGCAGCGCCATGAGATGTATTAAACAAATAGAAATTAATTAAATGAATTATTAAAATAATTATTAGGCTGTCAAATTAAAAAAAAAAAAAAACAAAATAAGGAAAAGAATATGTCGAATGTGATGTTCATTATAATCATGATTTTTAGGGTTCCGTACCTCAAAAGGAAAAAACGGAACCCTTATAGGATCGCTTCGTTGTCCGTCTGTCTGTCAGTCTGTCAAGACTCTTTTTCTCAGGAACGCGTGGAGTTATCAAGTTGAAATTAATATCAAAAACGTAGATCTATGGTCCCTTGGAGTCCTAAAAAAATCAACCTAGAAGGTTGATTTTTTTGGGTCAACGCAATAAAAAAATACGGACATATTATGTGTCATATTTTGATACTCGCAAGTAAATCAAAACCTATGGGGTACTTCCCGTTGACCTAGAAGCATGAAATTTGGCAAGAAGGAATGTCTCATAGCACAAGTAAAGGGAAAATTGTTAATTTGTCATTTTATCACATAAAAAAATATTTTCAAGTCTGTCAGTATGTCAAGACCATTTTTCTCAGGAACGTGTGGAGGTATCAAGTTGAAATTAATATCAAATACGTAGGTTTATTGTCCCTTAGAGTCCTAAAAAAATCAAGCTTCTAAGTCGACGCGATAAAAAATACGGCCATTTTATGCGACAGATTTTTATACTCGCAAATTTTATAAATCAAAACCTATTAGGTTGACCTAGCATCATGAAAGGCAACAAGCAAGATCTCACAGTAGAAATAAAGGAAAAGTCCGAAAATTGTTAATTTGTAATTTTATCACGTAAACAATTTTTTGTTTCGGATTACAATGTTAAGTTTGTTTTTCAGATAAATTCTTTTCAACTACGGAACCCTTCATTGTGCGTGGTCAGACACGCACTTGGCCGGTTATTTTTAACAGATTTGTCGGCAAAGCTTTATAAGAGCGAGCGCGCACTGCGGTGCGTTTCCGGTAGTTCTGCCGCACTGGGCGGGGCCTACGGTAACAAAACGCATGACCGCAGTGCGCGCACTTCAAAGACATTCCATACTTCACAGATTATGCGGTAGAAAAACGCACCGCAATGCGCGCTCGCCCTAAGATTGCGGTCATAGACTTATAAAAAAAGGGGGACTCATATCGAAAGTGAAACACAGTATTGTTTGCACAAACACGCCTCGCGCACACATTTACATCATAGTATGCCGACCGGCCGCCATTACGTGTGTTCGTTTCAACCGCGCGGCCATGGCGTTAAAAAAAAAAAAAACTATGCCAACATTTTGTAACAATTTGTAAAAGTTCACTCGCAAAACCTCAAATTTGTCAAAGCTATGGTTAAAAAGTTAGAAGGGTTTGAACGTGGCCGCGCCATCGAAACGCGGAGAACCGCGCGGCCACGGAGATCTCAGAAACTAAGCGTTGCACAGACCTGAAATTTTGGTAAATAACAGATTCAATTTGTAAACAATTTGTAAAAATATAGAAAAAAATCCCAGGTTAATATTTTAGGAGCTGTGAGACTAAAACCCCGTGGCCGCGCCATCGAAACGGGGACAAAAACGTGATAGCCGATATCTCACTGAAAAAGCATCGCAGACGTCTAGAGTTTTTTGTAAAACCCAGATTTGAATTTGTCAAAACTTACAAAAATGCAACAAAAAATACTAGGTTAATATTTTAGGAGCTGTGAGACTAAAACCCCGTGGCCGCGCCATCGAAACGGTGACAAAAACGTTATCACCGATATCTCGCTGAAAAAGCATCGCAGAGGTCTGAAGCTTTTTGTAAAACCTAGATTTGAATTTGTCAAAACTTGTAAAAATACAACAAAAAATCCTAGGTTTATATTTCAGGAACCGCGCCATAGAAACGGTGAAAAACACGTTATCGCCGATATCTCACTGAAAAAGCATCGCAGAGGTCTGAAATTATTTGTAAAACCTAGATTTGAATTTGTCAAAATTTGTAAAAATATAACGAAAAATCCTAGGTTTATATTTCAGGAGCCGCGCCATTGAAACGATGAAAAACACGTTATCGCCGATATCTCAGTGAAAAAGCATCGCAGAGGTCTGAAGTTTTTTGTAAAACCTAGATTTGAATTTGTCAAAATTTGTAAAAATACAACAAAACATCATAGGTTTATATTTCAGGAGCTGTAAGACTAGAACCCCATGGCCGCGCCATTCAAACGGTGAAAAATATGTTATCGCCGATATCTCGCTGAAAAAGCATCGCAGAGGTCTGAAGTTTTTTGTAAAACCTAGATTTGAATTTGTCAAAACTTGTAAAAATACAACAAAAAATCCTAGGTTTATATTTCAGGAGCTGTAAGACTACAACCCCATGGCCGCGCCATCGAAACGGTGAAAAAAACGTGATAGCCGATATCTCGCTGAAAAAGCATCGCATACGTCTAGAGTTTTTTGTAAAACCCAGATTTGAATTTGTCAAAACTTACAAAAATGCAACAAAAAATACTAGGTTTATATTTTAGGAGCTGTGAGACTAAAACCCCGTGGCCGCGCCATCGAAACGGTGACAAAAACGTTATCACCGATATCTCGCTGAAAAGGCATCGCAGAGGTCTGAAGTTTTTTGTAAAACCTAGATTTGAATTTGTCAAAACTTGTAAAAATACAACAAAAGATCCTAGGTTTATATTTCAGGACCCGCGCCATAGAAACGGTGAAAAACACGTTATCGCCGATATCTCACTGAAAAAGCATCGCAGAAGTCTGAAATTATTTGTAAAACCTAGATTTGAATTTGTCAAAATTTGTAAAAATATAACAAAAATCCTAGATTTATATTTCAGGAGCCACGCCATTGAAACAGATAAAAACACGTTATCGCCGATATCTCAGTGAAAAAGCATCGCAGGGTCTGAAGTTTTTTGTAAAACCTACATTTGAATTAGATAAATTTTTTACAAATAAAACAAAAATCCTAGGTTCACAAAAAACCGTATTTCACCGTTTCAATGGTGCGGCTCCTGAAATATAAATCTAGGATTTTTTGTTATATTTTTACAAATTTTGACAAATTCAAATCTAGGTTTTACAAATAATTTCAGACTTCTGCGATGCTTTTTCAGTGAGATATCGGCGATAACGTGTTTTTCACCGTTTCTATGGCGCGGGTCCTGAAATATAAACCTAGGATTTTTTGTTGTATTTTTACAAATTTTGACAAATTCAAATCTAGGTTTTACAAAAAACTTCAGACCTCTGCGATGCTTTTTCAGCGAGATATCGGTGATAACGTTTTTGCCACCGTTTCGATGGCGCGGCCACGGGGTTTTAGTCTCACAGCTCCTAAAATATTAACCTAGTATTTTTTGTTGCATTTTTGTAAGTTTTGACAAATTCAAATCTGGGTTTTACAAAAAACTCTAGACGTCTGCGATGCTTTTTCAGCGAGATATCGGCTATCACGTTTTTTTCACCGTTTCGATGGCGCGGCCATGGGGTTCTAGTCTTACAGCTCCTGAATTATAAACCTAGGATTTTTTGTTGTATTTTTACAAGTTTTGACAAATTCAAATCTAGGTTTTACAAAAAACTTCAGACCTCTGCGATGCTTTTTCAGCGAGATATCGGCGATAACATATTTTTCACCGTTTGAATGGCGCGGCCATGGGGTTCTAGTCTTACAGCTCCTGAAATATAAAACTAGGATTTTTTGTTGTATTTTTACAAATTGTGACAAATTCAAATCTAGGTTTTACAAAAAACTTCAGACCTCTGCGATGCTTTTTCAGTGAGATATCGGCGATAACGTGTTTTTCACCGTTTCAATGGCGCGGCTCCTGAAATATAAACCTAGGATTTTTTGTTATTTTTTTACAAATTTTGACAAATTCAAATCTAGGTTTTACAAATAATTTCAGACCTCTGCGATGCTTTTTCAGTGAGATATCGGCGATAACGGGTTTTTCACCGTTTCTATGGCGCGGGTCCTGAAATATAAACCTAGGATTTTTTGTTGTATTTTTACAAGTTTTGACAAATTCAAATCTAGGTTTTACAAAAAACTTCAGACCTCTGCGATGCTTTTTCAGCGAGATATCGGTGATAACGTTTTTGTCACCGTTTCGATGGCGTGGCCACGGGGTTTTAGTCTCACAGCTCCTAAAATATTAACCTAGGATTTTTTTCTATATTTTTACAAATTGTTTACAAATTGAATCTGTTGTTTACCAAAATTTCAGGTCTGTGCAACGCTTAGTTTCTGAGATCTCCGTGGCCGCGCGGTTCTCCGCGTTTCGATGGCGCGGCCACGTTCAAACCCTTCTAACTTTTTAACCATAGCTTTGACAAATTTGAGGTTTTGCGAGTGAACTTTTACAAATTGTTACAAAATGTTGGCATAGTTTTTTTTTTTTTTAACGCCATGGCCGCGCGGTTGAAACGAACACCATTACGTGACACGAGCGACGGCGTCTTTGCAGGTACTCAAGTCACGCACACATAGATCGGTACGGTGCTTCACTTTCGATATGCGTGGTGCGGAGTCCGCCTTTTTTTATACGTCTATGAATGGTCTATGATTGCGGTATTTTATTGTAGATTTTTCGTGCCGTACACGCGTGCCTACCTGTACCTACTCGTATGCATGTGTTCCGCATGCTAATTGGATAATATAATGGTGAATCGAAAGTGTGCGACACGTGCAGCCTGCGGCGGCGCGCGAGGGGTGAGGGGGCGAGGGCGCCGCTTTCTCCTCTCGCTCGCTCGCCGCGCGTGAGTCAGCGTCGGCGCTGCGCTTCACACTGCTTCACAGCAGCGGGTGTACCCACAGAGTACATTATATATATATGTACCCTCCTACATTATGTTCAACATACGTTGCTTCATTGTTATGAGAAAGTTTCGCAGAAGTGTCGCTTGCCGGTTGTAGCTACCTCGTCACGATGACGCCGAGCCCGACTTCCCGGAACATAAACAATCAGCGATAATCCGCGCTGCTTTGTGACGGATGTGGTGATAAGGTTGGCACAGTTTTACAGTTTTAATCAGGGGGTATACTCCCTAAGTCCGTCCGTCCGTCCGTTCGTCTGCAATAACGATCCATCAAAACAAGTGTAAAAGTTAAATTTTTCGGACGGGCAAAAACACATCGGGAGTAGTAGACCGAGAGGTGACAGGATTTTTCGTAACGATCATGGATACGGTTAGATTTACTTCGATGGGTTGTAGAGTAGTCCCCTAATGTGAATGACGTCGGTCTGCCTGCTCTGAGTGGTTGCAACTTCGAGTTATAGCGCTTACAAGAGGCGTCATTGTTACGAAAAAAAAAACGATCAGGGAAATGGTCAGTTTTGGTACACATTCAAAGTATGGCGTCTCCGCAGATGAAAAAAGTTGGTCTGCCAGCTCTCAGTGGTAGTATTTCAGAGCAATCGTTGTGTATGCAAGACGCTTATTTTTGGAGAAAGCCTAAAAAATACATCAAAAAACGGGACAATAGGCGAATTTTTCAAGTGCACGCCGGCCGGTGTCGTACCCCCACCCTACACCTGCGCCCGCTGCATGACCGTTCCCCCTGTAAAGGAATAGGGAAAAAGCTAGAGGGGTCAAGAGGTGTCAATAAGAGAAATGGTCAGTTTTAGTTCCTATTCAAAGTATGGTGTCTCCACAGGTGAAACGAGTTGGTCTGCCGGCTCTTAGTCGTTGTATTTCAGAGCATTGTTATACGCAAGGCGCTTAGTTATAGAAAAATTCAACTTAACGGTAATCAATAAAATAAAGAATGAAATCGAACAAATCCAATTTTTAATGATTCAACTTGTTACTTTGGGTAAATCACAGATTAATCATTTTGTAGAGTATAGCTAATGAAACAACTCAAAACATATAGACTGTTAGAAGTAAGTAAATATTTAACTCTAAGTCTTAGCTATATTCTACAAAATTATTTATCTGTGATTTACCCAAAGCAATAAGCTGAATAATTAAAAATTGGATTTGTTCGATTTCATTCTTTATTTGACTGATTACCGTTAAGTTGAATTTTTCTATAACTGAGCGCCTTGCATATAACAATGCTCTGAAATACAACGACTAAGAGCCGGCAGACCAACTCGTTTCACCTGTGGAGACACCATACTTTGAATAGGAACTAAAACTGACCATTTCTCTTATTGACACCTCTTGACCCCTCTAGCTTTTTCCCTATTCCTTTACAGGGGGAACGGTCATGCAGCGGGCGCAGGTGTAGGGTGGGGGTACGACACCGGCCGGCGTGCACTTGAAAAATTCGCCTATTGTCCCGTTTTTTGATGTATTTTTTAGGCTTTCTCCAAAAATAAGCGTCTTGCATACACAACGATTGCTCTGAAATACTACCACTGAGAGCTGGCAGACCAACTCGTTTCACCTGTGGAGACACCATACTTCGAATGGGTACTAAAACTGACCATTTCTCTTATCGTTTTATTTTTGCAACAATGTTGCGCGCATCATAGCTCTGAAATGCAACCAGTGAGAGCCGGCAGACCAACTTTTTTCATCTGCGGAGACGCCATACTTTGAATGTGTACCAAAACTGACCATTTCCCTGATCGTTTTTTTTTTCGTAACAATGACGCCTCTTGTAAGCGCTATAACTCGAAGTTGCAACCACTCAGAGCAGGCAGACCGACGTCATTCACATTAGGGGACTACTCTACAACCCATCGAAGTAAATCTAACCGTATCCATGATCGTTACGAAAAATCCTGTGACCTCTTAGGCCGCGTTTCCACTGACGCGGAGCGGAGCGGAGACGTGCAGGAATCGTCCAATTACAGACGAGACAAGAGACGCGATGAGGATTTCAACCATTATGATTGGTCGATTCCTGCACGTCTCCGCTCCGCTCCGCCCAGCTCCGCGTCAGTGGAAACGCACCCTTAGTCTATAGGGACAACAGTGTCAAATCGTGTTGTCATTCATACTTGTTCAGGCCCTGAAACAATCATTCATCCGTCAGTGATACGGAGTAGGAAACGCCCGTAACTAAGGCCGAAACTACGGGCTTCGTGCTTAGGTAGTAGGACCCCAGGTACGAAGATTATCCTTCCTTTCCCGAAGTCAGCTGCGGGAAAGGAAAAAACAAAGTTGCTTTACGTGTCTGACAGTCTGAGTGTGTGTGTTTGTGTAATCATCTATCTATACAGGGTGTCCCGTAAATAATGGATCAAACGTAACGGGTAGGTAGCTTACCTAATTTCCAACAACTAATTTGAATATTTAAAAAAAAACCGTTACTGTAACCAGGATATTAATTTTTTTTCGAATTTTACGATTTTGTCTTCCAGAATTAAGCTTTTTTAATGCTGTCGCTGCAAATGATGACATTTTTAGGTATGATTTTTATTTAACATTTCTGAATAGCTTACTAATGTTATAAGATACCATTTTTTTGAATACCGTTTTATTTGCCTTAGAAAAAAAATCTTGAGTTGAAAAGTTTTTTCTTTACGATGTTAGGACCAAAATTGAAAAAATTCTCCTGTAAAAAAAATGTATGACACCGAAGACCACCATTATTTTAAAAACTTGTACATTTAATAAGGTTTGCAAATTGGTATAAAACTTACGTCTAGTCCTTATCGTTACAAAGATATTGCTATGAATGTGATGAGGAAGACAGAAAATAAATTAAATTGGTACTAT
This sequence comes from Cosmia trapezina, assembly GCA_905163495.3. Lineage (NCBI taxonomy): Eukaryota > Metazoa > Arthropoda > Insecta > Lepidoptera > Noctuidae > Cosmia > Cosmia trapezina. The sequence goes on from LR991028.1 coordinate 394,982, forward strand.
TCCATTTTTTCCTTTTCGTAATGGCTTATGCTTGAATGCTTGTAATCGAAGCAGGTAGTTAAGCGGATAGCATAATTCCGACCCGATGACGTCATCTGTCCGGAATTTGGGACCGCTACCTGTGGCGGAGTTGCACCTCAGTCAGTGTGAAAGGGATAGATAGCGCCGCTTTTTGGTAAATCGGTTAAATCGGTATGAAGTTGCGCAGGTTCTTTTGTTCTTTCCTGCGCCCTTCACTCGTACAGGCTTCATTGTTGCTTGATTTTATTAGTTTAGTTGTAACTAGTCTCTCTTCGAGTTGCTACGTCAGACAACTTTCGCTCCCGGTCAGTGGCTCGGTGTTTTCTTCTGTAAAATTTGACTTGTGCTGTGTTTTTGGACTTTGCTTTGCCTATCGATTTGGAACTCTTTGCGTATTGGACAAACGACTTGGCGATCCTACGGACTCCGAAAACATTCGTTTGTGTGTGCTTGTACGTGTGTGCAGTAGCGCTGAAACCTTATTCAGCCCAATGCCTCGTTATGAGTACACGCCACGGCAGTACGCCGAAATGCATTTTATCTACGGAGAAGCAAGAGGTAATGCCAGGGCGGCTGCAAGATTGTACCGTGAAAGATACCCGAACCTGGTTCGTTATCCCGATTATCGCGTCTTTATTAGAGTGCATAACGCGCTTCTTGAGGGAAGAATTCTTGGCACCGGAGTTGGTGGTACCCGTGAAGGACGACCGCGACAAGTTAATGACGAAGTCATTCTTCGAGAAATCGAGGAAGATCCGTCAGTCTCCGTTCGCGTCATAGCGCGACGCGTAGGAATTTCTAGATCGACGGTGCATCGAGTGCTACAACGGTGCCGATTGCACCCATATCACGTGCAACGTGTTCAAACGCTGACGTCGCGTGATTACCAGCCAAGAATAGAATTTTGCCAAAGGATGCTTAGAATGATTCGGGCGGACCCGCAGTTTTTTAACAAGATTTTATGGAGTGACGAGTCTTCATGCCACCGAGATGGATATTTAAATTTGCATAATTTGCACAGTTGGCAGCTGATAAACCCACATTTGATGCGAGAGGACAGGAGCCAACATCAATTTAAAATAAATTTATGGGCGGGAATAATCAATGGGCAAATAATAGGGCCCTTTGAACTACCAGCTACTCTAAACGCCGAATATTATCTCCATTTTTTAAGGAATGAGTTGCCAAGGTTATTAGAAAACGTTCCAGAAGACGTACGGCAAGCAATGTGGTTGCAAAATGATGGGTGCCCCGCTCACTATGCGACGGCAGTAAGGGCGCACCTTGATGAAAGTTATCCGGACAGATGGATCGGCCGATTAGGACCAATATTGTGGCCTCCGCGATCTCCGGATTTAAATCCCCTAGATTTTTTTTACTGGGGATGTTTAAAAGACAGGGTCTACAAGAATCCAATAACGTCGGAAGAAGAATTACGACAGCGCATCCAATCTGCTGCATCAGAAATAAACCAAAGCCGTTTTGTCCGTCGGACAAGAGCTTCCTTTATTAGGAGATGCAGACTTTGCATTCTTGTAGAGGGAAGGCAATTCGAACATTTATTGTAAAAACCAAATAAAACGATTTATTTGAACTAACTGTTTTTTTTAGTACGGCCTCCTAATTCTTTTCATACGCCTCAATAATTCAATGAACATTGCCTCTGAAATACTACAGTTACACATTTTAAAGAAAAAGTTTAAATGTACACACTTTTTTATTTTTTTTATTAACGTTGATTTGGAGCACCTCTCAGATTCATAGCAATTATCTTTGTAACGACAAGGACTAGAATGTACAACTTCATACCAATTTACCAAAAATACAAAAGCGGCGCTATCTATCCCCTTCACGCTGACTGAGGTGCAACTCCGCCACAGGTAGCGGTCCCAAATTCCGGACAGATGACGTCATCGGGTCGGAATATGCTAGCCGCTTAACTACCTGCTTCGATTACAAGCATTCAAGCATAAGCCATTACGAAAATGAAAAAATGGAATAGTACCAATTTAATTTATTTTCTGTCTTCATCACATTCATAGCAATATCTTTGTAACGATAAAGACTAGACGTAAGTTTTATACCAATTTGCAAACCTTATTAAATGTACAAGTTTTTAAAATAATGGTGGTTTTCGGTGTCATACATTTTTTTTACAGGAGAATTTTTTCAATTTTGGTCCTAACATCGTAAAGAAAAAACTTTTCAACTCAAGATTTTTTTTCTAAGGCAAATAAAACGGTATTCAAAAAAATGGTATCTTATAACATTAGTAAGCTATTCAGAAATGTTAAATAAAAATCATACCTAAAAATGTCATCATTTGCAGCGACAGCATTAAAAAAGCTTAATTCTGGAAGACAAAATCGTAAAATTCGAAAAAAAATTAATATCCTGGTTACTGTAACGGTTTTTTTTTTAATATTCAAATTAGTTGTTGGAAATTAGGTAAGCTACCTACCCGTTACGTTTGATCCATTATTTACGGGACACCCTGTATATACTATAAAAGGTAAGCTTGACTGACTGACTGATCTATCAACACAGCTGAAACCACTGAACGGATTGGTCTGAAATTTCGTACACAGATTGCCTATGTCATAATAAAGGGTTTTTGGAAATTCGACCTTTAAAGGGGTGAAAAGGGCATATTGTTTGTATGAAAAATTTTATTCCTTGAGTTAATAAACTTGAAACTTGGTTTGAATATTTATCTAAGTAAATTATGATTTTTGAGATTATTTGTTTTTCTAAACGACAACTTTGTTAGCTTAGTTTTATATTATTTTATGCATGCCGTGGTCTCCTGTAAGTGAAGGAGTACCCCTACGTGATACTTTTGTTGTTAATACTTTTTCTTGTGTTTGTGTACATCCTTTGTTGGAGATCCTAAATATATAAATAAATAAGCGCCGCAGCCCGCATAGCGCAGGCGATAATGGTCATTGCGGTGTAAGTGGACTTCTGGCCGCTGACTACGATCCAACACTACGCTTTAAGTTGATTCTACATAATTAGTTAATTGTTAATGGTAATAATAAACATAGGTTAATTTTACAGCAAGACATTCAAGTATTTTTATCATTGTATCATTAGTAGATACAACCTATTTGTGTGGCTGACACTGGCTTGGCCACCATCAGGGATTTTACTTTTGATAACACAAAGATTTAGTCGTTAATTAGTCGAAATTTGTCGCCAAATATCAGAATTTGTCGGTCACTGGTTCAAAAGTTACAAGGGGTCATTGGTGGCCGATCTGGAGAGAGTCTCCCCAGCTTGGCCACCTTTATATCTCAAAAACTAGGGCACCTAGCGAAGATCTGTTTTCTCCCAGATTTAGTCGCCAATTAGTCGAAATTAGTCGCCAAGTCACAGATTTAGTCGGGTCTTAGTTTAGAAGATATAATGAGTTCATTTTTTAAGTATAGACCAAGAGCTAGATTGAAGAGTTTACGATAAAATCTTTGATCTAGCTCTTGGTCTATACTTAAAAATTGAACTCATTATATCTTCTAAACTAAGACCCGACTAAATCTGTGACTTGGCGACTAATTTCGACTAATTAACGACTAAATCTTTGTGTTATCAAAAGTAAAATCCCTGATGGTGGCCAAGCCAGTGTCAGCCACACCCTCTAAGGATAATCAAGCTAGTTGACTGCGAGCTGCGACATAACCATTGATTTAAGGTATACCTTTCCGAGATGGGCTGCAGACCGCAAGCTGCAACCGCAAACTGCAAGCAACACCACTGGTTTCATCTCTATGAAAATAGATTCCGAGCGCACGCGGCCTGTAGCCGCGGCGCGGCGGCCGCAGACTGCAGCGCCAGTGGTGTCGCGAACCGCAGAGTGCACACTACAAAGATGTCGACTTATTCGGAAGATGATGAAGAAAAATTAATTAACTTAAATAATAATTTGGTCAAAGATAGTGTGTGGAAAGCATTATGAAAGGATTTTAAATAAAAATAGTAAAAATAGTAAGTACGAGTACCTTCCTTAGTGTAATGTTTTACTCAGATGTTTTTATTAGAGTAGGTACCTACACATGGAAAATACCTTTTTATGTGCTTATGGAATACAAGAATATTACATAATTATATATACATACTGGAGTGACTGAGGCATGGTTCTATGCATTGTGCAGCCGCGGCACGCCGCCGCGCTTGGGGTAGCAGCAGCCGCGGCCGCAGCGGCACTGCGGGCAACCGCAGCCGCCAGCCGCAGTGTCGCCTGCGGTTGCAGTCTGCAGCCCAACTCGGACTTCTACCTTTACTCAGTTTAGCCTGTGTTTATTTTATCACAAGCAACGACTCGATCAGTTTAGCCTAGGCCAAACTATCTAAGCCTAAAGTATAGAGGCCAACCTAGATAGTCCTGGGCTAAACTAGCATAATAATATCCTGAGTTCCTGACACGCGTACGTTAAACCGGTTTCGCCTGAAAACGGGTTTGGCCGGTAACTTAGACATAGTTTAAGGATTTGGGGCTTAAGTACCTACCTACCTGTATTTTGGATGGAATTATGAATTATGTAGCATTATCTTTACTTTACCATTGACACTTTTCCAATTACATGGAGATACCGAGATGGGTTCATAGTGTGTCACCAAGTAGCCTAAGTAAACAGGTGAAGGTCTGTCCGGCCGCAGCCGTCACTAGCGGGCGCCGTGTGGTGGCGCCGCGCTAATGACGCGAAATATTGAAAATATTTTTTTCCGGGCAAACTATCAGTTTTAGAAAAAAACGTTTGGCTCCACTGTACAATCACACCCGCGCGTCCGAAACTTCACATTGGTGAATCATTTGGGTTAGGTTAGAATAGTGACCATTACCTCTATTGCTGGTGAATCATTTGGGTTAGGTTAGGTTAGGTTAGAACAGTGACCCTTAACGCGCGACGGCGAGCGAGCGGTGCCGCGGCAGCGGCCGCCGAGCGCCATATCCCCTCTATTTTTGGTGAATCATTTGGGTTAGATGAGGCGGTGAATGTCTCGTAGGTATATTAGACGATGAAAGCCTCAGGGTCATTGACCTTGACTTCAAGGTCAATAAGGCGTTTATTATTTCGCGCACTTTGTTGTTTTCAATAATACACTAAAAAGGGTCTATTGTACCCAAAAAAAAAAATAGCTAGTATATAAAATCGCCGGGTGCGTTTGTAAAGTGGTTCCAAAAATCGCAGGCATCATAATATTATAGCAGCTTCGCGTCACCGTGCGGCGGCGGCGGCGGCGGCGGCGCGGCGGCGGCGGCGCGGTCCAGGCGGACTCGGTCATATTATCTCGTCTTTTGTCAGTCAATTAGAGTGAAGCGGCGGCGGCGCTTTGTGCGACGATTGTGATTCAATTTGGTCGTCAGCAAGTGACTGCCGACTACTTCCTCGGCCGGGTCGGCGCGGGCGCACAGCGAGCAGCGGCGAGCGCGCTGTGCCGGCGCGCGGCGCCACGTCGGCGGCTGTAGGTGGTGCTGGGGTTAGCGCCGGTCTGCCGCCGGTAGCTGGTGATGCTGAATTGGTATTGAATATGTTTTATTTTATTCTAAAATTTAAATAAAAACACTGAACTAACTTTTTTAAACCTCACTGTGAAAAGTAAGCATAGCGCATTTTATTACTTATAGATTTTTTTGCGATTACGATTATGGTCCCATGGAGAAATTTGTTCAGTTGAATGGTCTGCACCACACCCTCAAATTTGAGCATACCTTTGGCACACACCGGTGGTGGTCGCCGGAACTGCTGTGAGGGCCGACAGGAGTGCGGTGTGTCGTGCCACGACTCACGAGTGCGCGACACGCAGCGGTGTGGAGCGATACGGAGCGAGTGCTTCGACTGCTCTTAGTGATATTGTTGTAGCGCATCTGAGCCCGCTTATTGCTGACTGAGCCGCTCAGTACAAAGCAAACGTTCGGTTTAAATAAATTGTAACATTCCAAGCGGTTGCTGCTCCCCCAGTACTCGGGTGTCGGCTGCCGATGGCGGCGAGAGCCCGGCGGGTTCGTGCGCCGGTAACGGTCACGAACCGCTTGACACCGGCTCCACCTCGCACCTCGCCCGGCGCGACACAAAGACATTCCGATTTCTTTTCCGTTAGGGACGCAGCGTCTCTGTCAAGTAAACGACTCGCTGACAGCTGCTGTAACTTTGCTCTATTTTTGGTGGCGAACACCGAACGCAGACATTAGCAGCGAATTGACGCTAGACACGCAGCTCACTCTTACTTCGCACAGTCGCCACCTGGGGCTCACCGTGTCACGGTGACTGAAAGACGATTATTCTACTTATGCCATATATTATTACGTTTTGTTGTAGTAGGTACTTACGGTGTCGCTTTGGTCGGCACTCAGCAGATAGTAACGCTAACGGCTTCACAATTCAGATAGTACGTTACCTACAGTCGAGGTGCACACACCGGCACACAAGCTATACATTCCAGTATAAGCTGAAGTTAATCTAAAGAATCTAAACGTCGAATATCGTAGTCTCGTGGAACAGATGACGTTTGCCCAACTATTTGCAAATAAGAAAGACTTTTTTTTTTGCAACAACTGTAAGAGGGTCTCAAAATTTCGAAGTGAGGCTACTATGGCATGTGAGGTATCATATTTATGATGCCGGGGCCACACTATACGTCAACGTCAATGCCCATAAACCTTCCGATCCGTTGTTCAACGCGATGAATTGAGTGGCCACACTTGAACAGTCAACGTCAATGCTTATTGAATTCACACCCCTCGTCCGTCGGCAATGTGAATGCCGTTGTCAAATTATCGCGTAGTGGTGGCTACACCTACGGTTATCGCCCTTCAACGCGATAATCAACGGCGATGTCCGTATAGTGTGGCCCCGGCGTGAAAGAACGCTGTTTACAAAATTCTCAAACATTTTTTAAAATTTTTTAGGACGAAAAATTAAAAAAAAATACCGTTCCGCCCCCCATATCTCCGAAGTTTGCATAGAGAAAAATCTGAAATTATTATAGTTATGTGATAGAAGTTTATGTAAAGATTAAAGGAAAAATAAAACGATGTCTTTAAATAGGGTCCATATTGGCTCACCTAAAGTTCTTTACCCGAAATTGTTCTTCCTAATGATTTGTAATCCGAATGATCACTCTTCGTAAAATTTTTCATCCTAAAGTTTTCATTCATACAATTTGTAGTGCTACCGGCGACGTTCATAACACTCATGATTCCGAAAATTGTAATTAATAATATCATTAATGTAAACATATAATATTTAAACTCCTACTGTTTTTTTATCATAACGCATTAAAATATTATGATAATTATGTTTAGGGATACCTAAACATAATTATCATAATATTTTAATGCGTACATAATTATCAGAATATTTTCACTCATACTCAGAAAGAAACATTTACCAAGTGTAATAAACGATATATGTGGGTAGAAGATGATATTTATAGTTTTAATTTGAGGGTATAATTATTTAAAAACCCGAAAGTTTGGTTTTCGTCAGCAGATCGACGGAGCCCCGTTGTGCGGGGCTCCTATTTCTGTCTGCAGGGTTTAGAGGAACCTAACTAACCGAACTTCGGGGTGCCCCTGATGTCGACTGTCTAAGGTTAGGGTTTTCGTCAGCAGCTCGACATCAGGGGCACCCCGAAGTTCGGTTAGTTAGGTTCCTTTAAACCCTGCAGACAAAAATAGGAGCCCCGCGAGGGGCTCCGTCGATCTGCTGACGAAAACTAAACTTTCGGGCCCATCCACGTCCATTCGGGATTTCGTCCATTCGGGATTTCGTCCTTTCGGGCATTTGAACATCGGTATTTTATGTATAACGACTATCGGCATTTAAAACTTTCGGTATTTTTACTTTCGGTGGTTTGGACGTCGGTATTTCAATCATTCGGTCTTTTAAAATTTGGGATTATGATACGTACCCAAATTAATGTACATAATACTGATTATTATGAATAAAAAGAAATCTAAACAAAAAAGATATGACTTTGAATAATAGTGTAAAAGACGGTTATGTTGAGAAAATATAGGAAAACAAATAAAAGTATAATAGATGTTTATTGCTACTGACATTATGAAGTTGAATGCTTCGGAATTAAGAACATTAGAGACAGAGTAGTTAGGAATTGTGATTGTTAGGATGAAAAATGTTAGGAAGAACATTTTCGGATTTCCAATTATCGGAGTTGAAAATTTAGGTGAACTTTGGCGCACCCCTTTAAATAGCACACTTTTTCAGAAATCGGAACGGAATCGAAACGGAACGGTGCGCGAGTCCGACTCGCTCTTGACTGGTTTTTTTACTACCATAATTATGATGTTTTTGCTAGAATGCATAACATTTCTCATTGTCAGTCAGACATAATTATTTGCTGCCGATAATTTTGTGGAATTCGTGGTTTTGCCTACTTACCTACTGCCAGAACGCTTACTAGTGCTTCTTCGAACTTTGGACTTTTTAATTTGTTTGTTTGTCATTAGCTACGAATAAGTTATAATAAGTCATTAGGCGTTTTTTGAAGTGGACAAATAGTTTTAAAACTAAATTTCTTGCTCCCCTTTCTTTTCACGCTCTTTGTGGATGGGTGAGAATAATTTAATAATCAATATTGACAAAACGAAAATAATGACATTTGAGTAAATAACTAACCATAAAAATAATGACATTTGAGTAAATAACTAACCATAAAAATAATGACATTTGAGTAAATAACTAACCATAAAAAACCGGTCATAAAAATAAGTATCAAGACAAAATAATATCAGAAACACCTGAAATGGTGAAATGTACTGTCTCTCTGGAACCCTCGCACGCACCGCGGTTATATGAATGTACTGTCTCTCTGGAACCCTCGCTAGCGCCGCGGTTATAGGAATGTACTGTCTCTCTGGAACCCTCGCACGCACCGCGGTTATATGAATGTACTGTCTCTCTGTAACCCTCGCTAGCGCCGCGGTTATAGGAATGTACTGTCTCTCTGAAACCCTCGCACGCGCCGCGGTTATAGGAATGTACTGTCTCTCTGAAACCCTCGCACGCGCCGCGGTTATAGGAATGTACTGTCTCTCTGAAACCCTCGCACGCGCCGCGGTTATAGGAATGTACTGTCTCTCTGGAACCCTCGCTAGCGCCGCGGTTATAGGAATGTACTGTCTCTCTGAAACCCTCGCTCGCTGCAGCTTAAAGTACCTACTCTGCGGCGACTACGCTGACGCCAAACGGCACCTTCAATGGATACCCCAGCCTTTGTTTTTTTTTTTTTTTTTTTTTTTGAGGGCGGGAAATCATCAAATAACTTCTCCCGCGCTGGGTGGAGCGGAAGGGCGTGTCAGACTTTTACTGACTAAAACCCAAAAAACGGCCTATGGCAGGGCCGCGGTATCTTCTTCAAACAACCCGCGACCCCTATTGGACCCCATCAGTTGCTGACATCTCTTTGAGGCGCGCGTGGAACACAACGCGCCGTCGACTCGGGCCTGGTCCTTACCGGACGGCGAGCTACCCGCTGCTCACCGTCCGCAGGCCCGCGCCTACGGTGGTCGGAAATCGCCCCGCGATTCCCGCCGCCCAGGGCGTCTCCTGCGGCGATTGCGCGGCCTCACGCGCTCCGCCTCCTCCTTCGCGAGCATCACTGCTTCGCAGAAGGAGGTGACGGCCTCCCATGCACTCTCACTCCGCACCATGGCCTGGACCAGGCTCGGACGCGAGAGATCGCCGCCGCCGATCGCCTCCGTGAGAACACGGCGGTGCTCTGCCCAAGCCGGGCAGACCTCCACTGTATGCTCCACCGTGTCCTCCGGGCGATCCACACAATGGTAACACCCGGGCGTTTCCTCCCGCCTTATGCGATTATGCGAAACAGAAACCTCCCGAAACAACCGTGTCCGGTGAGGACCTACGTCAGGCGGAAGGTGAGGACGCCGTGGCGCCTCTCTAACCACTTCTCAAAGAGGGGACTTATCGCCGCAATTGTGGCGTGCCCAGCGCTGGGTTGCGACAGTCGCGCTCTCCATGCCGCCATGAGATCCCGCTGGAGCTCTGTCCGCTGTACCGTGATTTCTCGCGGCAGCGGAGTTACGCCCCGGCGTTTCTCCTCCTCGCGCCACTCCCACACGTGCGCGAGGACCTTTGCCTCCAGATCCCACGGCGGCAATCCGGCAAGGAGGCTCGCCGCCTCCCGGGAGACCGTGCGGTATCCCCGGACTAGCCGGATGGCCATGACCCTCTGGGACACGTTCAACCTTTGGGCTGGCCGCAGCCTTAGGGAACGCGCCCACACCGGTGCTCCGTAAAGGGCCATGGACCTGGATACCCCAGCCTTACTTGGTGTTCGAGCCGGAAAACAAGTATACGTATTTATAGCAGTGAAGGGCTATGCGGCCGGCCGACACTCATGATTATCGACACATACAGCTCAAAGGAAGTCTCCAAATATAGGGTTCTTTACCAGCAAGTGTTGCAGAGCTGTATGAAAAGGGTTCAACTATCGCGCTCAGCCGGTCGAGGCAGTAATGTCAGAGCGCGGACTATCATCAGTCATGTGCTATCACGCAGTAGCTCGTGTAGGGCGCGCGGCACTCTCATTAGTGGCGAAGCGATACGCGCAGGCGCAGGAGCAAACGTTCGCTTGTTTGTGCGTAAACAAAGCACAGATAAACAGACAGACATTACCGAACTATGCTAATAGACGTGCGGTCATGTCGTTGATAACTAATAATTATTGAATGCGTTTTAAGTTAAGTCGACAAGCATTGTTCCTTGGGTATCTCAGATAAGTACCTACTAAATAAATAGTAATCATTATTTAGTATTTGCCATCGACATGCCATGAAGAAGAAGCAGTTACTATGTGTCGCAGCCTTCGAAAGCAGAGGGGGGGGGGGGGGACTCGGGGTCAGCGCTCAGGTGTTGCCATCGGGATACAACCATTAGAAATGTAAATTGAAAAAAAAAACATGAAAAAAAAACTTGGCACCGTCATTTTTAGGGTTCCGCAACTCAAAAGGAAAAAACGGAACCCTTACAGGATCACTCCGTTGTCCGTCTGTCTGTCTGTCCGTCTGTCTGTCTGTCTATCAAGACCCTTTTTCTCAGGAACGCGTGGAGATATCAAGTTGAAATTAATATGAATAAAACGTCATAATAAGTAACTAATGTCAAGTAAGTCTGTGGTCCCACACAGTTGTAAACAAGTAAGTCTGTGGTCCCGCACAGTCACAGCTGTAAACAAATCAAGCTTATATTAAGTTGTAAATTTTCTTCATTGTAATTTGCTCATTAATTATAACATCACATACTGATCCTATATACCGTCCTACTATCCTAAATCCCGTTTTAATTAATTATTCAAAATAATATCTTCGTTTCCCTACCTTTGTACCTACGAAACTAAACGTGACATTGGCTAAATGCACAAACCGTGCGAAGCCAAAAAAAAAAAAAAAAAAAAAATCAAGCTTCTAAGCTCTTCTAAGTCACCGCAATAAAAAAAAAACGGCGATTTATGCGACATATATTTTGATGCTCGCAAGTAAATCAAAACCTATAGGGTACTTCCCGTTGACCTAGAATAATGAAATTTGGTAAGGAGCAAGGTCTCATAGCACAAGTAAAGGAAAAAGTCCGAAAATAAAAAAAATACTTTTTAGATTTTTTTCTCTGGCAAAATGGGGAAACAAGGCGTGCAATGTTTAACAATAGTTTTTTGCTAATACAAACTTAAATATGCAGTTGGAGAATTGTCCGCGACGTATACAGAGTGGCGATTAGGTCATCACAATAATAGAAACCACATATTAACCACCTAATCGCCACTCTGTATAATTATAAATGTATGGGAGAACATGTTTTTCAAACTCAAACTCAACTCAAAGCATTTATTTCAATTAAACCAATTACAGGCACTTTTGAATTGTCAAAGAGTCGGTCAGTAGGTAAGTCAGAAAGTTGAAGCTAGTTGCCCATTCCAAAACGTAGATCTATGGAGAAGAACGGGCAAGAAACTCCACGGACACTCTTTTAAATCAAAATATAGTTACAAAATATTGGTTACATCATTCATGTTGAAATTATACATGTGAGAACGATGAACGTTAAAAGCGTCCGTAATAAAAAAATAAAAAAAAACAATTCAAAATTAAAATTAAAATAAGCCGTGGCAGCTAAGGTATGACCAGCCTCCACCAACAGCGCCCGTTCACAAACCTGATGTATGGATTCGTTAAATGATCCAACACACGCGCCACCATCAGCGAGGCATTAGAGTGAGCATGACACACTCTCAGCCGCCAGGGCACATCCAAGTCAAATAAAGACGTACCCAGTAAATGGTAGCTTTAGAGTAGGTACATAGTACTCACACATGTACTAAGCAATTATACAATACAAAGGTGATTGAGTCTACACAATGCAAAGCTATTCTTACAATCTTCAGCAGTTGCTTAACAGTATCTTCAAATGTTAATTAATTAGTTGAGGTTGTGGAGCAGGACCAGCATGGAGCCAAGCATTTTTATCATTTATGTAATCCCCCAACTTATAATATGCCTGCCTGCATAGTGTGCGTTTTATACAAGTTTTAAATTTCGTCTCATTTAGTTGAAGTATGTGTGGAGGTATTTTATTGTAACATTTTAAACAGTACCCCATGAACGATGAGTCTACTTTAGCCAGCCTGAAACCTGGTTGAGCTAATAGGTCCTTATTTCTAGTATTATAATTATGCCTTTCACCTCTTTTATTAAAAAGATGTAAATTTTTTCTTACGTACATGATGTTTTCGTAGATATATTGACAAGGTACCGTCATGATGTTAATATCCTTAAACAGTTCCCTTAGAGAATCGCGCCTGCGAAGATTATATATGGCTCTGATGGCTCGTTTTTGCAGAATAAAAATGGACTCGATATCTGCAGCCCGTCCCCAAAGTAAAATACCGTAAGACATGATACTGTGAAAGTAACTAAAATAGACTAGCCTCGCGGTATCTACATCAGTAAATTGACGGATTTTTCTGACAGCATAAGCTGCTGAACTTAGCCGTCCTGCAAGTGATATTAAATGAGGACCCCATTGTAGCCTTGAGTCGAGCGTAATCCCCAGGAAAACGGTTTTATCGACGAATTCTAGTTTCTCTTGATTCAATACTATCTCACAATCACTACTTTTGACATTTGGTAAAGAAAATCTGATGCACTTAGTTTTTTTCCCATTTAATACTAAATTATTAGCAGTGAACCAATTTTGGATCTGCAGTAGGGCGTTATTGACGTCGTCAAAATTTGTAGCACGTCTATCTACCTTAAAAATTAATGAAGTATCATCAGCAAATAGCACCATTTGTGGTTGATTTTTTAATAAATGGAGTAAATCATTAATATACACTAAAAAGAGGAAAGGACCCAATATCGAGCCTTGTGGAACACCCATTTTAACTTTTAAACACAGTGAATTGACACCATTTATTTGAACTTGCTGTTGTCTATCATTTAAATAAGATTTTACTAAACTGAGGGCAAGTTTTCCAAGTCCGTAATGTTCAAGTTTCAAGAGTAAGGTTTCATGATCGACGCAATCAAATGCCTTGGAGAGGTCACAAAAAATGCCTATGGCGTCTTGGGCCTCTTCCCACGCGTTAAAAATGTGTTTTAATAAGGTTACACCGGCGTCGGTCGTACAACGTCCTTTGGTGAAACCAAACTGTTGATCGTGAAGTATTTTATTCGTGTTAAAATGATTGAGCATTTGATTAAGCATTACCTTTTCAAACACCTTGCTGAAAACCGGCAACACGGATACTGGTCTATAATTATTTTTGTCTTTACTGTCTCCGGATTTAAAAAGTGGAATTACCTTACTGTATTTCATTAAATCCGGGAAAACTCCTTGATCTACACAAAAATTAAATATTAAGGCTAAGTAAGGCGCTATAGTCTCAATTATGGAGGTACAGACTTTAATGGACATTCCCCAAAGATCTTCGGTCAGTTTGATCTTAATTTGCTTAAAAGCTTTTATTACTGTTATGGGGTTAATATGCTTAAAGTTAAATTCAATCGGGCAGGCCGATACGTTCGCTCTTACTAAATCAAAAGAGAGCGAGGGCGAGGAGTTTAAGACCTCAGTAGTTTTAAGTGGGATACTGGTAAAGAAATTTACAAATTCTTGAGCAACTTCTTTACTATCGGAAATGAGACCACATGACGACTCCAGTGTGTAATCAATATTATGCTTTCTGTTCCTGTTCGTTTCATTGTTGATAATTTTCCAAACTGTCTTTATTTTATTATCTGCTGATTTAACCTTGTTGCTAATGTATAAGGCTTTAGCTGCCTTACAAGTGTTCTTAAAAATTCTAGAGTAAGTAGCAACATACTTATTAAAAGTTTCCGTGTTAATATAAGGCTTAAGGCCATACAGCTCGAAAAGTCTTTCCCTACTTTTCCTGAGTCCTTTAGTTGCCCAGTCACTAAATAGAAACTTAGGGCTGATGGTTTTTGAGATCTTCTTAAATGAATTATCGAACTCTGTTTGGACTACCGAAAAGAATTCTTTATACAAAATATTAACATTGTTCATTTTCAGTTCTTGATCATTTAACTTACAAATTAAAGTGTTATTAAATTTATTTAATTTAACAGATGTTATTGGTCTGGATTGTATCTGCACTTTTTGCATAGGTATGTTGGACTCAAAAGTTACGGTTTGACCACTGTGATCAGAAGGGAGTTAATTAACAATGGATTTATCTAAATAGTCACAACAACAGAAAACATTATCAATACATGTAGCAGTAGTCGTGGTTATTCGGGTAGGTTCTACAAACACATTTGATAAATTAAATGATTTAAACAAATTTAATAATCTACTGGTATTTGAATTATTTTTGAACTCAATGTTAAGTTTGTCTTTGGGATAAAGTCTTTTCAACTACGGAACCCTCATTGTGCGTGGTCCAACACGCACTTGGCCGGTTTTTTTTCTACATTTGGTTTTTTTTTTTCAGAAAAAGTGAAACACAATAAGTACTTAACTAAAATGGAAAACAACATTGTTATAAGTAAAATGATTTGCCACGACTGATATCTTTCGGCGTGAACCAACTCGTTTCGGCATATAATTTACAAAAACATAATCAATTACTTACATAAAATTACTCATGTTTACTTAACACTCCCACTCAACAAAAACGAACTCTCACTGTCTCAAGCTTTCTGCAGCCTGCACTTCAACCAAAACACAAACCAAACGAGGATCAGGGAAATCCCCGTCCGTGAATGTAAACTTCAGTGGGTGTTACCTACCAATTATTTTAAGACATATTATATGTATTATTTAACAAAAACAAATGGTATTTTCTTAATACACAAAAAATATGTAATACCAACTCATATACGATAACCACATTACCATATTTTTATTTTCGTACTCTTGAAAAAAAACTTACTCCAGAAAAAAAACGTTTTTTTTTCATCTCATTTCTGAGACGTTTATGGTGATTGATTTATGGTGTGACTCAGTCTGTCTGTCTTTCTGTCACAGCTGGATATCTCAAGAACTACTAATAATGCTATCAACTTGAAATTTGGAACAGTTTTAGATGACGTTTACCCAACTATTTTACAAATAAGAAAGAAATAAAAATATATGTGTTTTTATTGCAACAGGGACTGAAAGGGGGTCTTAAAAATTCAAAGTGGGGCTACTTGGGCATGTGGGGTACCATATGAAAGAACGCTATTTGCACATTCTCAAAGATTTTTTTATTTTTTTTTAGGCCGCACAGTTTTCGACTTTTGATGAAAAATGTAAAAAAAATACCGTCCCCCCCGTCCCTTATTTCCGAAGTTTGCAAATAGAAAAATCTGAAATTATTCTATGTGATAGAAGTTTTTGTAAAGATTACAGGAAAAATAAAACGATGGCTCTAAATAGCACACTTTTGCAGAAATCGGAACGGAACCCTCGGTGCGCGAGCCCAACTCGCTCTTGACCGGTTTTTATTATTATTACCCACTTCTGCGTAAAGGCTGCTCTATTCTCTGTTAGGCTGACTTCCCGGCCCGGTCAGATTCCACTTCTGCAGGAGTTAGGCTGACTTCCCGGCCCGGTCAGATTCCACTTCTGCAGGAGTTAGGCTGACTTCCCGGCCCGGTCCGATTCCACTTCTGCAGGAGTTAGGCTGACTTCCCAGAACAGTTAGATTCCACTTCTGCAGGAGTTAGACTGACTTCCCGGCCCGGTCAGATTCCACTTCTGCAGGAGTTAGGCTGACTTCCCGGCCCGGCCCGATTCCACTTCTGCAGGAGTTAGGCTGACTTCCCAGAACAGTTAGATTCCACTTCTGCAGGAGTTAGGCTGACTTCCCGGCCCGGTCAGATTCCACTTCTCCAGGAGTTAGGCTGACTTGCCCGCCCGGTTAGATTCCACTTCTGCAGGAGTTAGGCTGACTTCCCAGCCCGGTTAGATTCCACTTCTGCAGGAGTTAGGCTGACTTCCCCGCCCGGTCAGATTCTTACCGGGCAGAATTGAAACCGGTTTTACTCGACATTAAACTTTGCTGTATGCCAGTACCTACATGAGTTATCATAAATCAATATCTTATTGCATCGCGGTCCATTAACAGAGCGCACTATGCGATGTGTATGTCTACGAGCGAGATAAGCGGCACTCAGTGATCGCCTCAACTCTAAAGTATAGCCTGAGAGTGGAGTTCATCGCTTGTAGGTGACGCCCGGGGGGGCCTACTCCCTAAGTCCGTCCGTTCATCCGTCCGTCTGACATTACGATCCATCAAAACAAGTGTAAAAGTTAAATTTTTCGGACGGGCAAAAACACATCGGTTGTAGGGACATCTGGCAAATCATGTTGTCATTCATACTTCGTTCGGGCCCCGAACCAATCATCCATCCGTAGGTGATACGGAATAGGAAACGCCCGTAACGAAGGCCGAAACTGCGGGCTTCGTGCTTAGGGAGTAGGGCCCCAGTAACGTAATGCGACGTGCACTGGACGGACGGGGCGCGGGGCGCGGGGCGCGGGGCGCGGTACTTCAAGGGGCTACTTTGACTAAAAACGGCCTTCAAAGACAGCGAGGTGGAGAATTCTTAAAATTAGCCATCTGATTAAAAATAATTTTTGGTTAATTAGTTTGATAACTAACCACAAATGACTGCAGAAAAGCTAAGATTTAAAACTTAAACTAAAAAGTAAATTAATCACCATATTTATGGTGTATTTATTTTTTAGTTTATGTTTAATGAATTTTGCGCGATTCTTACTTGTGAGTCATGGGCAACACTTAAGTTTTACCTGCAATAACAATGGGCCGAGAGAGACAATACACCAAACTTGCAAGAGTTTACATGACTGCCCATGCCTCACGAGAAAGGATCGCGCAAAATTAATTAAACTTAAACTAAAAAAATAAATACTATTTTTTGGTTAATTTATTTTTTAGTTAAAGTTTTAAATATTAGGTTTTCTGCAGTCATTTTTGGTTAGTTAACAAACTAATTAACCAAAAGATACTTTTTAATCCGATGGCTGGGATGGATGGGAATTTTAATATTTTTCCGCCTCGCTGTCTTTGAAGGCCGATTTCAGCCAAAGTTGCCCGTTTATGTACCACTTTTTAGGGTTCCGTACCTCAAAAGGAAAAAACTAAGCCCTTATAGGATTACTTGTTTGTCCGTCTGTCTGTCTGTCTGTCTGTCAGTCTGTCAAGACCGTTTTTCTCAGTAACGCGTGGAGGTATCAAGTTGAAATTAATATCAAATACGTAGGTCTGTGGTTTCTTGAATTCCTAAAAAACTCAAGCTTCTAAGTCAATGCAATAAAAACATACGGCCATTTATGCGACATATTTTGATACTCGCAAGTAAATCAAAACCTATAGGGTACTTCACGTTGACCTAGAATCATGAAATTTGGTTAGAAGCAAGGTCATACAACACAATTAAAGGAAAAAGTCCGAAAATTGTTAATTTGTAATTCTATCACATAAAAAAAATGTTCAAGTCTGTCAGTCGGTCAATACCCTTTTTCTCAAGGACGGGGGAAGATATCAAGTTGAAATTAATATATAATACGTAAGTCTATTGTTTCTTAGAGTTATAAAAAAATCAAGCGTTTATGTCAACGCAATAAAAAAATACGGCCATTTTGTCGCAACTGTCGCAAGTAAATCAAAACCTATAGGGTACTTCCCGTTGACCTAGAATAATGACATTTGGCAAGAAGCAAGGTCTCAAAGTACAAGTAAAGGAAAAAGTCCAAAAATTGTAAAGTTGTAATTTTTTGACATAAAAAAAAAATTTTTTGGGATCCAATGTTAAGTTTGTTTTTGGGATAAATTCTTTTCAACTACGGAACCCTTCATTGTGCGTGGTCCGACACGCACTTGGCCGGTTTTTTTTTAATGATTATGAAAGCTGAGAGTCTGATGCATTTTTAAGGCCTACTTAGGAATCATTAAGTCACCTATTTATATTTTTAATTTACAGTTGAAAATTGAAGTCATTATTCACCGAACCCAATGTTTTACTTTAGACCAACATTTTCATAACTTTCATCACAGTCATGAAATTTATTATTTTATGCATAAAAGTACCACTCATGAAAATTCAGTTCTAAAAAAAAAATTCTAGAAAAAGTGTTTTACTTTTTTTTTTAAGAAATTTTTTAAGTCGAAAAATCTCAAAAATTCAGAAAAAAAATCATAACATAGGTATTTGTAAATTGTCTTAATTACTAAAAAATACATTCCTCGTATCGTGGACTATCCGAATCACCCCCATGTATGTACTCTGTCTGTGTGTAGTCTTGGTTACTTGCCTAAATAAATTAAAATTGAATTGATAACTCGAAAACAATGAGAAATCGCGGAACATACATGGGGGATGGGGGTGATTCGGATAGTCCACGATACGAGGAATGTATTTTTTTATTTGGACGTCAATCTTCGGGCCACCCTGTACACTAAAAAGAGGAAAGGACCCAATATCGAGCCCTGTCGAACACCCATTTTTACTTTTAAACCCAGTGAATTGACACCATTTATTTGAAATTGCTGTTGTCTATCATTTAAATAAGATTTTACTATGTCCTAACCGCGTGCACGCCCCAGAAGTAATGTAGGTACGAACTGGTGGCGCGGCTGGTGTCGCTGCTCCGACTCTCCGAGCCGACAAGAGAGAAGCGAATGCCAACATGTCCGAGCCGACCGACATCGGCTGACGTCCGGCTAGTGTGTCGTCGCCCACAGTTTTATCGGGTAGCCCTAGTGTGAATAGCGCTTTTTACATCATTTTTCAAATTCCGGTAAAATTGCCGGTCCGACCTAATGTAACCGAACATCAAACGCAACAACTTTCTCCATGGGACCAACATCGTAATCGTGAACAAAATGTCATCATTCCCACAGAGAACTTCAGCACCTACTCGACGCAAACGTATGGGACGGCTGATTAGTTTTTCACGATTACGATGTTGGTGCCATGGAAAAAGTTGTGCGGTTTGATGGTCTATACCACACCCTTTTAGACGAGGGTTGCAAAACGTATAGAAGTTTTTAATTCTTCTGTTTCTTTATATCTATGTAGTATGTGCACTTTATTATTCTGTGCACAGCTTAGGTGCTCTCACACAAGAATTTCAATTTCTTCCACCTCCTTGCGCTGAGCGTGTGGGCTGTGTTGTGCTATGCGTGCTATGCGCAGTAATACGCCTCGATTACTGACACATTGATTACCTGCCCCCAGGCCCCGAGACGAGCGCCTTGTGCTGGAGCGGCGAGCAGATAATTGCATACCGCAGTGATATATTGAGATAAATAAGTACCTGAGTATTTACGAGAACCGAGGTACTTCCGATCAGACGTAGATGCTACCAATAAACATATTATGAACACCATGTTACAGTACAGTATAGTACAGTACAGTACGCCATAAAGCCGAGTTTAATTTGGTTACAGTTTGTGGCCGTTGTTCAGTCGGCCGCCACGCGGGTCGCCAGCGGATAAAGATAAAGATCATTATAATTGTCACAACATGCGTATACATGCAAATGATGCATGCAGGATGTCACAATATTAATATATCGTACGTACATGTGTCACCCGTAAGACGTACAAATGTATAAAATTTACAAAAAAAAATAAAAAATAATAATAAGTACTTACCCATGTGTTGGCGCGCGGCTTCTGTTAAATAGCCGACCACAAAAATACCTATTTCACGTGGCAACGGAACTAGTAGTTTCCCTTCCAAATAGTAGTTTCGTTAGAACTACATACTATTTGGAAGGGGCGACTAAAATCAATTCAAACTTTTATTTTTTGTAAATTTTAACGTTCAAAAGTTCCTTTCTTGTGCCTATATGACATAGATGATTTGACTTTGACTGACTTTGAATGGAAAACACTTTTCGGCTCACTGGAACATACCTAATGCTTTCTGACAACGGCCCGGTCAAACCTTCCACAAAGCTACAAAGTGTTCAAACGTAAATGAACTATTGGATGTTGGATGCAATGATAAATCAAAGGATTTAAGTAAATGAATACAGACAGGTGTAACGCGGTGTTGCCCCGAATGATGTCGCGTCGGTAACGTCGGACGACGGGCCGTCGCCGGGCGCGCCGCGCGCGGCTCGTCAGCGCCGCGCGCGGCTCGTCAGCGCCGCACGTGGCTCGTCAGCGCCGCGCGCGGCTCGTCAGCGCCGCACGTGGCTCGTCAGCGCCGCGCGCGGCTCGTCAGCGCCGCGCCGAGGGCTTGTCTCATCGCATTATCACCGGTCTGTGGCTGCGAGGGACGCGTCTACTTCACGCACCCTTGACAGTAAGCTTCGCCTTGGACGGAAAATGGAGCCACCGCCGCGCTGTGAATGTAAATCTGAGGGAAGAATGTAATGTAGGTACTTACTTACTTACTTAAAGGAAAATCGTTGGCTCGAGATGTCGAGATGTCGGCGGTTGACGACTGGCGGCGCTCCTATGTCACATGACATTGTGCGGTGACGGCACAGAAGAGCGCGGGGGGCGGGGGCCGCGGGGGGGGAGAGTGCGGCTGTGTGTAGGTAAGGCTCAGTGCGGCTACTGGATTATTCAGACTGCGTCGCTAAAAGGCTGGCTGGTGACGGTGTGACGTGGTGCCGCCGTGTGCTGTGGTGGTGACTGAAACAGCCTCAGCCCGGCGCGGGCGCTGCCGCGCACCGCAGTGCGCCATTTGGGGAATTGGGGATATCTTTAATTCATATCAAAGGTTCGCTCGTGCGAAATTGTTACTAAGCTTTCACGGCCCGGCCACAGGAGACGCTTTTGTTACCGAGATAGACATACTAATAATTACCTATGTATTGCGAGATGTAATTATTATACCTAGCTGAGCGGTAGGTATCTAGTGTTGTCAGGTACTCTGAACTATTAGCACCTCTCGGAAAATATGAAGTTGTGGGGGAAATTCCCTTATTCAGTTCACCACATTTGGTATTTCATTCAGATATTGCTGAATTTATTTAGTTGTAGGTAATAGACAGGTCGGTCCACTCTGGGCCGGAACGCCTGGCAAACGGAACAAAATACAAAATGTTACTAACACGCAACATTTTAATAACTTTTAGGGTTCCGTACCTCAAAAGGAAAAAAACTTTTTACAAAAAAAAAACAACCGACTTCCAAAAAAACACTACAAAGTGAAAAATAACTTTGATTTCGGAAGTCGGTGTCTTTGGCTTTTTATTTACTTTCGTTTTGTTTTGCCACCGACTTCCAAAATTAAAGTTATTTTTCACTTTGTAGTGTTTTTTTGGAAGTCGGTTGTTTTTTTTTTGTAAAAAGTTTTTATTTTTCACTTTTTAGTGGTGCTTACCCCACACAAATGTGAATACCACTCTGCAATATAAATTAGAGGAGCATCATCCACATAGACTAAAACAACTCAAGTAACTAGCGCAATTTGAAGCGCCATATAGTAAGCATTAAATCATTTATAGCCAGAGTGCACCTCATGACAATTCCAATAAGCCCAAACACGGCTAGGATACATTGTTTTATTACTGAGTTCCGATGCCTACCTTCCGGCTTCTTCATCAGATCGGTTCGATGGTACCATTTTCATCAGAACCATTTATTTAAAGCTTCGCCATAGTCGCTTAACTATTAATCGAGATATCTTATCGCCACCCGTGAAATACTTATCATCGTTGAAGAGTTCCCGTGGCTTTCTGTGGTCTTCTTCCTCAGTTCCACTTCACCAGATGATACTTTCTGAATGCAAACGCTTGATTTGTTGATGAAAATACCAAAATAGCTATATGTATGCCTATAATATTTGAGGAGTTCCCTCGATTCCTCATGGATCCCATCATCAGAACTGGATTTTGATAAAAATGGGACCAATCTGGAAGTTTTCCCCTTTCAAATAAAAAAAGAATTTTCCGAATCGGTTCATAAATGACGGAGTACTGAGGTAACAAACATACAAAAAAAAAAAAAAACATACAACCGAATTGAGAACCTCCTCCTTTTTTTTAAATTGGTTAAAAAACGGAACCCATAAAGGATCACTCCTCTGTCTGTCTGTCTATTTGCTCCGAATCTAATGGACCGATTCAGTTGAAATTTGGTTCACATACCTATTATGTATTTCTGTGATCAAAACACGTGCGGCTAAAGTAAATAAATGAATTTTGAATATGGGTATCACTTTTAGGGGGTAAATAAGAAAATAAAAAAAAAAGTTTTGCAAACTGTACCGTGTGACATATCAAATGAAAGGGCTTACTATGAGGGTCTCAAATGTATATTTTTTTGTTATTTTAAAATAAATCGTTTTAAGTTATTTCAGAAAATATACGAAAATTTACCATTCCCCTCCTTAACTCCGAAACTACTGAGCCTAAAATTTTGAAAAAAATAAAGAAAATAGTTCTATACCTGTAGATTACCGGAAAACCTATATGAAGTTTGTGGTCTTAAAATAACATGGTAAATCTCTCAATAGTGTGAGTACAAACTTACATTTACTGTTGGAATGTATGGGCGAACACGTTTTTCAACTACAATGTTAAGTTTGTTCTTGGGAAAATTAATTTAATCCCAACTACGGCACCCTTCATTGTGCGGAGTCCGACACGCACTTGGCCGGTTTTTAAAATAAAGAAATCAATAATTATTTGTTTATTATTTTTGATTGAGCTTTCGCCCCTGAGTCCGAATGATGCTCGTGTGAGTCTTCTAATTAAATACAATGGCGTCTACGTCGCAATTATAGCTTCTGAGAAGACAATTTGAACGTTATCTGTGCTCTATATCTAACTGGAGCTAGTTCTAGGTGGAGCGGCGCGGGCGCAGCGCGGCGCGCTTTGATCTCGCGCGGTCGCGCCTGTATGACGTATTTCACGTGCATATATCACGTATGTAATTTGGCGCGCACATCGCTCCAGTTCAGACACACGCGGCTACACAGATGTTACAGATCACACAGAAGCTCCACAGAACACAGAACACAGCTGTAATGAATCACCTCTAGAGCGTTGGATCGCACTCTGGCACTGCGCACTACTACAACTTGTAAGGTCCTGCGTAGTAGGTGCATGTGTCTTCCAAGTTCAACACACTCTTTATCATTTTTTTTCGTATTTGTGTATGATTGTGCGCTAAGTGTGTGTCAGTTTCTGACTAGTATTCTACGGAGTGGGTCTTCTGGTGCCCTGTACCTATAATATGCCTACGTCCAGTACATATGTGCCGCATGTAAGTATGTACGTGTAGGAGTCGTTAACCCGCGGCTTGTTATTGGAGTGCGTCGTCAATCACCAGTACATCATTATCATCGGAGGCGACAGTCAGCCGCGCCATCTCACGCGATACTAACACGCGTGCAAGTAGAGGCGACAGTCAGCCGCGCCATCTCACGCGATACTAACACGCGTGCAAGTAGAGGCGACAGTCAGCCGCGCCATCTCACGCGATACTAACACGCGTGCAAGTAGAGGCGACAGTAAGCCGCGCCATCTCACGCGATACTAGCACGCGTGCAAGTAGAGGCGACAGTCAGCCGCGCCATCTCACGCGATACTAGCACGCGTGCAAGTAGAGGCGACAGTCAGCCGCGCCATCTCACGCGATACTAGCACGCGTGCAAGTAGAGGCGACAGTCAGCCGCGCCATCTCACGCGATACTAGCACGCGTGCAAGTAGAGGCGACAGTCAGCCGCGCCATCTCACGCGATACTAGCACGCGTGCAAGTAGAGGCGACAGTCAGCCGCGCCATCTCACGCGATACTAACACGCGTGCAAGTAGAGGCGACAGTCAGCCGCGCCATCTCACGCGATACTAGCACGCGTGCAAGTAGAGGCGACAGTCAGCCGCGCCATCTCACGCGATACTAGCACGCGTGCAAGTAGAGGCGACAGTCAGCCGCGCCATCTCACGCGATACTAACACGCGTGGAAGTAGAGGCGACAGTCAGCCGCGCCATCTCACGCGATACTAACACGCGTGCAAGTAGAGGCAACAGTCAGCCGCGCCATCTCACGCGATACTAGCACGCGTGCAAGTAGAGGCGACAGTCAGCCGCGCCATCTCACGCGATACTAGCACGCGTGCAAGTAGAGGCGACAGTCAGCCGCGCCATCTCGCGCGATACTAGCACGCGTGCAAGTAGAGGCGACAGTCAGCCGCGCCATCTCACGCGATACTAGCACGCGTGCAAGTAGAGGCGACAGTCAGCCGCGCCATCTCGCGCGATACTAGCACGCGTGCAAGTAGAGGCGACAGTCAGCCGCGCCATCTCGCGCGATACTAGCACGCGTGCAAGTAGAGGCGACAGTCAGCCGCGCCATCTCACGCGATACTAGCACGCATGCAAGTAGTCCATTTGAATATGACAAGACGAGTCTAGCTGCGGCTGTAACGCAACCAGTCCTAGGGCCAGGCTTGCACTGGCTATAGAAAAATGCGATGCGATGACGTGAGAGATAATGTTATTTGTAGCGGAATCTCTCCTTTAGTAGGTAGGTATTCGTTGGCAGTGTCGTGTACACTACTCACTGGCAAACTGGCCACGGAAACGTTTACCTACTTTCTTTAGTGCCTATGTATCAATGTATGCTTAGGCACGATTATTTTGCCAGTTATCATAAGTAACCATAACACTCGTCAAATGGCAACTGAAAGCGCTCTGTCCACACTTTTAATTTTATTATGAGATGTTCTGAGGCTGGCGCTCTATCCACTCTATACGGTCTAGTTACAAATACGTAATCGGGTAAAAAGCGTTACACCTGCGTTTGATATGAGGTTGCGCACGCGCACTGCATCCGATTCAAATCCAAGAGGTGTCGGTCTAAAGTGGGTTGTGGTACATTTACACGACAGGTTGCGCACTAAGATCAAGGGTGTCCTCAGCGTGCAGTCGCTTTGTTTATAAGGTTTATGCTCTCGCTTGTTATTCAGGCACCCACAGGATAACCAGGATAAGCAGCCGACAACCTCCTTGGTTGACTTGCGGTACGTCATAGATCCGAATGTCCATCCGTTCGAATTTAGTGCATTTAGTTCGAACCTTCTTTTCTTGGATGGGATCCCAACGGATGCAGTCCGCAAACGTTCTAAGGTAAGTTATGTGTAAGGAATTGCAAAATCATTTTAGCATAATAAACTTGTACATGTGAGTAGGTCAAGTAGGTATGTACTTGCATCTGCACTCATACCAGGTATGTACAGTCAGTTAGCTGATCCAACCTTGTATAAATGGTTGACATTTTTTAGAATACGAATCGATAGAATTTGATAATTCTTTTATATTTTATTTAAATAAAAAATAAAATATAAAAGAAACATAAAATTCTATCGATTCGAATTCTAAGAAATCTCAACCATTTAGGCAAGGGTGGGTCAGCAAACTGCTATAACTGACTACATAACTGGTATGAGTGCAGGTGCAGCAGTAGTGCGGTGTGAGAGGCGTGTGCAGCGGGTAGGCTGCCGGCGTGGAGCCGCGCTCGGAGTGAGCATGAGCGGAGCTGGTGCGGGCCACGAGGGGCGCGTGACGTCACGGCGCGCGGGTCGCCGCGTCCATCACGGCTATCTGCAAGTGTCGTGTTGAGGCAGGTCAGTCACCCGCGGCGCGGCGCGGCACTTGAGATCGCGTCAGCCGCCTGACAGTCATTTGTGCGTGTTTTACTACATGTAGATATCGCATCGTCTGACATCATTCACTTTGAGCTTTAAAGCGCGTGCAAAATCGTAAGTAGGTATATCGCTAAAAAGGTCTTTGATTTACTCTGCAAAGTTAACAGGGAACTTACTATACTTAATATATTCTGAACGCGCAGTTTCCGCGCAGCGTTAACTTTCTACATAAGTTGAGTGAGCTGCTGATTACTGCGAGGTGGCCTCTGGGTTCAGCGAGAAGTGAGCAGTAGCCGTGTCCGTGCAGTGTCACTTTGATTGGCCGTCAGCCGCAGTCGGCGCCGGCGCCGGCGGCACGGCCAGTCGAGCACTCCTTTTGGCTACATGTTAACTGTAGTTTTTGAGCGCATTTCTTAGTGATTCGACTCAGACATGTCGGTATCTAAGTACAAAAGTTGTCAAGTAATCCATCCGGAGCGAGGTCATTGTAAAGGTTCCAAGAACATGCGACCAAACAATCATCTCAGACCAACAAATCTAGATTAATATAATCGGAAGTTGCCACTGTACATTGAATATTTTGAAAGAAAGTACCAGGGAGAAACCTAAGAAGTAAAAAAACTACGAGGTGTGAATTGTAACGCTGAAATTAGAGTTTTTAGAATATTTGTCGGTTTGTCTGAATGTAAAAAAACCGAATAAGTGCTTGTCAGACCACGCACAATGAAGGGTTCTTGCTCCACAAGGACGCATAAACTCATTGATTAGCATTTGAAAATATTGTTGAGATTAAGAAGAGAGAAAATTTTCTTTGCATTGTTTAAATTCAATCTCTTAGTATTGTATAATTGCATAGCACATGTGTGAGCACTATGTAGCTAATATAAAGCTACCTTTTACTGGGTTCGTCTTCCACTGACTTGAATGTGCCCTGGCGGTTGAGAGTAGGTATGTCATGCTCACTCAAATGACTCGCTGGTGGTGGCGTGTGTGTTGGATCTTTGAGTTCCCTTCAAAATGGTTAAGCTAATTGGTGCTGATCCATGCGTCATGTTCGTGAACGGCCGCCGTCAGTTGGGACTGGTCGTCTCTTAGCTGCCACGGCTTATTTTTAATTTAGTTGTTTTTAGTTTTTATCTTTTTATTCCACACTTGAAGCCACGCTGGCGCAACTCTTGTGTACCTTCACCTACGAGAAGCTATAATAATGGTAATAGTTAGGGCGAGCGCGCACTGCGGTGCGTTTTTCTACCGCATAATCTGTGAAGTATGGAATGTCTTTGAAGTGCGCGCACTGCGGTCATGCGTTTTGTTACTGTACTGAAGTAGAGATTGCACTTTAGCACTAAATAGTGCTACTAAATCTAGCACATTATGTATGTGTATTGTGTGCTTCACCATCGATCCTTTATTTCAGTAGTTGTCGTCAGTACAGTGCTCTCCACTCAGTAAGCTATAGGCAATATAAATAAATAAATAAATATAAATAAATATCCTTGGACATTTCACACAACGCCATCTAGTCCCAAGCTAAGCAACCTAATGCTTGTGTTATGGTAACGAGATGGCTGATAAACTACTTATATACATTTTTTTTTTGTAAATACATACATATTATAGATAGAAAAACACCCAGACTCGGAACAAATACTTGTAGGTCGTACAAATATTTGTTCCGTGCGGGAATCGAACCCGCGACATGCTGCGCAGCAGTCAATCGCTCAACCACTGCGCCAACCGTGTCGTCAATGTGATGTGTTAGTATCGAATGTAACGTGTGTTGACACATTTCGGGGGTCATTTCCTAGCGGCCGGCCGCTCTCGATCTGGAGACATTTATCGGACAGTGTGCTAAATAAGGAAAATTCTGGAAAATATGTTATATTATGTATTTGTGTGTTTTTACTTCTTTTTTTTTAAGTAAGTACAAAAACACGTATTCACCTGAACCGCAGGGAGTACGCACTGGGGTGCGGAGACAGGAAACCTCCCCGAGTGCCCGTGGGCTGGAATTCCCTTCGGATACGTCCGTGGGGAAGGCCAGTCTTCGGGACGGTGCACCCTGGGGTGCGGGCAATGGTTCCCCTTAGGCACAAGTGCCTAAGGGGTTTCGTTGCCCGTATGCCAATATCCTGTCGGAGGAACGCTCCAACGTGTGTCCCTCTGCTCTAAGCAGAGACGCACAGCGGCGGAGTAAGAACGGGCTCGGTGTGCACTAACCCTGCCGCCGGGCAGGCAGAAGGAAGCCATTCATCCACCATCAATCATCATCATCCCCGCCACCATACACCATTCATCATTCACCACATCATCATTCCCATCCCATCATCCACCATCAATCATCATCATCCCCGCCACCATACACCATTCATCATTCACCACATCATCATTCCCATCCCATCATCCACCATCATCATTCCCATCATCATTTCCATTTCGTCATTTCCTTCTGCCGCCGTTAGTCTCGTAGCCCCGAAGATCGTTCAAGGTCATGTCTCTGACTTTTGACGGGGGTCGAGGGTCTTGGCTTAACCGCCCGGACCGCGAGGAAGAAAACCTCTATAAAAAATTACCCCAAACCTCCAAGCGGCGGCGCACCGTGAGGGAGGTTGGTAGCTTGATTAATGGGTAGCTAAATTAGTCGCTAGTGCGAACCACTGAAGATTTTGAGCAAGTACACAAAGATATATACTCGTGGGAACAAATATGGAAAATTTGAACAAAACCCAACGACGTGAGAAGGAGAAGGAGATGAGCGATGCGGGGTCGGAGTCCGACACCGCATCGGGAGCGAAGGGCGCGAAGGGCTCTTTCAAGAGCCCGGAGAGCGTAGTAGGAGGCAGTAGTTCCGCTGGTAGGAATGCATTCCTGAAGCGGAACGTGGAGGCAAAGCCGGGGGATGGCCAGGGGTCGTCTTCCTCAGATGGCGGAAAGGGCTCGGCCAAAAAAGCCCGCAAAGTTCTAGGCTGGAGTCACAAAAAGTCGAAGAGCAAGAGCCGGGCAATGGAGGAGGATGACTCCGTCGGCTCGGCCGAGGGGAGCACTCTGGAGGCGTCTGGCGATGAGTCGGACGCCGCTGGTGGCTCCAAGGCGGAGCGGGACAGGTTCGCGGAGGTCGTGGCTGCTGCGGTGAAGGATGTGGCCTTGAAGAAGAAGCAATCTTCTAAGGACAAGGCCATACCTGCAGCCAAGGCCTCCATTATGGCGGCAGCGGAGGCCCTGCTTCAAGGGCCTCCGTCGGACGGCATGTCAGAAATGCGGGCGGAGGTCGCCCGCTTGACAGCCGCCATGGAGCTTCTCCGAAAGGAGAACGAGGAGCTCCGAGCGGACCTGGCCAGGCTCCGCGATGCCGGCCCTCAGAAGGCGCCGCAGGAGGGGGCGCAGCAGGGGCAGAGCGGGCTTGGGCCTGCAGAGGAGAGACTACTGACCCTGGTGCGGAAGGAACTGGCTGCGTTCAACAGCCGGTTCTCTGTCCTGGAGGGCATTGTCCTCCGGCCCCCTCTGGCGGCGAGCCGGCAGGCCTCGGGCCAGCCAAAGGCGGCATCGTACGCCGCCGCCACAGCCGCCACGCCCAAACCTGGGTTGGCGGGGCAGGCGAAGGGCGGGGCCGCTCCTGCAAGGGCGCCTGCGAAGGCGCCTGCGAAGGCGCCTGCCAAGGCGCCTGAGAAGGCCCCGGCTGTGGCGGCGACGACGACGCGGCTACCCCCTCCTTCTGAATCTCCTCCGGCTGACGCCGAATGGCAGGTAGCCGGGGAGAAGAAGAAGGAGGGCAAGGCGGCAAGGGCGGCCAAGCGGAAGGAGAGGCGGCGTCGGCGCAAGGAGAGAAGCGTCGCGGCGAGGTTGCGCGCCCCAAAGTCCGCAGCTGTAGTGATCACACTACAGCCGGAAGCGGAGAAGAAGGGCGTGTCCTACCGCGACGTGCTCACCAAGGCGCGGGCGGCGGTGAACCTGGAGGAGATCGGTGTCACGAAGGGCATGCGAATTAGGGTCACGGCGACTGGGGCTCGTATGCTCGAGATCCCCGGTGCGGCTAGTGGCCCGACCGCTGACGCTCTGGCCGAAAGGCTTAGGGCGTCCTTAAATGCGGACGAAGCCCGAGTGTCCAGACCCGCCAAGTGCGCTGACATGCGCATCCTGGGTCTGGACGACTCTGTGACAGAGGGGGAAGTTGTGGCCGCCGTGGTCAAGACTGGGGGGTGCGCTATCGAGCAGGTGAAGGTAGGCACCATCCGTCCAGACTCCACGGGGTTGCGAGCCGTTACGGTGAGCTGCCCCGTATCGGCGGCCAACAAAATCGTTGGGGAGGGCCCGAGATTCCAGGTGGGCTGGGACTCCACGCGGGTAAAACTGCTGGAACCCAGACCTCTGAGGTGCTTCCGTTGCCAGGTGGGCAACCATGTGGGAGCCAAATGCACCTCGGAGGTGGACCGCAGCAGTAATTGCTTCCGCTGTGGTCAGCCTGGTCACAAGGCCGGCTCGTGCAATGCCACGCCGCACTGCTACCTGTGTGCGGCAGCTGGCAAGCCGGCCGATCACCGGGCTGGAAGCAAGGGCTGTGGTCCACCCGCGAAAGCCCGGGGCAAGGGCAAGCCCCCCGCCCCCTCTACCGCCGTCACCGCCGCAGCCGTCGCCACAGGCGCCGTCGCTGCCGCCCCCACTGCCGTCACCGCCGTACCCACTGCGGCGGAGCCCTCACAGGGGGCTCAGGAGGGGGCTGCAATGGAATGCCAGTAGTGGCCCCATTACGCCTCCTCCAGGCGAACATCAACCACTGCGCCGCCGCTCAGGATCTGTTGATCCAGAGCATGGCGCAGTGGTCGATTAACATCGCCGTGGTCGCTGAGCCGTACTTTGTCCCGCCCAGTGATTACTGGGTGGAGGACCTGAGCGGCTCAGTGACCCTCATTTCGTCGGCCGCCGCCGGTACCCTGTCCCTTGAAGCCGTCAAGAAGGGACAGGGTTGCGTCGCAGCACGGTTCGGGGGGATTGTCGTGGTGGGGACATACTTCTCCCCGAACCGAACTCTCGCCGAGTTCCACAACTCCCTTGCGGAGTTGAAAACCGTCGTCGTCGGGTATGGTTCCCTTCCCGTGCTTGTCCTCGGGGACTTCAACGCCAAGAATGTGGCTTGGGGTTCCCGGTGTACGGACACACGGGGCAGGATGGTGGAGGACTGGGCTCTGGAGACAGGCCTGGTCGTCCTAAACCGGGGTTCTGTCCCCACGTGTGTGCGGATGCGGGGCGAGTCGGTGGTGGACATCTCGTTCGCCAGCCCCGCTCTGTTGCCGCACGTGGTTGACTGGCGCGTCATGGAGGGGGTGGAGACCTATTCCGATCACCGGTACATCCGGTTTGACGTCTCCGCCCATACCTCGAGCGCGCCGGTCCGACAGGCCCCGAGTGGTCCGCGGTGGGCGCTGAAGAAGCTGGACCGGGAGCTCCTCCTGGAAGCCTCGATCGTGCAGGCCTGGGTGTCACCACCGGACAGGCCTGCCGACATCAACGACGAGGCGGAGTGGTTCCGGGAGGCCATGTCCGAAGTGTGCGACGTGGCAATGCCCCGGGTCCAGCCCAGTCGCGCCTTTCGCCAGGTGTATTGGTGGTCGCCGGAGCTGACGGCACTGCGCGAGGCGTGCGTCGCCGCGCGACGCCTGTACACCAGGCACCGCAGGCTCCGTATCCGCCCTCCGGATACGGAAGCCATTCAGGCGGAGCTGTACGAGGGGTACAGAGCGGTGAAGACCACCCTCCGAGCGGAGATCTTGCGGTCCAGGGATCTGGGCCGCGAGGAGTCGCTGGAGACTCTGAACAGAGACCCATGGGGGCGCCCCTACAAGTTGGTGCGGGAGAAACTCCGCCCATGGGCGCCCCCGCTGACGCAGAGTCTCCGGCCCGAGCTCGTGGAGGACGTGGTGAGCGCTCTGTTCCCTTCGCGAGGGGAACATACTCCCCCGCCTATGGCTCCGCCTCATGCGGTGCCCGCTGCGGACCACGACACCGACGACGACGTTGATACTCCGGAAGTGACCGAGGTAGAGTTGAGAGCGGCGGTACGTAGGCTTAGTGCCAAAAATACCGCCCCAGGACCCGACGGCTTACCTGGAAGAGCCTGGGTTCTGGCCTTTGGGGCTCTCGGGCCTCGACTAGGGGGGCTCCTAAGCGCATGCTTGGAGAGGGGCCAGTTCCCACTTCGCTGGAAGACGGGGAAACTGGTCCTCATTAAGAAGCCGGGGCGCCCTGCGGACTCTCCGTCCGCTTACCGGCCCATCGTGCTGCTCGACGAGGTGGGCAAGCTCTTTGAAAGAGTAATTGCAGACCGCCTCGTCGGGTGGCTGGTGCAGGAGGGGCCGGATTTGGCGGAGACCCAGTTTGGTTTCCGCAAGGGGCGCTCTACGGTGGACGCCATCATGCGCGTGCGAGCCCTCACGACGGGGGATGCAGTGGCCCGGGGTGGGGTCGTCTTGGCGGTGTCCCTAGACATCGCCAACGCCTTTAATACCCTGCCCTGGAGTTGCATCAGGGAGGCATTGCGGTATCACCGGATGCCGACCTACCTCTGTCGAGTGGTCGAGGCCTATCTGACGGACAGGGCCGTCATCTACCCCGGTCATCAGGGAGAGTGGAACCGGCGAGAGATGTCGTGCGGTGTCCCACAGGGATCGGTCTTGGGGCCGCATCTGTGGGACATCGGTTACGACTGGGTGCTGCGCGCCGACCTCCCAAGCGGCGTCAGCGTAGTATGTTACGCTGACGACACGCTGGTCCTGGCGCAGGGGAGGTCGCACCAGGCGGCGGCTGAACTAGCGACACGCGGGGTTGCGATAGTCGTGGAGAGGATCCGGCAGTTGGGACTCGAGGTGGCCTTGCACAAGTCCGAGGCCATGTGTTTTCATGGTCCTCGGAATGCGCCACCGTCGGGTTCCGAAATAACGGTGGGAGGGGTTCACATCGGAGTCGGGTCGACGATGAAGTACCTGGGACTCGTCCTCGACAGCCGGTGGAACTTCGTGGAGCACTTCCGACGTTTGGCTCCCAGACTGGCACGGGCTGGGGCTGCCTTGAGGCGGCTCCTGCCCAATCTGGGGGGTCCAAACGCCTCCTGCCGGAGGCTCTACGCGGGGGTCGTGCGGTCCATGGCCCTTTACGGAGCACCGGTGTGGGCGCGTTCCCTAAGGCTGGGACCAGCCGGCAGGTTGAACGCGTCCCAGAGGGTCATGGCCATCCGGCTAGTCCGGGGATACCGCACGGTCTCCCGGGAGGCGGCGAGCCTCCTTGCCGGATTGCCGCCGTGGGATCTGGAGGCAAAGGTCCTCGCGCACGTGTGGGAGTGGCGCGAGGAGGCGAAGCGCCGGGGCGTAACTCCGCTGCCGCGAGAAATCACGGTACAGCGGACAGAGCTCCGGCGGGATCTCATGGCGGCATGGAGATCGCGACTGTCGCAACCCAGCGCTGGGCACGCCACAATAGCGGCGATAAGTCCCCTCTTTGAGGAGTGGTTAGAGAGGCGCCACGGCGTCCTCACCTTCCGCCTGACGCAGGTCCTCACCGGACACGGTTGTTTCGGGAGGATCCTGTTTCGCATAAGGCGGGAGGAAACGCCCGGGTGTTTCCATTGTGTAGATCGCCCGGAGGACACGGTGGAGCATACAGTGGAGGTCTGCCCGGCTTGGGCAGAGCACCGCCGTGTTCTCACGGAGGCGATCGGCGGCGGCGATCTCTCGCGTCCGAGCCTGGTCCAGGCCATGGTGCGGAGCGAGAGTGCATGGGAGGCCGTCACCTCCTTCTGCGAAGCAGTGATGCTCGCGAAGGAGGAGGCGGAACGCGTGAGGGAGAGGCAGCCTCACGCCCTCAGTCGCCGCAGGAGACGCCCTGGGCGGCGGGAACCGCGGGGCGATTTCCGGCCACCGTAGGCGCGGGCCTGCGGACGGTGAGCAGCGGGTAGCTCGCCGTCCGGTAAGGACCAGGCCCGAGTCGACGGCGCGTTGTGTTCCACGCGCGCCTCAAAGAGATGTCAGCAAGTGACGGGGCCCAATAGGGCCGACGCCGCTGGGGTCGCGGGTTGTCTGAAAGGGTTACCGCGGCCCTGGCATAGGCAACTGAAGGAACACGGGTGGGTTTTAGTCAGTAAAAGTCTGACACGCCCTCCCGCTCCACCCAGAGCGGGAGAAGTTATTTGATGATTTCCCACCCTCAAAAAAAAAAAAAAAAAAAAAAAAAGGGAGTACGCACTAAGTTATTTATTCGCTCATTTCTAAGCCTGCCACGATGTCTACCATTATCTGAGAACAAACAAATATTTAGCAACACCTACGCGTTTATCAGCTTTGTGAGAATAACATGAAAACTACATTAGGTAGGTAGGTAAGTACTCAAATGTTCTCGGATGCTGTCAATTATTAAGGAAGGAGATTGGGCGATTCTGCCCTGAAACCCAATGACGTTAGGATATATACCAATGGAAAGATCTCATCAAGGAGGATATTCCTTATTGTGAAGACTTCTCTTGATTGTTAGTACGTAAGGAGCTACAGAGCTCTAAATGTGAGTAATTAAGTATTATTGAAAGTCTGGTATTTCGTCAATTAATTAACTTTCATTAGCTCTGTGCCTTGCACAAACATCATCTTTTAAGCTTATAAACTAACGTTTTAAAACATTGCCCACCTACATGCCGTTTTAGGAACAATGTTTTAGGAGTCGGCATGCCCCAAATAATGCCAACGGAACGCTCTCTCCAAGGGGATACTTCGTGTTTGATGACTTCTCTCGGTTGTTAGTGAGGAGCTCCTCAGAGCTTAAAGTATGAGTAATTAAGCATTACTTAAATTATTTTCTCAATTAATTAGCTTTCATTATTTCTGTACCTTGGAAACATCATGTTTTACCGGAACTCCCAATACCGTTAAGATATATTTAATTGAAAAGATCTCGTTTAGAAGAGCGTCTGTTGCTACTACGACTAGTCTGAATGTCTGGTTAGTTCGGCGTCAAAGTGTGACGTTAACATCAACACTTAATTCTCGTCAGAAGCTAACTAAGCAGTAAACAGTAACTTGTAAACACCCACAATTTGTTGATTAAATTAACACAAAAAAACATTAGAAGGTTGGCACTGGCAGTCATTATAAGTACGACTGCAAAATTATTGTACGACTACAAATTTTCTCGACTATATTATGTTCTCTTATTATAGAAAGTCGAAAATCGTGTTAGTTACACCATTTATAAGTCAAGAACGGCTGGACCGATTTTTATGATTTTCGGATTTGTCTTCGTCCGAAATAGGATACTTAATAAGTATTAAAACAGGAAAATTCACAAAAAAAAAATATGCAGAAAATTAATTTTCTCATACATGAGGTGAGGACAGGACAACGTCTGTCGGGAATCATTAATTCTATTTAGAATTCCAAATTCAAATGATTTTAAGAAAACTTTGTTTTGTTTAAAATCACTTAAATTCTATATGTTATATACAGGGTGATTTTTTAATGACCAGCCAAATTTTTCCAGGGTGTTTTCGTGATTTCAAAGTTGGTCCCATAGTGAAAGTTGTTCATATTCATGGGTAGAACACCCTGTGAAAATTTGGCTGGTCATTAAAAAATCACCCTGTATATCGATTTGGGTATTTTTTATTGTAACTCGTGCATTTGCTCTCGAAAAGCATCATTTGGTGAACGTGGAACTGATGATGAAGACCACAGATGGCCATCGGAACTTCTCAATAATAAGTATTTCATGGATTGCGATTCAATTACTAAGCAATTTATATGCTCGTCACAATGCATGTGATAAATTGTAGCTAATGGTGACTTCACCATCAGTGTCTAGTTCTCCTGGTACTTACTAGGAGAACTCCTCTACAAGAACGTCACTCCAACGTCCAACGTCGTCGTATTAGTTTTAGCAATATTTTGTAAAAGGTGAGCAGTTGACATTAGGTTATTGTAACTTAGGTAGGTATATTACAAAGTGACCCACTACTAAAAAGTGAAAAATGAAATACCTTTTTACAAAAAAAAAAAAAAAAAACAACCGACTTCTAAAAAAACACAAAGTGAAAAATTACTTTGATTTCGGAAGTCGGTGACTGGATCTGTACTTTAGTTTTAGTTGGAAGTCGGTTGTTTTTTTTTTGTAAAAAGTTTTTTTAATAATATTTATATTTTGTCCAAAATAAAAAATTCTACTTTCAGCAGTGGGCAACTACAGAACAGATAACCTATTTATCTGTTCTGTGTGGGCAACCATTTCCCTGGCTTTGCGTTGCTGGTGACACTTGACTGGCTAATACACACATCACACACATCACATTATGACGATGCTCATGATTGTCAAGTCCTCTAAAGTTTACTAATAATAACGAAAGATCCAAATGTGTTGTGTGAGATGATGCTAACAGCTGCAGGCGTGAATGTGCGGATGGGCCGCACAGGCTGAGCGGGCACAGCGGCACAAGTCACGCACACAACACGCTGTGCCCCCTCCCCCTGCCTCCCCCAGGAGCCAGGCCTACGTCACGGAGCCATTACCGTCTGATATCTGTGAGTTTTCCTTCATCCTCAATTTCGTGAGCTTGTTAACAATTCATTTCATAAGTTGTTTTGCATAGACTTATAAAAAAAGATGGACTCCGCGCCACGCATATCGAAAGTGAAGCACCCTACCGATCTATGTGTGCGTGATTTGAGTACCTGCAAAGACGGCGTCGCTCGTGTCACGTAATGGCGGCCGGTCGGCATACTATGATGTAAATGTGTGCGCGAGGCGTGTTTGTACAAACGGTCCCGGCATACTTACTGTGCTTCACTTTCGATATGCGCAGCGCGGAGTCCATCTTTTTTTATAAGTCTATGTTGTTTTGTTTGTATTTCTCGGGTACCGCCGCGCGTCGGAGTATTTGCATCGGCGACAAAAATAAATTAGTACTTACTTATATGAGTGGAGAGTATCGACGCGGATATAATCCGGTTCAGTGATGGTTGCGGCAGGCGCGGTGACGTCACGGGACAGGTAGCCGGCGCGGGCGGCGCGTCGGGTTACCAGTCGCTCTCCATTCCCTACTAGAATGGCGACGAGCGAGTCTGGTGCGCAATACTTATGTTCAAAGTTGACCTCAGTATAAATGAAACGAAAATTAGGTACTTATGTGTTGTATTACTGAAGGTCTGCGAAATGGCGTAGTTCGATACTACCGGTACCTATCTGCGTAGCCAAATGACATAATTTACAGATAGGTAAGAATTAGGTAAGTTCTCCCTACACTTATAGGTAGTACTACGAGTACACTGAATACCTACGATACATCAAGGTTTTAAACATACTTAGTGTGAGAAAAGAACTAGGAGCTACGAAACAGAGAGATAAGATAACTGTGATTTTATGTTATGAGAAAATTTTTGAAAATAATGAACCTGAACGATGTTTCACGGCTGTATACCTACCCGGCTCACAAGTTGTTAGAAAAGTTTCATAAAATAAAGCTTGAGCACGCGAGCGCGACACCGCGAGCACGCGCGTGCGCAATGCGGCGCGGTATGTATCGCCGCGCGGCTATTTGTGTACCCGCACTCGACACTGCCGCGGCGACGCACGGCGACATGCCCAGCGGCAGCAGAGGGCTGAGGGGTGCCTCTGCTGCCTCCACATACGAAGGTAGTCTGACAACCGCGTGATGCTCGGGATGTCGCTCGTTGTCCTAGGTAGTGGACTGCCCGGCCCCGCCCTGTTGGCAGTTTGCTTCACTGAGGCGAAATGATTACAAATCGGTAACATAAAAGCATAAAAGTCTCCAACTAGTCAAAACTGATGTGTACCTACTGTGAAGACCCGGTAGTCACAAGTCCGCACAGGGGGTTTCGTAACTACAAAATAAGTAGATGAGAGGTGCTCAGTAGAAATAGGGCTGAAGACCGCTGTATTAAAAGAATCAATAATAGTACATTTTGATACAAGTGGAGAACGTTTGTTATTGCGTTCGAGGCGGAATTAAAACACCCGAGCCGTAGGCGAGGTTGTTTTTGAGCCGAGAACTGCAATAACAAATGTCCAAGAGTATCAAATGACGTTTTTCAATACACTTTTGAAGAAATAAAATAAAAAACACATAAAATAACGGAAAATAATTTTGTCATGAATTAATAGGGAACTATGATTTAAATTTTCTTTTTTTCCGCGCTTTGCTTTCGCCAGGTTGAAAGAGAAGCAAATGTATAAAGCCGATAAACAGCCTAATATGAAAAATAGAAAATTCAAATATTTTTGAGTTTAGAACACAAATAAATGTTAATTTGTTCATAAACGTTTTTTTTATTGTAATAATCATGGTTTTTGATAATATTCTATATATAAACATTATTTAAATATTTAAAAAATATTAACGCCTTAAAGACGCATATCTCTTTGCCGAGATTAAAAAAAACATTCACCTGCGAATAGAGAGTTGTGAATAGAGGCATTGAGCCAATTTGGACTAAGTGTAGGTATAAGTTATCTGTGGCATTCCCGCACACGTGCGGGAAAATAAGAAATCGCACGCGTGCGACATACATTGCATTGTGAACCTAATCGTAGTGCGATATGAACCAGTTTTCGAGGAAGTGTATTGAAAATTATAATTCACACTCCCTAGGCCCTACGCGGAGCTCTACATCTAAAATCTAACTGTCAATCCTCATAGAAAAGTGAGCATCACTTTTCTATGAGCATATTCGATGTTTGAATGATTGAAATGTCAGACAGTAATATCTTTGCTAAGGCTTTATTATGACAAACCTCTAGAGTACCTACTGCACTCTGTAGGTACCTAATACATGCGTGATGCGTAATAATATTTCAGTACACACGACACGACCACGTCATGCTGATGAGCTGTTGCGCCTGCGTACTTCACACGCTTCTTTATTGCCACCAGCATGCGTTGTGTCGCGAATGATTTATAAACGAATAAAACGCGTGTTACATTAGATGAAACCATGTTGTTAATGTAGACGTGTTCAGATTTATGATCCGCACCGCAGCGACCCGCGGCCGCGGCTGCGCCCGCGCCGGCCTTGACTTACACTTTGAAGAATTATTTATTTATACAGACGCATCTATTTTAGATCTTGCGACCTTTGACGACAAGTTCTCTGCCGCTAACTCGTGGAACACGTGGAATAAAAATAAAAATAAACAGAAAAATATTGAACCAGTTCGATAAACAAGACGGCGATGCTACGATGTAGGTTGCTTACAGTTTAAACAAGACGGCGATGCTACGTGTAGGTTGCTTACAGTTTAAACAAGACGGCGATGCTACGATGTAGGTTGCTTACAGTTTAAACAAGACGGCGATGCTACGATGTAGGTTGCTTACAGTTTAAACAAGACGGCGATGTTACGATGTAGGTTGCTTACAGTTTAAACAAGACGGCGATGTTACGATGTAGGTTGCTTACAGTTTAAACAAGACGGCGATGTTACGATGTAGGTTGCTTACAGTTTATATCAAGTAGAAACGCTGCTTATGTTACTCTTGAAACTACTCAATTATAGAACTGAAACATGCAGCTGTTACAGCGGTCCCGCTCCTCCCGACATCTTGGTACCGTGCAGTATTTAGAAAAATACCAACATTATTACCGTACATAGTGATGAATGCGCCAATATTTTTGGAACGAAGTTCTTTTACGTAGGTAGCTTGCGGTAGGAGTAAACTGGTAGAAATCGTCAAACGGAAAAGCGTTCATTCTACTTCAGTGGAATCTCGATAACTCGAACCTTGTTCAAAATTGTAATCCTCAGTCAGACGAAAAAAATCGTCATACTCTTCCGCTGAACTCATAAATACGCGGTAAGTAAGTACCTATCTCTAATTATTTAGACTTTGTAACCCGAACAAAATGTTATTTACCTCCGAGCTATTGATAGTGCACACGGCTACACATCCAGCTATACATTTCCAGTTTTCACTGATCTCTCATTGTAAAGAAATCCTATACAATGCGAGATCAGCTTATACTGGAAATGTACAGCTTGATCTGTAGCCGTGCGTACATGTTATAACTCGAATTTCAAGAATCTTAAGCTCTGTCTCCGTAAGTCGAAGTTAGTAAAATAATAATGACGTTTACGTGTTAAGGCTCTTACAGGCAGAAGCGATATCGCGTCGCGACGCGATATTGCGATATTATATCCGTAGAACAATTTCTATGGAATCGCGCGCGACCTTACACACAGGAGCGACGCGATATCGCCTCTGTCTGTAAGAGCCTTTACTCTGAATTCCCCGAACTCACAGCAATAACATCTAAAGGGAATGTTTGGTGCTGTTGTTATATTGCAGCGACAGGAATATCGTTCCAAGCGGGTGTCCCACACCTCCGGTTTTTTTTTCCTATGAGTTGGGATTGATCTGGTTGCTCAGTTATCACCGTCGCTAGGGCGTCTGCCAATGACCCAGGATCTTGTCTCCTAGTAATGGCCGGTGACCTTAATAGCAGCAGCTTCGTGTTCACTAACTAGTACTTAAGACACTGAGACATGTGGCTGATCTTAAGACTATTAAAACTGTATACTTGGCACTCTGCCAGTCAATAGTTAACTATTGCATAACCTCCTGGGGAGGAGCAGCAAAGGTGCACCTTCTCGAAGTTGAAAGAGCACAGAGAGCCGTACTCAAGGTTGGAGCTGGGCTCCCTTTTCGTTATCCAACTGCTGAACTATATAAACGTTGGGATATTCTAACAGTCAGGCAGACCTTCATATTCACTATTATACGCAAAAAACACACTGAAATAAAATATGACCCTAATCTCAACAAAGACAAACGAAGGAAAGGTAATGTTTGTCCTACTAATTTCTGTCGCACCGTTTTCTCGCAAAGGTTTTACTGTTTTCTTGGAGGATTTCTTTATAATAAAATCAATACAACACTGTCAATATACCCAATGCATAGATTGGCTTTTAAACTAGCTGTATGTAAATGGCTTAAAACTCTTGATTATCTGGTAACTGAGAGTCTTCTGATTCCTATCCGCTAAATTTATATCTCCTATACAAACGTACACTATCACATACACACCCACCCCCTCAATCACAAACACGTACACACCCCCAGTCGCTCACACAGACACACACACACACACACACACACACACACACACACACACTCTCTCACTCACTCACTTTAACACACATGTATGTCCAGTCTAGATTAATTTTAATTTAATTTAATTTTTTATTTTTTTTTTCTTCTTCTTATATTTTTTATCTTTTGTTGTTTATTTTTATGTAAATTCATCACATCCTTTTGTAACTAATCTAATTTAATATGTTCAAATATAAGTATTGGGGGCCTGGTGACCCGTAACACAGGTATTTCATGCCTTTTTCGGGCACCAGTCTCTCACAAATGTTAATTAACACTTTAAGTCTTAGATTAAGCAATTCCTGTACACAACAGCATTTGTGATGAGAAATGAATAAAATTATCTTATCTTATCTTATCTAGTACCACGGGACCGGCGCAGGCGCGCGCTGCTCTGCCTCCGTGCGGCTCTACGCTACGTCTCGTTAACGTCCTCCTCGCTGCGCGCATTCCCTCACGAACACTATTTATTTCCCGCCCGCCACACACCGCTCCACAATAATTATGATTAATACCAGCGCCCGCGCAACTAAATATCCACAAATGACAGGAATTTATTCCCTCGTAAATCGAGACACGCGACGTGAAGCTGGTGATCAGTGTTGTCACGCCGCGCGTGCGCCGCGCGCCGTGCAGTTTACTATAATGTCATAGGAAACGGCCGCGTATCCCGTCATTTACACAACTGACGGAGTTTAATGAAGCTTCGCGTCGCGAAATGTCGCCGCGTCGCGTCATCACAATATGTAAGTACCTACCAAAGTTCTTATAACTATGGTATACTTAGTAGAGTTAGGCAGAAATGGGTACCACCTATAGTGAATTAAGTATACTTAATTATAAAAAGAAATGATTATGTAAGTACATATTATTGTCTAGTAAACGTGGTGCATGTTGTGCAAAGTTTATACTATACAATAGGTACTGTACGCATGT
This sequence comes from Cosmia trapezina, assembly GCA_905163495.3. Taxonomy (NCBI): domain Eukaryota; kingdom Metazoa; phylum Arthropoda; class Insecta; order Lepidoptera; family Noctuidae; genus Cosmia; species Cosmia trapezina. The sequence goes on from LR991028.1 coordinate 437,198, forward strand.
CAGCCCGCCTCGCGCCCCGCGCCCCGCGCCCGCGCCCCGAGGCAGCCCTGCGGGTCCACACCTCCACATAACTAACAGTGGAATGCACTTAGATGATGTTCTAACAATCGCATCTATTATTGCCGGCCGTCGGGATGTGTGTGTGTGTGTTGGGCTGTATTGCAACAGTAAATATTCGCACTGCGTGCGCCTGCACGAAGTTGAGGCAATGCCGGAATTATGGCCGATCCGAATTACACAATTTGACACCAATTGACGAACAATGTTGTTTTATTAAATTGTGCTAAAACATTACTTCTTGTAATCTTGTTAAACTAGCAGTAATAAATATATTTGACGCATTTCATTTGGATATAACTTGATTGCATTGCACACAATATCTTGTTCAAAACATCTTTGTCGTGTGCTCACTTTTGAAGGTTTTGTAAAACTGTGACAATAGGGTCGAAATCATAGGTTATGATTCTGAAGGAACTGAAGATTCTGAAGAACCCACCTATGATTCTGCAGCAACGACCATAAAGCCCATTCTGAAGAAATCCATCAAAATCGTTACTTATGTGTGCGTTGCGTGTTGCGTGCTTCACGTCACATAACGTGTCAGCCGCACTGAGAACGTGTTCGTGGCGTCACGCGTTGGCTCCACACAAGTGGACGAGTCCCTCCGAGGAAACGGTACCGAGTGTCCGAGGAACTGTGAACTGTCACGTACAGCCTTTGTTACTTGTATGGGAACGGAACCCTAATACCTGTATAGCACTTATTGTAACGATTATGACCTTTATAGCCACGGCATGGGCATGCGCAATTGCCCAATTCGGCATAAACATAATAATACGAAGAGAGTGTTTGCTTTACACCACAGCCACAACTTCCCTGATGGCGCATCCACACATGCCGCCGGCTTTATGCCGCCGGGTTTCAGACCGCCTTGCCGCTGAATGCGGCACGGCCGCCGGCCATGCCGCCGGCCGTGCCGCCGGGCATGTGTGGATGCGCCATTACGTTTTACCGTGACCGACTAAGGAAACTCATTTACATTTTTAAAGACTTGAGATTGATACCAGATTTAAAACTTTTGATTCACACCTACAAAGCCTTGGCAGAATGCGTAATAACCTATTGTATATGTTCCTGGGGTTCGGCAGCTAAGACACATCTTCTTGAACTTGAGAGGGCGCAGCGTGTTGTGCTCAAAGTACTTCTCTCGCTACCGTTTCAACATCCTACAGATTCTGTTTATGATAAGGCCGATGTTCTGTCTGTCAGAAAGTTGTTTGTGTATCAATGTTTACGTAAATATCATAAAAATACAGTACCCTATTTAATACCTTCTGGCAAAAGAAGAGACGAATGCCCAATCCCTAGAGTAAAAAGCAAATTTGCCCAACATCACTATAACAATGTAGCACCTAGATTGTACAATAAACTTAATATAGCTCATAAAACCAAACAATTATCTAACTATCAGTTTAAAAATAAATTAAAATTATGGCTGAAACCATTAAATTACGATGAAATAGAAAATCTATTCCTAATTTTAAAATAAAAATAAAGCAGTAAAACACAAAACCCACTCTCACATTGCCACATACACACACGCACTCCCACACCCACAAACATGCACATGCACTCACACACACTCACCCACACACACACACACACACACACACACACACACACACACACACACACACACTATTTTTAGTTCGCAGATTGTAAATTTTTGGTTATAAACTTAATTAATAGATAAATTATTATAAGTTATGATTATAACACTTTAGCTCGACATATTTATCTGGAAGGATCTGATTCCCAACATACAGCTCACGCTAGTTTGGGAAACAGGGCTTGCACATGAAATGTAAATACTTGTTGTTGCAATAAAGATTTTGTATTTGTATTTGTTTTTTTTAAAAACTAAGTAAGAAGTTTTATCATTTTTATTTAGTTTTTTTCATAAACCGTATCGTTGGTAGCGTCCAGGGTTATTTTCGTTTGACGTATAAACTTAATTTAATGATTTTTATTTCGGAATAAATAATAGAGTGTTACTAACATAATATTTAAATAATTTATTATCTAGTGTTAGTACCAAGCACCCTCCGCACAAACTGCTTTATAAAAGCTCTCCGCTACAGTTCTCAGGACTACTCAGGATGCTGTTGCGACTGTGTCTGCCTGTCTTATTGCTCTCCATATTTATCTTTCCAGATAACTATTTCGATGTAATAGTACATTATGATATAAGTGCGGTAAGTTGAAAATTACAGCCGAGGCGATATTGCTAGCCCGAGCCGTAGGCGAGGGCTACAAGAAAGCAGAGGCTGTAATTATCAAAGCGCACGTATGTCATACGACGTTTTATAACATAATTTGCGAGGAATTAAATAAAACTCGGAATTTCTTAAACGAATAAATCTTTAAAAACACACTTTCTGAAAATAAATTTGCATCTTTGCTTGTTTTCATCTATCGGTCGATTTTTCGGGCAAGAGGCTTAGAGTAGCCTTTTCCGCTGCCTCTGAGACTTCTGGCGGTGTCGAATTAATAAATTCATCAATACTTAACGACATATTCAAATAAAAACAATACAGCGAAAAGAAAAAGCGCGCGGAATAATTTTTACTTGTTCACAAATTAGCGATGCGCGCGCATCAGGCAAAGGCACAAATACAGCCAGTATTACTAATAAAGTAAATTAATATTTTTTTGTTTTTAATTAAATGTCTATTTTTTTATATTTTATCTCCCAAAGTTAATTTTATTCATAAAATGTTGACCACTTCTCTGACATAAAAACTCTTTGCTAAGATTTAAAAAGTACCGTTCGTTTTAGACGGAGCATCTTGATAAACCAAACAAAACCCGTGCCTTTTACATTACAATAACGCACAAGTTCGTAATGACATACATTACGATATTGAAATTGGTGAAATAAGAGACCCTTTACGAGCAAATGTGTTATAAAACTGTTATTACTTAATTAGGTACGACTTGCGATAGTGACAGATGACGTGCGCCGTGCGCGTGCGCTCACACTGACGCCGCGGTTCAGTTTCCTTCCGACGTTTCTATTTTAGTTTATTGCTATAACGTTCAAATAAATAAGTATTACATGTATTGCGCGCAGCTAGCACGTGTCTCACATAGTTTATTAAAAAAAAAACTAAACCTTTACAATAATAATAAACGGCACTGTCTTCTAAATTCGAAATGTATGTTAACATATCAAACTATACGTGGTGATCTCAGCGAAGGGCTCGCCGCCGCATCCGACACCCGGACACCAGGACAGCCGGACAGCCGGACAGCCGGACAGCGGAGCGGTTGGACAGGCTGCAATAGTAACAAAAATATACTCTGAGCATTTATTTGCAGTGATCCTTTGCACCGCGATAATTTAAATGAATGTGTCTTTGTGTGAGGGACGCACACGACGCGGCGACGCACTGACGCACCATGTTGCTAAATGATATCATTTAGATTGAAGTAAGATTGTCGAGATGGCAAGTGACGCTCACCGGCTCCTTCAATCAGAGCTGGCGAGTGCTGCTGGCTCGCACTGAGTCGTGCACTGTCCGCCAATTGGCAATTGACAGACTGAAACTAGGTTCCAGAATTGTATTGTTCAGTTTATGTTATACCAGCGCGCCGCCACACGTTACACGTGAATACGACACGCTGCACAAGTTCGGAGCAGTAAAACCTAACAAAAAGGCTTGCATGGATTCAAGATTCCATTATTATTATTAAGAACTTCTTTTTTATAAATGTACATGTTATATAGCCCATTTTCATCTGGAATAATGATCCTTTCAAATGTTGAAAGATTGTTTTAACTAGAAGCTGTGGTTCAGGCAATTCCCTCTTAAAAAAATTCGCTCTCTCTCTTTATAATGTTAGTATAGGTTAAGTTTTACTATTGATCAATCAGTCAACTCAGCCTATCGCAGCCCACTGCTGGACATAGGCCTCTCCCAGGCTGCGCCACAACACCCTGTCCTCCGCCTTCCGCATCCAGCCGGTCCCAGACAGCTTTTTATCTGGATAGTCATCGTGGGAGCATCATACAGACACCTCAACACTTCGACGTAGCGCCAGTCAATTCGACATCGTTGCAGAGAGGCCAGGACTGCCCATATTTCGATAGAGTCGACGACTTTCTCGTAGTCCACAAATGCCTTACTTATATCTACACATGTGCAGCGGCGGGTTGTACGCTTCGGTCTTCTGCACAATCTGCCAAACAAATTCAAAATTCAAAAAATTCAAATTCAAAATTAATTTATTTAGCTTACACAAAGTTCTTAAAATATACAAGCAACATGGTATGAAATTCTCAATAACAGACTACACAGATTAAACAGCGGGTCCCAAACTAGGCATAGCCTGTATCTTGGTGACCCAAACACTACACGAAGTTTATAGTTTTAATGTGTTCTGCTAGCGCAAGAAGTTATTCATAAGTTCATTACAAAATTTAGAAAAATTTACAAAATTAATTATTAATGTACATGGAGAGAAAAAAAAAACTAACAAAGATTATACATACAACTCAGATCAATCATACAAAAACAGTTAAGGTGAGTAAATGTGTGGTGTAAGTGTGAGGGAGGGTATGATTTCTATCAGACAGTGTGCATTAACATGTGCTGCAAAGTAAACCTTCTGTTTCCTCATAAGTCCGGCACAGCAACCATTCTTTTGTTTCCTCATAAGTCCGGCACAGCAACCATTCTTTTGTTTCCTCATAAGTCCGGCACAGCAACCATTCTTTTGTTTCCTCATAAGTCCGGCACAGCAACCATTCTTTTGTTTCCTCATAAGTCCGGCACATCAACCATTCTTTTGTTTCCTCATAAGTCCGGCACAGCAACCATTCTTTTGTTTCCTCATAAGTCCGGCACAGCAACCATTCTTTTGTTTCCTCATAAGTCCGGCACAGCAACCATTCTTTTGTTTCCTCATAAGTCCGGCACAGCAACCATTCTTTTGTTTCCTCATAAGTCCGGCACATCAACCATTCTTTTGTTTCCTCATAAGTCCGGCACAGCAACCATTCTTTTGTTTCCTCATAAGTCCGGCACAGCAACCATTCTTTTGTTTCCTCATAAGTCCGGCACAGCAACCATTCTTTTGTTTCCTCATAAGTCCGGCACAGCAACCATTCTTTTGTTTCCTCATAAGTCCGGCACAGCAACCATTCTTTTGTTTCCTCATAAGTCCGGCACAGCAACCATTCTTTTGTTTCCTCATAAGTCCGGCACAGCAACCATTCTTTTGTTTCCTCATAAGTCCGGCACAGCAACCATTCTTTTGTTTCCTCATAAGTCCGGCACAGCAACCATTCTTTTGTTTCCTCATAAGTCCGGCACAGCAACCATTCTTTTGTTTCCTCATAAGTCCGGCACAGCAACCATTTTTTTAGTTTAGTTTTGGCCTCAGAGTAGTTGATCGGTTCAGTGAAAGTTTTGCTTACAGCATTAAAGACCCGTATGGGTAAGTACGTCGAAAAACGGGTCGCAAAGAGGGTTTCTGTTTTTGGAAGAGGGATTCGTTCAGCTGTTATCCTACCCCTCGTACTGCAGCTAGAACGTTTTGTGTTGAATTTTATAAGGTTTAGAAGTGATCCTAGGATGTACAGCTGACGTACGCGTAAAAAACAGTATGGATGTGGTCTACGGTACTGAAGCCTTTTCGAAAACCGGCTTGCTCTGGTGGCTGGAACTCGTCAAGTCTTCTGGCGAGACGGTTCGTGAGGTTTTGTCACCTTTTTTGAAGAACAGAACCACCGCACCTCTGCTCCATGCAATTGGGCGTTGTATAAAATAATAATATAAAATATAATAAAATTTATTGAAGTATAAAGTAAAAGTAACATTTAAATTAATTACAATCGAGGAAAATTTAATTCTAACTGTAATGTAGACCTGCCTTATCTAGGTTTATGAAAACCTACTGTGTTTCAGGCCATCAAAGCATCAAACAATGTATGCAACGCTCTTGGATGACGGAGTTCTATTAAAGCTCTTTTTTCAACAATGATCATAAACTTGGAGCTGAACTTAACTTTCTTAAACTCTCTTTTTCACTTAACTTCTTTAACTTTAACACCCGATGTGATGCGATCCGATTCTAGATTGTGAAAGAAAAGCTGACCTTTTTACTGTAGGTCAGGAGCAGGGGCCGCACTATGACGTGAACAAAGATCGTGGATCCATCTTGATTCCACTGTGAGAGACTGTGACTGTGTGAGGGTGTAAGTGTAAACAGCGGCAATATTTTAAGGGGTCATTGTACTCATCATTATGAACAACTTCTACTACAGGACCAAACCTGAAATCGCGAAAAAAAAATCGGCTGTTCAGTATATTTATGTTCGCATAATTCGTCAAAATGTAGGGAACAGCTGATTTTTTTTCGTGATTTCATAGTAAAAATAATGATGAGCACAATGACCCCTGTTGTTGTTGTTGAAAATATTGCCACTGTTTACATTTACAATACAGCACCATCTTGTTTCCTCAACGGAATCATGATGGATCCATGTTCTTTCTTCACGTCACGTACGGCCCCAGTACCTCACCATGTAGGACATGTCGGCATTGCATTTGTTTTTGTGGTTTTTATAAATATGTATGATAGTCTGTAAGGTATTTATGTTATGGGTCATAGTTACCCGAAATAATTGATATACATTATATATAGGTATATTATATTATTATATACATTATTATTATTATTATATATATTCACGTTATTATTATTATATTATTGCATACTGAAATATTGTATGAACGTCAAAAAGTTGCATTATTGGATGGTCGCCTTCCAGTCTGGAACAGCTTTACTCGATATTCAATCTGTAGTCATTTGTCTCTGAAAGTCTGGGAGTGGAACACAATGTGTTGAATGATGTCGCGACACAAACTACTCGCACCATATTGTTAATGTGTGGCATATTATGGCATTAGTGTCGTTAGCGACATGTCAGCCTTGTCACAGGAGTGCACACACACACATATTATGATAACTAGAACTCTATTAACCTAATATTTTTATCAAGATAATTACCGTCAACCGCCAGACTCGGAAGAAATAATTCCGATCTGAATTATCCATAAAGTTGGTTTTCATTCTCGTCATGGTTGGCTGTTCATAATTCCATGGCAGCGAAATTATTAAGAGTCTGTCGTATAATCACATCATGAATGTTTCATGACGTCGCACTCCGCATGCCATCGAATGCCAGGAGCCCCGCGAGTGTGACGTGAAGCTCAAGTGGCACCGTGCAGCTCGCACGCAGCACGCAGCGGGCCAGCAGAACTGCGCGACCCTCGTCTGTTGCCAGTGTTACTAATGTAGGTATTATCTGAATAGGTAAATATGAACTTCAATTCATACTTTAGTCAATGTAAATTATGTAGGTAGGTATGTAGGTACCTATAATATCAACATATTTTTTTTGAGCACTTGTATAAATTCAATTGCATCAAAATAACTATAAAACATTGTATTGAAGAGCTTATTATTAGAAAGTAGTGCGAGTGTATCTAGTGGATACGCAAAGCGACACAAACCGGTTGGCAGTTAGCTGCGCCGGCGGAGCCTCGCGCAGCCGGCGCGCGGCTCCGCAGCACGCCAGATACGGCACTGTCGCAGACTGCACGCGCATTGTGAAGTTGGAGCTACCGGTCTTTGAAAGTACTGAACCTTTTGTACCTGGCTATTGTGTGTCCCTGCCTCTCCCGCCGCCTTTCCCTGCACCCCCCGCACTCACGACACACCGGAGACACCCCCCGCCGCCTGACTGGCGCATTGTGCACACAGAGGACGTCGCGAGCGCGAGGACTTCCAACTTACAGCAGCAACGCTACGGATACGGACACCATTCTTACTTACAATATCAGGAATTCAGGACATTTATTACATATTTAGAAATACTGCTCTTGTAATGTGCCTTTTTATAAATAAAGGCCCCAGTGCATTACAGACACGGAATGCAGCGAGTGGGATACATACGTAAGGTCTGCCGTACGCCTGTGTTGGAGTTGTTGTAACTTCTTCATATTGTAGGTACTCGACATGTCTACGGTCAGAAAATGACAATAGAACTAAATAGGTACTTTGGCTTTCATAAAAGTAAAACGTTTTTGCGCTTATGCGAGTGATGAAAATAATGTCAAATACCCTTAGCGAGGGACCGTGACAACCTCTCAGCTTCAACTGAGAGCCGAAATACCTTCCGCTACGTTTTAATCTTTATTGCTTTGTACTTACCTACATTATTATGACGATTGTTCATGAAAATAATTTCTTTAATGACCTTGTAATTTGCGTATTAACGTTCTTATCACCTACCTACTTAGAAAGTATAATTACTTATGTAATCCATTAGTAGATATTTAGAGCCTTAGCTTATCTCCTGTTTTATTATTAAGCTGAATGGCAGTTGGAGCACTTACAGCCGCTAAATTATGCATAGAATAAAATGAGGTTTAAAATAGAATACTTAATATTGAAAACTTCTCGGAAAATTAAGAATTAAACTCGACAGTTTATTTCAATTTTTTTTTTACTGTTATTAGTGTAGGTAATGATTTTTAAAATAATAATTACGAATAAGACTTTTTTCCACAAGCGACAGATGGCGCTAGTGATTGCACGAACTTTATACATCCGTTTAGGTATTCATTTGTAGAATACTATTATTAAAGTATATTTCTTTATTTGTAACGGACGAATGGATGGCCCCTATAACACAGGATTTTCCTAGCATGGGGGTCATTATTCACAAAAGTTGAGCACAAATGTATTTTCATATTATTGTAACATGCATTGTATTTCTTCTTCTTGCTAAATAAATTATTCTTATTCTTATTCTTATCTTATTCTTATCTTTAATACAGTTAGTAAAATAATTATTGTTTAAGTTTTAAAAGTTTATTTATAATAATCATAAGGCTAATCATAAGTCATGAAATTATTTAAGTTAGTCAAGTGATTGTGTGTACTGTTTACTTTGCTCTGATTGGGTTAGCCGGCTGAGTGTTCACTTCCGTTTAAAGTGGGGATCCTTCAGTTGGCAACTGATTTGCTAGGACAGAGTTCACAGGGTCAGTCTTTTTCTAGGCTTTGACCTGTAAGCATATCTGACGGATCCGTGCTACTTTTATTAAATTCATGATGATAAGTGATAACTGTGATAAGTGATTGTTAATAACCATTAGTTTTGGAATTAAGTGAATAAATTATATTCAATACTGCAATTGAGGTGTATGATTTCGTCACATCTCAGAAGTGGGACATGCCTACAAAAAAAAAAAGCCTACAATAATAGTGACTTAAGAAATATTAGGTTATGTATGCCTAAAGTAAAGCTAAGTGTGCTATATAATGGAAGCCAAGTGTGCTGTGTGCTAAAGGTTAGCCAGGTGTGCTATAGGTTAGCCAAGTGTGCTAAAGGTTAGCCAAGTGTGCTAAAGGTTAGCCAGGTGTGCTAAAGGTTAGCCAAGTGTGCTAAAGGTTAGCCAAGTGTGCTAAAGATAAAGCCAAGTGTGCTTTAAAGTTTTTGTTTGGCCAAGTGAGCTAACAAAGACTTGGGCCAAGTGTGCCCGATACGAACAAAGCTATCCTGGAGCACGTAAGTAAAGCATGAATTTATCGATTAACTATGACCTAGATTCATCGATTTACTATTGACTAAGTACGTCAGATTTTAAAATATTTGGCCATGTGTGCAAAAGGCATCTAGGTATTTAATCAAATCTCAAATAATTCCTATTTTCTTTCCTCTAATGTAATGATTGTGCCTATTTTTGTGAACCTCAAATAATTCTTCTTGTGGAGCCTTAAAAATGCTAATTAGCCAAGTAGTGTTATCTAAGGTACGTACAAGTGTGCTTTAGTTACTAGAGGCTATGTATGCCTATTGAGCCATGTGTGCTTAGTTGTTAGAGGTTATGTGTGCCTACAATAGGAAGCCAAGTGTGCTTTAGCTACTAGAGGCTATGTATGCCTATTGAGCCATGTGTGCTTAGTTGTTAGAGGTTATGTGTGCCTACAATAGGAAGCCAAGTGTGCTTTAGCTACTAGAGGCTATGTATGCCTATTGAGCCATGTGTGCTTAGTTGTTAGAGGTTATGTGTGCCTACAATAGGAAGCCAAGTGTGCTTTAGCTACTAGAGGCTATGTATGCCTATTGAGCCATGTGTGCTTAGTTGTTAGAGGTTATGTGTGCCTACAATAGGAAGCCAAGTGTGCTTTAGCTACTAGAGGCTATGTATGCCTATTGAGCCATGTGTGCTTAGTTGTTAGAGGTTATGTGTGCCTACAATAGGAAGCCAAGTGTGCTTTAGCTACTAGAGGCTATGTATGCCTATTGAGCCATGTGCGCTTAGTTGTTAGAGGTTATGTGTGCCTACAATAGGAAGCCAAGTGTGCTTTAATTACTAGAGGCTATGTATGCCTATTGAGCCATGTGCGCTTAGTTGTTAGAGGTAATGTGTGCCTACAATAGGAAGCCAAGTGTGCTTTAGCTACTAGAGGCTATGTATGCCTATTGAGCCATGTGTGCTTAGTTGTCAGAGGTTATGTGTGCCTACAATAGGAAGCCAAGTGTGCTTTAGTTACTAGAGGCTATGTATGCCTATTGAGCCATGTGTGTGTGTGTCTTTTGCTTTAGTTATTTTTTCTCTTTCCCTAGACATTAATTTTACTTGTTTATTTTAATGAAATACTTTTAATTGGACATTACGTTAATGTAGGTACTAAAGTTTAAAGAGATAATTATTATAAAATGAGCTTAAAATTACATAAGTATTAAAATTATTCATGTGATGACAGTATGCCGTGGACTGGGTTATTATTATTGACTTACTAGATTATTATAAATGACTAATGGGACATTAATGTGACAAGTTACCAAATTGTGTAACTGTATTAACCAGTGTATTATTATGTTTGAGGCAAACTTCAGAAGAAGAGCCGCCTGTTACAAGACAAACCAGTAGCCCCTGTGTCGAACAAGGCAGAGACAAAGACGACACGTGCAAAGAAGCGATCTAAATGGAAGCGCAAGATGTCTAATTCGACCTCTTCGTCTTCAAGCATGATATCTGATGCAACAAGTACACCACCACGACGCAAGAAACAGAAAAGGACATCAAGTTATTCTCAAAAAGAGGTACTGAATCTTTTGAATGTTTTTCAAGGAAGGAAAAGATACAAGATATATTTATTTTGTAAAACATGAGTAAAATTATACAGGTCTTATAATTAATATGAGGTAGCTAGATGTTTTGCCATTTATGGCGTATATAATTAGTCATACTAGACAAACAAATACAAAAAAAAAAGCAAAGAAAGAGATTACAATGTCAATTTGAATTAAATTTTAATGTCAAAATTTATTTTATAATTACAAAGTCAAAATTCAAAATTAAAATGTCAAAATTAAAATTTAATTTGAGAATACTATACAAGGAAAATATCATTTATGAATTCATCTACGCTGTAATAGCACTTTTCTAATAATAACCCTGAAGGGACTTTTAAAATTTGTTTATAGGCATATATTTAATAGAATCAGGTATTTTACTATAAATATTTGGAGCAATACCAAAGAAACTCTTTTTTTTAATAAAGCAGTTTTGCATTTGATTTGGCACAACAAATTCTCATATTGGGATTCGTTTTTACAAACAATGCAGTTTCTAATATATGTACAAACATGGTAAAGTTAGTATTTTAAATTTTTTTAAAGTAAGGAACACAACTATCCGTTACTCTCAGACCACACATTGATCGTATACATCTTTTTTTGAATCCTGAATATAAGTTCTCTATTAGTTGACTGTCCCCAAAAAAAAAAAACACCATATCTAAAAAAATAGAAGCGACCAAGCGAGCTGTTAATAGAATGTCAGCATTAACTTTCTTGGATAATTGAAATAATTGATATGCAGATTTACTCAGACACTTGCAGATTTCCTCTAAGTGAGATTTCCATGTTAGTTTATTATCCCATTTCCATGTTAGTTGTACCCAAGAACTTTGCATTCGTAACCTCGTCTACTATAGGGTTATTATACGTAATGTTAACTGGTGGATACTTACGACGCTGGTGGCAATGAATAACTTTTGTTTTATTTAGATTAATTACAAGATTCTTACTGTCAAGCCAAACTTACAAAGGAGTTTCCAAGTGAGCAAAATTATGGTCGGCTTCTAGAAGAAATGTTAGCTCGTACGACTCAAAGTAATGATAACTCATCTGAATATTTTTACGACAAATTAATGCATATAAACAGGTGTCATATTACTGGTCAAAGAGCCGTAGATTGTATAACTCACGGTATTATTGATTGTCTGTGTCCGCGTTGTTCTTCGTAGATACGCAACGGATTTTGATGCGGTTTCCACCATCATTTAGATAGTTTGTTCTGGAAGGTTTTTATGTGTTATCCATGTATATTAAACATAAACGTAGATAGTATTGAAATTTGCCATCAAGTCGTGAAAAATAGGTTTTTTTTTAGCACTTACATGGCGTGCGCTGACTAAATGGTAAGAGATACATAAAATTAATGTTCTATGGGATTGTATATATTAAAAAGTTCAACAGGAAAGTCTATGCAGAAAAGTCTGCATGTGTCTTTCTTATAAGGATTATTCACAGTAACAATTTTTATCTTTTACAATAAAAAAAAAATATATATAAATTGTTATTTCCAAAGATAATTTGACGGTTATATTACTAATCCTTATCCAATAAAATACGTTAGTTTAATTGGGAATTTCATTACGATTAAAATATGCTTTGACATCGTATCATTTAATCGAGTGTAGAAGTACTGGTTAATATGACTTTATGCAGACTGCTTTACTGATTGGTTAAAATTGTACTGAATTACCATCCATAGCTTTATTTAAAGACGATAGTAGGTACGTTATTCTTTTGCAAAACTCCTGGGCTCCGTTGTAACGCCAGTGATTTTGAATTCCCTAGAAATTATCTTTCAAAACCACATTCAGCTATCTAACGTATCACAATAAAACATATTCGAATTAGTTCAACGTTTTTGCTTTATGTTCTTGTTATTCTGGAGATGTTTTACATATAAGGTTAATAGTAGTAAACCTGGTAAATGATGTAACTTACATTAGGCTACTTGTCGTATAGGCACAGGTAAATGTTACCTAGTTCTGTCAAATCTTTTTGACGCCATACCTAGGGTTGCCAACTCAGTCGATCAGAAATCCGGGAGGTGAAAAATATAATAGGTAGTAAAAATATTTTTTTAAAATTAAAAGTTGTAAGTATTTTTTTACACTGCGAGCCGTTTGTAATACCTTTTGATTAGAAACGATAACATCATAGAATTATTTACATGTGTATTTAATTCGTGTGCACACCTGTATTTTAGACTTTACATGCGTTTCATTCACTCGATTGGGACTTTTCGACCACAGCTCGTTTACGCGGCGGCGTTTGTCGAGAGTGAATGTAACAAGATTTATGATTTCTTTGCCAGATTCATCATCCTTACATTTTGCCAAAAAATGGACCCAACGCAAGTCTACCCTCTTAGTTTTACTTGCCATAACTTCACGAAATTCTCGCAGTAAACAGTAATCATCATACAATTTATCCTTCACAGACGCACCCAGATCTTTGAACTCATTCCAGTTAATTTCTTCGTCTATTCTCAAGATGTAATTTTTTTTGTATTAATAAAGTCATTAATTCGGCCGTCGCCCGCCCACCACTGCCCGCCAGCCGCCAGCAGGCCCTATCCGGGAGATTCAAGCTGCGTTCCTGGAGCCGGGAGATTTTAAAATCTAAAGTCCTTTTTCCGGGAGAATCCCGGAATTCCGGGAGAGTTGGCAACCCTAGCCATACCAGACACGTTACAAAGTTTAAGAGATGAGGCCAGCACCAATATCCGAGTTAGCCAAGAAAAACAAAAAGCTAATTATGATGCCGAAAGGCCTGTTAGTACCTATAAAGAAGGTTCGTGCAAAATCATCGAGTTTTAGGTAATGACCAATATAAAATTGCTGAAATTCTGGGATTTTATAAAAGTCAACATCAAATAATGTATTTCAAATAGGCACTTTTGAGCGTCAAAATTAAAAAAAAAAATATTGTTTCTAGCTGTCCCTTCCAAAATTTAGCGTTACCTACTCTTTAAAAAAAAACTGTTTTACAATATTTTGTATACATTAATAAATCATTATTATGTGAAGATGATACAACTAGAATAAAAATTAATATACTTGTTAGGTAAAAATAATTAAAAATGAACAATGACAGATAAATTAATTATGTTAAAGATACATTGTAAAAGTATATACGATTTTCTTGAAATTTTAACAAGTAACAAGTCGTGAGTTAAAGTAATCACAGAATGTAAAATCAATGTCATAAAATAATAACGTCACGTGTCATACAATTAAATTAGCAACCAGTTTGATTTCATCTCGACTCTAGATTGTCCTATGAACAGGACCAGCATGTTTCCAAGCATTCTAATCCTGGATTAATCCTATAATTTGTATTATGCTTGTTTACAAAGCGTATTTTTAATATGAGTTTTGAATTTTATTTTATTTAATTGCAATATGTCACAAAATATTTTGTTGTAACATTTAACACAGCAGGTACCCCATAAAAGATGTAAATAAAATAACAAAAATTCGGTATTCTTTAGCTAATCTGAAAAATGGTTGATCTATTTTATCTTTATTTCTAGTAGGTAATAAAATTATGTCTATCACTTATTTTAATTAAAAAAAAAAAAACGAAAAATAAACGGAAGAATACAATATAAAAGCATAGTTTCCGATGACTGTAAGACCATAAAAGTTCATCAAATAATAATAGTAGCTCATCTTCTGGTGCTGAAAGTAATAATGTTGACGATAAACCATGCCCCAGAATCAAATCCGAGATCAATGAATAACCGAATGTAATGATTATATAGGTATGTAAGGTTTATTTTAATTTAACTGTTATTGGAATTGTAAAATCGTGCGTCAGGAGCTCGCACGATGTCGGATGGCCGAATGTAATGATTTTTAAAATAATAATTACGAATAAGACTTTTTTCCACAAGCGACAGATGGCGCTAGTGATTGCACGAACTTTATACATCCGTTTAGGTATTCATTTGTAGAATACTATTATTAAAGTATATTTCTTTAATACAGTTAGTAAATAATTATTGTTTAAGTTTTAAAAGTTTATTTATAATAATCATAAGGCTAATCATAAGTCATGAAATTATTTAAGTTAGTCAAGTGACTGTGTGTACTGTTTACTTTGCTCTGATTGGGTTAGCCGGCTGAGTGTTCACTTCCGTTTAAAGTGGGGATCCTTCAGTTGGCAACTGATTTGCTAGGACAGAGTTCACAGGGTCAGTCTTTTTCTAGGCTTTGACCTGTAAGCATATCTGACGGATCCGTGCTACTTTTATTAAATTCATGATGATAAGTGATAACTGTGATAAGTGATTGTTAATAACCATTAGTTTTGGAATTAAGTGAATAAATTATATTCAATACTGCAATTGAGGTGTATGATTTCGTCACATTAGTTTCTTGAACAAAACCGCCTCGTATATTTTGAGAATGCTCGCCAAGGAGATCTGTGCAATATAAAGTATCCTGTAATGTGTACTGTGTAGCCATGGTCACCTCAGCGTTCGCAATGCAGCTATTTTTGAAGTTGAATGCGGAAAAAGGACAATGCAGTGAATGCAGTGAGCGCAGTGGCAGGACAATGAATGCAGAGTTGTGCCGTTGTGCGGTAGCGGTCAGCGCGCGGTCGCGGTCAGCACCTCTGCTAGACCGCCGCCGACCTCCTGGTACGGTGGTGTTCTTACGTTTGACGAGAATACTTGGCGATGATTTCATGATGATGTTTCAAAAATTCCTGACCCTTTAAGGCTTCATTTACTTTTTATGATCAAGGGGAGGTACAGTTTAATACCTATGTATGTACATTTCTCAAACTCGGTTCATAAGAACACGCAGCGCTAACCGGCGGCCTCGTGCGCGGAACTGCCCTTTTCTTTAGGTACTACATGTGCCTAAAGGCCGGTCGCTCACCTCACAGACAGATTCAATTACATCGCTATGAAGCCGGAAAATATTATTAACTGCAGATAAGATATAAAATATTAAATTAAGTCTGGACCGAAGGACTCGGTCTCGCCCGGGAAGGTGAACCAGCGAGTCCTGTTGATTGATGGCTCTGGTGCGGGCAAGGTGACGCGGCCGTGAGGCGGCGGCGGCGGGCGGCACGCGGCCGTGAGGCGGCGGCGGCGGCGGGCGGCACAAGTCATCATAAAATTTTAACGGCCCCGGGTGTAAAGACGAGTGCCCGTAATACAGTCCGTGCCGCGCCCGTGCCGCGCCCGTCCCGCGCCCGTCCCGCACCCGTCCCGCACTCACGCCGCTCGCGTCCCGTGACCGTCGCGAGTTCGCGACCCGCTTCTGTTTGATCCGACGCCGCGCCGGTTTACGATAATTGTGCGCGCAAACAAATACACACAGCGTTGATTAATAGGTCGTTAAACATAGTTTAATGAAGAATTCGTAGAAAGCTAGAGACAATAAACTGAAGAAACAGCTTGTGTACAGTAATTGATGATTCTCCGCGTATTGAGTTGTTTTCTCCGTGTGATTTACGGAGAGTAGCGCGGTACTGCTCGGCGGCACTAAATCTGTCGGTCGCGGGTGATGCTTACCGTCAGACGGAACAGTAGAAGTGTTCGTGTGCCGTGGAGCTGCCTGCGCCGGTTTATATATTGAAAGGTGACTATAAAGTATGTATGTACTTACTACCTACTACTGGCGAGTATCGATGAGATGGTATCGCTCACACGTTATTGTCTGAGTGGTTGTCAGCCGACCTGTCACGAGTAATCACGAGACACGAGAAACTCAAGGGTACTGCTAGCTGCAACTCGCACTTGGTTTTGTATTTTATTTAGAAAAAAGTTTTGAGAAATTGCCGGGTCATGACGTCACACAGCGTCTGAAGCTTGAACTACAATTTATTGTTTTCTCTCATACGAGAAACTTGCATCATCCTCATTCATATTATCCCTCGTTGGTAGAGTGTGGACCATAGATATCCGTGGTGTGGACGCTTTTCGTCGCGTCGTAGTTTGACGTAAGTACCTACCGCAAATTATTTTAATAACTGCGTACTACGAGTATAAAAGTTGTGCGAAGTATGTTGCAAGCTTGCAAGTAACTTTTTCGGAAATCCTACTTTTGGTAACAGAAAACATCACTGGTCGCTGTATCGTATCATCCTGCCGACAGAAAACATCACTGGTCGCTGTATCGTATCATCTCTGAAATAATCAGATCTTATGAAATAATTGTTTGTTGATGATGAATGATGGCGTCGCGTCTCGGTCGCACCACGCCGCGCGCCGCGAGCGGCTGCGCCGGCCGGTCCGGCGGCGCAGCCGGGCTGCCGCGCTTGTCCGGCCCGCCGACGATTGACATGTTATGGTTACGCAGAGTGTTTGCCACCTGTTCAGTGTAATGCGCGGCGCGGAGGTGCGGCCGCACGGACGGCAACGGACGGGGCCGGAGCTGACGGGTAACGAGACAGCGTCTGCTACTTATCTGGGTGGAGCGGCGGCGGTGCTCAAACTTTCATTCGAGAGCAATCCAATTGCAGATCCACGTTGATCATTATTTTACTGCGGAGTTGTTTTAAATCAATTATATCTCTTATGATATTCATTGAAATGAAATGATGAAAGGCAGCTTTTTTCAAAATTAAATACTTTTGATGAATATCGTATTAATTTGTATAAGGATTAATACCATGTTTATGAAAACACCTTCGCAAATAGTGCATTATTTTATAACAAATCTGATTACTGAAGTACTAAATTGAAGTTTTTTTTAGAACTTTTTAGGAGAAACAATTCCGTCACACAATCATGATTGTTGCCGTTGACGCAGCGCACGCAATAAAGCTCTCAAAAGGATTAAAATTTCCCCGAATTTGCAACATTTTTCATTGATGCTTCGCTCCTATTGGTCGTAGCTTGATGTTATATAGCCAATAGTCTTTATCAATAAATGGGCTATCCAACACTAAATTTTTTTTCAATTCGAACCAACAGTTCCTGAGATTAGCGCGTTCAACCTAACAATCAAAGTGATCAGCTTTTTAATATTAGTAATTATAATATTTTAGATTTTTCAGGACACGTACGGAACGCATAGAGCTAAACAGTTTGCCTGAAATTCACAGCAGGCTTCACGTAACTTGTACATACAGTGCGTTGGCGTGAAGTTTGAGTATCACTGTCACAGAACTAGTTTAGTTCTGCATCTGTATATATCTGACTAGTGTTGATGTAACTAGCAAGTGCAGACAAATGTTTGCGCTGGAGAGAAGCTACGAGAGGCACGCCGGCTTAATTATATAAAATGAGCGAAGTTATTCGTCGCACACAAACATTTATTTTCTGTGCAACTAAGTAGTGATACTACTGCTTGAACTTGTGTGTGAGAGTGATTTATGCATTATGATGTAGTTTTGTTTTTTTTTTCCCCTTATCTTAGGGCTCATCAATAGGATGGACCCTAATCTTATTACAATCTAGCCTTATAAATAGGCTAATAAGTAATTAAATTATAACCTAAACTATTGACGACACTTTTGACGACACGGTTGGCGCAGTGGTTGAGCGATTGACTGCTGCGTAGCATGTCGCGGGTTCGATTCCCGCACGGAACAAATATTTGTATGACCTACAAGTAATTGTTCCGAGTCTGGGTATTTTTCTATCTATAATATTTATGTATTTACAAAAAAAAATGTATATAAGTAGTTTATCAGCCATCTCGTTACCATAACACAAGCATTAGGTTGCTTAGCTTGGGACTAGATGGCGTTGTGTGAAATGTCCAAGGATATTTATTTATTTATTTATTTTATTAAATTGTCTTTACTAAGAATGTGTCCAATAGCACTTTTCTTATTGTCTCTATTAAGGCGAATACACTTCGTTCTTGTGTTCGTTTGGTACATTTGTACTTTACACTATTAACTATCACTAAACACTAACTCGAACGGTTTTGTTCTTTTTAGCCTTCTCACTATGTTTGTGTGGTCGAGAAGCTGGATTGCCTCGACGTTCACATGCTGATGAAGTCTCTTTAGCCTTCTCACTATGTTTGTGTGGTCGAGAAGCTGGATTGCCTCGACGTTCACATGCTGATGAAGTCTCTTTAGCCTTCTCACTATGTTTGTGTGGTCGAGAAGCTGGATTGCCTCGACGTTCACATGCTGATGAAGTCTCTTTAGTCTTCTCACTATGTTTGTGTGGTCGAGAAGCTGGATTGCCTCGACGTTCACATGCTGATGAAGTCTCTTTAGCCTTCTCACTATGTTTGTGTGGTCGAGAAGCTGGATTGCCTCGACGTTCACATGCTGATGAAGTCTCTTTAGTCTTCTCACTATGTTTGTGTGGTCGAGAAGCTGGATTGCCTCGACGTTCACATGCTGATGAAGTCTCTTTAGCCTTCTCACTATGTTTGTGTGGTCGAGAAGCTGGATTGCCTCGACGTTCACATGCTGATGAAGTCTCTTTAGCCTTCTCACTATGTTTGTGTGGTCGAGAAGCTGGATTGCCTCGACGTTCACATGCTGATGAAGTCTCTTTAGCCTTCTCACTATGTTTGTGTGGTCGAGAAGCTGGATTGCCTCGACGTTCACATGCTGATGAAGTCTCTTTAGCCTTCTCACTATGTTTGTGTGGTCGAGAAGCTGGATTGCCTCGACGTTCACATGCTGATGAAGTCTCTTTAGCCTTCTCACTATGTTTGTGTGGTCGAGAAGCTGGATTGCCTCGACGTTCACATGCTGATGAAGTCTCTTTAGCCTTCTCACTATGTTTGTGTGGTCGAGAAGCTGGATTGCCTCGACGTTCACATGCTGATGAAGTCTCTTTAGCCTTCTCACTATGTTTGTGTGGTCGAGAAGCTGGATTGCCTCGACGTTCACATGCTGATGAAGTCTCTTTAGCCTTCTCACTATGTTTGTGTGGTCGAGAAGCTGGATTGCCTCGACGTTCACATGCTGATAAAGTCTCTTTAGCCTTCTCACTATGTTTGTATGGTCGAGAAGCTGGATTGCCTCGACGTTCACATGCTGATGAAGTCTCTTTAGCCTTCTCACTATGTTTGTGTGGTCGAGAAGCTGGATTGCCTCGACGTTCACATGCTGATGAAGTCTCTTTAGCCTTCTCACTATGTTTGTGTGGTCGAGAAGCTGGATTGCCTCGACGTTCACATGCTGATAAAGTCTCTTTAGCCTTCTCACTATGTTTGTATGGTCGAGAAGCTGGATTGCCTCGACGTTCACATGCTGATGAAGTCTCTTTAGCCTTCTCACTATGTTTGTGTGGTCGAGAAGCTGGATTGCCTCGACGTTCACATGCTGATGAAGTCTCTTTAGCCTTCTCACTATGTTTGTGTGGTCGAGAAGCTGGATTGCCTCGACGTTCACATGCTGATGAAGTCTCTTTAGCCTTCTCACTATGTTTGTGTGGTCGAGAAGCTGGATTGCCTCGACGTTCACATGCTGATGAAGTCTCTTTAGCCTTCTCACTATGTTTGTGTGGTCGAGAAGCTGGATTGCCTCGACGTTCACATGCTGATGAAGTCTCTTTAGCCTTCTCACTATGTTTGTGTGGTCGAGAAGCTGGATTGCCTCGACGTTCACATGCTGATGAAGTCTCTTTAGCCTTCTCACTATGTTTGTGTGGTCGAGAAGCTGGATTGCCTCGACGTTCACATGCTGATGAAGTCTCTTTAGCCTTCTCACTATGTTTGTGTGGTCGAGAAGCTGGATTGCCTCGACGTTCACATGCTGATGAAGTCTCTTTAGCCTTCTCACTATGTTTGTGTGGTCGAGAAGCTGGATTGCCTCGACGTTCACATGCTGATGAAGTCTCTTTAGCCTTCTCACTATGTTTGTGTGGTCGAGAAGCTGGATTGCCTCGACGTTCACATGCTGATGAAGTCTCTTTAGCCTTCTCACTATGTTTGTGTGGTCGAGAAGCTGGATTGCCTCGACGTTCACATGCTGATGAAGTCTCTTTAGCCTTCTCACTATGTTTGTATGGTCGAGAAGCTGGATTGCCTCGACGTTCACATGCTGATGAAGTCTCTTTAGCCTTCTCACTATGTTTGTGTGGTCGAGAAGCTGGATTGCCTCGACGTTCACATGCTGATGAAGTCTCTTTTCGTGAGCTTCTGCAAATTTCTGGATTACTTTTTCGATGAACTCAACTTTTTTAGTACTAAATACTGATGCGCTAGCGACCGCCACACCACCGGTCCCGATAAGTAATGTCGAGGATCGACTACATCTAGCTTATTTTTTTTAATATGACGTGTAAAAGTGATTCCGATACCCTATTTACAGTATAAACAATTTCATTTAATTTCATTTCATATTGGTTCCACTCTGGGCACGACACCGGTTCCAGGTCGGATGCCAATCTGGTCCCACACTGGGCGCCACACTGGTCCCAGGTTGAATGCCAAACTGGTCCCACACTGGGCGCCACACTGGTCCCAGGTTGGATGCCATACTGGTCCCACACTGGACGCCACACTGGTCCCACGTTGGGCGCCACTAATATCCGCAACCATCACGCTGTACTAACCGTAGCCTAAATGCAATATATGTTTCTTTATCTACACCCATGCTATAAATCCTCTATAAAATTTTCTGAAACAGTTAGCTTATTGTCAACATTAAAACAGCCAGTGTCATAGTAACCATGGTAACCATAATAGCATCCAAACGCGTGCTTTAATGTTGTACTGAATTTCATAAAGCAACTCGTTTTCAAAAAAAGAACATTGTAATGCACGCGCGTTTCACTACAACAGCGCCGTAATTTAAAAAAAGAACTTATTCGAATTCACGTCGTATACTATGACGCCGGCCGCCATGTTCGATACGAGTATTAGTATTGCAAAAAAACTGTTTCAGAACCTTTTATAGAGGATTGATAAAATGGATGTAGATAAAGTGTTGTATGCAACTGTACATAATTAGGTATTAAAACACTCATGTGATACTATTATCACACGAGGCGAAACCGAGTGTGATAAACCCACATTCGTGTTTTAATACCCCTTATTATACGTCAGTTGTATAAATAACTATTACGTCTCTGCGGGTTTTGTCTCCCTAGTTTTGAATGTTGTGTAACAATATAAATATTGATAAGACTTGAATAACAAGTTACAACATAACTTTAATCACACCTACTCGTACTGGTGAAGTTTCGTCTAAGTGCGATCACAGAGCAAGTTCTAATTAAAATAGTACTAGCGCGGTCATTGGCTTCGAAAGCTCGGGCGCTGTTTGTAAATACATAATATTATAAATTAGTTTTTGTTTTTCTTTGCTTGCCAGCTCAGCCCGGCCGACACGAGGGCGCGGCGTGAACTGCCAGATGTGGAAATTATGTTGAGGTCGGCTTCCAGTCTAACCGGGTGCAGCTGAATACCAGTATTATCGATAAATAAAACATTATGTTCTTAAATAAAGCTATCGGCTATAGGTACAGGATGTATCAGAAAGGAAGGATGTGATACAGACATCAAACTGAACCCCTTTCTCTATAGGACCAACATCGTATTCGCGAAAAAATGATCAACTGTCCCTGTCCGATGGTCTGTATCGCACGCTGTCCGATGGTCTGTATCGCACGCTGTCCGATGGTCTGTATCGCACGCTGTCCGATGGTCTGTATCGCACCCTGTCCGATGGTCTGTATCGCACGCTGTCCGATGGTCTGTATCGCACGCTGTCCGATGGTCTGTATCGCACGCTGTCCAATGGCCTGTATCGCACGCTGTCCGATGGTCTGTATCGCACGCTGTCCGATGGTCTGTATCGCACGCTGTCCGATGGTCTGTATCGCACGCTGTCCGATGTTCTGTATCGCACGCTGTCCGATGGTCTGTATCGCACGCTGTCCAATGGTCTGTATCGCACCCTTTTAACCCACACCTTCTATAACACGCTGTAATACGCCTATAGCTTCAGAGCATACAGTTGAAAAGTCCAATCACGTGTCACCTCACTTGCTGCGCTCGTCAGAACTAAAGCTTTTAAGTGGTTCAGTGCCAACCTAACCTACTCGTACTTATAGCCATTAAATGTTATAGCCCTTTTTGTGTAAAAGCCTGAGGCCAGTGAGAGTTAATAGAGAACAATGTTTGTAACGAGAGGAATAAACATGATAGTGGGCATTATCTGAGTGCTCGCCCTCCGCGGGTCCGTGCAGCGAGAGGCACGCACCGCACCGCACCGTGCCGCCGCCGCCGGCGAACTTTCCACAAAGCGGTACGAGAAAGTCAGGACTCGTGGTGAGCCCTAACTCGATTAGCTTTAAACCACTATGCAGACATATGCAGAAACCCCATCCAGCTACAGCGGTGCAGGTGCACGTTCACCTAAGTTGGCTCGCGCCAGCTCATAAGTTCTACTGTTTTCTTTAGTAGGCATAATTGTAAAACGACATCGCGGGCATCGCGGCCCAGACGGAGATGGCGAACCATTCCATTAAGCGGGCGTTTGCCATTAAGCGGGACCCACTGGGTCGTAAGTTGGGCCCATTGATCGTCTGACATGCGGCAGATGTATCCATACAATTCCATTTAAGCGTGGCAGCTTTCCGAGTGACATCAGTTATTTTAGTGATGGAACGGATTGTTGTATTGTTGAACCGGTTCACAAAAAGTAAAGTTCTACTACTTACCTTTAAATGTTGGTATGTGGCTGCTGGTGAGGCCCATGCCTGACCCGCTGAGAAGGTCAGGAAATCGGAAGAGGGTTGGTTCTCGCCCTAAGCCGCCTAGGCTAACGAAATGTACGCCAGTTACGCTACCCTTCCCTCTCTTTCACAAACCCTAATGTTCCTCCCCTGTACAGTAGCGCCCTCTGGTTACCCTCCTCCAGAACCAGTTTACAGTATCTTGCTTATTACGCGCGAGTTCTGGGTGGGTTTACTGTCTGTCCTTTATGTTAGCTCGGTAGCTGTGTAGGCAATTTCGTTTGACGTCCGCGTCGTCACCTCGCCGCCTTCAGGCTCGCTCTCACCCAATTATTGCACAAAAGTGCCCCGCGCACGCGCAGTGGAGAGACCACAGGAGAGACCATCGACATCTACTCAAAATGAATGCAGTAGAAGTCATTTCATTGCAGCGATAGGTACAACTGAATGTAATTAAGTCAGGAAACAAACAGGAAACACTGCGTACCATAACACTAAAAACGTCAAGAATATTATGACATAGTATTTACTGTTTGGTGCGTCCCCCTAATATTGTTCGCGAGGAGCGAACGACATTTCTATTCGGATTCGGAAGCTGCTAGTGTATAAACACATTTTAGTGTTATTAAATTTGCCTTTATTCGCGCCGACGCGACGCGACGCGACGCCGATGGTTTATCTTGTAAAATGAACATTTCCTCTGATGGTGACGTGGCACGGGGTCGCGCGGCGCGGCTCGTGTCCGGCGGCGGCGCGTACAGACGCGCGTGCGCACGTTATCGCGGCTGTCCGCGCGTCACGTCTGTCATCGTGCTGCGATCGTTACACATGTTGTGTGTACGTAAGATAAAATATTGACTTATTTATTTTATTATACCTATACTTTATTGTATACCACAAAAATACATAACAAAAAAAAAACATTAACTATGTTCTTAAATATAGCTATCAGCTAAAGAGGGTGTAGGTATCAGAAAGATGTGGGCAAAATACAGACATCAAACTGAACAAGTTTCTCTTTGGGACCAACATCGTAGTCACGAAAAAAATATCAACTGTCCCTGTTTGATGGTCTGTACCTCACACCCTCTTTAACTACACCGTTTAGATACACGCTACGGTACGTTACGGGTACGGTACGGGTACGTTACGGGTACGTTACGGGTACGTTACGGGTACGTTACGGGTACGGTACGGGTACGTTGCGGGTACGGTACGGGTACGGTAATTAAATCCAAGTAAGTACATTATTACCTCCTCGAGTCCTCGCTTCATCAATATTTAGTTAACACTGTAAAGTGCATAATGTTCCAATCAATTTAAAGTAAAAACCAAATAACAAAAAATAATAGTATAAATAAATACTCAACGAAAATCTGAGATTTATGTATTATTTAGTCAACAAAGAAAAGGTACAAAAAGCACAGAACGTGTTAAAACGTTTAAACGAATCCTACAATTTGTCTTTGTAAGTCGGATCGGATCTACGTATATAAATTGCATTCTTTAGGAAAAATAAATAAAGTGGAGTCAGTAGTGTAGTGTTCAGTGGCGCCCCCCGGCGGTGGTCGGCGACGTGACGTGATTGAAGAGATTAATTGATGGACGGAATCGGAGCGCTCTGCTCAGCCGCGCAGTGACCTTGCCACATGCTATTAGAATTAATCAATTGATCAGTTTATTGGTCAGTACCCGGTAGACCCGGGCCGCCATAGCTACATGGGGGTCCCGCGCCCAGGAATGAACGTCGAAATATTTTAGCACACTGCCTCGAAAAGGTTAGGTTTTCTTTTGACTAGGTATTGATACAGAAATAGGAGTGACTTTGTTAAACTATCATGAAAAGCTCGAAAATGTAGGATGCTCGAAAATTTTGGCACCCCTCCCTGGATTGGATGAGGATGGTAGGTAAGGTTTTCTATAGACTATTCGTGAATCATTGTACTTGTCGACTTACGCAGAGAAGACAAAGAAACAGAATGCAGCAGTGCGATTCTGTAACCATCTCACCGTGAAAACTTAGGTGAAGTGAGCTGTCAATAGTGTCATTTCCTAGCAAAAAAAAACTCACTTCACCTAAGTTTTCACGGTGAGATTTTTACAGAATCGACCGGCTGATTGCAAGACCGAGCGAAGCGAGCCCGGATACTTTAGCAGCCTACGTTTATATTTAGTATGCGTATAGCGGGCCCCTAACTACAAACTGCCATTCACTTACTGAACATAATTTAGGTCTTGTTTGGGTTTTGACTAAAACTATTTCTCGAGTTTTGGGGGCCGCCCCGGACGGGGGGCCTGGCTGGGACCGCGACTACCCCCCCCCCCCCCTTCGTGCGCCAGTGGCAGTGGTATAGACACAGTTAGAGCTTGCATTATTTATCAAAGAAATAATAAGGGAAATTATTAATCGCACACCAGAAAAATATTCTCACATCAAATACTTTACATGTAATAATGTAGGCTACATGTAGAAATTTAAAAAAATACAGTTCCCCCAACTTATCTCCGAAGTTTGCTAGAAAAATCTGAAATTGTTCAATGTGATAGAAGTTTATGTAAAGATTACAGGAAAAATAAAACGATGTCTCTAAATAGCACACTTTTTCAGAAATCGGAACGGAACCCTCGGTGCGCGAGCCCGACTCGCTCTTGACCGGTTTTTTTTTATGTGCGTTTAAATACTACCCAAATAATAATACTAATAAGGGGAGTAATATCCATTAAACATTTGATCATAAGTTGTGCACGCTTGTGCAAGGTTGCCAATACTTGCTGGTGGTAGTGCGCCTGATTATTCTACCTATTCACTGCAAACCCTTGAACAGCAATAGTTTGTGCTCCGTTGCAATGTTTCCCGTGTTTCTCATAAACATAAAACATTTATTACGCATTTAATCAGTTTGTGTGCTTTCTGATTGTATAGAATTGTATCACGACGCGAACAATATAATAAATCCCCGATAGTGTAGCCGTGGGTCCCGCGGGCCCCACGCACCACCCCCGGGCCCCACGCACCACCCCCGGGCCCCTGCGCCCCATCTCGGCAAGTTAGCAATCTCTTGTGTGAAAATAATTAATAAGTTAAGGGCTGTCGCACAATGCCGCGGCGCAGTTCGAGAGAACCCTCAATAAACATCACCCTAATATAATTCGATACGTGTGCAGACGCTGGGCGAGGGGGGTGGGGGGACGGGGGGCAGGGTGGGGCAAGTTGAGGGTCGACTCTTAAATTCATTCCAGTCCATTTCGTATGCAGATTTGGCGCGTTTGTTCCTGCAAAGCGCAACGACCCCGGAAAGGAATGTGCCACACCGCGGCACCGGGCGCACTCAGTAAAGCTGCCAGTGCACATTCACTTTATTAACGAGACATTCCGCGGCAGGCTCGAACTATCAATTTAATTTGCGAGTAGAAAGAAACCTACAAAGTTTTAAATTAATCTAAATACGTCGGGAATTAGATTTGTTGAAATGGAGCTTTCGGAACTTTCTAAACAATGTAGGTACAAACGGTCGGTCGTCGCTCGGTGGTCGTTTGCGTTTGACGCCACCTGGTGTGACCGCAGAAGTACAAGTACCTACAGAGAGTATTGTGACAGCAGTGCTCGACCAGTGCGCTCCGAGAGTTATGTGCACCGTTACAGAACACTGGCCTGCTCTGTAAGCCGACTGCACTTATTACTTCTGTGTATAAGATCTCTTACATAAGCACGAGGCGGCGCCGTCTCGTGGTTGTGATCTTTCTGCCAAGGTGATGATAAGGACGATAAGATGTCATGGTGTTGGAACTTGCCACGTATTGTACTGCGGTTGACGTTTTCGGAGTTTAGCAATTTGTAAGCTTTTGGTACTTACACATAAATCCCAAAAAAGTTCACCAGGGACGTACTTATAATAGTCGAATAGTAAGTCGCAAGCGGAGTATCAACTATCAAGCGATGCGCAGCGGTCGGTCACGGGGCGGCGCGACACGGACGCGGCACGGTACAAGCACACAACAGAAATCAAGTCAAAAAGTCGACTCCTTACAATACAACGAGCAAAAATGTACGCACACACGTGCACGCCACGAGTCTATACATAAAGTATACGCACACACGTGCACGCCACGAGTCTACACATAAAGTATACGCACACACGTGCACGCCACGAGTCTACACATAAAGTATACGCACACACGTGCACGCCACGAGTCTACACATAAAGTATACGCACACACGTGCACGCCACGAGTCTACACATAAAGTATACGCACACACGTGCACGCCACGAGTCTACACATAAAGTATACAAAGAGACAGCGCGTGCAACACACACGCGACTGTCATTCGCTTGAGCTTGCCGCGGCCGTTCGGCGCGACTTTGTGTGCTGGTGCCTTTTCCCTTGGCTGTGTGGAGCCGGCCTTCTGTACGGTACCTATCTATGTAGTGGTAGCGCGGTGACAGCGCCGACGCGGCGGCGGCTGGCGGAGATTAGTTTAATCTGCAGACAACACGTGCTAGCCGCCGCGCTGCGCCCCCCCACGCAGGCGAGCTGAACTGCTGACTCGCAGAGATACGTCGCCTGACGCCAACCTACGTATTCCATATTGTAGAGGTGTAACAGACACCTCTCTCAGATTCGAGGTCTTGGATGACACAGCCCGGTAGGAAGCTTCAAAACTAGTGCAGACTTTGGTTCGTGAACAAGTTAAGTAGATAATATGTTAAGTAGATAAAGTTAAGTAGATAAAGTTAAGTAGATAAAGTTAAGTAGATAATATGTTAAGTAGATAAAGTTAAGTAGATAAAGTTAAGTAGATAAAGTTAAGTAGATAAAGTTAAGTAGATAAAGTTAAGTAGATAAAGTTAAGTAGATAAAGTTAAGTAGACAAAGTTAAGTAGATAAAGTTAAGTAGATAAAGTTAAGTAGATAAAGTTAAGTAGACAAAGTTAAGTAGATAAAGTTAAGTAGATAAAGTTAAGTAGATAAAGTTAAGTAGATAAAGTTAAGTAGATAAAGTTAAGTAGATAAAGTTAAGTAGATAAAGTTAAGTAGATAATATGTTTTCCAAAGACCCAATTTTTAAGCTTTCAGTGAAACAATTCGTGTATTTAGTTTACC
This sequence comes from Cosmia trapezina, assembly GCA_905163495.3. Classification (NCBI taxonomy): domain Eukaryota; kingdom Metazoa; phylum Arthropoda; class Insecta; order Lepidoptera; family Noctuidae; genus Cosmia; species Cosmia trapezina. The sequence continues at coordinate 466,147 of LR991028.1, forward strand.
TAAGTAACAAACATTCGCTTTCAAACAACTTTTGATTTGACGCTTGTGTTAATGAGGAGTAGTGAGGACTGACGAAGCTTCCATTCCGCTCTCCAGCGGAGCACTCGCAGCCGCAGCCGGCGGGTCGCACGCACAATGCGGCGCACTACAGGGTCACGTTGCGGTGAATGGCGCATAATGGGCTGCCGCCCGCGCTGTGCGTCTGCGAGCAGTTACTAGCGCAGTCAATAGAACAGTCCCGTTGCGGATGCAGGCTCACTGACGATGTTACCGCCGCACGGGCAGGAGAGCTAGTCCCACATACTGATAGAGGCCACAATGGAAACTATAGACCATCGGGACTGTCTGGGAGAAGCAAACCCCATCTTAGTCTCCATAGGCTTTCTAAATAAAGAGACCCACTTTGTGCCGACGCCAACTGCAGCATTCATTCAGTTGCAATAGTTATAAAGTGTAGTTTCCGTAGCGACAGGTTCGTAACAGTTCATTTAGTTTTATATTTTTTTAATCAGGCAATTCCTGAGTAAGTTTTCTGTTACCCGTCGCACAATGTCGCACTCCATCCAACAGCCGGCCAGGGCGCGCCTTCTCGCAAGGATGCCTCACGACAACGTGTCCGACGCACCAATGTTAATTTAATTATCACTTTTTTGAGACTCAAATTATGGAATTCTACCGAGGCACTGAACTAACGATAAACAAAAGCCGAATGATGGGTTATAAAACAAATCCTCTCGCCCGCGGACATCCGAGGAGTTCGGACGTGTTCACTTAAGTCTCAGCGCGCGTTTTCGTTATCGGAGGTCAAGTTATATTGGACGGAAAATCAAATCGTTCTAATTCCTCGATCGCGACCAACGTAAGCTGACCCCAGCTCCACCTATAATTGACGGAAAGCCAATTTGTTAGAATACGTCGATCACCAACAATATTAATAGACACTTCCAGCTTGTGTCTCTAAGTGCTGTATTTTACTAATTAAAAACACAGTCATTATGTCCGTAAGAAGATCGCCGCCGAAGGAACTTTGTAGTTCTGCCCCCAATCTTTCTAATATTCAGTTACCAAATGAAAATAACACCTCGTCGAGTAATATTACACTTAGACATGATAAACGAAAACGAGGGGACGTACTGGAAGAAGAGTTAAAATCATTCATGACGGAAATGAAAAATATGATGGATTCTCAAAATCAAAAATTTACCTTTCTGCATTCCGCAATTGATGAAATAAAAACGCAAAATAATGAAATATCAAAAGCAATGGACTTTATGTCAGCGAAATATGAAGAGTTTAAGACGAAATTAGAAATTAGTGAAAGACAAAGAACGGAGCACTTAGCAACTATTAAAGCTTTAGAGAACAGGGTCGAACAATTAGAACGTACCGCTCGAACAACCTGTATTGAAATACGGAATGTGCCGAAGAATAATCATGAAACTAAAATAAATTTAATAGAAATGGTGAAAAATATTGGAACTGCAATTAAAACAGATATTACTGACAGTGACATTAAAGATATTTTTCGATATAACTCCAAGTCCTCGTCCAAAATGCCTATAATTGTGGAGTTTACTACAGTTTCGAAAAAAGAATCAGTACTACACTCAATAAAAAAGTTTAAAAGTGACTCAGGAACCGCCCTCTCAACAACCCACGTCAACATAGAAGGTCCAAAAGAAGCTATCTACGTATCCGAAAGCCTAACAGCTCAAACCAAAAGAATCTTTGCAACGGCCCGCAAATTCGCAAGTGAGCAAAATTATAAATTCTGCTGGACTAAACATGGCATTGTTTATTTACGGAAGGTAGAGGGCGCAAAACCTATTCGGCTGCACAATGAAGAGGATCTCAACAAACTGGCTACAATAAATTGACTATTTGCATTTTGTACACAGGTTTGCATGCACTGTTATATTTACGCCTTTTTTTTTTACTTTTGCACATTATACACATCCACACATTTAAACATATCCATTTACATTAATACTAACAATTACACTAAACAAAATTTCATTAAAAACGTTAGATTACATACTCCACTTAATTCTTATAGTTTATTATTTCTAAAAATGAGTGTTACACATTATAATTTCCCCAAATCCATTAAGCAATGGATTTACTTAACATACAATTATATAATATTGTTACCTCTACTAGCGCGCGTAATGATTGTCATTTTAACATCGTTTCCGACAATTACACCAGTTTTTTACCAAATTAAAAATGATGCTTAACGTGGTAAACACTATTCAAACTGAATTAGATAATACAACAGTTTCTGAATCCGCAACAATAGAGCCTAATGACTGTAAAAACAAACTTTTTAATACTAAAAACACCCTTAAAATTATAACGCTGAATATAAGAAGTATTTATCGTAATTTAGACCACTTTTTGGTTTTAATAAACCAGCTAGATATCGATTGTGATATATTGGTATTCACTGAATGCTGGTTATCTGAACACAAGCCCCCGCCTCAACTCGAAAACTACAAAATCTATTACTCTTCCGTTTGTTATAACCAAAATGATGGTATTGTCATATATGTACAAAAAGATATATCTCACGCGGTGTCCGAGCCAGACTACCGTGATGCTAATTGTTTGTTAATAAAAATGTCCGATGTTGCCATTGTTTGTTTATACAGGTCTCCGTCTTGCAAAATCATTGACGGTTTTCTCACTTCTTTGGAAAACATTCTAAAATCTATTAGCGATTTTAAGACTATTGCGGTCATTGGTGATATCAATATAGATATCAAACCATTCAATAACGATCGGAAAAGTCACGAATATTTAAATATATTGGCGGCTAATGGTCTTCTGCCAGCCCATGTCTTACCTACGCGTGAATCTAATTGCCTGGATCATATTAACCTCAAAACAAACCTTAAAGCCCAAACATTTGTGATTAAAACACATATAACTGATCATTTTCCTGTCTTATTAAATTTAATGATTCCAAAAACACATGCTGGCCCAAAATTAAAACAATTTATTGACTATGACAAGGCTATCACTATCTTAAGCGAAAAGAACCTTACCTCTATTTTGTATAGTGATGATCCCAACCATGCCACCGAGGCATTAACTCAACATTTAAAAGAAGCTTTGGAATCCAGTACTACTATGCGTAAAGTTCCAAATAGAAAGAAAATCATGAAACCTTGGATTACTCCAGGCTTACTTAGGTGCATAAAACATCGTGACGCCCTCCACAATAAGCTCAATGCCTCGCCATCAGATGAAGTACTCAAAATATCCTACTATAGATACAGAAATTTTTGTAACGACTTACTAACCAAAATTAAAGACAAGTATGAAAGCTCATCAATTGATAAATGTAAAAACCCTAAAGAAACATGGCACACTATTCGTAAAATAACCAATACCACACGAAACAAAAACCCAGCCGTGGAACTTTTAAAACTTAGCCCGGATGACCCAAATTCTTCTGTGAACATGATTAATCAATACTTTACTGAAGTAGGTCTGAAACTTGCAAATAACATAGGACAGGTTTCTGATCCATCTAAAATAACCTGCGGTATCATCACTTCTTCTCATTCAAAATCTTTCGTATTACTTGAAACAGATGTTACTGAAGTCGATTCATTAATTATTAATCTCAAAAATGACTCTGCCACAGGATGGGACGGTATACCTGTAGCATTTCTCAAACGCACTAAAAACATTATTAGTCCAATACTAACACATATATTTAATCTTTGTTTTAACAAAGGTATTTTTCCTGATAGCTTTAAACGGTCGATAGTACACCCCGTTCATAAAGGGGGAAATAGAGACTGTGTTGAAAACTTCCGCCCAATATCTGTACTTCCCGCAATGTCTAAATTACTTGAAAAGCTTATTAATAAACGGCTGATGAAATACTTAGAGCATGAAAACCTCCTCTCTGAATCACAATTTGGCTTCCAGCCAAACAAATCGACAGAAGATGCAGTGGTACAGCTTACTAATCATCTTGCAAGTAATTTGGACCAAGGTCGGAAATGTATTGGCGTCTTCCTAGACCTAGCAAAGGCGTTCGACACGGTCTCTACACACATACTACTAAATAAACTAGAAATGATTGGTATTCGCGGTCTGCCATTTCAACTTTTTAAAAATTTTCTTTCTGGTAGATACCAAGCTACGAAGGTTGGTGATCATATCAGTTGCCCTCTACCTATCACTTGCGGAGTTCCCCAGGGAAGTGTGCTTGGCCCAAGTCTCTTCTTGATTTACATCAATGACCTCTGTAATTACACTCCATTAAATGGCAAAGTATTCTCCTATGCGGACGACACTGCACTGGTATTTCAGGGAGAAACTTGGGCTCAAGCACGGCATTATGCTGAAGAAGGACTTCATCAAACATCCCAGTGGCTGAACAAAAACTTACTTACACTAAATATAAAAAAATCGAAGTACATTACCTTCTCAATCAATAAATCTACACAACCAAATATCAACAATTTCACTCTTAAAGTCCATACTTGTAATAACAAAAAATCTACAACATGCCCTTGTCTGTCCCTTGAAAAAACAGATAACATTAGGTACCTCGGTATTCAACTCGATGAATCTTTATCTTGGAATGCTCAACTGGATCTTCTATCAGCACGGACCCGCAAATTGATTTGGATGTTTAAAAAGCTCAGAAATACATTGAAACCAGCTCTGTTGAAAACAGTTTATTTTGCTCTGGTTCAATCAGTGATAGATTACTGTATACCCGTGTGGGGTGGGGCATGCAAAACAAAACTTATACTCGTTGAACGCGCACAAAGGTCCTTGCTTAAGGTAATGCTTAGGAAACCCTTTCGATATCCTACATCTAGTCTTTACAAAGAATGCGATGTTCTAACAGTAAGACAATTATTTGTTATGCATACTACACTTCGTAAACATAAAGAGCTTACATATAACCCAGGTACTACCTATCCTTCTCGTAGAAGAAACAGGGTATGCGATTCGGTTAGACACCACACCGTCTTCTTTACACGACAATCCTGTTTTCTTGCACCGTACATATATAATAAAATCAACTCACTGCTACACATTTTTCCTAAAAACTCACATGAAGCCAAAAACATCATTAAAAAACATCTTGCGAAACTTAACTATCAAGACACTGAATCCCTTATAACTATCGTAAAGTAACATACATCTCACACACTCATACACACACACACACACACACACACACACACACACCACACACACCACACACACGCACACACAAACATTATAGATTAATAATTTTTTCTTTTACTTTTTCCTTCTACCAGTTTCGATACCCATACTGTATTTTTATACTTGTATTTAACATAGTTATTGTAATTTGTGCTCATACCGTGGGTGAGTGTCCTGGAGGCCTGAAATACAGGGTTTCCCTAGTTTAGGCTCCAGTCCACCCCATAATCTACAATACTTATGTAGAAACTGTTACAATTAAACTGCACTATTTTTAAGTTGTGGTGGAAAATAAATAAATTTTTATCTTTTATCTTTTATCTAAAGGCCGGTAGGTGCAGGTAACTCCGCAGTCGGCGCGGTATTTATCGGCACACTTTGCCGGCGGTCGGCATGCCTATTGAAATGCCTCACACTCCGATAGCTGGCAGCCCTGGCAATATATTACTTGAGGATATTGAACGCGAAGTATTGAGGAGCAACCATCAGGCGCGCACCATCAGCACGAGTCCTGAACGCTGCCTCGTGTGCTCAGCGCCGCCTCGCCGGGCGTGTGTGACGCTGTGCTAAGCTACGCTAAGCGACATGCCTCGCGCAGATTGGTTCAGACTTTAAGTACAACATTTATATTTATTCGTTTGAGAGTTTTTTTTGCGTAATTTGCCTTTTTAGGAAATTCCTCAAAAGGAAATAACGGAACCGTTATAGGATCACTTCGTTGTCCGTCTGTCTGTCTGTCAGTCTTTCAAGACCCTTTTTCTCAAGAACACGAAGAGGTATCAAGTTGAAATTAATATCAAATACGTAGATCTATGGTCCCTTGGAGTCCTAAAAAAATCAAGCTTCTAAGTTAACGCAATAAAAAAGTACGGACATTTATGTGACATATTTTGATAACATTATCACGTAAATAAATTTTTTTTTTGGTATTAAAATTACAATGTTAAGTTTGTTTTTGAGATAAATTCTTTTCAACTACGGAACCCTTCATTGTGTGTGGTCCGACACGCACTTGGCCGGTTTTTGGATAGTAAATTAGTTTTCACTAAAGAAGACTGACAGTATTGTCTAAAACGAAAATAAATTGGTTGATGTTTTTGCAAACCATTCAAAAAACTTTGTCGCAGTTAGGTACTACGTAACGTAGCGGTTAGAGTTAGTGTAGTGTCAGCTGTCAGCTGTCAGCTGTCAGCTGGCAGGCAATCGCGGCTACGGCTGCTGGCTGGTAAGCCTTGTAAGTAAATACTTGAAGAACATTTTTGTGACACAGTTTACTCACACATTACGTGACTTTACGTGAGGACACGAGGACGTTCTGACCAAGCATACAGCCTATTAGCTAGATTAAAATCAAGTGGTCTGTTTCTAACTATACAAAACTTATTTAAGAGCATCTGAAAATACCAGAAAGCTACAGACAAGGGCTATAGACAAGGGTCGCCGTAACTCAGTGTGACTGCTCGGACTGAACCCATAAAAATTCGCAATTCTTTAGTGAAACTTTGACTTGACCTTTCGTTGATTCATTACACTTCCAGGTTTTATTAAACAAAGTTTTACAATCTAGCGACTGGAGCAGATACAGTAAGTAGGGATGCAGGGCGGCACCAAAGGAAAGTGAATAAGCTACTTTCAACCTGGCAACGTTTCTACTTTTTGAAAAACTAATAATTAACGAAGGTTGAGACCTTCGGCTGTAGGATAATACGTTTGCAAATAGGTAAAATTGATGTAGGAGGCTGTTCATCTCACTGAGTCCGGACACCTTTGGTGATCAATCTCGTCGAGACGTGTGTTGAGCCCGGCTGCGTATATAGAAATGTTACTTCAGTACGTCCCCTCAGGCGGAGACGATAGAGTCATTTCCAAGCGTTAAACACACGTAAATGCTAGTAAATGCTAATTCCGCGTAAATGCTACTGAATACTAGCATTTACGTGTGTTTAACGCCGTGAAATGCGCTAACTCTAGGTCTCCGCCTGCTCGGACGTACTGAACTAGCATTTCTATATACGCATCCCGGCTGTTGTTGCGCCAGCGCCTGCCTCATGCCTGCTGCTTACTACGCAATCTGTACCAGAGCGACAGCTGCTACAGGCTGACTTGTTGATTGTTACAATAAAACGTATCTCAGCAAAACTGCTACACTAGGTATCTCAAACAACGTGTTATCGTGTGTAGCTAGTGATCTTATTCGGCGTTATCTGCTGATGTATTGTGAGCAAACCTAGCGCGGCTTGCGTGTCGCTGTACTTAGTGCTCTAGCTACACAGTGCCCGTACCGAGGATCGTGGAATGCGAGGCCGTTTCTTATCTCTGCCGGTTACGACTCGCAGCCACGAACTACGACTGGCTCAGCAGGCAAGGAGGCACTTTATCGATGCGATCGCTATGTATGGCTGCACTGTACGAGAGTGCTGATGAACCGAGAGCAACTTGTGCTCAATGTTTATCGTGGAGAAAAATCATGTAGTTTGCCAGATTTATCTGAAACGGCGTAGGCTGAAATGTTGAGACTGCCAGTATAAAGTTTACGCGAAGTGAATAGTTGAGACAGCTATACAAACAGTGCTTCATTCAGTGTAAGCAGTTCTGTGAAACAAACAAACGCATGTTCATTAATTATTTGCAGAGTAGGTAAACAGTGACCGGATCTGCGAATGGTGCGCGATCCGCAGTACCTGTAGTGCGGGCGGCAGATATTATTGTGGCTGTTTGAAAACACCACAATAATGTAAAACAACAACGACTTTTTCTCTTTGTCATGGAACAGTTTATTAGTGGCAGAGTCCAAACAATTTCAGTCGAGTTGTACAACATTGTGATGTAGGTACACAACCTCCATCAGATATCGACTCGACGCCGAACGTAGCGGTAGCGTAGCGGTAGCGTAGCGGTAGCGTAGCGGTAGCGTAGCGGCAGCGTAGCGGTAGCACGGCGCGGTGGTCACGTAGCGCGGCGGTGACTTAGCGGTGGCGTAGCAACAGCGTAGCGGCTCGTAGCATGGCGTAGCGGTAACTTAACGCTATCGTGCGATATCTCTGCAAAGAGTTCTGTTCGGCAACAAGTGATTTATTGCATTTTAAAATGAGGATAACGATAATTATCTTATTCGAGTTCTGCAGTGAAGCTATTTGATTTCTAATAGAATACTCTCGCAGTTGTTTCTATAGAAAGCGATCAACTTAAATTACTAAATAGCAGATTGTTTAAAATTCACTTGTTTAAATGGCTAAATGAGCATAATTTTTATAGCATTAAGGAATACCTTGAACATATGTTGTGTTAATAATTTTGCATGCTTTAGTCTTAAGCAAAACATGTATGACCTCATCCTGAAATCATGTAACACCTTTTTATACCATGTTTTATGCAAATATAAATAAATAAATAAATTAATGAAACCAAATAATAATGGTCAGCGGACACACAGGGCAAGCTATTTTTCTTTTTTTTTGTAAACTGTAGATATATTGGTCTCGATTTTTGCATTATCATGAGGACCGTAAGGCATAGGTACAGATTCGCCGATTAGAGAGATCGATTCGACTTGGAAAATGTATCAAATTACTATAGTTAGGTCGGCTTTCGGCTTAGTCCGAAATGTCAAATACGTCAGTTAGTTAGATTAGCGACGACAAATCACGAGTACAGAACATCATTATCGATGTTATTATGTTGATTTGTTGAATCATTAGTTAATAATATATAATTAGCTACAGTAGAGTTCGTTGACCTCGCGCATAATTATGTCATTAGACGACACAAGCTGTGTACACACTGATCAGTAAAGGTTAGTCTGCACGTAATGCATTTATTTTACACGTGACATTAGTACCAATAGGTATGTATGTATAATGCTAACTGCTCATTTTCTGCAGCCATGTGAGCTCACTCAGTATAAACTTGAACAAAGTTTAGCTAAATGTATAAATTATAATAAATTACAAATGGCAAATATAAATAATTATGTATTAATCACCTTTAATAAATTGCTGTATGAAAAGCATAGTTTTGTTTGTGAACAACATACAAAAGAATAAACGACTCGCAAAATAAACCATTCAGTAGGTGTATTTACCGGTCAGTGACTTCGTTTAAAATAGAATTTATCCAAATGAATTTAGGAATAATTTACTTAGTTCGCAGATTACTTAGTAGGTTACACGTATCCTACTTATAATATCACTTGAATGTAATAGTGACTAGCAGTGGGTAGAATGCGCGTGCCAGGCGCCTACGGCAATCAGCTGCTGCAGAACTGGCTCCCTAGTAGCGTACACACTATCAATCGGAGTCTGAGCATAGCGCACTACTTCATTTTTAAGATCTTTTTATGTAAATTACCTATGTTTACCAAATAAATTAATCTATTCTATTCTATTATATTCTAATTGTAGGGTGCAAATGCAAGCACACCTAACATTAATTGTAAAATGTAAATGCAAATTGTAAGTGAGTGCCAACGGGCTAGAATCAGGAAATAAAAATGCAAGTTGTCCGACTCAAACCGCGTCTAATTGAACACTAAATAAATTATTGGTACAGAAAACATCATCCATGCTATACACGCCTCAGCTGCCTGATTTTCACGTTTTCTTATGTAGGTCGCGCATGTGAGTGCAAAGATTTTTGCTTACTTATTGCACAACTCACTACTTAACAAATAATTTTAAAAACCATGTACGTGCATCGTACACTAATAATTTCGAAAAAAATGGTTAATCCATTGTTTCATATGTTCGAAAAATTTGTCTGATCGACAACGTAAATAACGCAATGAATGTTGCTGAACTGTCAACATGTGTCACGCAACTGGCCGCCCCGCGCTGGCAGCGATGTGTGCCGGACTACTGCAAGCGGCTTGTTGAACTGTCAACATGTGTCACGCAACTGGCCGCCCCGCGCTGGCAGCGATGTGTGCCGGACTACTGCAAGCGGCTTGTTGAACTGTCAACATGTGTCACGCAACTGGCCGCCCCGCGCTGGCAGCGATGTGTGCCGGACTACTGCAAGCGGCTTGTTGAACTGTCAACATGTGTCACGCAACTGGCCGCCCCGCGCTGGCAGCGATGTGTGCCGGACTACTGCAAGCGGCTTGTTGAACTGTCAACATGTGTCACGCAACTGGCCGCCCCGCGCTGGCAGGGATGTGTGCCGGACTACTGCAAGCGGCTTGTTGAACTGTCACATGTGTCACGCAACTGGCCGCCCCGCGCTGGCAGGGATGTGTGCCGGACTACTGCAAGCGGCTTGTTGAACTGTCAACATGTGTCACGCAACTGGCCGCCCCGCGCTGGCAGGGATGTGTGCCGGACTACTGCAAGCGGCTTGTTGAACTGTCAACATGTGTCACGCAACTGGCCGCCCCGCGCTGGCAGCGATGTGTGCCGGACTACTGCAAGCGGCTTGTTGAACTGTCAACATGTGTCACGCAACTGGCCGCCCCGCGCTGGCAGGAATGTGTGCCGGACTACTGCAAGCGGCTTGTTGAACTGTCAACATGTGTCACGCAACTGGCCGCCCCGCGCTGGCAGGGGTGTGTGCCGGACTACTGCAAGCGGCTTGTTGAACTGTCAACATGTGTCACGCAACTGGCCGCCCCGCGCTGGCAGGGGTGTGTGCCGGACTACTGCAAGCGGCTTGTTGAACTGTCAACATGTGTCACGCAACTGGCCGCCCCGCGCTGGCAGGGGTGTGTGCCGGACTACTGCAAGCGGCTTGTTGAACTGTCAACATGTGTCACGCAACTGGCCGCCCCGCGCTGGCAGGGATGTGTGCCGGACTACTGCAAGCGGCTTATTGTTGAACTGTCAACATGTGTCACGCAACTGGCCGCCCCGCGCTGGCAGGGATGTGTGCCGGACTACTGCAAGCGGCTTGTTGAACTGTCAACATGTGTCACGCAACTGGCCGCCCCGCGCTGGCAGGGGTGTGTGCCGGACTACTGCAAGCGGCTTGTTGCTGTCGCCCACTGAACGTGGGGTGGGTTACTCATGGATTACTCACCAAAATGCACGTTATAAAATATGAAGTTATATCACTGCACGGAACGGTATGCTTACCAGTCAGCTGGAGTCTGTTGCTGGAGAGAGTTTATCCACTACTTATAAAAATAATTAGTCAAAAATTAGTTTAATGGTAACCGAAGGGCGTCATCATGAACTATCTGTAGTGTTGGAATGCTTCACTACAGTACATTATGTAGAGGTGTACATTAAAGTACATTTGAGGGGCAGGGTATTAAAAACGAAGTATTGCGTTTTATGCGGTATCATTACAGTCACGTACAATAGTGATCCACAAATTCCTTGGCGTACTTAGTGATGTTGTGAGGTTTGGAACTATGTCGCAATTTTAATAAAATCCTTTGTCCCGAGAATTACATTATGAGACCGCGGAATGGAGCTAAAGGTTCAGGTAAAATGTTTTCATAGACTTGTAGCTATCGCTTTAAGAGCCTATACTACCTCAAATGGCTTAGCATGATCCTCCGTTACGTCGAAAATACAGCAGCTTTAATTTTGAATTAAATATATGGTAAAGTTGAGGATTAATGTTAGGTACTATGTTAGACGAAAACACGATTCCTTGAAATTTTCTCGATACAAAAAAATCCCAAAGTTACCTCCAAACCGAACAAAAAACCGCTGTTATTCAAAAAATACGTCAAATTGGATCATGAAACTTTGCATACTAACTGAACTAACTATAAAGCAGGTCTTATGTTATATACTTTTTTTAAATTACCATTATTTTCACTGTAAAAAGAAATTACCTAAACTATCAGCGTCTTGACGTTCATTCCCTTCCGCCCGACACCCCCGTTCAGTCTCGCTTCGGCTGTCGTACGGGAGGGCTGTGTCGCTTGCGCTCAGAACACAAATTACACAACAGGACGACGTAAAATTAAAATACATTGAAGTACTTAGGTTTATAGTGTTGGCGCAATGGGAAATAACCGTAATAAAAATAAGAAGCGACGGGGTTGGCGTAAAGAAACAGGCAAACATATGATAAACGTACTGAAGTAAGTAGGGTAGTTGCGCCGGTTGGCGACTTAGTTGAGTTGCTAACTTTAGACAAATCAAAATATACGCCATTTACACGTAAAATAGTTGGCATGTGAAGATTTGTGTTTGTCCACGATTTAGGATAAATCCAGGTGGGGATAACTTTTATAAAAAATAAAAAGTTACCTAAATAGGTTTGTTTTTGTTTTGACACAATACCTATACAAGAAATAGGTAGGTATCTATGTAGTAGGTAATTGTTTTTTTTTATAATGTTGCCTCACTCCAGGACTTCTCCTGAATATCGGAGACGGTGCCAACATCCATGGTATATACAAGTGCAGGGACAATTACATGTCACCGGTAGGCAAAAATGTATTTTCGGAGTATGGTCTGGATGCGACAAAGACATCAAAGTTGAAATTATAGAGAGAGATGACCAATATTGGGAAGAAATGGAACCAAAATTAGAACAATTTTACATTACATGCATGTTGCCTGAGCTATGCGATCCCAGACATGTTCGCAATATGCCAATTAGAGATTTAAGCGAATTAAAATAATTGTTGTATAATTTTGACGATCTTTAATTACTTTCAAAATACTTATGGTATATACCTACCATACCTATCTACCTACCCTACCCACCTACCTACCTACCTACCTACCTACTTGCCTGCCTACATTCCTATCCTACCTACCTACCTACCTACCTATCCTACCTACCTACCTACCTACATACTTACCTACCTACCTACCTATCCTACCTACCTACCTACAAACTTACCTACATCCCTATCCTACCATTCCTACCTATCTTATATTTATACAAACCTTATGCGTACCTACAGAACCCTCAACGCAATGGTGACTCGCACTTGACAAGTTTTTTGTAGCAGTGGAATTTAGTGTGCGTCTATCTGACAGGCCCCAACGAGATTCATCAACGGGTGATAGCTTTTCATAAAGACATTATTTTGTACCTAAAGAAAATAAATAAGATATATTTTGTACCTCGACAGTTTTTGATTAAATGACGTTTTTATGAAGTGTCTTGCTAGCGGGCCCTTTATGGTTATTTTTATTGTTATTATACTTACAGATCGCACAATAGTGTTAGGAGCTTGATACTATTATGTACCTTACAAATCCAAAATCTCGACTTTCTGTGAGCTACACTTCAGAAGATATTCGTTATTTAAACAAGCGTCCAGCCAGCGGGCCCCTTTTTTAAATACAACTATTTTATATCATACAATAGTGTTAGGAGCTTGATACTATTATGTACCTTACAAATCCAAAATTTCAACTTTCTCGAGCTATACTTCAGAAGATATTCGTTAATTAAACGATCGTCTAGCTAGCAAACCCCTTTTCAAACATTATACCTACGTTCATAATCCAATAGGGCTATAACACCAAAACTGGGATTAAGAAAAAGAGTAAGAGAGTTAAGTACGACGCTAATGATGACGATGTAAATTAAAAGAGAAAATGTAATAGTAATTATAATCTTTAATCTGTTTAAATTGTTAGGAACAAAAGATGTCTAAACATGTCGACAGTAATTTTAAATAATTTTAAAATTTCAGACAACGCGTACCAAATGTCAATTTAGAACTTAGAAATTTAAACAACATCAAAAACCTTATACAACATCCCTATACTATTAAACGAGTAATATTTGTACTCACGTTCACGAAAACGGCTCTAACTATTTCGATGAAACTTGCAATATAGGGGTTTACGGGTGCAAAAAATTGATCTAGCTAGGTCTCATACTTGGCAAAATAAAAAAAAAATAAAAATTCGTTTTCTGTAACATAATAATGACTGACGAGCTAAAGCAAATAAAAAATCACAATTAATTAACGAATATCTTCTAAAGTATAGCTCGCAGAAAGTCGAAATTTTGGATTTGTAAGGTACATAATAGTATCAAGCTCCTATAACTATTGTATGATGAAAAATAGTTGTATTTAAAAAGGGGCCCGCTGGCTGGACGCTTGTTTAAATAACGAATATCTTCTGAAGTATAGCTCACAGAAAGTCGAAATTTTGGATTTGTAAGGTACATAATAGTATCATGCTCCTAACACTATTGTATGATATAAAATAGTAGTATTTAAAAAAGGGGCCCGCTGGCTGGACGCTTGTTTAAATAACGAATATCTTCTGAAGTGTAGCTCACAGAAAGTCGAGATTTTGGATTTGTAAGGTACATAATAGTATCAAGCTCCTAACACTATTGTGCGATCTGAAAGTATAATAACAATAAAAATAACCATAAAGGGCCCGCTAGCAAGACACTTCATAAAAACGTCATTTAATCAAAAACTGTCGAGGTACAAAATATATCTTATTTATTTTCTTTATGTTGATATAATTGATTTACTTACTTACAAAAATCAATCTTTAGTCGATTCTGCAATAATCGATATATCGTAGGTACTTATTATATAAATACTACCCACCATTATTATTACCTCACTTCATGTTTGAGCCTTGATAAAGACGGACGTATAACCTTCCTAGTGACTTATAATTGGCTAATAATAATCTTTATATTTTAAAAAGCCAGATCGTAGGTACTTATTATATAAATACTACCCACCATTATTATTACCTCACTTCATGTTTGAGCCTTGATAAAGACGGACGTATAACCTTCCTAGTGACTTATAATTGGCTAATAATAATCTTTATATTTTAAAAAGCCAGTAACTCGTTTTATTGAAGTGTTAGAACCTAGATTTCCAACACTTTAGGTACAAAATAATGTCTTTATGACAAGCTATCACCTGTTGATGAATCTCGTTGGGGCCTGTCAGATAGACGCACACTGGAATTTATGAATCGATTTGCAAAATATGTAACATATACGTAGGTATGTATATGTAGGTACTTGCATAGACCTACTACCTACATAAATACACGGCGCAAACTATAAAACGTAAACTTACTACTAAACCAATGGGCGGAACCTTCAGCGCTAAGCTAGCTCGCTCTTGACTAGTATTTTGTAGCAGTAGGTAAAATACTGCACACGGCTACACATCAAGCTATAACTTTCCAGTATAAGCTGATCTCACATTGTATAGGCTTTCCGTACCATGAGAGGTCAGCTTATACTGGAAAATATAGCTTGATGAGAAGTTAGTAGGTACTTAGTACATTGAAATTAATTTTGCGATATATAATTTCATGTTCGTACCTATAATGACAAGTTAATATTAAATTATTATTGATAATTTTATTACTTAGTACTCGTCCGATATTAGTGTAGTTTACTCTAACAAAATCGCTTTGACCTTGTGTGTCCGAGTCACCGCGAGTAGTAGTGTGCGAGCGAAATAAAGAGTGAGGTGGCGCGGGGAAGTGGGGGCGAAATTTGAATTTGAGCTGAGGTTGTATAGGCTCTTAAGTAGGGTAGCAGCAGCTGGCAATATGGGCAAACTCGCGAAGCCAACAACAAGTAACCTGGCGCTGGCTGACACTGTGTATGTTGTAATTGACTACTTGCGGCAGTTTCCGTATACATCCGTGTAAGAACTGAGTAAATAAAAATATTATAGCTTTATTGGCACCAGGAACCAGATGTAAGTGTGGTATAATCTGTGGTTAGTTCAGTGTCTATACAGGGTGTCCCGTAAATAATGGATAATCTCTTAAGGGGTCATCGTACTCATCATTATGAACAACTTTTACTATGGGACCAAACCTGGAATCGCGAAAAAAAAATCAGCTGCTCCCTACATTTTGACGAGTTTGATGTAGATAAATGTACTGGTCAGCTGATTTTTTTTCGCGATTTCAGGTTTGGTCCCATAGTAAAAGTTGTTCATAATGATGAGTACAATGACCCCTTAAGAGATTATCCATTATTTACGGGACACCCTGTATGATTACGTGGAATGTTCCCCATGAGTCGCGTGCTCTAATTATTTAACGTGTCGCAGTGTTTTTCCAAAGAGTTGGGTGTAGCATCAAAAATAAATGAATGAATGAATGAATTGTTTGTTCCTCGCTGTAGCTCCTCGGTACGTACTGTCTGTGAGAAAGTAATGTAAGCAATAAAGCAGCAGTACCTACCTAACGTGCGGCGGAACTTTTTACTTTCATTCGATACGGAGTTTGCGATTTGCGACCTTATTATATCAAATGATTGATTTGCCACTCGTTGGTCTGGTGCTCGCAGCCGCTGCTGCTGAGCACGAGGGCCTGGGTTCGATTCGGGGCCAGCCAAAGTGTTATTGGGTTTTTCCATCAGAAATTTCTCAGTAGCAGCCCGCAGTCTGGATTAGTGCTCGGTTGATGGCAATAGGCTGGCCCCCTATTACATGGGGCTTAGACATATCTGACGACATAATGTGTGTGTACTATATAGCTACACCTCTGCCCACCCCTGCGGGGCAACAAGCCGTGAGTGATGTTATGTTTGTGCATTCACATGATTGTAAGTTATTGAGTGAGTCACACATACACACACTCGCACTATACACACACTCAAGTTTTAAACAAAGCCTAGTGTAAAGTTTGAAATTGATAAGTAAGTGTTGGCAACACCGAGTGAAGCTACTTCGAGGGATGGCAGTGGCAACACCGAGTGAAGCTACTCGGGGGAATGGCCGTGAAGTTTTGGAACAAAGGGACTTGTCATTTTGACGCACTGTTGTTTCTGAAGCCACGTAACGCGTTTGATTTTTGTGTAGTGTGATTTCCGAAGTAATATATGTTCATTTAAATAACTAGTGCGTGTTTTAACACCCTCCTTATAGAAATAGTTAACATCAGAAGTGTGCATAGTTCCTCTCGCGCCACAAAAGTAAAGTACAACTAAAATAATGGGAAAACGACGCTTAAGTAAGCGTAAACACAGGGCAAAGCGCGCTCGTAAATCATCTAGGAGGAGCAGTACGAGTGCTAGCAGTAGCATATCTAGCAGTACGAGTTCTAACAGAAGCGGCTCAAGAACACCGCCGCTGGCACCCAGCAAAAGGATAAAGGTATCTAAGACAAAAGATACCGGAACTGTGAGTACAATTTTGTATAACATGATACCGGATTTTCACCCCTTGAACGATAATATTATATTACTTCTTGGATAAACGTGATAGAATCGGATAATATTACTTCTTGGATAAACGTGATAGAATCGTATGCGTATCGACATTTTCATGGACGGATAGTATGATACGCTATGAAGCACTAAATAAGCTCATAGGCTCTGCTAAAATCTGGTACGAGTCTTTATTGCATAATGATCACATGTGGACAACTTGGCTGTGGAAGGCAAATCTTTCTAATACATTTAGAGTAAAGAGAACTATGTTTGACCTACTTAGGAAAATCGTCGACCGGAAACTTATCAAATTAATTCCTTTTTGAACAAAAAGCGAAAATTGATAGTCTGTGCTTAAATTTTACTGAGAATGACGTAATGTCGAGCATCTGTTGAGGCTAGTAACTTTAAAATACTTTAAATCATGCGATAGTTTAGCTGGATTTTTGCACAGCCGTGTTTACAAAGCAAACGTTAAACAAACGCCTATTCATAACAACATTCGAGACAATGTAAAGGTTCCTTATCAAGATCAAAGTTCTGTGTCTCAAATATCAACGGCAACAACGACAAGCGGATTAAACGTGACTAATCAAACCCCAAGTAAACACATAAGAGTGTTATAATTGCGGCAGGACAAACGATTTCAATGTTCGGTAAAATGGGAATTTTGTGGTAAGAAAGGCCATTCGGAAACTTATGTTTTCACAAAAAGAATTCAAAGTGACAAGCCCGAACAAACAACTAACCAGGAAACAAAATAAAGTTTCTATGTGAAAGACAAGTTCTGTAAGAAAATAGGTATTAACGGTTTTGTTCATGAAGCATTCATAGAGACGGAGATTAGAGCCTGTTCTATAATAACATCTAATTTGGCAGAACAACGTAATCTCCAAAGAATTATGTTATATACCCCTATAACATTGCAGAGATTTTGTAAAGACAATTTAAAAATCGTAACGGAGATGGTGAAGGTAAGCATACAAATAAATTCCGTGAATATAGATGAGATCGAGATGTACTTACATACTTAAATGAACTATCGGGATCTGACGGTCTGATAGTACGCAACGTGACAGAACGTTCTGATTTAATTAATTCGCGACGTAAAACATTTTGAAGATTTCTGCTGGTGAAATATTTGATACAGATTCTCACCGCGATGAGTTGGTTAATCTATTCGGTAAATATCAGCAATGCATAGCTGCGAACATAAAACAACTAGGGAAAGTAGAAGGTGTCGAAATGGTCATAAATTTGCACGATAAAATAAATAAATAAATGAAATGAACAGAAAAAAACTGTGAAATGTAGACCATACAGGACATCACATTCGGACAGGCAAATTGTAAAAAGCGTGATAAACGAACTCTTAGAGAAAGTAAATCCGAGTATGCGAGTCCAGCTCTGCTTGTAAATAAAAAGAACGGTGAGAAACGATTGTGCATTGATTACCGCGCGTTGAATAAAACTACAACGTAAGATAAATATCCGATAAGTACCACGCATCGAAGACTTGATAGATGACTACAATTTTGGATCTTAAAAGTAGCTAATATCAAATTAAAATGGCAGAGGAGTCTGTTTACAAGACAGCGTTTATAACCGAGGACGGATTATGAATTTTTGCGACTCCCATTTGGTCTAGCCAATGCACCATCATGTTTTCAACAAATGATGGACAAGGTCATGGGCAACTTGAGGTTTGGTAAGATAGTTCTTTATTTAGAGGACGTTTTGATAATTAGTGAGACGGCTGAAGAAAATCTTCATCTTCTTGAAAAGGTATTGGCAATCTTTAAACAAAAATGGCCTTACGCTTAACCTAAAGAAGTGCCAATTCTTAGTCAGAAATAGAGTTCCTGGACTGTAGAGTGAACTCTCGAGGGTCTGAAGCTATGCGAGAGTAAAGTTAGAGCAGTTAAGGAATTCCCGGTTCCAAAACAATCCACCAGCTCCGCCAGTTTCTTGGTCTCATCAGTTATTTTTGCAAGTTTATCAAAAACTGTGCATTTCTAGTCCACCTTCCAAATTACTGAAAAAAGCCCTTGGGTTTGGTATTCTGAACAAGATCACGGCTTCACGGTATTAAAAGAGACATTAAGTTCAGATGTTATTTTGACATTATTTGATACTGCCAAGCAGAGCATAATAGATACACTGTCGCAAGCAGAGACGGAATTGCAGGCGTTTTGATGCAGATTACTGATAATGGTGAAAAACCTATTCATTATTATAGCTTTGATTATGTCGGTGGTGTGTGTGAGGGTAGACTTACTGTGTGGATGAAAGATAGTCGTCTTGGTGGTCATACACTTTCCACACACTACACATCAATGTTTGAGTTATTATGAAGGCACAGTACCTACTAACGAGCACAGTGTGTATTAGTGTTTGTATTACTTGTGTAATTATAATATGAGTCTCCTACATAGCCGTCAAACTACCGCAGATGAATACCACTCTTTTGAGCCTGAATTGCTGGCTATATCGTGGAGTCTTTGGAAAAGTTTAGGCACTATCTGTTATGGGCTAATTTCCGTATAGTGACAGAATGCAGTGCGGTACGCTTTGCGTTAACAAAAAAAAAAAAAAAAAAAAGACATAATTCCCCGAATTTCGCTGTGGGTGCTTTCTACGCAAGAGTTCTCTTTCGATATCGCTCATAGAGAGGGCACTCGTACGCAACATGTAGATGCATGAAGTAGAAACCCGTTAAGGTTTGATAAAAAAAAATCTGAAGCAGAGATTGTCATGTCTATAACTGAAGCGGATTGGCTGCTCTCAATTCAAATTCGAATAGTAGTAATTAGGCAGACTTTAGAGACGGACGAAGAAAAAAAAAAAAAAAAAAAAAAAAAAAACCTGCCTACTTCTAAAGGTCCTTTCCAAATAACGAAATGCCTGGATAAAGATAGATATGAAGTGAAAGACATGCGGGACAGTGAAAGAAGTAATATAATATAATGGGATGGCCGCTGCTGAGAGCAGTAAACCTTTGATTAATATTGATAACTGGTGCATTGAATGATGCACCATTAGAAAAAAAAGGCGTGTTGGCAACGTAAAAAAAAAAAAAGTGTTAATAGGCACTCGCCAGAATCGAGGTGGTGAGCTGAAGCAGTTACTGCCTAAGACTAAAGAAGTGAACTGGACCAGGCTCCACCTTGGATTAAAGGAGTGAGCTAAAAACACAGGAGCAAAGAGGTTGATTAGATACATTCAATTGAAACTGGACAATAAAAAAAAAAAAAAAAAAAAGTGATACAGGCACTCGCCAGAATCGAGGTGGTGAGCTGAAACAGTTACTGCCTAAGGGAGTGAACTGGACCAGGCTCCATCTTGGATTAAGGGAGTGAGCTAAAATCACAGGAGCAAAGAGGTTGTCTAAGCCTAAAGACAACTCTGTTTTGGGGTCCAGTGCAATGGGGAGCCACACGCAAAGCTGTTTGTAGATGGCGCTCTGAACGACTGTACATTGTTTTACAAACAAATCCATACAATTTGACAATCGTTCGTTATGTCAAATCAATGAAAAAAGGACAGTCGATCATGTGCCACCTAGCGTGATAAAAAGTTAGTTTTCCTCCCCATTGGAATTGGAAGTATCTTAGTGCAGAATAATTCACAAAGCCTCCTAAGCCTAAAGGGGCTTTGCTTTGAACTCTGTACTATGATTTTGAATAGAAGAGCTATGGTTGATTCATAAATGGGATTACCAGTTACAGAGTGAGAGTTCCTAGCCTAAAGGAAGAAACGATGTTTTAAACCCTGCAACTGGAGTTCTATTGAAATTTTGAATCATGATTGGCCGAAGCATTTTTGTTTTATATTTAATATCACATTAACATCTATGGTGTACTTTCAGATGCGTGTTTCATTAAGTAAGACTGAAGGTGAAAGGCGTGCCTGAGGACATGCACGTCGCAGGAGGGCCGTGTTGGCAACACCGAGTGAAGCTACTTTGAGGGATGGCAGTGGCAACACCGAGTGAAGCTACTCGGGGGAATGGCCGTGAAGTTTTGGAACAAAGGGACTTGTCATTTTGACGCACTGTTGTTTCTGAAGCCACGTAACGCGTTTGATTTTTGTGTAGTGTGATTTCCGAAGTAATATATGTTCATTTAAATAACTAGTGCGTGTTTTAACACCCTCCTTATAGAAATAGTTAACATAAGTGTCTATTTTAAAGTAGTGTTATGCCCGTTTTCATTAACCCTAAGTGATACTTAAATTAATCCCTAAATAAGGTGCACTGTTGGGTTTTCAACGCTAGGCTTTAATCCAACAGTGCAATAATATTTAGGGGTTCAAATAAGTGTCACCTAGTGTCATGTGTTATAGTGAAAACGGGTCAGTATAACAAATTATTGACTAATGTAATTGTGCCAAACATTCCAGTGAGCAATGGCCGTGAACGTAATGTTACTGTGATACAATGTGTTAGCACGCAGCACGTGACAACACTGTCAGGCTCCCTGTGTAGCTGGCGGCAGGCTGCAACCTCGCAAAGGTCACGCAGCACGTGACAACACTGTCAGGCTCCCTGTGTAGCTGGCGGCAGGCTGCAACCTCGCAAAGGTCACGCAGCACGTGACAACACTGTCAGGCTCCCTGTGTAGCTGGCGGTAGGCTGCAACCTCGCCAAGGTCACGCAGCACGTGACAACACTGTCAGGCTCCCTGTGTAGCTGGCGGCAGGCTGCAACCTCGCAAAGGTCACGCAGCACGTGACAACACTGTCAGGCTCCCTGTGTAGCTGGCGGCAGGCTGCAACCTCGCCAAGGTCACGCAGCACGTGACAACACTGTCAGGCTCCCTGTGTAGCTGGCGGCAGGCTGCAACCTCGCCAAGGTCACGCAGCACGTGACAACACTGTCAGGCTCCCTGTGTAGCTGGCGGCAGGCTGCAACCTCGCCAAGGTCACGCAGCACGTGACAACACTGTCAGGCTCCCTGTGTAGCTGGCGGCAGGCTGCAACCTCGCCAAGGTCACGCAGCACGTGACAACACTGTCAGGTTCCCTGTGTAGCTGGCGGCAGGCTGCAACCTCGCCAAGGTCACGCAGCACGTGACAACACTGTCAGGCTCCCTGTGTAGCTGGCGGCAGGCTGCAACCTCGCCAAGGTCACGCAGCACGTGACAACACTGTCAGGCTCCCTGTGTAGCTGGCGGCAGGCTGCAACCTCGCCAAGGTCACGCAGCACGTGACAACACTGTCAGGCTCCCTGTGTAGCTGGCGGCAGGCTGCAACCTCGCAAAGGTCACGCAGCACGTGACAACACTGTCAGGCTCCCTGTGTAGCTGGCGGCAGGCTGCAACCTCGCCAAGGTCACGCAGCACGTGACAACACTGTCAGGCTCCCTGTGTAGCTGGCGGCAGGCTGCAACCTCGCCAAGGTCACGCAGCTACAGTATATAACTCCTACATCTTCACATGAGGTGCGGTGAGCTATTGAATTACCTACGACTCTATTCGCAATGGAATCTTTCCATCAACATAGATCTCGGATCTCTTAGCCTTAGTACAACATAAGAAACCGTCTCGCTCGTCTGATTCTTATTGGCGGAATGGCAACATAATAGAGGTACCTACAGGAGCTAAGCGGTGACGATTGTATTGGCTCTAAATATAATCGGCTTCTCGTAATACTGACTTGCATGATGAAGGCTATCTTGTTTTGCCCGCTTGAGTAAGTTCTAGCATGAACATTAAACACCCGGGGCTGCGGGCGAGAAGACAGCACTATCCATACAAACACCTTCTGAATATTAATTTTATTGCTAGTGGGTCGCAGGACGCAGCCGAATGATCGGCGTCGGAGACCTTCGGCGACAGCGGTACGGAGTGACGTCAGGTCGTCTGTTTATGCTAAGGAAACCCGTATTGAAAATCATTTATAATTTAAAAAAAATGTTAAAGAAAATGGCAGTCAAAGATTTTTCCTTTAAATTTTTTTCCAGGTTTCCATTGAAAATAAAAGTTGGTTAATTCCTAATTTAGGACTTGTATAAACAGTTCAGTATTTGAACCTTGGCTTTTCTTTTCGTCAATAGTTCCGCTCAACCCGTCGCTCAGCCGAAGGTAGCTTCGCATAATTACATACATGAAGGACTTCACTCAAGGTGAGGGGAGCTGTCTGTGCGGCGCGGCTCAAAACATCCCACTAGCGCCTTCGAGTGCAACCTAGTGTGGGAAAGGTTCCCAATATTAATGATTGGTGGGAATATTATACATATTACTAGCTTTTGCCCGCGGCTTTGCCCGCGTGGATGTCGGAAAATATACCAAGGGAACCTGCCCTTGCCGGGAATTCCTTCCTTATTCCTTGTCTACATTATAAAGGGAACCTCTGTGCAAAATTTCAGCTTTCTAGGTCCAAGGGTTTGGGCTGGGCGTTAGATAGATTGGTGGTAATATTATACATAATATACATAGACTTATAAAAAAAGATGGACTCCGCGCTGCGCATATCGAAAGTGAAGCACAGTAAGTATGCCGGGTCCGTTTGTACAAACACGCCTCGCGCACACATTTATATCATAGTATGCCGACCGGCCGCCATTACGTGACACGAGCGACGGCGTCTTTGCAGGTACTCAAATCACGCACACGTAGATCGGTACGGTGCTTCACTTTCGATATGCGTGGCGCGGAGTCCATCTTTTTTTTTAAGTCTATGATAATATATTATATTTATTTATTTTACAGAAAGCTTACAGACTAATATCAATAAGTAAACAAACAAATAATAAGTAAACATATCAGCGCGAGTAAAGTGTACGAATAAAGGCTCTTACAGACAGGCGATATTATATCCGTAGAACTATATCGCGTCGCGACGCGATATCGCCTCTGTCTGAAAGAGTCTTAACATTGTGCTTACATAGATACCCGTGGTGGTTACTAACTGATCCTGTTTATTTCGGCAGATTACAGAACGCTGACAATTTTCGAAGTGATATTAAAATATCTGATCTTGAAGAAGTGAACTCGTTACTAATGGAAACAGCTGACGGCACGCACCGCACGTACGATCACTATTCCATTATTCATCTCGAAAATAAGGAATCTCTCGTGGAAGGTACAATGATGTCACATTGCGCAGAGGTGGGAACAGCCGAGCTTGCACCGATTGCATGACTGTCGAAATTGTTGCGAAATGATGAACTTTCTTATTCTGAGTCTGAATAGTTAATTAGTTACGAGGAAGCTAATCGAGAAATTGTTGAATGATTGAATGGAGTTTGAGCTGTTGCAGTCGATTAGTAATCTATTGTCGTTTTCCGGATGTATTTATAAAAATGAGGCTCACTGGAGTTGTTCACTCATTAGAATACAATGTTCGGAATGCGCGCACAAGGTCGCCTCGGGGAGAGGACTTCAGGTCACTGACCCACACTATTACTGTGAGGTAATCCGCGCTAGGCTACACCGACGTTTGTCTTACTCTTGAACACAACTGAGTGAACATTGGACAGTTAGTGTTCAGAGTGAATGTAGGTCAACTTGAAAGCATTCAGCAAGCCTGCGTGCTTAGTTAGGTAATGTACTTAGTTGGTCGCGCTAGCAGCGGTCAGTGTGCGTGTAGACCGAGTCTGTTTGTCAAACAAACGCTAGAGTGCGTGACTGAATGCGGCCGTTTAGATCTCACGCCGGAGTTGAGGCCAAGGACACCTCCAGCTGGAGCAGCGGGCAGGCAGCTAGATGTGTTGGTGATGTGTTGTGAACGAGTTTGCATGAATAGTCTTCGAGGATTTTTATTTTTGCTCTTTGAGTATAGGTATATCGTTATGTTGTGGACTTGTGTATAAATGTGCATGCATATAACAGACATGTAACCTATCTGTTAGACATGGGCTGTAGCAGCCGTGAATGTATGAATGCAGGATTGTCTCAGTACACCGCGGAAGCGAACGCACACATGCATATAGGTACAAACATTTACATTTTTATGCAAGGAATCTGAATAATAAATATTGTACAAGAACTTACCTATTGTTTTGATATAAGTACTCATTAATATCAGATTCTATGAAGTAAATATTAACAAACAAAACTAACGAGCTCTCATTTTTATTATCTGTCAGTTTCAGGCAGAGAGTTACTGTGGTTTGAAGTCAGTGCGCTCACTTTTTTAAGAATGGTCATATTGTAGCCTCACCATGAGAGCCGCACCATTTTATTTTAGGTACCTACTAAGTACCTGTAGTTAGGCGGACAAGTGAAGCATTCCCATTTGAGCACCTTATGATAAGACTGTAGTAACTGCACAGATCATAGTCTGTGGGGAGCTGAATGTTCAAGGGATTATGGTCCTTATAAGCAAAGTAAACAATCTCATTAGTCGGTTATTATTTGCATTGTTTATATTTTTTTGTTTTTCTTGAATTTTTTGTTAGTGACAAACTTCTGTTTAGCAAATTTCTCGGAAATAATAATAATTATTATATATTTATTTAATTTGACAACAACTGGTCCACTGGTTAGTACAAAAAATATAAATAAAAGAAACTTATCAACTAAGGGTTAGTAAATTTTTGACAAAGTGTAGGCACATTATTGCTCACCCCTGCCGCACGAGCAATCGGACAGAGTGTCTGAGTAGCGGTGCATCGTGCTGTTCAGCTAGGGTTTTTAAAATGCTGTTGCTGCTAGCCCTGATTCTGCTTATTAAGGATGCGGTCTTCTTCCTCATAACGGCATAAAAGTCGTCAGTCCGTGCTACAGCAAACATGCTAGACGCGCTGCAGAACCGGGGCAACCGCAACAGCACCCTGAATCCATTATTATATTGCACACGCAGAGCATCTAGAGCCTTCCGCGTACAGTTGACCCACAAACTGCCCATGTAGAACCCTTGACAATAAGCTTTAAACAGAGTTATTTTAACTTCGTTACTACAACGAGCGAATCTGTGAGCCAACATGTTGCATCTGGCTGCTAGTGCCCTGCGCTCACGATCCACATCTACCTGATCCTTGAGATCCTCGGTGACATAGTGTCCCAAGTATTTAAATTGGGCAACTCTTTTAAGTGCTCGTCCATTGAGGGATATTGAGGGCTCGTAATTTAGACGTTTCCCGGGAACCGCAAAGATCAAGTATTCACTCTTAATGAAATTATATAGCAGGCCATGGGTTGCCACATACCTTTCACAGACATTCAGCATCTCCCTGATTGAGCCAGCCGTTGGACCCAGCAGCACCATGTCATCAGCGTAGCTCAAATTATTGACGCTAGCACCACCTATTTTGCACCCAACTGGTCTGCTGCTGAGCTCAACGATTAACTCGTTTACATACAGGTTGAAGAGCTTAGGTGAGGTCAACCCCCCTGTCTCACCCCGCACTCCAACCTGTACGCTTCAGATAGAACGCCACCCCAACGAACTTGATTTAACTGGTTAGAGTACCAGTACTGGAACAAACCCGTCAACTCAGGTGGTACACCCGCTCCCTTGAGCTTATCCCACAGGACATCATATGACACAAGGTCAAATGCCTTTGAGAGATCAAGGAAGCAGGCATAGACCGGAGTACTTCTATCCTTATAATATTGGACCGTCTGCTTTAGACAGAGGATAGCGCTTGCAGGGGAAAGTCCAGGCCGAAACCCAAACTGTGCGTCATGTAAAGTTACCCATTTGTCAAGTTCCTTGTCAAGCAGACCGTCCAACACCTTAGCAATCACAGTAGCCAACGATATCGGTCTGTAATTCGCCTCGTCCGACACATCCCCAGTCTTATTTTTCACGATTGGTACCGCTATTGTTTTCAGCATATCAGGTGGAAGATATGAGTGGCTAACGCAAAGCGAGAAAAACATCGCCAGAACTCTAGGAAGATGTACCCCAGCACACCTGAGGTGCTCAATGCTGAGACCGTCGTGACCGTGGAGACTTACCCCTAGCCATTCTTTTAATTAATTCAGCCACTTGCTTGGCAGAGAAACGAATCGGTTCATAATAAATAAATAAATAAATAAATATCCTTGGACATTTCACACAACGTCATCTAGTTCCAAGCTAAGCAACCTAATGCTTGTGTTATGGTAACGAGATGGCTGATAAACTACTTATATACATTTTTTTTGTAAATACATACATGTTATAGATAGAAAAACACCCAGACTGGGAACAAATACTTGTAGGTCGTACAAATATTTGTTCCGTGCGGGAATCGAACCCGCGACATGCTGCGCAGCAGTCAATCGCTCAACCACTGCGCCAACCGTGTCGTCAAATAATAATAATCACGACTAGTCTCATCATTGATCACCTCTTGAGGCGGCCCTAATGGAGATGATACCCTAAATCGATCCTTGAACATGCGGGCTATGTCCTCCGGCGAACCACATTCCCCCACACTTACGGGGCGGCCCGGCCCAACCTTCAGCTTATTGGTCGACTTCCAGAACTCAGAAAAATTCTTAGACGCTCGGTGCGACGCTAATATGTCCATCTTAATCTGTTCCTGATGATTTTGGCACCATTTAAGCCTACCCCTGAAAATTCTCTGAGTCTGTCGCATTTCTTCCCAAATTTTACCAGATTTCGGCTTGTTATAGAACAGCCATGCTTGATACTTAGACCGAGCCTCCCCATAAGCGCCCCGAACGTGCTTGTTCCAGCCTGCCACTCGTCTTACCTTTTGAGGTTGCTTGTCATCCCAGGCCTGCACAGCAGCCACTGACAAAGCATTTACAATATTGCCATACATACGATCTAGAGCACACCTATGTTCTACAATCTGACACAAACTATCTCCACACTTCCCAAACAACTCAGGATAGTGAATATTCCTCAACTCTTTGCCACATAGATCCCGATACATATCTATTTCCTATTTTTTTCCTTATCACGCTCCCGCCATAAAACTTTATTCTGTGCCTTAGTTTCCTGAGCCAACTTTGGCACTATTATACACTCCTTTGCAAAAAAAACGGGCAGTTCGGATTTTTCTACATTATTGGTAATCATATAGTTCTCATGAGGTTTTAATAGGCAAACTATGTTCCTGGCACATAATAAAGAGTCTGGGTATGAAAAAAAGTTAATTTCAAATTCAGAACTGTTGTTTTTAATAATAATAATCCCTTTTTCAGTTTATGACTTTTTACTTACTATTCGCGGGTTTGCGGTTAAATGGTTATCAGGCAACTAAAACTAACTTCTCGTTATTTTTATTAGAATAATTTATGTTTGTCGCATAATCCTGCCTCATTGTGACTTAAAACAGATATCTTTGTGTCGATTATAATGGCAGAAAAAGCAACAAGAGCTAGTAAAATTATAGTGCTGCTGGAAGTGGGGTGTAGCCAATGTTACGGCTTACAGCCGTTAAACGTGAGTGGTTCCACCGTCCAAAGAACATGGACTCGATACCAAGAGACAGGTTCCGTTCAAAGAAGGCAAGGTTGTGGGAGAAAACGTTGCACACAACCACGAGACGACCGCTTTTTAGTGACTCAGGCATTGAGTAATCGCAAATGCAGTTACATAGACCTCAAAAGAAACCTTGAAGAGGTACGAGGAGCACAAGTTAGCCTATGGACAGTGAGGAGGAGGCTTTTAGCGGTTGATATACGCAGTCGACGACCAGCGCGGGCCCCCAATTTACTCCGTGAGTACCGGATTGCTCGACCGAGGTTCACTAGAAAT
Source organism: Cosmia trapezina (assembly GCA_905163495.3). Lineage (NCBI taxonomy): Eukaryota > Metazoa > Arthropoda > Insecta > Lepidoptera > Noctuidae > Cosmia > Cosmia trapezina. The sequence goes on from LR991028.1 coordinate 495,084, forward strand.
TGTCTATCTTGGACACTAGGTAACTGGAGTAGCGTACTCTTCTCCGATGAGGCTCGAATTTGCCTGAATGGTGAGGACCGACGTCAGCGAGTGTTACGAAGACCAGGGGAACGCTATGCCGACGTGTGTTTTGAAGAAATCACCCCTTATGGTGGAAGGTCCGTTATGTTTTGGTCGGGCGTAACTTCCAGCTATCGTACCGAGATAGTGTTCATTGCAAATGGCTCACTAAATGCGCAAAGGTACATAACAGGAATAATTTGTCAACATGCACAGCCCGCACTGACTGTAATTGGTGAAGATGCCATTTCATGGACGATAATGCTCGGGACCACCGTTCTGGCGACGTAGATGCTTATATGCAAGAGGTCGGTATTCGTCGTCTGGATTGGCTAGCGCGGAGCCCCGACCTTAACCCCATTGAGCACGTCTGGGACCTCCTAAAACGGCGAGTACGACCTGTCCAACGACCTTCCACAAAACATCAGGTGTGATTTCGGCTGAGTGGGAACACATTCCACAGGACACCATCAAAAACCTGGTGGAAAGCATGCCAAGACGATTACATGCCGTAATTGCTGCAAGGAGAGGTCATACTCGTTATTAATTTTTATTTTTTAATGTCTTTTTTTATTAAAATACCATAAAAATACTCGTAGTCTTAATTTAATTATACCCTAAAAATTTCCATTTTAACACGACTTTCTGTTTACATTGACTAAAACACCGATTCCAGGATTTAAGGGTTAAAAACTATATTCTCAATGATAATAAGAAATTTCTAGTCATTTGTGCTAACGACATACTATAAATATTAATATTATCCATAGAAAAGCCAATAACTGTAAGGTGCCCGTTTTTTTTGCAAAGCAGTTTATTTAAATCGCACTCAATAATTAAGGGTAGATGATCTGACCAATAGGTATCGAGATCCACAATGACATTTGTTACAGTGTGCTACGCTGACTTCGTAACGATACAATGATCCAACCATCGCTGACTACCATTTATGTCACTGACATATGTAAAAACGTCCGAGTCAACACCTAGTTTTTCTACATCAGCGCAAATCCACTGATGATCCTGACAGTGGTTACATAGCTCATACCAAAACGGCTGATATGGATGAGAATTAAAGTCTCCTAACATGAATACTGTTTCAGTGGCATTGTTTTCCACAATGGCACTGATTTCACCTAAGCAATTTGAGTATTCTAGGAGATTTTCTGAGTTGTCTGTCGGCATGTAAACACTAAATATTATTACGTAGCGATTGTCACTTAATGTTGCTCTTATGGCCGCTAGCCTGTTACTATTACAGTCAATAACACTCACCGCTTTAATAAATAATTATGTAAACTTTATCCGGAAACAGGTAAAAATGAGGATAAGTGAATAAATATGCGAAGTCATTTTCTTGTTGATTCATGAAAGAAAATGATTAAAAACACATATGATTTGCATACTGCTTGCTTCGATGACGAGACTTGACATGACTCCTGAACTGTGAACACTCCCTCACGGTTCAAGTGCCACTTGAGTGAACTCGCATGTGGTCGCTCGCCATGGGAAACAGTCCAATCGCTAACGAGTTAGTCGAGAGCTTGTTTAATCTCCTGTTGTCGAAGAGTCGTTTCCCTTTCTTAGTGCAAGCTTGGCACTTGGCAGCATTTCGATTTCGGTCACAAAATAGAAAGTTACAGAAGGTTGAACCTATGATACTATGTTATTTACTAGTTATGTTAGGTTATGAATGCTGTAGCAGCCACACATGGAGAGATCACAAGACAGATATCGCTAAAGCTACAGTTACGATGAGGAGTTGACAACTATTCCATATCTCCACCATTATTTACAGTGCGGGAGTGTCCTGCCGGGTGCTGATCTTCTGCCCTCGTTCCGTGGTGTGGGCGGCGCGCAGTGGTGCATGCTAACGAGGCTGGAGGGCGCGGTGACGTCATGGCGCGTCCTTGAACCGTGACGTCACAGGGCCGCGTGCAAGGTCGCCGCACAACAACAAGTTTATTTGACTGCTGGTCACCCTCGCAACACGCGTATTATGTGGAGCAGCGTTTGTTGTGCACACAGTGACACAGTGCTATTGTACTGAGTAGGTACTAATTAGTAGAACTGAGCCGCAGATGAGAACTGTTTATTGAGTGAAGCAGTGAGCACTTGGACAGGTCAATTAGCCGAGATAATAACCGAGAACGTGAACAAGAGTTTATTGAATGTTACTTTAGAATAGGAAAGTTAGTAATTATTATTGTAATAACTGTATTGTAGGTCACAGCGAGTGCTGCGACTGGTAGGAGACTATTATTGCCGAGGAAATTCAATTAACTCGTTATTGTTGTGGGCGTACGGTCGGCAGCGGCGGCGGCGGCCGCGTGCTGGCTGCGGCTGCTGCGCAAGCGCCGCTTTCCTAAGTTTTCAGTAATTGAACAATAGGTATCGATGTTGTTTCTTGTAAGTTTACTAATGTCCGAATTGTTTTAAACAGAAATGAAGATAAAAGGCAATTAGAAACAATCACGTATGATTCAACAACATGAAATTCATCTGCTTTACCAAGAATCATTTCACAAAATAATGTAGTACCTAGTGTACAGTATCCGCCTCATAACGTATTACATAATACTAATATACACTCGCGAGCGTGACATCCTGCTGACCGATGTTGCTGGGCAACACCAGCAGTGTCACGGTGCGCCGCGCCCTCCACCGCGTACACACAGCTGTGACGAACTTGACCTCACACACGGAACCACTTGCGATATCAACTGTACTCGTTTACTGTGTGTCCAACCTTCAGTAGGTACCGCGGTATGCGAGCGTCACACGCAATGCTAATGTAGGATTCCTTCAATTCCCTTGGGAGTATCAGTAGCCTCCTGGCTCAGCCTGGGTGCCGTTGACTGCAGCGGGTGTGAGGAGGTGAAATCTTACTTTATAAACAACTAGCACTTCCCGCGCGGCTTCGCCCGCGTGGATGTCGGATTTCGGGAATTCCTTCCTTATTCCTAGTCTACATTATAAAGGGAACCTCTGTGCAAAATTTCAGATTTATGGGTCCAATGGTTTGGGCTGGTCGTTGATGAGTCAGTCAGTCAGTCAGGACTTACCTATAAATATATAGATAGACATATAGAGCCGGTCATTCCTCATTTCCTACATTTATTACTTTAGTAAGACATTTTGTGGTATGTCACCATTTAACGACCGTCTCCTAAATTCGTTTGGCCGGATTTCAAGTGTGTCACAATAATGACTCTGCGCTGCGTGTGCGCAGAGTGCGGACTGCTAACTGTACGGAGAACGCGGACTTTCTCTGTGTTTACTTCAGCGGCCGCTTTCGCCGCTGTGTCCGCGGCCCCGGCATGCTCCGCGCTTATTCTTGCAAGCTCTAGGGCCGGCTCCCGGACACTGAACACAATCAACTTTAGAAATAGCTTTCCCGGAGATTCTAACGAGAAATGTTAATAATAAACAGCGTTGTTGTTTTAGCCGACGATGAATATCTGTTGCTAATACTATTCATTTAGCTCACATAACATCTAATACATGTTTATAACGGCTCATATGAACACCATCCTAATTGTTTTCCATGTTGACAGAGCAGATGGCGAGGGAAATACGAATACGTGTTGAAACATGTTCGCGAGGTCGCCGCGCGGCGCCCCAGTTGGCGGGCGGCGACTGTCGCAGGTAATGCCTTTAGTTTGATGATTCACGTCACGCAGCGCCTCGGTTCGCTAATGTTCGCGAGGTCGCCGCGCGGCGCCCCAGTTGGCGGGAGGCGACTGTCGCAGGTAATGCCTTTAGTTTGATGATTCACGTCACGCAGCGCCTCGGTTCGCTAATGTTCGCGAGGTCGCCGCGCGGCGCCCCAGTTGGCGGGCGGCGACTGTCGCAGGTAATGCCTTTAGTTTGATGATTCACGTCACGCAGCGCCTCGGTTCGCTAATGTTCGCGAGGTCGCCGCGCGGCGCCCCAGTTGGCGGGCGGCGACTGTCGCAGGTAATGCCTTTAGTTTGATGATTCACGTCACGCAGCGCCTCGGTTCGCTAATGTTCGCGAGGTCGCCGCGCGGCGCCCCAGTTGGCGGGCGGCGACTGTCGCAGGTAATGCCTTTAGTTTGATGATTCACGTCACGCAGCGCCTCGGTTCGCTAATGTTCGCGAGGTCGCCGCGCGGCGCCCCAGTTGGCGGGCGGCGACTGTCGCAGGTAATGCCTTTAGTTTGATGATTCACGTCACGCAGCGCCTCGGTTCGCTAATGTTCGCGAGGTCGCCGCGCGGCGCCCCAGTTGGCGGGCGGCGACTGTCGCAGGTAATGCCTTTAGTTTGATGATTCACGTCACGCAGCGCCTCGGTTCGCTAATGTTCGCGAGGTCGCCGCGCGGCGCCCCAGTTGGCGGGCGGCGACTGTCGCAGGTAATGCCTTTAGTTTGATGATTCACGTCACGCAGCGCCTCGGTTCGCTAATGTTCGCGAGGTCGCCGCGCGGCGCCCCAGTTGGCGGGAGGCGACTGTCGCAGGTAATGCCTTTAGTTTGATGATTCACGTCACGCAGCGCCTCGGTTCGCTAATGTTCGCGAGGTCGCCGCGCGGCGCCCCAGTTGGCGGGCGGCGACTGTCGCAGGTAATGCCTTTAGTTTGATGATTCACGTCACGCAGCGCCTCGGTTCGCTAATGTTCGCGAGGTCGCCGCGCGGCGCCCCAGTTGGCGGCCGGCGACTGTCGCAGGTAATGCCTTTAGTTTGATGATTCACGTCACGCAGCGCCTCGGTTCGCTAATGTTCGCGAGGTCGCCGCGCGGCGCCCCAGTTGGCGGGCGGCGACTGTCGCAGGTAATGCCTTTAGTTTGATGATTCACGTCACGCAGCGCCTCGGTTCGCTAATGTTCGCGAGGTCGCCGCGCGGCGCCCCAGTTGGCGGCAGGCGACTGTCGCAGGTAATGCCTTTAGTTTGATGATTCACGTCACGCAGCGCCTCGGTTCGCTAATGTTCGCGAGGTCGCCGCGCGGCGCCCCAGTTGGCGGGCGGCGACTGTCGCAGGTAATGCCTTTAGTTTGATGATTCACGTCACGCAGCGCCTCGGTTCGCTAATGTTCGCGAGGTCGCCGCGCGGCGCCCCAGTTGGCGGGCGGCGACTGTCGCAGGTAATGCCTTTAGTTTGATGATTCACGTCACGCAGTGCCTCGGTTCGCTAATGTTCGCGAGGTCACCGCGCGGCGCCCCAGTTGGCGGGTGGCGACTGTCGCAGGTAATGCCTTTAGTTTGATGATTCACGTCACGCAGCGCCTCGGTTCGCTAATGTTCGCGAGGTCGCCGCGCGGCGCCCCAGTTGGCGGGCGGCGACTGTCGCAGGTAATGCCTTTAGTTTGATGATTCACGTCACGCAGCGCCTCGGTTCGCTAATGTTCGCGAGGTCGCCGCGCGGCGCCCCAGTTGGCGGGCGGCGACTGTCGCAGGTAATGCCTTTAGTTTGATGATTCACGTCACGCAGCGCCTCGGTTCGCTAATGTTCGCGAGGTCGCCGCGCGGCGCCCCAGTTGGCGGCAGGCGACTGTCGCAGGTAATGCCTTTAGTTTGAGGATTCACGTCACGCAGCGCCTCGGTTCGCTAATGTTCGCGAGGTCGCCGCGCGGCGCCCCAGTTGGCCGCAGGCGACTGTCGCAGGTAATGCCTTTAGTTTGATGATTCACGTCACGCAGCGCCTCGGTTCGCTAATGTTCGCGAGGTCGCCGCGCGGCGCCCCAGTTGGCGGGCGGCGACTGTCGCAGGTAATGCCTTTAGTTTGATGATTCACGTCACGCAGCGCCTCGGTTCGCTAATGTTCGCGAGGTCACCGCGCGGCGCCCCAGTTGGCGGGCGGCGACTGTCGCAGGTAATGCCTTTAGTTTGATGATTCACGTCACGCAGCGCCTCGGTTCGCTAATGTTCGCGAGGTCGCCGCGCGGCGCCCCAGTTGGCGGGCGGCGACTGTCGCAGGTAATGCCTTTAGTTTGATGATTCACGTCACGCAGCGCCTCGGTTCGCTAATGTTCGCGAGGTCGCCGCGCGGCGCCCCAGTTGGCGGGCGGCGACTGTCGCAGGTAATGCCTTTAGTTTGATGATTCACGTCACGCAGCGCCTCGGTTCGCTAATGTTCGCGAGGTCGCCGCGCGGCGCCCCAGTTGGCGGGCGGCGACTGTCGCAGGTAATGCCTTTAGTTTGATGATTCACGTCACGCAGCGCCTCGGTTCGCTAATGTTCGCGAGGTCGCCGCGCGGCGCCCCAGTTGGCGGGCGGCGACTGTCGCAGGTAATGCCTTTAGTTTGATGATTCACGTCACGCAGCGCCTCGGTTCGCTAATGTTCGCGAGGTCGCCGCGCGGCGCCCCAGTTGGCGGGCGGCGACTGTCGCAGGTAATGCCTTTAGTTTGATGATTCACGTCACGCAGCGCCTCGGTTCGCTAATGTTCGCGAGGTCGCCGCGCGGCGCCCCAGTTGGCGGGCGGCGACTGTCGCAGGTAATGCCTTTAGTTTGATGATTCACGTCACGCAGCGCCTCGGTTCGCTAATGTTCGCGAGGTCGCCGCGCGGCGCCCCAGTTGGCGGGCGGCGACTGTCGCAGGTAATGCCTTTAGTTTGATGATTCACGTCACGCAGCGCCTCGGTTCGCTAATGTTCGCGAGGTCGCCGCGCGGCGCCCCAGTTGGCGGGCGGCGACTGTCGCAGGTAATGCCTTTAGTTTGATGATTCACGTCACGCAGCGCCTCGGTTCGCTAATGTTCGCGAGGTCGCCGCGCGGCGCCCCAGTTGGCGGGCGGCGACTGTCGCAGGTAATGCCTTTAGTTTGATGATTCACGTCACGCAGCGCCTCGGTTCGCTAATGTTCGCGAGGTCGCCGCGCGGCGCCCCAGTTGGCGGCAGGCGACTGTCGCAGGTAATGCCTTTAGTTTGATGATTCACGTCACGCAGCGCCTCGGTTCGCTAATGTTCGCGAGGTCGCCGCGCGGCGCCCCAGTTGGCGGGCGGCGACTGTCGCAGGTAATGCCTTTAGTTTGATGATTCACGTCACGCAGCGCCTCGGTTCGCTAATGTTCGCGAGGTCGCCGCGCGGCGCCCCAGTTGGCGGCAGGCGACTGTCGCAGGTAATGCCTTTAGTTTGATGATTCACGTCACGCAGCGCCTCGGTTCGCTAATGTTCGCGAGGTCGCCGCGCGGCGCCCCAGTTGGCGGGCGGCGACTGTCGCAGGTAATGCCTTTAGTTTGATGATTCACGTCACGCAGCGCCTCGGTTCGCTAATGTTCGCGAGGTCGCCGCGCGGCGCCCCAGTTGGCGGCAGGCGACTGTCGCAGGTAATGCCTTTAGTTTGATGATTCACGTCACGCAGCGCCTCGGTTCGCTAATGTTCGCGAGGTCGCCGCGCGGCGCCCCAGTTGGCGGGCGGCGACTGTCGCAGGTAATGCCTTTAGTTTGATGATTCACGTCACGCAGCGCCTCGGTTCGCTAATGTTCGCGAGGTCGCCGCGCGGCGCCCCAGTTGGCGGGCGGCGACTGTCGCAGGTAATGCCTTTAGTTTGATGATTCACGTCACGCAGCGCCTCGGTTCGCTAATGTTCGCGAGGTCACCGCGCGGCGCCCCAGTTGGCGGGTGGCGACTGTCGCAGGTAATGCCTTTAGTTTGATGATTCACGTCACGCAGCGCCTCGGTTCGCTAATGTTCGCGAGGTCGCCGCGCGGCGCCCCAGTTGGCGGGCGGCGACTGTCGCAGGTAATGCCTTTAGTTTGATGATTCACGTCACGCAGCGCCTCGGTTCGCTAATGTTCGCGAGGTCGCCGCGCGGCGCCCCAGTTGGCGGGCGGCGACTGTCGCAGGTAATGCCTTTAGTTTGATGATTCACGTCACGCAGCGCCTCGGTTCGCTAATGTTCGCGAGGTCGCCGCGCGGCGCCCCAGTTGGCGGCAGGCGACTGTCGCAGGTAATGCCTTTAGTTTGATGATTCACGTCACGCAGCGCCTCGGTTCGCTAATGTTCGCGAGGTCGCCGCGCGGCGCCCCAGTTGGCGGCAGGCGACTGTCGCAGGTAATGCCTTTAGTTTGATGATTCACGTCACGCAGCGCCTCGGTTCGCTAATGTTCGCGAGGTCGCCGCGCGGCGCCCCAGTTGGCGGGCGGCGACTGTCGCAGGTAATGCCTTTAGTTTGATGATTCACGTCACGCAGCGCCTCGGTTCGCTAATGTTCGCGAGGTCACCGCGCGGCGCCCCAGTTGGCGGGCGGCGACTGTCGCAGGTAATGCCTTTAGTTTGATGATTCACGTCACGCAGCGCCTCGGTTCGCTAATGTTCGCGAGGTCGCCGCGCGGCGCCCCAGTTGGCGGGCGGCGACTGTCGCAGGTAATGCCTTTAGTTTGATGATTCACGTCACGCAGCGCCTCGGTTCGCTAATGTTCGCGAGGTCGCCGCGCGGCGCCCCAGTTGGCGGGCGGCGACTGTCGCAGGTAATGCCTTTAGTTTGATGATTCACGTCACGCAGCGCCTCGGTTCGCTAATGTTCGCGAGGTCGCCGCGCGGCGCCCCAGTTGGCGGGCGGCGACTGTCGCAGGTAATGCCTTTAGTTTGATGATTCACGTCACGCAGCGCCTCGGTTCGCTAATGTTCGCGAGGTCGCCGCGCGGCGCCCCAGTTGGCGGGCGGCGACTGTCGCAGGTAATGCCTTTAGTTTGATGATTCACGTCACGCAGCGCCTCGGTTCGCTAATGTTCGCGAGGTCGCCGCGCGGCGCCCCAGTTGGCGGGCGGCGACTGTCGCAGGTAATGCCTTTAGTTTGATGATTCACGTCACGCAGCGCCTCGGTTCGCTAATGTTCGCGAGGTCGCCGCGCGGCGCCCCAGTTGGCGGGCGGCGACTGTCGCAGGTAATGCCTTTAGTTTGATGATTCACGTCACGCAGCGCCTCGGTTCGCTAATGTTCGCGAGGTCGCCGCGCGGCGCCCCAGTTGGCGGGCGGCGACTGTCGCAGGTAATGCCTTTAGTTTGATGATTCACGTCACGCAGCGCCTCGGTTCGCTAATGTTCGCGAGGTCGCCGCGCGGCGCCCCAGTTGGCGGGCGGCGACTGTCGCAGGTAATGCCTTTAGTTTGATGATTCACGTCACGCAGCGCCTCGGTTCGCTAATGTTCGCGAGGTCGCCGCGCGGCGCCCCAGTTGGCGGGCGGCGACTGTCGCAGGTAATGCCTTTAGTTTGATGATTCACGTCACGCAGCGCCTCGGTTCGCTAATGTTCGCGAGGTCGCCGCGCGGCGCCCCAGTTGGCGGGCGGCGACTGTCGCAGGTAATGCCTTTAGTTTGATGATTCACGTCACGCAGCGCCTCGGTTCGCTAATGTTCGCGAGGTCGCCGCGCGGCGCCCCAGTTGGCGGGCGGCGACTGTCGCAGGTAATGCCTTTAGTTTGATGATTCACGTCACGCAGCGCCTCGGTTCGCTAATGTTCGCGAGGTCGCCGCGCGGCGCCCCAGTTGGCGGGCGGCGACTGTCGCAGGTAATGCCTTTAGTTTGATGATTCACGTCACGCAGCGCCTCGGTTCGCTAATGTTCGCGAGGTCGCCGCGCGGCGCCCCAGTTGGCGGGCGGCGACTGTCGCAGGTAATGCCTTTAGTTTGATGATTCACGTCACGCAGCGCCTCGGTTCGCTAATGTTCGCGAGGTCGCCGCGCGGCGCCCCAGTTGGCGGGCGGCGACTGTCGCAGGTAATGCCTTTAGTTTGATGATTCACGTCACGCAGCGCCTCGGTTCGCTAATGTTCGCGAGGTCGCCGCGCGGCGCCCCAGTTGGCGGGCGGCGACTGTCGCAGGTAATGCCTTTAGTTTGATGATTCACGTCACGCAGCGCCTCGGTTCGCTAATGTTCGCGAGGTCGCCGCGCGGCGCCCCAGTTGGCGGGCGGCGACTGTCGCAGGTAATGCCTTTAGTTTGATGATTCACGTCACGCAGCGCCTCGGTTCGCTAATGTTCGCGAGGTCGCCGCGCGGCGCCCCAGTTGGCGGGCGGCGACTGTCGCAGGTAATGCCTTTAGTTTGATGATTCACGTCACGCAGCGCCTCGGTTCGCTAATGTTCGCGAGGTCGCCGCGCGGCGCCCCAGTTGGCGGGCGGCGACTGTCGCAGGTAATGCCTTTAGTTTGATGATTCACGTCACGCAGCGCCTCGGTTCGCTAATGTTCGCGAGGTCGCCGCGCGGCGCCCCAGTTGGCGGGCGGCGACTGTCGCAGGTAATGCCTTTAGTTTGATGATTCACGTCACGCAGCGCCTCGGTTCGCTAATGTTCGCGAGGTCGCCGCGCGGCGCCCCAGTTGGCGGCAGGCGACTGTCGCAGGTAATGCCTTTAGTTTGATGATTCACGTCACGCAGCGCCTCGGTTCGCTAATGTTCGCGAGGTCGCCGCGCGGCGCCCCAGTTGGCGGGCGGCGACTGTCGCAGGTAATGCCTTTAGTTTGATGATTCACGTCACGCAGCGCCTCGGTTCGCTAATGTTCGCGAGGTCGCCGCGCGGCGCCCCAGTTGGCGGCAGGCGACTGTCGCAGGTAATGCCTTTAGTTTGATGATTCACGTCACGCAGCGCCTCGGTTCGCTAATGTTCGCGAGGTCGCCGCGCGGCGCCCCAGTTGGCGGGCGGCGACTGTCGCAGGTAATGCCTTTAGTTTGATGATTCACGTCACGCAGCGCCTCGGTTCGCTAATGTTCGCGAGGTCGCCGCGCGGCGCCCCAGTTGGCGGCAGGCGACTGTCGCAGGTAATGCCTTTAGTTTGATGATTCACGTCACGCAGCGCCTCGGTTCGCTAATGTTCGCGAGGTCGCCGCGCGGCGCCCCAGTTGGCGGGCGGCGACTGTCGCAGGTAATGCCTTTAGTTTGATGATTCACGTCACGCAGCGCCTCGGTTCGCTAATGTTCGCGAGGTCGCCGCGCGGCGCCCCAGTTGGCGGGCGGCGACTGTCGCAGGTAATGCCTTTAGTTTGATGATTCACGTCACGCAGCGCCTCGGTTCGCTAATGTTCGCGAGGTCACCGCGCGGCGCCCCAGTTGGCGGGTGGCGACTGTCGCAGGTAATGCCTTTAGTTTGATGATTCACGTCACGCAGCGCCTCGGTTCGCTAATGTTCGCGAGGTCGCCGCGCGGCGCCCCAGTTGGCGGGCGGCGACTGTCGCAGGTAATGCCTTTAGTTTGATGATTCACGTCACGCAGCGCCTCGGTTCGCTAATGTTCGCGAGGTCGCCGCGCGGCGCCCCAGTTGGCGGGCGGCGACTGTCGCAGGTAATGCCTTTAGTTTGATGATTCACGTCACGCAGCGCCTCGGTTCGCTAATGTTCGCGAGGTCGCCGCGCGGCGCCCCAGTTGGCGGCAGGCGACTGTCGCAGGTAATGCCTTTAGTTTGATGATTCACGTCACGCAGCGCCTCGGTTCGCTAATGTTCGCGAGGTCGCCGCGCGGCGCCCCAGTTGGCGGCAGGCGACTGTCGCAGGTAATGCCTTTAGTTTGATGATTCACGTCACGCAGCGCCTCGGTTCGCTAATGTTCGCGAGGTCGCCGCGCGGCGCCCCAGTTGGCGGGCGGCGACTGTCGCAGGTAATGCCTTTAGTTTGATGATTCACGTCACGCAGCGCCTCGGTTCGCTAATGTTCGCGAGGTCACCGCGCGGCGCCCCAGTTGGCGGGCGGCGACTGTCGCAGGTAATGCCTTTAGTTTGATGATTCACGTCACGCAGCGCCTCGGTTCGCTAATGTTCGCGAGGTCGCCGCGCGGCGCCCCAGTCGGCGGGCGGCGACTGTCGCAGGTAATGCCTTTAGTTTGATGATTCACGTCACGCAGCGCCTCGGTTCGCTAATGTTCGCGAGGTCGCCGCGCGGCGCCCCAGTTGGCGGGCGGCGACTGTCGCAGGTAATGCCTTTAGTTTGATGATTCACGTCACGCAGCGCCTCGGTTCGCTAATGTTCGCGAGGTCGCCGCGCGGCGCCCCAGTTGGCGGCAGGCGACTGTCGCAGGTAATGCCTTTAGTTTGATGATTCACGTCACGCAGCGCCTCGGTTCGCTAATGTTCGCGAGGTCGCCGCGCGGCGCCCCAGTTGGCGGGCGGCGACTGTCGCAGGTAATGCCTTTAGTTTGATGATTCACGTCACGCAGCGCCTCGGTTCGCTAATGTTCGCGAGGTCGCCGCGCGGCGCCCCAGTTGGCGGCAGGCGACTGTCGCAGGTAATGCCTTTAGTTTGATGATTCACGTCACGCAGCGCCTCGGTTCGCTAATGTTCGCGAGGTCGCCGCGCGGCGCCCCAGTTGGCGGGCGGCGACTGTCGCAGGTAATGCCTTTAGTTTGATGATTCACGTCACGCAGCGCCTCGGTTCGCTAATGTTCGCGAGGTCGCCGCGCGGCGCCCCAGTTGGCGGGCGGCGACTGTCGCAGGTAATGCCTTTAGTTTGATGATTCACGTCACGCAGCGCCTCGGTTCGCTAATGTTCGCGAGGTCGCCGCGCGGCGCCCCAGTTGGCGGCAGGCGACTGTCGCAGGTAATGCCTTTAGTTTGATGATTCACGTCACGCAGCGCCTCGGTTCGCTAATGTTCGCGAGGTCGCCGCGCGGCGCCCCAGTTGGCGGCAGGCGACTGTTGCAGGTAATGCCTTTAGTTTGATGATTCACGTCACGCAGCGCCTCGGTTCGCTAATGTTCGCGAGGTCGCCGCGCGGCGCCCCAGTTGGCCGCAGGCGACTGTCGCAGGTAATGCCTTTAGTTTGATGATTCACGTCACGCAGCGCCTCGGTTCGCTAATGTTCGCGAGGTCGCCGCGCGGCGCCCCAGTTGGCGGCAGGCGACTGTCGCAGGTAATGCCTTTAGTTTGATGATTCACGTCACGCAGCGCCTCGGTTCGCTAATGTTCGCGAGGTCGCCGCGCGGCGCCCCAGTTGGCGGGCGGCGACTGTCGCAGGTAATGCCTTTAGTTTGATGATTCACGTCACGCAGCGCCTCGGTTCGCTAATGTTCGCGAGGTCGCCGCGCGGCGCCCCAGTTGGCCGCAGGCGACTGTCGCAGGTAATGCCTTTAGTTTGATGATTCACGTCACGCAGCGCCTCGGTTCGCTAATGTTCGCGAGGTCGCCGCGCGGCGCCCCAGTTGGCGGGCGGCGACTGTCGCAGGTAATGCCTTTAGTTTGATGATTCACGTCACGCAGCGCCTCGGTTCGCTAATGTTCGCGAGGTCGCCGCGCGGCGCCCCAGTTGGCGGGCGGCGACTGTCGCAGGTAATGCCTTTAGTTTGATGATTCACGTCACGCAGCGCCTCGGTTCGCTAATGTTCGCGAGGTCGCCGCGCGGCGCCCCAGTTGGCGGGCGGCGACTGTCGCAGGTAATGCCTTTAGTTTGATGATTCACGTCACGCAGCGCCTCGGTTCGCTAATGTTCGCGAGGTCGCCGCGCGGCGCCCCAGTTGGCGGCAGGCGACTGTCGCAGGTAATGCCTTTAGTTTGATGATTCACGTCACGCAGCGCCTCGGTTCGCTAATGTTCGCGAGGTCGCCGCGCGGCGCCCCAGTTGGCGGCAGGCGACTGTTGCAGGTAATGCCTTTAGTTTGATGATTCACGTCACGCAGCGCCTCGGTTCGCTAATGTTCGCGAGGTCGCCGCGCGGCGCCCCAGTTGGCCGCAGGCGACTGTCGCAGGTAATGCCTTTAGTTTGATGATTCACGTCACGCAGCGCCTCGGTTCGCTAATGTTCGCGAGGTCGCCGCGCGGCGCCCCAGTTGGCGGCAGGCGACTGTCGCAGGTAATGCCTTTAGTTTGATGATTCACGTCACGCAGCGCCTCGGTTCGCTAATGTTCGCGAGGTCGCCGCGCGGCGCCCCAGTTGGCGGGCGGCGACTGTCGCAGGTAATGCCTTTAGTTTGATGATTCACGTCACGCAGCGCCTCGGTTCGCTAATGTTCGCGAGGTCGCCGCGCGGCGCCCCAGTTGGCCGCAGGCGACTGTCGCAGGTAATGCCTTTAGTTTGATGATTCACGTCACGCAGCGCCTCGGTTCGCTAATGTTCGCGAGGTCGCCGCGCGGCGCCCCAGTTGGCGGGCGGCGACTGTCGCAGGTAATGCCTTTAGTTTGATGATTCACGTCACGCAGCGCCTCGGTTCGCTAATGTTCGCGAGGTCGCCGCGCGGCGCCCCAGTTGGCGGGCGGCGACTGTCGCAGGTAATGCCTTTAGTTTGATGATTCACGTCACGCAGCGCCTCGGTTCGCTAATGTTCGCGAGGTCGCCGCGCGGCGCCCCAGTTGGCGGGCGGCGACTGTCGCAGGTAATGCCTTTAGTTTGATGATTCACGTCACGCAGCGCCTCGGTTCGCTAATGTTCGCGAGGTCGCCGCGCGGCGCCCCAGTTGGCGGGCGGCGACTGTCGCAGGTAATGCCTTTAGTTTGATGATTCACGTCACGCAGCGCCTCGGTTCGCTAATGTTCGCGAGGTCGCCGCGCGGCGCCCCAGTTGGCGGCAGGCGACTGTCGCAGGTAATGCCTTTAGTTTGATGATTCACGTCACGCAGCGCCTCGGTTCACGTCACGCAGCGCCTCGGTTCGCTAATGGTCGCAGCTTTTCGTAAAAGTCGGTAAACAAACCACTTATCTTTGAGTAGGTATAGCAGCTAACAGCGCCGCCATGCGCCATTGAGAATAAAAAATAATGAGTCGGTTTTTGCATTAGCTGCTATAACTTCGAACGTAGGAGGTGTTGATTTTTTCTATCTCATGTGACTAAAAATGTGAGCATAGGACACATAATGTTCTGACTTATTAATGGTGGCGCTGGTTAGCAGCTCAGTGCGGAGGTCGGCAGCGCGGCGGCGCGCGGCGCGGTATGCAGGTGAAAGTGCGCCGCGCCGCTTCCCACACGCTCCGTGCAGCCGCACCATGCAGTGTGCCACTATTATAAAGTTAAGTTCCATTTACACCATTAAAGAACTGCACACGCTATGTTGTATGTTCGGTCATCAACAGTCTCCTCCGACTGAGTGAACCTCATTACCTTCATGTTGATTCGGTCACGAAATGCCACAGAGTGCATCCGACGCGTGTACTTATGTAGATATATCTTTATGTGAAAGTATACTCGTTGGGAAAGTAAACGCCACTGTAATTACACGCCAGTACAGTTTCTACATCCAAAATATACTTAAGTTATGCTTGACAAAACCGTCGCGCATAAAACTATTCGAAGACTCACACACACTCTGGTATGCTTTGAGTTTATCTAAAATACGAGACAGCCGGTATCTCTGGGCCGCTTAAACTATAATATATTATTATGAGAGTTCGTCCTGAGAGCCTGTACGTGCGTTCATCGCGACTGTCATAAACTATGGCGATCCGTTTGTAAACATCGTTAGCTGTTAATAGGCCTGCTAATCGGAGATTCCGGCGCGGGAACGTCGTAATGAGCGCGGGCTTAGAAATCCCAGCACGCTGGTCGTGGCGGCACTAATAAACCGATCATGCAGCGGACGGATATTAGTGCATCAGTTGATCACTAGCTAATAATAACTTTGTACAAATACAAGAACGCCTGACTCGTACTCGTATCATCGTATGGCGGCAGAAACAGCAGCAGACTGCTGGGGAACTGGGCAAATGTTTTCACAGTTCTTGGTTTTGGCTTTCGTGAAACATACGTAAGTACCTACTCACGCTTTCATCTTTAGCACTACGTACAGTACCTACCTGCGTACAGTACCTACCTACCGTACAGTACCTGCGAGCATCAATCATATTTAGGCGCACGTCTACCAGTCGCCCATCAGGAATGTGGCTGCCATTAGCACATTGTAATTTGGAAATGGCGTGGTGTATAATGTATGATGTGTGGCGGTTACATAAACCATCCGTGACTGCGGGGCCTCGCGTCTTGGGGCCGGGGGCCTGGGGCCTGGCCCTGCATACTAAGCGAACATTACGGAATGAGGCGCTAGGGTTGCCTGTCAGGTTATTTATAGTGTCTTGAACCGCTGCAGCGGCTGAATGGGCGGATTAGCATATTTTGCGCTGAATACAGCGGAGGTACTAAGCTCACCATTCTAACGGATCCTGTTGATAAGGACTTCCTTATATTGTCAGTTTTTGCCTTTTTGGCTGCAGGTATCCGTCGCAGCCGTCGTTAGGTAGGAGCCCCATGTGCGTCAGTGGACTGCGGTTGATAATGATGATGATGATGATGATGATTTTGCTTTTTTGATTAAATGAACCTGCATTCAGTAACGTAGTGTTGTATCACAGCTGTCATTAGCGATGATTGTTCAATGATGTGGCGGCGGTCGTGACCTCGTGAGGCGCTGCTAACGTTGTTGTGGGGCTCCTGGCGGCGGTGACCGCTGCTCGTGGCTCGCGGCAACTCGCAGCTATAAATGAACCTGCGTTCAGTAACGTAGTGTTGTATCACAGCTGTCATTAGCGATGATTGTTCAATGATGTGGCGGCGGTCGTGACCTCGTGAGGCGCTGCTAACGTTGTTGTGGGGCTCCTGGCGGCGGTGACCGCTGCTCGTGGCTCGCGGCAACTCGCAGCTATAAATGAACCTGCGTTCAGTAACGTAGTGTTGTATCACAGCTGTCATTAGCGATGATTGTTCAATGATGTGGCGGCGGTCGTGACCTCGTGAGGCGCTGCTAACGTTGTGGCGGAGCTCCTGGCGCCGGCGACCGCTGCTCGTGGCTCGCGGCAACTCGCAGCTATAAATGAACCTGCGTTCAGTAACGTAGTGTTGTATCACAGCTGTCATTAGCGATGATTGTTCAATGATGTGGCGGCGGTCGTGACCTCGTGAGGCGCTGCTAACGTTGTTGTGGGGCTCCTGGCGGCGGTGACCGCTGCTCGTGGCTCGCGGCAACTCGCAGCTATAAATGAACCTGCGTTCAGTAACGTAGTGTTGTATCACAGCTGTCATTAGCGATGATTGTTCAATGATGTGGCGGCGGTCGTGACCTCGTGAGGCGCTGCTAACGTTGTGGCGGAGCTCCTGGCGCCGGCGACCGCTGCTCGTGGCTCGCGGCAACTCGCAGCTATAAATGAACCTGCGTTCAGTAACGTAGTGTTGTATCACAGCTGTCATTAGCGATGATTGTTCAATGATGTGGCGGCGGTCGTGACCTCGTGAGGCGCTGCTAACGTTGTTGTGGGGCTCCTGGCGGCGGTGACCGCTGCTCGTGGCTCGCGGCAACTCGCAGCTATAAATGAACCTGCGTTCAGTAACGTAGTGTTGTATCACAGCTGTCATTAGCGATGATTGTTCAATGATGTGGCGGCGGTCGTGACCTCGTGAGGCGCTGCTAACGTTGTGGCGGAGCTCCTGGCGCCGGCGACCGCTGCTCGTGGCTCGCGGCAACTCGCAGCTATAAATGAACCTGCGTTCAGTAACGTAGTGTTGTATCACAGCTGTCATTAGCGATGATTGTTCAATGATGTGGCGGCGGTCGTGACCTCGTGAGGCGCTGCTAACGTTGTTGTGGGGCTCCTGGCGGCGGTGACCGCTGCTCGTGGCTCGCGGCAACTCGCAGCTATAAATGAACCTGCGTTCAGTAACGTAGTGTTGTATCACAGCTGTCATTAGCGATGATTGTTCAATGATGTGGCGGCGGTCGTGACCTCGTGAGGCGCTGCTAACGTTGTGGCGGAGCTCCTGGCGCCGGCGACCGCTGCTCGTGGCTCGCGGCAACTCGCAGCTATAAATGAACCTGCGTTCAGTAACGTAGTGTTGTATCACAGCTGTCATTAGCGATGATTGTTCAATGATGTGGCGGCGGTCGTGACCTCGTGAGGCGCTGCTAACGTTGTGGCGGAGCTCCTGGCGCCGGCGACCGCTGCTCGTGGCTCGCGGCAACTCGCAGCTATAAATGAACCTGCGTTCAGTAACGTAGTGTTGTATCACAGCTGTCATTAGCGATGATTGTTCAATGATGTGGCGGCGGTCGTGACCTCGTGAGGCGCTGCTAACGTTGTTGTGGGGCTCCTGGCGGCGGTGACCGCTGCTCGTGGCTCGCGGCAACTCGCAGCTATAAATGAACCTGCGTTCAGTAACGTAGTGTTGTATCACAGCTGTCATTAGCGATGATTGTTCAATGATGTGGCGGCGGTCGTGACCTCGTGAGGCGCTGCTAACGTTGTTGTGGGGCTCCTGGCGGCGGTGACCGCTGCTGGTGGCTCGCGGCAACTCGCAGCTATAAATGAACCTGCGTTCAGTAACGTAGTGTTGTATCACAGCTGTCATTAGCGATGATTGTTCAATGATGTGGCGGCGGTCGTGACCTCGTGAGGCGCTGCTAACGTTGTTGTGGGGCTCCTGGCGGCGGTGAGCGCTGCTCGTGGCTCGCGGCAACTCGCAGCTATAAAAGGAGTCGTGTTATCAGCAAGTCGCTGCTCTTAATATAGCTGGAGATAACGTGTTTGTGCGCAGACTCGATGCGACGTCCTGATAAGCGCCTGCTACTGGTACAGAATACTTGCTATAAGCAAGTATTCTCTTTGTTAAGACAACACATAAAGTATCTAGTAATATAAGAAATTGTTCTATTAACGGCATATGTAAGCCTATACCCCGATCTGTCCGTCCGTCGGTGTGTCCGTGTGATGCGTCAGGCAGTTATGTGCCGTAGACATCTGGCAGACAGTCGGACTTTTGGCACAGTTCTATTTAGTTTTGCCACAAATAATGAGAACTAAGTACCTACCTAGTACCTACTTAACGACATGAGCAACAGTTTACGATGTGTATTTGTTTACTTATACTAAAATAACGCACAACTTCACTAACTAACTAACTTCAATTCAATCATTATGAACAACTTTTACTATGTCACCAAACCGGAAATCGCGAAAAATAGATCAGCTGCTCCCTACATTAAAAATATTTGCTTAAAGGATCTTCCAGACAGAGGCGATATCGCGTCGCGACGCGATAATGTTCTACGGATATAATATCGCAATATCGCGTCGCGACGCGATAATGTTCTAAGGATATAATATCGCAATATCGCGTCGCGACGCGATATCGCCTCTTTCTGTAAGAGCCTTAACTCATCAAAATGCAGGGAACATCTGATTTTTTTGTCGCGATTTTAGGTTTGGTCCCGTCAGACTAAATAAAAAATCGAGTTGGTCCCATATAAAAAGTTGTTCATAATGATGAGTACAATGACCCCATAGGAGGTTGTGCGGTGACACCTTGTAGGTATATGTAGGTATATGGACAGGCTGAGTCTGGTAGAGAGAGTTTACACGGATCCATTTCATCATCCATGTTTAGATTTTTTTTTGTCCTTTGTACATGAGAAATGTCTCTGTAGGCTTGCTTTGCGATCAACTAGCAAATGACTAGAGTCGCGTGCCTCTGTTAATTAATACTCTACAAGTCACACTACACTAGTGCTCGTGATGCTATCCGATATCTGCTGATGCCAATGTAAATAAAGCGGTAAGCAAGACGAGCGGTTGTTGCAAGAGCGGCCCTGTGCGCACGCGCGAGGCGGGCCGGGAACAATGCGCGACAGACAACGGCGGCGTGTTGTGACGGGGAAGTAATTGATGCTTCCCATTGAGCTCGTCACCCCGTGACCCGTCACCCGCGCTCTGTGTCAGTGGCGCGGGTGACGTGTCAGTGGCGCGGGTGACGTGTCAGTGGCGCGGCTGACGTGTCAGTGGCGCGGCTGACGTGTCAGCGTGGCAACCGCCGGGTGGCAACCGCCGCGATCAAACGGCGTAAACATAACAGTGCGTAAATTCTAGAATTTACGCACTGTTAAGTTTTTATTGCTTAAACTCATGAAGAAACTGCAAAACTCTACACTGACAGTAGTGACAGTGACACTTGGCTGTACCAAACGTACCTAATACTTAGTTATTTTTGGTTTTCTTGACTAAGTACAAGCAGTATGTGTTGGGGTGCGGCTGGTACCGAACTGAAGCATTTGTGGAATTGAACTGTCTGATTAGTTTATTGCTAACCTGAGAAGAATGTGTGTGTGTACACACACACCCGTGTGTGTACAATTGTATGTTGTCCAATTTAGGTCTGTGTTGTTTTCGTTGTTCGCAGTCGGTCTGCTGAGGCTTCTGACAGCTCGCAGTCCAGACACAATATGTTGCGCATTGTTACTGAACACAAGCCACAGTTCTGAATTCATTATAAATTATTGTACAATCTAACTGCTACTAGGTAAATGCGCGGCGGCACTTCAAAGTGTTGGCAAGAGATACAAGTCCTGATGGCGGTGACAGTGTGAGCGCGGGCGCCTACCGCGGCTTATCGGCGCCTGTCGGGCCCCGGGGGCGAGTCCTGTCCTCACTGCTGTATATTTAGACAATATCTGCTCCTTGTCGGTCGTATGTCGTTGTCGTATCGCTGTCTGTATGTCCCACTAGCGGCGCGGCGCTGGCGCATTGTTTACTGCGATTACATCTTGTTGCACTTGCTGAGTTATGTTATATACAACGTGTAACGTTAAATGCGCAAAACCTCTTAAGGGGTCATTGTACTCATCATTGTGAACAACTTTTACTATGGGACCAAACCGCGAAAATCAGCTGTTCAGTACATTTATGTTCGCATAATTCGTCAAAATGTACTAAACAGCTGATTTTTTTTTCGCGATTTCAGGTTTGGCCTCATTGTAAAAGTTGTTCAAAATTATGAGTATAATTACCCCTTTTCGGGTTTAGTATAAACAAAAACTAATGTTGTATAATGGTTGTATAAGCTTGATTTTGTAAGATCATTCATCTTTCATTTGCCATTATTGCTCTGACTCTGAAATCTGTCCATTTGATCAATGGTACTCTGGACTGGGGGATTGGTGAATGTACTAGAAAAGAGAACGTTGGTAAAAATGAGTGTCTTCGATCTATTTAGTAGTAGTCAGCTGGAGGTGTGAGGGCTCACGGCTACAGATGACGGAGCTTGAGGTAAAGTAAACTGCACAGCTGTGGACATCAATCTGGCGGACAGAACCTTACAGACAGAGCTTTTCGATAGGCGTAACTAATTACAGCTCCAGAACAGAACACATGAGACTGTTGACTGACGTACCTGGGCGCGATTACTTCATCAATTATCGCCGTGCGCTGCTAATGGCCGATTCATGCATCTTCTGCTGCAGCACATAATACGTGGAGCTGTTGGCCGACATTACGAAATAGAAAGCCACTGGTTACACAAGCTCCTCGCAGCCTCACTGACGTCTGCTGGAGGCAGATAAGTGGAACTCGGAACGGTTTGAAGATCCGTTACTGTTCCATCCGTACCACCGCACATACACACAGAAGGTTAATAGCAGGGTCACGGTCACGGCAATGAAATAGAACTTAGTTCTTAGCGTTGAGCTCTCCATGAGGGGCATGGTCTCTATGTCATTAATTTTGTGCGATTTTTGGACTTTTAAGTCGATGAAGATGCGCACAAAAGGTATTAGTTACCTACTTTGTGATTAAGATCAGCACACTAAAACGTTACAAAATCTTCCATCAAAATGCACGCGAATTGTCGGTTCATTATACAGGGTTACTTGTAAAGTCTCTTACAGACAGAGGCGATATCGCGGTCGCGACGCGATATTTCGATATTATATCCATAGAAAAATATCGCGTCGCGACGCGATATCGCCTCTGTCTGTAAGAGCCTTCATTCGACGTATTCCTTGCAGGCTGTCATAGTAGGGTTAAAATGCAACAAATTAAGCCACCAAATGTTCTACCGAAATGCAATAGTTTTTGAGTTAGTCAGATTTTTAGTTTTTTTATGAAATAACTATACAATTAAAAAAAAAAATTACGGCGCGACTTTACTGGAATTTAAAATATTATCGTAGCTGATGCCGTAGCAGATCTAAAAAAAAAAGTTGAAAAATGACTAAAACTTTGGCAAAGATCACTAATAAAACATTTTATTTTTCGTATTTTATATTTTTCTTAGGCAAAAATTACAAAAAAAAACTGAATTTCGGTAGAACATTTGGTGGCTTAATTTGTTGCATTTTAACCCTACTATGACGTCATGCAAGGAATACGTCGAATTACAAGTAACCCTGTATAGTTATTTGTTGCACTGATTGCTGATGAGTCGCTTTCACAGCAGCGTGTGGTTTGTAGTAGACCTTCTTTTGTTTTTTTTTTTGGTGTCCTAGTCTTTATGGGGTTTAAAGGTTACGGTGTTTGAATACGGCGGCGGCGGCAGCCGGCGAGCGCTGTTACATCACGGAGTTACACGGTCTGTGTGAGTCGTCCAGGTGTGGCCAGGCGAGCTATGAATACCTACTAGTTGTGTGTGGGACTGACTCAACTACGATATCTACTGAAACAGCGCCTAGAGGTCGCATCCCAATAGTTGAAAATAGTTTTCAGGTAAAATATAACAAAAATAGCACAAGTTATTCTAAAACTAATTGAAAGTTCACACAAACATCTTCAGCATTTAGGAGAATTTCTACAAAAAGTTAAAATTACAGAACATGAGAGCTGTTCTGTTGGAATCTTGTAAATATTTCTTCATATTTATTTAGAAACGTTTCTCTGTTTAACCTCAAGACTCGGCGCACATAAAGTTTTCTGTGTTTATACAAAAAGTTCGTCTGGTCCAGACCGCAGCACTGGAGCCGTTAGCCGCAGTGCTACACATCGCATGCTCGATACAACGAAATCTGCTAATTTCACAAGCAACGTTATTACAGAAAGAAACAATTTTCCCTTACTGGTGGTATAAAGACAAACTCAAAAAGAATGCGGCGAAAGCGCAACGAAACGTAAACAAAAATAAGATCTCTTTACAAACCCTGGTCGCCTGGTACTCGCAACTCGACAGTTAGCTGGAAAACAACATAAAGTCCAGACGCTGCAACTGTGAGTGCATTCAACTGAGAACAGAGATATCTTGTAATATAAAGGCTGTCGCGAACAAGAGCGGGGGAAATAAAACCGTCCATGCTGTCTCACTGAGAGTGTATGCGTAGCTTCGTAACCTCGTTTATAAACAAAGTGCTCATGAATGCATCACTATGTTCCAGAGGAGGCGGTTGAGAAAAATCAGTTACGACTAAGCGTAGACTGAACACTGTACATCAATAAACACATTACTATCAATCGAACAGTTCTGGCGGGATGTGAAGACGGATGCTGTTTGCCTCTTATTTATTTCTGACTGTATGCTGAACATTACCGCTCGGTTTAAAACTATATTTCAAGTATGACGCACTGTAGATATTAAAAGAATTAGAAACTTGATGTGAACGCACCGGAGTGTTCCAACGTTCATAATCATGAATTTCGAATATTTTATGATGATGTGATGACGGCCTTCACAGTTCGCTCGCGCACTACTCATGCGCCGCTCATGCTAATGTTGATGTCGCTCCTCCAAACATTGCTTGGTGCGTAGTGCGGCGGCGGCGGCGGCAGCGCGGGCGCGGCGGCAGCCAGCGGCTGTCGGGTCGCGATCGTCACCGTAAACAATAACACAGCTCCCCAGAACAATCAAACTATGTAATAGCTTCATACCGAATTATGATTTCTTCGGAACGCGCCGAGAACGACTTAAATTGGGGTTTATTTAACACATGTTTAGTTAAAAACAGTTTTTTTCAGTGGAACGCGCGCCAGATGGCGGACTCGCTCAATCACGGGGAGATTTCGCCCCATGATTCGTGAACCAAAAAAGTGGTTATCACAACTTCATATAGGTAGGTACTTACATATAGGTAGGTACTTACATATAGGTAGGTACTGACATGTAGGTAGGTACTTACGCTTTTAATAGGTAATACACTATTATGGTGCGCTATAGTACGGAGTGAAATAAGCAAAGAGTAGGGAGGTACCACTTGGTTTTCATGTTCTAGTCACTTTTGACAATAATAAGGGCGACAAATAGCGTAATGAAATCCGAGCTAACAAATGGAATCAAAGATGGAGCAAAACAAGCAAACAAGTAGGTTCATTTTCAAAAATTCATAGGCTCTTTTAACAAAAATAAGGGTGCCAAATAACACAATCAGGAGTGCGCCAAACCTCATCAAAGATGGCGGCTCACGAAATATTACTCACGTTATGTGCTGTCCGATCGTTTCTCTGGATTGGAGTATGGCAAGAGTTCGAATCAATCGCACGCGTCGGTACAAAGCTCAACAATTCGCTACGGAAGCTCAAACTCGCTTCCTATTTGCACTGAAAGCAGCCTTTGAAAAAAACTAATAACTTGAGCTTCAGATGTATCTGAATTTATGCAATTACATTTTGTGATGTCATTTACTCGTTTACACACGAGTGCCCTCGTGTGACACGTTCATACTCGTGTGACACGATCATACTCGTGTGACACGATCATACTCGTGTGACACGATCATACTCGTGTGACACGATCATACTCGTGTGACACGATCATACTCGTGTGACACGATCATACTCGTGTGACACGATCATACTCGTGTGACACGATCATACTCGTGTGGCACGATCATACTCGTGTGACACGATCATACTCGTGTGACACGATCATACTCGTGTGGCACGATCATACTCGTGTGGCACGATCATACTCGTGTGACACGATCATACTCGTGTGGCACGATCATACGATATAAGTTACGAAACTTGTAGTTTATAGCTTCTCTAGTTAGTTTCTAGCTCGTGCGACGTTGCAGCGGCAAGTTGCGTCATTCTTCTCTAGTTAGTATCTAGCTGGTGCGACGTTGCAGCGGCAAGTTGCGTCATTCTTCTCTAGTTAGTATCTAGCTGGTGCGACGTTGCAGCGGCAAGTTGCGTCATTCTTCTCTAGTTAGTATCTAGCTGGTGCGACGTTGCAGCGGCAAGTTGCGTCATTCTTCTCTAGTTAGTATCTAGCTCGTGCGACGTTGCAGCGGCAAGTTGCGTCATTCTTCTCTAGTTAGTATCTAGCTGGTGCGACGTTGCAGCGGCAAGTTGCGTCATTCTTCTCTAGTTAGTATCTAGCTGGTGCGACGTTGCAGCGGCAAGTTGCGTCATTCTTCTCTAGTTAGTATCTAGCTGGTGCGACGTTGCAGCGGCAAGTTGCGTCATTCTTCTCTAGTTAGTATCTAGCTCGTGCGACGTTGCAGCGGCAAGTTGCGTCATTCTTCTCTAGTTAGTATCTAGCTCGTGCGACGTTGCAGCGGCAAGTTGCGTCATTCTTCTCTAGTTAGTATCTAGCTCGTGCGACGTTGCAGCGGCAAGTTGCGTCATTCTTCTGCACTTCTTTATATCTTTTGTTTTATGGTAGCCTATAACAGTGTTGACTGCGCTCCTGGGTGGCAAGTGTCGTCCCCGGTGTTTGTGTAGCGATAGCCAGACACACAGTCTCGCGGGGGGCGCGCGCTGCGGGATTATGATAACACCTGGATTAACCACACACCTAGGGCTGTCGCCGAATGTTATCGCATGTAACAGATTCACCTGCCAGCTGTCTAGCTATAATAATTAAATGTGTAATAATATTCTCGTGGTTTGTAAGTAAAAATAAAATAGAACAGTGAATTGTGTTTTTTTAAATTTGAAGTGTTTTGCATGGTTTTTGTCTGCGGACAAGTTTCGTGTTTATTTACCTGTATGACTCTTTCTGAGTTTCTTGCATCGACTGAAACTGTGAAAACGATGACTGAATAATTATTGTATTTTAAGTACCTACACAGTAGGTTGGTATTATTAGTTGTAACTTAGTTAGTTTAGTGAGAGAGAAGAGCCATCATACATGTGTGGGTGGCCGGATCCTGGACGGTTCGGCGCCAATAAGTGGGCAACTTTTGTCATCCTCGGGGGACGCCACCCACGTCATCTCATAGTGCGCAGTCGCCATCCTTAGTGGCGTGCCATAAAGAGCACAATCACGACAGTTGACGTTAGTTTATGGCACAATGAACCATGTCCGAGACTCGAACCTGCGCACTGGTTTACCTATGTTAACATCATAAAAAGTCATATTATGTAATAAGGAGAAGAGACAGCAGCAGATATTTTGATATATTTTTATAATCTTCTCTATCATCTTAAGATCTTATGAAATGTCTAATCTAAGTCTATCATGTTTAAAATAAAAATTCACTACTTTTAAACAATAGAAAGCGCGCTTCTACTGTCTGTTGCAAATATATTTTTTTTTATTTTTTTTTTTATATTACGTTCATGGCTTCGTCAGGCGCGAGAGGCCGCTCCTGCTTGAGCTTTGCTGAGCGGCTCCGACACAACTACGCCTAGTTATTTTCAGCTGTCGTACACTCCTACAAACTTATCTGTGAAATGGCGAAAATTGGAACTGCGGCCGTCGTGTTGAAATGTCATTCGATTGTCGAACATACTTTGATTGTATTGTTGTATCGACGGTGCCGCCCTCTATCAGTTCACAGATAAGTTGGTAGGACTGTAAGTCCTTTGAAGAGCAATTAGTTTCTTGAGAAAGATATCAGTATTGTGCACATGAAAAATTTGTAAAACGCTGCCGCCGGGGATCGGAATTCCCAATAAGGTACACAATGCGTCAGTAAGATTGTGTATGCGTCAGGCAGTTCGGATTATGTTAACATTTGGACATGATATTGTATTTGTATCGACGTATTTGTATCAAAGTCCTGAAGGGTCTTATTGTGTGCACGTCCTTACGGATACTCCCACGGAGAACACGGGCTTTACTTAAGGGCTGCTGCAGAAGTTTTCACCTTAGAATTATAACATTTCAACAAGTAGTACCGAACTGGAGATAAAAGTCTGACTTACTGCCACAATTTTATTATCATCTTTGCAATAGGTACAACTTTTGTAACAAACATTTGTTCTTTCTTTCTTAAACCTTAATCAAGTTTTGAAATGTCACGAAGCACACAGTTGTACCAACACTACTTATGACATTTTG
This sequence comes from Cosmia trapezina, assembly GCA_905163495.3. Classification (NCBI taxonomy): domain Eukaryota; kingdom Metazoa; phylum Arthropoda; class Insecta; order Lepidoptera; family Noctuidae; genus Cosmia; species Cosmia trapezina. The sequence continues at coordinate 521,984 of LR991028.1, forward strand.
ATAACTCCAAGTTTGTAAGTTATTAAAATGTTACTGTACTTAGTTAATAATACTGACAAATGACAACTTTGATTGCGGTCTCTTGAGTTAATTGTTCACAGCCACATTAACGGACAATTTAACTCTTTCAACCACAAAGTCAATTATGGATAATAACTGTAGGAGTACCTACAGCCAAAACATAAGAGTGTTGTTGTGTCGGTTTTTAGCGTTCCATACCTCAAAAGGAAAAAACGGAACCCATATAGGATCACTCGTGTGTCTGTCTGTCCGTCTGTCACAGCCAATTTGCTCCGAATTTAATGGACCGATTCAGTTGAAGTTTGGTACACATATGAATTTCTGTGAACCAATAACGAATATAGGGGTCACTTTCGGGGGGTAAATAATAATAAAAAAAAAAATTGCAAGCTGTACCGTTTGATATATCAAATGAATGGGCTTACTATGAGGGTCTCAAATATATATTTTTATAATTTTAAAATTAATTGTTTTGAAGTTAATTAAGAAAATAGACGAAAATTGACCATTCCCCTTCTTATCTCCGAAACTACTGAGCCTAAAATTTTAAAAAAAATACAGAAAATAGTTCTTTACCTATAGATTACAGGAACCTATATGAAGTCTGTGGTCTTAAAATAACATGGTAAATATCTCAATATTGTGAGTACAAACTTACATCAAAAAACCCAAATACTTACTTACAACAAAAACTAACTAAAAAGGTATAAACAAGACAATATAGACAGACAAATTAAAAATCCGCAGTCACACGTCATGTAACTAGGTAGGTACGAGTACGTACAGTCAGCAACCAAAGTCGATTAACACTTCAGTTTTTTAAATCTCAATTATTGAGCAAGATATTTAATTAAAATCGGAACAAAAGTAAAATAATTTCAAAATCTACTAGACTTAGGTCTTTTAGGAAAAAAGGGATAGTCAAATAATTTTGTATTCATTTACATGATGTGTAAAAGAAGCAGTGTTAAGCGACTTATGTTACTGACCGTACCTACGTGTGACTCCGGGTATTTAATTTGTCGGTGTATCCGGTTAGACTGGAAGCCTACCGACATAGTTGGGACTAGGCAGATGGATTGGTTGTCTATTATTGTTGCAACACTTGAAATGTATTGATAATTTTGCAGTGTTGACGATCCTTAGCACAATAAATAAATACCTATGTCCAGTTAGGTTAGGTACCTACTATACTTATAAAACCTTGAGCCGGTACTGCGCGACTCCTTTAGATTAGAAATAACATTGTATAGTACCTTCATGACGGTGGGCCGCAAATTCGTTTCCGCGGGGATTTGTATCGGATTTTCATCTTATCCCGTATTGGAAGAGTTCCACCGAGGATTTATATTTTATTTTTCCAGAGATTTGATGAAAAATAACGCGAGAAATAACGCGATCCTTCCGACTTGTTTACTTTATTAACTTTGTTTATTATTCATATCTGTGTATTTCACTATCAGAATACTACTCGTAAATCCTCTTTTCTGTTGAGGCTCAATGGCACAGGGAAATTGCCTATCATGATATTCGGTAAGAGTATTGTACCTACTATTATGTATTCTGTGGTAGGTAAGAGATAATCCTAATGCTATTTATCAGAAACAAAAAAAAACTAAAGGAAAAAATGAACAGCAGCCCTGCATTGTGCGACTGCGCGTCTGCGCCTGCGCAAACTGATATGCTACGCAGCACCACAGCCTGCACAGACTGATAGAGATGCTGCGCAGCACCACAGCCGACAATTAGTTTTGTTGCGTTACAAATAAAAATGTACCTCATGAGAAGGTCAATAAGATTTTAGAGGATTTAGGACATTTAATTTCATCATCATAGATAGAACAACTAGCTTTCAAACTGACTGCCTGACACCTTCAGCCATCACTCCAAGTGCCGACAACAGCGAAGAGTTTGGTACAGTCAACACCCGCCAGAACACTTTCTGTAATGAGCTAATACAAATATTTAGATGAAGGAAACAGTACCTACTTCCTTGCTAAAGCTTTTTGCTTATTGTGGTTATGTACCGAATTGTTCTTAAAAATAAATTGAGTCGGCGCAGTTTAAAAGTACCTAATTAAATACATAGGTACCTACTGTAAGTAGTGTTATAATTATTTTTCAGATGTTTCTCTACATTCGGAAATGCGACAGTTGTGATGATCACGGCGTCACTGCAATTAAAGTGAAGCTAGTTCTAACTAATGTCTTAAGTTTTACGAAGCGACGATGACGGCTTCAATATTTCAGTAACTGTAATACATTTTGGGCTTAGCAAGTACCTATTAACCACGTAATAAATGGTAAATAATTTAGAAGTCCCAGGTCGTTAAATTGTGACAATAATAATGAGAACTTTCACAAACTAAGTACATTAGGCGAAGTTACGCGCCGTTCGAGGACGCGCGGCCAGAAGTTCAGTAGTAGCGGTACATAGTCATGACGATGTTTATGTAATGAATGTACTGGACGGCCCCAGGGCACGGGGCGATAGCTTGCAAGAATGCTGCTCGTCACCGTCCGCTGGATGGTGTGCCCTGCTGCATTTATTTATGGTGCTTTTAGATTAGGGCTTTGAAAAATAGTAATTTAGGCGGCGCGTTGTGTTGCAGTGCAGATCAGTGGTGGCCGAAGAAATTTCTGAGTTGTAGGTCGTGGGACAGGCGCTTTACTTTGTGTAAACAGTTTCATCACCACTGCTCTCAAAACGGTGAAGGAAAACATCGTGAGGAAACCGGCATGGTGGCGTAACTACAGGGTGGCAAGTCGGCAAAATGCCACGGGCCCCCAGCCGGAAGGGGCCCCCGGTCAGAGGAGAATCCCAACTCCCAACATTTATTATTACCCATTTAGTAAAAAACCGATGAATTTGCCACGGGCCTCGAACGGTATAGTTACGCCACTGGGCATGACCTAGAACTAAAAACTCGACATCTACCAACCCGCACTGGGCCCGCGTGGTGGATTACAGCTCACTCCCTCTCACAGAGAGGAGGCCTGTTTCCCAGCAGTGGGAGCGTTATAGGCTGATTATGTGTTATGTTGTCTCGCAGTCAGTCCGTCAGAGTCACAGCATTCCTTGTGCCTACAATAGTCTGCGCCGAACCTGGAAGGTTGAGCTTTCGTCGTCACAATACTTCCGGTTTCCGTTTCCGGCCTTAGTTTCTTCATCTATATCTATAAAAGGAAAGCGTTACTGACTGACTGACTGACTGACTGACTGACTGACTGACTGATCTATCAACACACAGCTGAATCCACTGAACGGATTGGGCTGAAATTTGGAACACAGGTAGCTATTATGACCTAGGCATCCGCTAAGAAAGGGTTTTTGGAAATTCGACCTTTAAGGGGGTAAAAAGGGGGGATATTGTTTGTATGAAAAATCTTATTCCTTGAGTTAATAAACTTGAAACTTGGCACGAATATTTATGTAAGTAAATTATGATTTTTGTGATTTTTTGTTTTTCTAAACTACCCCCTAAAGGGGAACTGGGGGGTCTCAAAGTTTGTATGGAAAAATTTTAACGCGCAATCCGATTAACTCAAAACTCAATATTTATACTTAAAACCAAAAATAAAGAATAATGTGTGTCAGGGTTTTTCGAAAATCTACCTCTAACGGGGTGAAAAGGGGTAGTCAATTTCACAGGGGAGGATTTTACTGCGTGGCTTGATTAAGTCTAAAATTGGAGTAAATAATCTTTGAGTCAAGCTATGGAAATATCTCAAACCATTTTTTTAATTTCCACCCCTGTAGGGGTGAAAACAGGGAATACAATTTACATGAAAAATGTTATTCATTTGGTTTTAATTGACTTGAAACTTGGCACAAATATTTGCCTAAGTTTGTCATTATTAGTTTTTTAAAACTACCCCGGAGGGAGGGTTAGAGGGGGAGGGGCAAGGGAGGGGTGGTGAGGAGTGTGAGGGGGAGGATGATGGACGCAGGGAGAAAGGGCAGGAATTGGTGAGGAGAGGAGGAAGACATGGTAAGGCTGAGGGGTGGGGAGGGGTTGGTGAGCCGGAGGTGGAGGAGAAGGGGAGAGGGAGGGGACGGAGTGGTGAGAGAGAGAGAGCGAAGGGGAAGTGGTGAAGGGGGTGTGAGAGTGAGTGAGAGGGGGAGGGAGAGGTAGCGGAAGGGGATGTGGTGAAGGAACGAGCTAAACTCTGGAACTATCCTACCAGTCGGACTTTAAAAAATCTTTTTGCATTAATGATAGCCCAAATCTTATAGAAGGCATATTTAACATCACTCTAGGACCCTTAGGTGCCGAGCAAAAAGAAAAAAAGTCTGAAAGAACGCTAAGTGAAAACGAAGTAATAGCGCGGGTAGGCAATGCGATGCGACGGGGTGGGTCGAGCAAAAAATAAATTTCACGCGGACGAAGTCGCGGGCAGAAGCTAGTCCACATATAAAATCAACGAGTAAACACGTACTTGTAACTCCAGTAATTTTGTGACAATTCTACAATAATACCTCCTGTGAGTTTGAACACGCGGATCATCTGCGAAGTCTATTATATTTACAGCACCTGTTTGTACACCCGCCTATGTTTTGCAATTAAAAACTATGACTTTCTTCTACTTGTGCGAGAAATACATACACCTGAATTATAGACAAAGACAGACGACGCCGCATCAGCAGAGCTCATCAGTTTAATGAACAGGTTGTGTTCTACAAGAGATTACTGCAGAGGTTAGTGACGAATGTACACTATGTATGTACACTATGTATGATGTATAAATAAGTCTATTAGTTTTAATGCTATAATGTATGAGGTCTAAACATACAGTCAAAACTGTTTACAACGACAACATCGCTTAAAACGACGTAAGTACCGATTACGACGAGATTTTGAGGTCCCAGCATTTCTGTTTACTTAACATAGTTTTTGGTTATAACGACTATCAGCTATAACAGCCGTAACCCGGAGGTCCCTTGGAATACGAAGTCGTTATAAACAGTTTTGACAGTCGTTTTAATCCTCAGTCAGATATAAAGATCTTTTCTTTAATCCAGACTGAGTATTATGCTGAATAGGCTTACCTTTCCTAAATTGAGCCATATAAAACCTTTTGTTCAATTCTTCATCCATAAAACCAGGACGTCTCTCAGGAGATGCACTTTAAAGTACATATTTGACTCAAACGCTAGGAAACTCATTTAAAATGGAAAATCTATTAGAAATCCTTCCGAGAACTTTTTCTTGTCACAAATAGTTCGCACTCAGAGTGAGAGCAGCTCTTTGTGCGAATAAAACTATGATTGGGGCGGAAATAAAGTCTGAGAGGAAAGAGAAGTGTGCTTGTGGAAAATCAGAGGTATTTGTAGAAATAACTGCTGTTACTATTTTTGAGCTAAGTTCGCAACAAGTAACAAACCCTATTCAGGCTACATTCTGCAGTCGCCCACTAGAGGGGAATCAGTAACACAATCATCTGGGCTTAGAAGGTGTCTCCTTATAAAGGACTCGGCACTCTCAGCACTTTATCCAACATCGACGAATATTGAATTTACAAAATTATCCTCAAATTGTCAAATGACTAGTACCTATGAGTATATTGGGTGATTTAATTAAGTAGGTCTTCAAATAAACAAATGAAAGCACTCAACTTGTTAGCGACACTAGGCTGCTCCACCGGTACGTTTCCTGATCCATTTAATTACATTCATCAGATATTGGTACTTTTGGGACAGATCAAGCTAGGCACCAACGCATGTTAGAATCGCATTCGTTCCGCGAGTGGTGCGGAGTTGCGGACCGTCAAGGCCGGTCACATACCGGCGCAGCGCACCAGACAGACGACCATGGCCGAGCCGGTGCAAGTACAAGCGCTTACTTTTAATATGGCACCTGCATGGCAAAACACACTGTGTTTCCACAGACGTAGAGTTCGTTTACGAAAGTGGGTGATAGAAAGTTGAAGAATGTTGAACGTAAAGGCTCACGCAGACAGGCACGAGGCGACGCGTCGCTTCGTGCCTGTCTGCGACCGTCGCGACGACGCGGTGCGTCGCGCGTCGCGATTCTGGGAACAATTTCCATGAAGTTTGTAGTCGCGCCGCGCCTGTCTGCGGGTACTTTTACATGAGATCGGCGTGCGCAAAAAACAACGCCATTAATTTTATTATAGCGTTATTGTCGGTGTTTTTTCCCGGATCGGGTCGCTCACTTCCGAGCAGTTCCGATTACTTGCGAGCAATAGGCGAGTGCTTAACAAATGTGTTCCTCTTTCATCCCATTGTGTGTGAAACCTTTGGCAGCTTTTTCCTTTTCTATAAATTCCTTTGGAAACGGATATTGACAGAACTTTGTAGGGATTTGTAGAATGTAAGTACGGTATTTCAGTGTATTTGTTAGATTTCAATGGGTATGTCAACATTGTGCTCCATTCATAGAAAGTAAAGTACAATAAAATACGAGTATAACGTTTGATGTCACCGACTCACGGACCTCATTCTTACGCTTTGCCACTTATAATATAAGTATATACCTCATATTATTTGTTACACTTTGTCTAAGATCAAAGCACTCCATCTTCTCTACAGACAATATGATATCAGTAGATTTCACTTACTCAGACTTGTCGTGTTGATAGCAAAACATGTTGTTTGCAGGGCGAAGTTGCTGGCAGTCGGGAGAGCTCGGCAAAGTTCGGGAGTGTTCGGGACAGGCGGAAGCGCTGCTGCAGCGATACCAACTTTGCTGTGGCAACCAGCTCAGTTCAGCCGGTGGGTCTCGCCATGTGACAGTCGCTGCTTCACTGGTGACTATTGCTTGACATCGGAAACTCTTGCAGAAAACTACAGTTGCCAAAAGTTACAGACGTATTGCCAACTTGACGACACGTTTGGCGCAGTGGTTGACTGCTGCGCAGCATGTCGCGGGTTCGATTCCCGCACGGAACAAATATTTGTACGACCTACAAGTATTTGTTCCGAGTCTAGGTGTTTTTCTATCTATAATATGTATGTATTTACAAAAAAAAAAATGTTTAAAGGTAGTTTATCAGCCATCTCGTTACCATAACACAAGCATTAGGTTGCTTAGCTTGGGACTAGATGGCGCTGTGTGAAATGTCCAAGGATATTTTATTATTATTATATATTATATTTTGTAACAGTTGTACTTCTTTCTTAATTAAAGATATTTTTGGATAGTTTAGATATATTTATTTATTTAAAACATAAGTTTACAATGCTTACGACCAAATCACTTCACTTAACTTGTCTATATGAACATCCTCAGTTGGACATGGTCTTCCCGATGACTGTTTCAACAACAATAACGTAAAGTAAAAGTTTTTTATTTTGGAACAAAAACAAATTGACAGAATAACAATGACAACGATGATAGCTACAAAAGTTAAAAACTGAGTCGCAGCCATCAGCGCGCAGCGCGCAGCGCCGTCTAAACATAACAAACTGAGTCGCAGCCATCAGCGCGCAGCGCGCAGCGCCGTCTAAACATAACAAACTGAGTCGCAGCCATCAGCGCGCAGCGCGCAGCGCCGTCTAAACATAACAAACTGAGTCGCAGCCATCAGCGCGCAGCGCGCAGCGCCGTCTAAACATAACAAACTGAGTCGCAGCCATCAGCGCGCAGCGCGCAGCGCCGTCTAAACATAACAAACTGAGTCGCAGCCATCAGCGCGCAGCGCGCAGCGCCGTCTAAACATAACAAACTGAGTCGCAGCCATCAGCGCGCAGCGCGCAGCGCCGTCTAAACATAACAAACTGAGTCGCAGCCATCAGCGCGCAGCGCGCAGCGCCGTCTAAACATAACAAACTGAGTCGCAGCCATCAGCGCGCAGCGCGCAGCGCCGTCTAAACATAACAAACTGAGTCGCAGCCATCAGCGCGCAGCGCCGTCTAAACATAACAAACTGAGTCGCAGCCATCAGCTATCAGCGCCGTCTAAACATAACAAACTGAGTCGCAGCCATCAGCTATCAGCGCCGTCTAAACATAACAAACTGAGTCGCAGCCATCAGCTATCAGCGCCGTCTAAACATAACAAACTGAGTCGCAGCCATCAGCTATCAGCGCCGTCTAAACATAACAAACTGAGTCGCAGCCATCAGCTATCAGCGCCGTCTAAACATAACAAACTGAGTCGCAGCCATCAGCTATCAGCGCCGTCTAAACATAACAAACTGAGTCGCAGCCATCAGCTATCAGCGCCGTCTAAACATAACAAACACAAATGTTCCAGACATTACTATAAAATGTTATCTATAAAACACAAATGATACAAAACACTTTATCAGTTTAGCTAACTTCGGTATTTAAAATAATAACCCAAGTAACACATCAAAGCAGTATAACGGCCGACTTACAGCATTTCTGTATCGTTTTCGCATTTTGAATTAGTTCTATAGTAGCATTATAAACGTTTATACGGCTACTGTAATGCTTATTTGGGCACAAATTATACGGCTTTAGATCCTAAATAGGTTCACAATAGTTGTTTAATTGCATTACAGACGCATTATATTAGCATTATTATGGTCAAAGAAGGTATCAATCGCATTAAAGAAGCATTATACTGGCAATATTATTGATATTGAAGAAGTTAATTGCATTACAATGGCATTAGACTAGCATTAAAATGTAGTAAAAGAATGATTGGAGCTATTTAAGTGTTCACAGTTAGAACTTAAATAAACCGTACATCATTGCAAAAACATCTCTAATACCAGGGTACAAATTTTATAATACAATTAACGTTGTAATCTCGTAATATAATATGGAAGAAAATGGTCAAAACTGAGTGAGTGACTCCATATTTGTTTGCATCAAAAGAAAATGTATAATTCCTACTGGGTAAGTTTTTGACTATTTTGTTATTTCATGCCTTCAAATATTACTGCGCAATGTAGTTTACTGTAAATGTCTATATAAGTTTAATTGAAAATTTTCACGCGCCTACGATATTTTGTGGTTTTGATATAAATTGTTATATAAACCTAAGTGTGAAATAACTAAAACAATCGTGTATTCCTACTATAGAACGAATTTTGCATAATTAACATAATAATATTGGTTGGGCAGTATTAAATTAAGTTATATAATTATTGTATAGGTCTATTGCTTTTATAAATAGGTCCGAATGATAATATTTTTTGGTTATAAAATATTTAAAAAATGGTGTCGGTCCATAGCAGCCCGGTGAGTCTTTAAAAAGGCTAATTAATACCGCCAGCAGTATAAATACTCACACATGAACAATTATTAAGCCAGAGGCCAGAGAGAAGATTTTTGTTGAACCACTGTAGTGCCATTGTCTATAAAGTAGTTCTATATGGGTTCACTGGTATACCAGTAGACTTGGTGTAGACTGAAATAGTGCTATTACTTGATAATTGCCATTAATTTTGGGGATCCTTGACCAAAACCATAAAACCCATTTCAGAATTTTTGTACAACTTGAATCCGTATGCCAGGAGTTGATAAAAAGCCTTTCTGAACGCATTATCTCCATAAACATTCGTGCGCGTGGCTTATTAAAATGAATATGACGCTGTATAGTTAACGCACTAATATCTTTTATGGCCGATGCTTTTAATAACATTGTTTTCTTATTTTCAGTAATGTTTGTACCAACCATACAATCCCATACAAAACAGTACAGACGGTAGAGGTAGAGGGAAAACAATCCTGGTACTGTACCTTCTTTGTGGGAGGAAAATGGTAACTTATGGTGGCCGCCTAAAAAGACACTGTACAAATTAATGAAATATGAGCAATCCATGCCCGATAAAAAAGAATGGAGGTTAATAGAGTGCATTTTAAGGAACAATATTCGAACATAATCAGCTTGCCGAAGCTGAATAATCAATATTGGAAAAAAAACCAGACAGGCATGGTTGCACCCCGGACGACCGTAGTTCAAAATCAAGAAGTAATGAAATTTTAACTTATGGCTTATATTTTAAATTAGTATGCTTGAATATTATGAATACTTATATTTTATATCGCTATTGCATACGTACCAATAAAAAACGTTATTTTATATACTTATTTTTTTTATTTCTGTACATTTCTTTTTTTATATAGAATTAAAATTACCAATTTATTTTGCGTGTAATAATTTTTAAAGCTCTAGCAGGTGAGTCACAAAGAAGCTCTTTCCTGGAACTTTCTCCCCAGAGTTTTGTAATTCCCTCTTCCAATAAATTTCTTTCTTTGAGCTTTTAAAAATTGGCAAACCATCAAAATTTAAATTTAAGGATATATTTTCTGGAGCATCTGTCTAGTTTTCCAATAACAAAGTAAAAATTATTAGTTATTTCGTTATGCTAATATTGGTCCCCTTCAATTTTTTTTTATATTGACAAATATAGGTATTTTTAAAATGGTCCTTGGATCCTTATGTAAAATAAAGATTTTTCGAAACAAGAGGATCCCAAAACGTGTGTATATCCAATGTTGACAGGTCCTACTTGATTTTGGTAACCTACGGAACCTTCTTTAATATCGCTACAATTCCCTTCGCACGAATCGTTTTGTTGTGCATTGATCGGATTCGTAGACATCATAATTTTTGCATGTTCCTTTTATATTTTAGCCTGATTCCTCCGGTATTCTTATTTTAAACGATTTTTTCATCATTTTGTGAAAAAAAAAAATGCTGCACTTATTTTTACTTAAGTATATTAAATAACACGTTACAATGAAGTCACAACTTAATTTTGTTAATAGCATATTAAAATCGTCATAAAATATGTGCTTTTCCCCAATATGGCCGTTGGTTTTACGAATACAGTAAAATGAATGTATATACAGCGTTACGCATTACAATAACTCACGTGTATTTGATTAAAGAGCTGTAAGGTGTACAACAGAACTCAGTTGATCTTTAAAAATGCAAGCATTACATTAATTCACGTTTAGGCTGTTCAGAAGTACTAGGCTTTTAGTTACTACTAAAAAGTGCTACTACACAACAAATGGCACTAAAAACAGCTCAAAGCTGTATAACGGATTTACGGTGCATTATAATGGTACAAGTTTATGCTATTAAGCAGCATTAGACGTTATCTTACTACTTAAAAATGCTATTGTAAACCCTAAGGCACTAAAAATAGCTGAAAGCTGTACAGCTGCTTTGTGGTATGCTGCACTAAAACTAAAAGCTGTATAAAAGCATTTTGATATGCCATTATCCAACCGCTATACAATGTACAGCATCATAACGGTATTGAAATGCCAATATAGAGCGTCAAGATGCTCGGTGAACATATATAAGAGTTTATACGGACCTTAAGTTCTGCAAAAGTTTACTATTCGTTTGTTATAATGCTTCCTGTGTTACTTGGGAAACCGGTCAAGAGCGAGTCGGACTCGCGCACCGAGGGTTCCGTTCCGATTTCTGAAGAAGTGTGCTACTTGGATACATCTTTTTATTTTTCCTGTAACCTTTACATAAACTTCTATCACATAGAATAATTTCAGATTTTTTTCTTTGCAAACTTCGGAGATAAGGGGGAGAACGGTATTTTTTTTTACATTTTTCATCAAAAGTCGAAAACTATGCAGTCTAAAAAAAAATTAAAAATAGTTTGAGAATGTGCAAATAGCGCTCTTTTATATGATACCCCACATGCCCTAGTAGCCCCACTTTAAATTTTTAAGACCCCCTTTCAGTCCCTGTTGCAAAAAAATTATAAATATTTTTATTTACTTCTTATTTGCAAAATAGTTGGGTAAACGTCATCTAAAACTATTCCAAATTTCAAGTTGATAGCATTAGTAGTTCTTGAGATATGAAGCTGTGACAGACAGACACACCAGACAGACTGAGTCACACCATGAGGGTTCCTTTTTTACCATTTTGTTACGGAACCCTAAAAATCGATGAACGGTCAAACGAGAAATGACCACAGCTCCGAATATAATTGGTTATCACAGCTTCTTATTAATATCTGCTTGACGTTGATATTTCTGACGTGTACTCATTAGTGAGGGTCGTGAGGGATTACCACGAAATATGAAAGTAATATCTTTAGTACTCAATACAATCATATCCGCTTTGAACCACAGTGTAATTATAATACCTATGTCGGTAATAGCTGGCCGGCTGGCCGTAATCGATTCTTAATTAAAGCAGAGATAATGACGTGCCTAATGGTGTGCCGCGGTGCCTGGCCATCATGGCGTGGTGATACACCGTGCGTTGTGCAGTATGTCTAGTACTTAGCCTAATGGTGTGCCGCGGTGCCTGGCCATCATGGCGTGGTGATACACCGTGCGTTGTGCAGTATGTCTAGTACTTAGCCTAATGGTGTGCCGCTGTGCCTGGCCATCATGGCGTGGTGATACACCGTGCGTTGTGCAGTATGTCTAGTACTTAGCGACAAGCGACATCGGGTGACATCATAGTATTACTTGCTCTCGAATAAGAAATTATTTCTGCTGGGAGTGATGGTTCGAGAGTCGCTAATTTGCTGCTGCGCCGGCGCTCCTTTGCGCCGCTTCAAACAGGCTCTCGGCATATACAACGTGTTAATGAAATAACCCAAAACCTTTTAAGGGGTCATTGTACTCATCATTATGAACAACTTTTACTATGGGACCAAACCTGAAATCGCGAAAAAAAAATCAGCTGTTCAGTACATTTTGACGCATTATGCGAACATAAATGTATTGAACAGCTGATTTTTTTTCGCGATTCCAGGTTTGGTCCCATAGTAAAAGTTGTTCATAATGATGAGTACAATGACCCCTTAAGAGGTTTTGGGTTATTTCATTAACACGTTGTATAGAGCACGAAACGAATGCACTTAATAAACGTAGTTCGTACAGCTGCAAGCTGTCGGTTACACGTACCTAGCTTGCATTATATTATGTTATGTTTTGTACTACTGATATTTATGCTTATGCAAAACGCATTACTTACAAGCATTGTAGCTTTCAGAACTGCATCCCTCGTAATCTCTACCTACTGTAAAAACTATTGAAACTTATCATATTTTTTTGCTGTGTCAACAAGGGGTAAGATGATTAAAAATATTCACTGTAAGAGTTAGTTTGTAAAGCAGTACCTAAGTAACTCAGCCGGACACATTAGAGCCTAAAAAGTTAAACTAATAATATTGGTCCTCTTCCTTGTTGGTTTGCTTCCACATACGTTCCTTGAACACATCTCTGTTCGCTCCTAACACAATTAATTTAGATTTTATGAAAACAATCGCATACTTATAAGTTCCACCTGAGCTGAATATGATTTAATTGACCAGTACCTAGTGCTATCCCGTAAACATGTCAGCGTGATAACTTAGGTGAAGTGAGCGTGAAGTGAGCGTGAAGTGAGCGTGAAGTGAGCCGTCATTCCACCTGATGCTAGGGTTTGACAGTTGACACTACTGACAGGACAGCTCACTTTAAGATCACTTCACTTCACAAATGTTTATAGAATAGCACCACTACAGCACTACTGTTCACCTGTTCACAGAGTGCAGTTTAAATGATATCCGTACACTGCACTAGCAACTAGCACCATCGCCAGAAGCGATCGCTGAATTTCATATTATCAAGTTCAATTCAAATAAATAAGACTAAATGCCCTCGAAATGGCGCCGGGCGGGTCCTCGGCAGTAAACGTACACTACACATATTTTAGAATAATTACCTATGCGTCTCGCTCTCTACGTAAAGTTTAAAATGCTAGGTAAGTAATACAAATGTTGGGGCGCTGCCGGACGCCGGGCGTGGTGTGTAACGTGTCATTACTATTGTAACACATTGCACTAAATACATAGATTAGCAGCTCTCTTTTATTCGTTCGTTTGTGGAAGTAATGATAGCTCTCGATCCACACCGTTATCGATACCGTACTCGTAGAGAACCTTAATGGTGCCTAATAGCTATGCGTCATGTTTATGTTAAGTGCAATTACTCCGCCATGACACCTTCGGCGCACGGTATCGGGGTCGTGACGCTCCATTGCTGGATACCTTAAGGGTTCTTAGCCAGCTTATGAGTCAACCCGGCAATGATTAGTCTGCTAGATGCAGCGGTGGCAGTGACGTGCGCGCGCAGTGCTGCGCGGACGGGCTCGGTCCCGCTAGGCTGTAACGGCACGTCGCTTCGGGTGCGCGCGCGCAGAGACAAAGCGATGATTGCTGCGATTGTCGCGCAGCGCTGCGAGTGCGACACAGTCGGGCTGCCATGCGCAGCTTTGTGCATTACATGCCCAGCACTGTGAAATTGTGCCCTCTCGTGAAACTCCCGTTGTATGTACACAAAGCTTCCGCAGAAACATTGAATGCGTATGACAGTCAGTAAACATTAGCGGTTGAATGTTCTCTGAAATGTTGAAATTATTGACTGTTGTGTGCGGCGCCAATTGTTAGAAACAGCTGTGGATAGTGATAGTCAGCTGTAATAGGCTGCGGTACATACTACAACAACATTAGGTACTCCAACGAAATATTACTGCAAAAAAACTTTCTTGATACATTTTCCTTCTAATTACTTGTGACTGGTGTTCATGATGTCTGGTCTGGTCATCATGATGAAAACACCTGTCCGACGTTACAAAAAGCTAAATGATGACAGCTCAGATAACTTTGTTACAAAAAGCTAAATGATGACAGCTCAGATAACTTTGTTACAAAAAGCTAAATGATGACAGCTCAGATAACTTTGTTACAAAAAGCTAAATGATGACAGCTCAGATAACTTTGTTACAAAAAGCTAAATGATGACAGCTCAGATAACTTTGTTACAAAAAGCTAAATGATGACAGCTCAGATAACTTTGTTACAAAAAGCTAAATGATGACAGCTCAGATAACTTTGTTACAAAAAGCTAAATGATGACAGCTCAGATAACTTTGTTACAAAAAGCTAAATGATGACAGCTCAGATAACTTTGTTACAAAAAGCTAAATGATGACAGCTCAGATAACTTTGTTACAAAACGCTAAATGATGACAGTTCAGATAACTTTGTTCATTTGTTGCAGTACGTTTGTATCTTGTTCAAAACACCTGTCCAACGTTACAAAAAGCTAAATGATGACAGCTCAGATAACTTTGTTCATTTGTTGCAGTACGTTTGTATCTTGTTCAAAACACCTGTCCAACGTTACAAAAAGCTAAATGATGACAGCTCAGATAACTTTGTTACAAAAAGCTAAATGATGACAGCTCAGATAACTTTGTTCATTTGTTGCAGTACGTTTGTATCTTGTTCAAAACACCTTTCCAACGTTACAAAAAGCTAAATGATGACAGCTCAGATAACTTTGTTACAAAAAGCTAAATGATGACAGCTCAGATAACTTTGTTACAAAAAGCTAAATGATGACAGCTCAGATAACTTTGTTACAAAAAGCTAAATGATGACAGTTCAGATAACTTTGTTCATTTGTTGCAGTACGTTTGTATCTTGTTCAAAACACCTGTCCAACGTTACAAAAAGCTAAATGATGACAGCTCAGATAACTTTGTTACAAAAAGCTAAATGATGACAGCTCAGATAACTTTGTTCATTTGTTGCAGTAAGTTTGTATCTTGTTCAAAACACCTGTCCAACGTTACAAAAAGCTAAATGATGACAGCTCAGATAACTTTGTTACAAAAAGCTAAATGATGACAGCTCAGATAACTTTGTTCATTTGTTGCAGTACGTTTGTATCTTGTTCAAAACACCTGTCCAACGTTACAAAAAGCTAAATGATGACAGCTCAGATAACTTTGTTCATTTGTTGCAGTACGTTTGTATCTTGTTCAAAACACCTGTCCAACGTTACAAAAAGCTAAATGATGACAGCTCAGATAAGTTTGTTCATTTGTTGCAGTACGTTTGTATCTTGTTCAAAATAAATGATGACAGCTCAGATTACTTTGTTACAAAAAGCTAAATGATGACAGCTAAGATAACTTTGTTCATTTGTTGCAGTACGTTTGTATCTTGTTCAATATAAATGATGACAGCTCAGATAACTTTGTTCATTTGTTGCAGTACGTTTGTATCTTGTTCAATATAAATGATGACAGCTCAGATAACTTTGTTCATTTGTTGCAGTACGTTTGTATCTTGTTCAAAACACCTGTCCAACGTTACAAAAAGCTAAATCATGACAGCTCAGATAACTTTGTTCATTTGTTGCAGTACGTTTCTATCTTGTTCAAAACACCTGTCCAACGTTACAAAAAGCTAAATGATGACAGCTCAGATATTTTTGTTACAAAAAGCTAAATGATGACAGCTCAGATAACTTTGTTTATTTGTTGCAGTACGTTTGTATCTTGTTCAAAACACCTGTCCAACGTTACAAAAAGCTAAATGATGACAGCTCAGATAACTTTGTTCATTTGTTGCAGTACGTTTGTATCTTGTTCAAAATAAATGATGACAGCTCAGATTACTTTGTTACAAAAAGCTAAATGATGACAGCTAAGATAACTTTGTTCATTTGTTGCAGTACGTTTGTATCTTGTTCAATATAAATGATGACAGCTCAGATAACTTTGTTCATTTGTTGCAGTACGTTTGTATCTTGTTCAATATAAATGATGACAGCTCAGATAACTTTGTTCATTTGTTGCAGTACGTTTGTATCTTGTTCAATATAAATGATGACAGCTCAGATAACTTTGTTCATTTGTTGCAGTACGTTTGTATCTTGTTCAAAACACCTGTCCAACGTTACAAAAAGCTAAATCATGACAGCTCAGATAACTTTGTTCATTTGTTGCAGTACGTTTCTATCTTGTTCAAAACACCTGTCCAACGTTACAAAAAGCTAAATGATGACAGCTCAGATAACTTTGTTACAAAAAGCTAAATGATGACAGCTCAGATAACTTTGTTTATTTGTTGCAGTACGTTTGTATCTTGTTCAAAACACCTGTCCAACGTTACAAAAAGCTAAATGATGACAGCTCAGATAACTTTGTTCATTTGTTGCAGTACGTTTGTATCTTGTTCAAAACACCTGTCCAACGTTACAAAAAGCTAAATGATGACAGCTCAGATAACTTTGTTCATTTGTTGCAGTACGTTTGTATCTTGTTCAAAACACCTGTCCAACGTTACAAAAAACTAAATGATGACAGCTCAGATAACTTTGTTCATTTGTTGCAGTACGTTTGTATCTTGTTCAAAACACCTGTCCAACGTTACAAAAAACTAAATGATGACAGTTCAGATAACTTTGTTCATTTGTTGCAGTACGTTTGTATCTTGTTCAAAACACCTGTCCAACGTTACAAAAAGCTAAATGATGACAGCTCAGATAACTTTGTTCATTTGTTGCAGTACGTTTGTATCTTGTTCAATATAAATGATGACAGCTCAGATAACTTTGTTCATTTGTTGCAGTACGTTTGTATCTTGTTCAATATAAATGATGACAGCTCAGATAACTTTGTTCATTTGTTGCAGTACGTTTGTATCTTGTTCAATATAAATGATGACAGCTCAGATAACTTTGTTCATTTGTTGCAGTACGTTTGTATCTTGTTCAAAACACCTGTCCAACGTTACAAAAAGCTAAATGATGACAGCTCAGATAACTTTGTTCATTTGTTGCAGTACGTTTGTATCTTGTTCAATATAAATGATGACAGCTCAGATAACTTTGTTCATTTGTTGCAGTACGTTTGTATCTTGTTCAAAACACCTGTCCAACGTTACAAAAAGCTAAATGATGACAGCTCAGATAACTTTGTTCATTTGTTGCAGTACGTTTGTATCTTGTTCAATATAAATGATGACAGCTCAGATAACTTTGTTCATTTGTTGCAGTACGTTTGTATCTTGTTCAATATATTTTGTTTGAAAATTTGTGATACAATTAGCAACAGTCACATTTTGTTTACTTCACTGATTCACGCCGAATGGTAAAAACACGCGTTTCGTGAAATAAGAATTAATATTGTTTCATGAAATCTTCTATTACAAGTTTCGCATACACCAATAAAAAATGGGGCTATAGCCGTACCCGTTACTGATCATATTTGTGCACTCAAAAGTAAAAAAAACGAAATAACAAAATTGTCCACGGAAAGTCATAATTGGTAAATTCATGATTATGATGCGATAACAGCTGTTGGAGGCGGGGCAAGTTAGAGCGAGAGCACGCGAATGCGAGAGCGAGAGAATGAATACAACTATGAATAGGCTGTACAATATTTCCATACATTGAGTGACATTTTGGGATAGAAACAAACGCCAATAACTTTGCTGTTTATGAATATTATTTACTAGCTTTTGCCCGCGGCTTCGCCCGCGTGGATGTCGGGAAATATCCCACGGGAACGTACTACCGGGAATTCCTTCCTTATTCCTTGTCTACATTATAAAGGGAACCTCTGTGCAAAATTTCAGCTTTCTAGGTTCAAGAGTTTGGGCTGGGCGTTGATGAGTCAGTCAATCAGTCAGTCAGTCAGTCAAGACTTCTCTTTTTAGTGATATAGATTGATACTTTACTTATATAATAACAAGACCTTCTGTAATAAGCCCTTTAGGTATTTGTACTATTGTAATTTAAAATGAGTGGTGTACACAATGGGCTATGCTACTACATTATACACAGTAAAACACTTTGTACCAGCTGATGAATTAAAAACAATCCTCGAAGGATTTTTTTATTGTTATAATAATACCTCATCCGGGTATTTTGATCTACCTACTAAGTAAATTCTAGGCTCTGAATTATTTACTTAAAGTTATTTATTAAACATTAGGGAAAGTATTTCGTAGCACTGCTCCTAAATCGATACCTACCTACAGAAGTGCTCTACTTTTATCCCCGTTATCCATATTCCTTAATTAATACCTAGTTATTATTATCACAAAACTATACAGGCTGTCAAATATATGTGGTACAGACCATCATACTGAACAACTTTCTCCATAGGACCAACATCGTAATCGCGAAAAAACAATTAGCCGTCCCATACATTTGGTTCGAGTAGGTTTGACACTGCTCATGACTTTTCAACTTAGGCAGTCGGTTTCAGTTACTCCGAAAGATAGTAAAACTACATCGGGGTACGCAGAAAGATAGTAAAACTACATCGGGGTACGCAGGAAGTAAGTAAGTACTTACCTACTGAAATCTACAATATGGATATGGATAATCTATAGGAGCATCTAATAGAGTTGTGCTTTTACAGCTTGCAGGGTAAGACGGATGTTGCATACTGACGTGGAACATTTTAAATACATCCTGTCAGATTCACGAGCAAGCTGACGAATATTACCTTAAAACTATCGAGTATCATTAATAAAGATGAAACTACGATCAAAGTGGGATTTCAAAGGAGACTTCTTTCATAACAGTCTGTTGTACAAGTTTAAAAATGATAGCGTAGTTATTACTGAGACAGTGGCGGGCGGCGCGGGCGCCTCTGACTGCTGAAACACTTTTATACTTATAGTTACTTATATAGGTGAAAAATTAAAAACCACAATGTTTCAAACTCAAAGAATGAAAGCGATGGACCGATGAAAATAATAATTAACGAAACTTGTTTTTGCTAAAGGCGACATTTTAAAACTTAATCCAATAAAATGTCAAATTAATGTTTCATTGAGCGTGAACCCATAAAATGGACATGTTTTTTTTTATAAAATTTCTATTTGACTAGACCTTCAGCTCGTTAACGACGATATTCATCAAAGTTATTCTAAACATTCCACAATTAAAACTCATGAATATTAATTCTGTTTCTCAAGTTCTGTACTAAAAGTAGTTCGGTTAATGGCAGTATTTTGCGTTGAAATGAGTTGACTGTTGATTGCTGTTTGTTTATACAGCGAGGCAACATTCGCGGTGTTCGTATCGTTTACATTTTATACAGCGAGGCAACATTCGCGGTGTTCGTATCGTTTACATTTTCTCTTTGGAGATGAGCTTTTCACAATGTTTGTAGTGTTCTCATTCGCACACTGATACTGGACGCCCCGCGCCCCGCGCCTCGCTCCCCCCGCCGACCGGTGGATACAAGTAGAGACAAAGAAACTATATCCGTTTCTACTATCGAGTGTCAGGACAGGACAGCTGGCTTTATTTCGGAAGTGCCCGATAAAAGCCCGTGTTACTTATGTTGTTAAAAATACCTATCGATCGATTAATTTTTGCTTGCGGCTGCGCCCGCGTGGATGTCGGACAATATCCCTCGGGAACATACTACCTTCCTATACTTTCTTATTCCTTGTCTACATTATGAAGGGAATCTCTGTGCAAAATCTCAGCTTTCTAGGTCTAAGGGTTTGGGCTGGGCGTTGATGAGTCAGTCAGTCAGTCAGGACTTCTCTTTTTATTTATATAGATAGATGAGAAAATATGGGATGTGCAGGCAGGATTTAGAGAGGGAATGGGCTGTATGGAACAGAACTTCTCTCTAAGGTGCACAGCCGAAAAACATCTAGCAAGGCACGAGAAAGTCTACTGTGCTTTCGTTGACTTGGATAAGGCCTATGACAGTGTGTGGAGGGAAGAACTGTGTCGACACTATTCATGTACGGTGTGGACTGGCGATGGCGCTTAGTAGGGGCACTGAAATCTTTAGGATTTCAGTACTTGTGTTAGGATAAATGGGGCATGCACGAACTGGTTCTGCACTTCGCGAGGTGTTAGACAGGGTTGTGTAGCGTCACCGTGGCTGTTCAACTTGTACATGTACAGTTGTCTAACAGATTTGAAAGAGGATGAGTGAGAATTGAGGATGAATGAGCTGCCTGTAAAATGTCTTCTCTACGCAGATGATCAAGTTCTACTTGCATCGTCAGCAGAACAGTTGCAAGACTTGGTGAATGCGGGAAATAAAGTGAATGCTGCTATACATGCGGTTGTCTGGCTCGACTGGCTGTTCAGAATGGTGTGCTGGTACCTATGCTTATGTATGGAAGTGAATGTTGTGTGTGGCAAAAGAAGCATGAAACTAGAATAAATGCTGTGAAAATGCGTTCCTCGCGAAGCACGTGTGGTGTGTGTGATTATGAATGATATGAGGCTATACTATGATGGCTGAGGAATAAAGCAACGGTGCGGTTTTAAAAGAAGATGTAGTGACAAAAATTAAAAAGAGTATGCTTAGATGGTTTGATCATGTTGAGAGCGAAAAAGGGCGACTAAAAAAAGGTATTTACAAGGCAGACGTGAGTGGAAACGCCGGGAGGACGCCCTAGGTAGGAGCACATAATAGTGAATGACCTTATTGGTGATGTTCTTCAGAAGGGTCAGGTGCGTAGTACTCGCGACCGGCGTGCGTGTGTGACCGGGGGCCCTAAATCCAAACGTTTTCCGTTCACGCTAAGGACATGACGTTAGCGAGACAAAAACGATAGACAAGTTACACATGCAACGTGAAGCGCCTACTCCGCAGCGTCTCACGAAACACTCTATATTTAGTCTATGGAATAGTGTGTAAGTAGCAGTTGTCAAATATGTGTCAAACACAATAGCGGGCTAACAATGTATAAAAGTGTTGAAAGTAAATAAAGTATTTTATATGAAAGCAATAGCGCCTTTAAATTTTATATTTAATTATACAGGGTGATTTTTTAATGACCAGCCAAATTTTCACAGGGTGTTCTACCCATGAATATGAACAACTTTCACTATGGGACCAACTTTGAAATCGCAAAAAAAATATCAGCTGTTTCATACATTTTGATCGAGTAGGTAGGTATTGAACTTTTGTAGGAAACCGCTGGTTTTTTTTTCGTGATTTCAAAGTTGGTCCCATAGTGATAAATGATAAATGATAAATGATTTATTTTCTGTAAGTAGGTTTGTACAAACACTTTTACACGTCAAACATATTTTTTTTTAAACTAGATGAGTTCGACGTTTCCTATCTGACTACTCTGAGAAGAAACGCCGAAACAAACTCAGAGGTCACAGTCTCTTTTAAAGTCCAGACATAATCTTGGTCAGATCATGTGAAGACCATGTAGATTGCAGTCAGAAATGGTCTTTTGATGAAAGAACCACACAGATTGAGTGGACCTGTCCAGTCAGTGCACGCATTTGTCAGTAATCGTGCAGCTCAACTCAAAACTTAAGGAGCTTAACGATTCGACGAACAATACCAAAGAAAAGACATTTGGGTAGGCCGCATAAATTACTCAAACTGTCAGACTATAACTAAAACTGAGAAAAGGATAAAATAAATAAAAAACAATGATCCACGTAGTCTTCACATTCACAATAATTAAAAATAGTATAACAAACAAAATATTCATGTCATTGTATAGAATATGTAAAAAGGTATTTAAATCAACATTAATAGTGTAAATTTATTGGAGCAGCTCAAACCCAAGCCTTTTTGTCCTCAATATAGTCTTTGACAGTATAAAAGGCTTTCTGACAAAGTTTCCGCTTTATACAATTTTTGAATTTATTAAGGCTTAGTTCTTGAATGTGGCTAGGTAGTTTATTATAAAAACGTATACATTGGCAACTAAACGAACCACTTATTTTCTTCAGCCTGGTTGTAGGAACAACAAATTTGTGTTTGTTTCTAGTATTCACATTATGGACGTCACTGTATTTTTTAAACAAATTGATATTTTTATGAGCATACAAAAGATTTTCATAGATATACTGAGAAGGCACAGTCATTATATTAATTTCTTTAAATTTATCTCTGAGGGAGTGTCTGGGACTTAATTTGTAAATTGAACGAATAGCCCTTTTTTGTAAAACAAAAATTGTCTGAATATCGGCGGCATTTCCCCACAACAGAATACCGTACGACATCACACTATGAAAATAACTAAAGTAAACTAAACGGGCTGTCTCTAAACAAGTTAAATCACGAATTTTCCTAACGGCGTATGCTGCAGCGCTAAGCTTTTTCGACAATTTATCTATATGGGGGCCCCATTGAAGTTTGGCATCCAAAGTTATGCCCAAGAACACTGTGGTATCTTCGGGAATCAACTCTTCACCCTTTATGAGAACACTAGTTTTTACTTGTCTAACATGAGGTATAGTGAACTTAATACACTTAGTTTTTTTCTCGTTAAGAAGTAGGTTATTAACATTAAACCAGTTAACTACTTTTGCGAGGGCGCTATTTACATTGTCAGTAACCAGCTGCTGACGTTTGAGTTTAAATAAAAGTGAAGTGTCATCTGCAAACAACACTATATCATGATTATCCTTTATGAGGTAAGGCAAGTCATTAATATAAATAAGAAACAAAAACGGGCCAAGAATTGAGCCTTGGGGGACCCCCATTGTTACTACGGATCCGGGTGATCTTTTCGCGTTAACATCAACTCTTTGAATCCTATCACTTAAGTAAGAAGTGAGAAGATCCAGAGAGGCGTTCCGGATTCCGTAGTGATGCAGTTTCCTGATTAATGTTTCATGAAGAACGCAGTCGAATGCCTTGGACAAATCACAAAAAATGCCCAAAACATCGCATTTATCCTCCCATGCATTATAAACATGACCTAAAAGTTCAACACCGGCATCAGTAGTCGAACGACCCCTTGTAAAACCAAACTGTTTGTTATGTAATAATTTATGTTTATTAAAAAATCTTTGCAGTTGATCTAAAATAACTTTTTCAAAAATTTTACTAAAAGTAGGTAGCACTGAAATAGGTCTATAATTAGTAGGGTCAGATGTACTACCCGATTTAAACAACGGTATTATTTTACTATATTTCATAAGATCAGGAAACTCACCACGGTCAATACAATTGTTAAAAATAACTGCTAAAGTAGGTGCTACAATGATTATAATTGATTTAGCAACGTCCACAGAATTACCCCATAGATCAGCAGTCTTTTTAATATTTAACGTGTGAAAGGTTTTAATTATGTCTCTACAGGTAACATATTGGAATTTAAACTCAGAATCACAAACTGAAACGTTTTCTTTAAGTAAATACTCTGCAGCAGTGGGTGATGACCTTAGAGATTTAGTAGTTGATACGGGAATCTCAGCGAAGAACTTTTCAAAGGCCGCGGCGACTTGGGAATCTGATTTAATTATGTTGTCATCAATAGCAAGGCTGTAGTCACTACTTCGGTTGCTTGACCTTCCTGTTTCGCTATTAATGATATTCCATGTCATTTTTATTACATTACTACTATTTTTAATTTTTGTACTCAAGTAACGTGACTTGGCCATACAACAAACTTTTTTAAATAATTTAGAATATAGTGAAAGTTGTTCATATTCATGGGTAGAACACCCTGTGAAAATTTGGCTGGTCATTAAAAAATCACGCACTATAGGTATTCTTATTTTTGTACATTCATCTTCTCATGAATAGGTACTATTTTTAGCTATGGTGATCTTTCAAGGCCCATGAGGGATTTTGTGTAGCACAAGAGGCATTAGTGCTAGTTTTTATACTTAGTACTTACTCGATCACGTTAACATATACTTTAACTTGTACTGAAACTGAGTAAGCGCCGTCTGGTGGCTGTAGTGGGAAACTAAATTATTCCTTAAAACGACTTACCTAAGTTAACGTAAACGTAAAAACTCGTACTAAGGCGATGTATGAACGTATAGACGAGGCAAAAGGCGAGCTGTTCTGTAGCGTGTGCGCCTGCCCCCGCGGGAGCGAGCTGTTCTGTAGCGTGTGCGCCTGCCCCCGTGGGAGCGAGCTGTTCTGTAGCGCGTGCGCCTGCCCCCGTGGGAGCGAGCTGTTCTGTAGCGCGTGCGCCTGCCCCCGTGGGAGCGAGCTGTTCTGTAGCGCGTGCGCCTGCCCCCGTGGGAGCGAGCTGTTCTGTAGCGCGTGCGCCTGCCCCCGTGGGAGCGAGGTGTGAGTTATGTTTGTAATTTAATAACAGTGTTGTATTGAGTACAAAGTATCTTTGAACATGTGTGCTAAAATAACCACTTTTGAACAATTATTTGCAGCAATATCACAGATTAATACAGATGGAATATTCTGCAAAATCATAAAAAGCGACTCTTGCTACAGCACAATAAAGTGCAATTCAGGTCGCACAACGCTTATTACCTACAGTTATATTCAACTACAAATTGCCTTTCTTTCTATCGCGTAACTCTTGTACTTTCTGACCTACTGAATTAGCCCCGCGGACGGGCCCCGCCGCGCTTGTTGCTTCATACCTAAACTGCGGAGATTCCCATCCGTATTAATCTGAGGCAATAGCCGAAGTAAGTATGTAACTAAACTACTTACATTAATTAGATAACAAGGGTCTGTCGAAATTATCTGTACAATGTAGTACATACCTCAGGCTTGCTCGATAAATACGAAGTTTCTCGGAAGTACGAACAACTTGAAATAGATAATACTCAATATTTCGTGTGATACTCCCTGGCCGCGCCACAGTGGAAAATCAAAAAAACATGTTTGTAGATAAATTGTACCGTTTATGTACTATACGGAATGAGTAATGAAAAAAATTGTACCTCAAAGAATAATGAAATATAATGAAGTTTTGGTGGCGCGGCCAGGGAGTATTCTCCCTGGCCGCGCCACCACGGTTCTTGTAAACCGTCCGGCGCAGCCGAACATAGTAAACGCTAAAGAATTGTACGGAAATTGTTCTCTTCCGTACGCTATAAAGAGATTCGAAAATTTCATTACTTTAGAAATTATAGGCTTGCGAAGGTGGCGCGGCCAGGGAGTATTCTCCCTGGCCGCGCCACCAAGATTTTTAGGGCGTACCCGGACATAGTATACACTAAAGAATTGTACGGAAATTGTTCTTTTCCGTACGCTATAAAGAGATTCGAAAATT
This sequence comes from Cosmia trapezina, assembly GCA_905163495.3. Taxonomy (NCBI): domain Eukaryota; kingdom Metazoa; phylum Arthropoda; class Insecta; order Lepidoptera; family Noctuidae; genus Cosmia; species Cosmia trapezina. The sequence continues at coordinate 547,715 of LR991028.1, forward strand.
TAATTACTTTAGAAATTATAGGCTTGTGAAGTTGGCGCGGCCAGAGAGTTAGCTTCCTGGCCACGCTACCTACCTACCTGGCTCGCGAGTTATTGAGCGTACCCGGACATAGCTTACACTAAAGAATTGTACGCATTATGCACTACCCAGAAACGAAATAATATTTTGGAAAAATGTAATATCTTAAGAGAAAACATCAAATCAAAATTAAGCGCATCAGCAGAATTGCTGATCTTTGTACCTACTTACTAGATGTGGCCTTCAATTTAGAAGTATTGGGAATTATCTCAGTGAGATGTTGCATAGAAGTGCTAGAAATAAGCAACACAATACGAATCATCTACATTATTATGCATAACAGGAATAGTTGACCTTCAAGAACAATATAAGAAATTGGTAGGTACTTTTTTATTATAGAGTTTCCATTAGGTACGGTCAGCAACGAAAGTCGCTAACACTGTTACTTTTACATGTCATCTAAATTGATACAAAAAACTTTTTAACAAAAAAAAAAAACCGACTTCCAAAAATCACTACAAAGTGAAAAATAACTTTAATTTCGGAAGTCGGTGTCTTTCGTTTTTTATTTACTTTCTTTTTTTTTGCCACCGACTTCCGAAATCAAAGTTATTTTTCACTTTTAAGTTTTTTTTATAGATTAATTATAATGAGTGTCGCTACTCAATACAATTTTGATAAATTTAGATTGAATTTGAATATCTATTGTGTTTAGTCAAATATTCGTATGACACTACCATCTCTAGATAAAGAGGCACCAACCGTAACAAGTAAATTGTCTATTAAGGCGAGTATAGTCGTCGACCCTTCGTCCCATACTGTCGTCGCACAGACCCTTAGTCCAACACAGTCATCGACTCTTCGTTCCATACTGTCGTCGCACAGACCCTTAGTCCCACACAGTCATCGACCCTTCGTTCTACTGTCGTCGCACAGACCCTTAGTCCAACACAGTCATCGACTCTTCGTTCCATACTGTCGTCGCACAGACCCTTAGTCCCACACAGTCATCGACCCTTCGTCCCATACTGTCGTCGCACAGACCCTTAGTCCCACACAGTCATCGACCCTTCGTCCCATACTGTCGTCGCACAGACCCTTAGTCCCACACAGTCATCGATCCTTTGTCCCATACTGTCGTCGCACAGACCCTTAGTCCCACACAGTCATCGACCATTCGTCCCAAACTGTCGTCGAACAGACCCTTAGTCCCACACAGTCATCGACCCTTCGTTCTACTGTCGTCGCACAGACCCTTAGTCCAACACAGTCATCGACTCTTCGTTCCATACTGTCGTCGCACAGACCCTTAGTCCCACACAGTCATCGACCCTTCGTCCCATACTGTCGTCGCACAGACCCTTAGTCCCACACAGTCATCGACCCTTTGTCCCATACTGTCGTCGCACAGACCCTTAGTCCCACACAGTCATCGACCATTCGTCCCAAACTGTCGTCGAACAGACCCTTAGTCCCACACAGTCATCGACCATTCGACCCATACAGTCGTCGCACAGACCCTTAGGCCCACACAGTCGTCAACCCTTCGTCCCATAAAGTCGTCGCACAGACCCGCTAGCGAATATTTCTAAAGTTGCGTTTTGTAAAAAAATATTATTAATTTAAAATAAAAAATGCAGTCGTAAGATAAGTGACTTACCAATATTATCGTCGCCAAGCCGTGAAAATATCATTTGTTTGTAGTTTAGAAGCAGTAGCGGAATAAAGTTAAAAACAACCTCATTTCAATAAAAAAATTGCGTGGTGTTGAATGTTGCTTACAATTTTCAAATGCTCAGATTGAAGTACTTATACGTATCAAAGTTTCATATACATTTTATCTGGAAATTTCTGTAGGCTCATTTAAGCATTAGGCTTTAAAATAACCATTTCACGACTGTACTCGCCTTAATATTGCCCTAACAGCAATAGATGACTAAAAGCGTTTTGTCTCATGAAAAGAAAACAAGCATTCTTGTACAGTTTACTAAGTATAAAATGTCTTCTCGATCAATACGGTCACCGCTCAGAATGCCAGGTTGAATTAAATAGTTTTTGACAGTTTTTAGTTAGTTTTAGTTTTAATGTTTAATTTCCCGACAGTAAATTAGGAGGTTTAATAGAATGCGCTTAAGAGCTAATAAAGTTAAGTTTCAGACTAAGATCTAACAACCCGTAACACTAATTCACTATCGATCATTTACCTACATATAAGTTAATCTCGTCAGGAACGCGAGCCCTCGGAATTTGTGACCGGAACCGACCGGAACCGGTGTCGGGAATTTGTGGCCACTACACTGTTCAGATGAGAACTAAGGAAATTGTTGCTAAGCATAGCTTCAGGTAACTTTTGTTTAGCTGAATTTTTAATTGATTATCTAATGTTGGTTGCACACAATCAAAGTAACGAACCAAATTAATGTAACTTTGTAAACATTTCAATCTGCTATCTCGTTACTGTTAATGCAATTTACAGTTAGATTCAATTAAGTTGCGTTGTAAGTTTAAAAAGCCGGTAAACTATCGATCGTTATATTTTGGTCATCCCCCGAGGGTCCGTGCCAGCACTCCCGGGGCGGGGCGGGGGAGGGATCATGTGAATACTTTATTACTAGGTAGGTACTACAAACAAAATGGCCCGCGGTTATATGGATAGCCCGCGGGCTGATTGTGTTAGCTACAGGAAATGAATAGGTGACTATACAGGCAGGCAGGTCATTTTTTTTTTTGGATGGGAAATCATCAAATGACTTCGGCTCTGGGTGGAGCGGGAGGGCATGTCATACTTTTACTGACTAAAACCCACCCGTGTTCCTTCAGTTGCCTGTGCCCGGGCCACGGTATCTCTCTCGAACAACCCGCGACCCCGTAGATACACTATACAGGCAGGCAGGTACTGACTACCGCATAAGGCGATGCAACAATCATTTCACATCAGGAACAGTTTGCCTCAGGGACCTCGCTAGTACCCACTGTTCCTCCTCTTCCTTCACATCGGGAACAGTTTGCCTCAGGGACCTCGCTAGTACCCACTGTTCCTGCTCTTCCTTCACAACGAATGTTATTACGCAGACAGACAAACACTTATTTGCATTAAACACTTCATAATTCTAACTACATATAAGCACTTACAAAAACGTAACCCTGTCTTTTTGCTGTCGCGAAGTCGGGTAAAAAGTAAATGACGGTACGTGTAGGTACTGTAGGTAGGTACTGAGGTACTTCAACCTTGAGAGAATCAATAATTCTTGGTTATGTAATTACTATTCTGTTTCTGTTTTACATTACCTATTATAATTCTTTTGAATTTTTTGTAATTTCATTTAAGTAGGTACTTAATATGTAAAATTTTCAGATCCAACAAGATTTTGTAACACGTTTTATAAGTACCTACGTAAAATAATTGTTCGCTATGTAAAAAAAGAAAGATAGGTAGGTATTAACAAAAATATAAAAATAAACTTTTATTTAGTGTATGCGCGGTTCACATGACGTAGGTAGTACCTACCATTAAGTTGTTCTTTGTGTTTTTGTGCGGCTTCATTTGTGTGGATTTATTAAACTTTGTTGTATTGCTTAATTTTTTTATGTAAATACATTACATAAAGGTGATTGAATTTGCCAAATATTTTCCATCATCAAAATTAATTGGGGATAAAAACTGGCGCTTGCTTACTTTAGATGGCGCTCTAGCCCACGAATTAGCCTGTTGCCTGTCTCGAATCCATGCCATGTTGTAAACAAGTAGCTTCTGATACGAATAACAGTGAATCATAGTTTCGCATCGCCTGCTCGTGCTATCAATTCATTTTCACTTAGCGTTCTTTCTGACTTTTTTTCATTGTGCTTGGCTCATACATACGAGTAGGTAAGGGTCCTATCCTAAAGAATTGGGCTATCAAATGCAAAAAGATTTTTTTAAATCTGACAATGGTATTTCCAGAGATTTATAATTCAAACAAACAAACAATTCTTCAGCTTTATTATTAGTTTAGATAAAAAATGATTAAAACAATAAAAAAAGCAGGTACACGTAGGCTTTCTGGCAGTTTCAGGCGCCAAACAAACCATTAAATCTGTTGTTGCCGACTGCCCGACGGACGCTTCAGTCGGACGCAGGGAGGATATTTTCATTTGTAATTGAGTGAGTGCTGAGTGAGTGCTGAGTGCTCCGACCTGCCTGAAGTACTTCCATTAGGTAGGCTAGCTTTTTTCAGATACCAGGGACACGAGGGGCTAATTGAACGAGCTCATCGCCATTTAGAGCACGAGCCCGCGGGGCTAGAACGACATAGGTATGTAGTAGGTACGTAAGAACATATCTGAGCATCTTTATACTTAATTTAATTTGGTTTGCCTTTTCCCACCTGATGCAGCTGAACACCAGTATTACGGGCGACTGGAGCCCTTTACAGTTCTTTATTTGGTTATGTCTAACCCTGTTTATAAAATAGTAGTGAAATTTCCAACTTACCATGATTGGCTGATGTTATTTTCGTCAATTTAGCAGCAAGAGATTTGACATGTTAGCTTCCGTCAGAAATTAGGTCAGGTTGCAATAATCGGGAGTAAGCTCGATCGCTACAATATTCGATAGTGTCGACTTAGCCGTACTCTGTAGCACAGTGAGGAGATTTTGTAATAAATAGCTTAAAGCATCCCACACACAAGCGTGTCGCAATTCTGCTGGAACAATTTCTATGAAAACTTCATGGAAATTCTTCTAGCGGAGTAGCGTCGCGACTTTCTGTGGCAACCGTAATTCCCAGCATGCGTTGACTGCGTTGCATATTTTGAGGAAGATATAAATTATTTACAAAATTGTTATTTTATGAGACTGATCAGTTCTCATACGCACCACAGGATAGGTTAGTTAAGAGGTATTTTAGGTCTCCAAAGCACAAGCTGAAAGTTCTTTGAAAATGTTGACGCAGATAACGAGTTGATTGAGTGGATGTTGATTTATTTGATTTAATTATTTACAAAAATCAATCTTTAGTCGATTTTATAATAATCGATATATCGTAGGTACCTACTTATTACATAAATACTACCCACCATTAGTAGTACTTCACTTCTCGTTAGCGCCTTAAGAAAGACGGACGTATAAACTTCCTAGTGACTTTTAATTGGCTAATAATAATCTATACATTTTAAAAAGCCCATAACTCGTTTTATTAAAGTGTTAGAACCTAGATTTCCAACAGGTTATGGGACCAGGTTACGTTTTTACTGCAATATAAGTGGTTAAAATTTAAATAAAAAAATACGGGCATTGTTAAGTGAAATGGACGTGATAAAAAAAGTTCCAATGTTATCGTCGAGTAGGTGACGGCATACTCATAAAAAAATTTAACAATTTTTGATGATTTGATCATCGAATTGTTAGCCACCACGCCGCCGCCAAACCACGCCACGCGAGGTAGCACATTAGTTGCTAACCCTACCCGCAAAATATGATGGTGTGATAATTGCGATCGAAACTTTAACGGAGGATAATTTAATGCTAGCATTCGTTAAACCAAGGCTTTTGGAACATGAAGTCATGTTTAGAAATGAGTACAGTGATACCAGCGTCAAAGTTTTGCAAGTTGGGAGGAAAAATGGACAGGAATTTCGAAAAATAAAATTCGATAATTCTCAAAATAATAAAGGGAAAAATAGCTTCAACCAGAAGGTTAACAAACAGAAGAATAAGACTCGTTCGTGAAGTATTATCCCTGTGGCCGCAAGGGGCATGTGGAAAACGACTGCTTCTACTTCAAAAGAGCTCAACAGCCAGCAGCAGAAAATACGGAGAGGACAAGGACGGTCCAGGCAGTTGGGATCAGTGAACCATCCACGTCGAGCTATTTTTCTGCCTTCGCTTTTATGATGGCATACTATCAAGCGGATCATGATGGAAGCAAAGTTACCTACTTTCCTGTTGTATCCTGGAGCATCGGACCATACTATAATCAGGGAAGATCTTTTCATTAGTCACACCGTCTTGCAAACGCCATTAAAATTTCTATTGCTAAACATGGTGAATTTATTTCAGGGAATGATTTATGTGACCAGCAACATGGGCGTTCAAGAAGTTTTTGAGAACGTGTTCTCCTATGCTGCGGTACCACCGGTGCGGTGCGGTTCTTAACGAAAATGCAACGTGCTGGGTTGACAGTCATTTTCGACCAGCAAGGAGCACAATACGTAAGGTTAATAAAACTATCATGCAAGGTATGTTGAAAAAATAATTTAATTGCTGTAGACTTAATGGCATCTGTAAATAAGTGTCAATGTGTTTCTCAAGTGTGCAGTATGTACAAATTATGGCTTTGGTCATAATTAGTAAAAATTAATTCATCAAAATTAAAAAAAAAATAATAAAATGGTTGATGACACCAGCCAAATTGAAACTGTTATGCGAGCCTGGATGATAAATTGTGTGAGGCCCACGGAGGTGAGGCCTGTATAAATTGGAAACAAAAACGATTTCCGTTCATATCAGGTCAAAAGTAATAGTCATGTTAAACAACTATTATTTATTGTGCACTCAGATATTTGTAGACTATTGTTACTGTTTATACCCCCAACTAACGAAAAAAGAAAACTACTCTGTACTTTTGTTCATGAGTAGCATTACTTTGTTTCATACCTGTTTAACCTGTAAATCAGACGTGTTTGCTGTTTTTAAAGATTTCGTGGCTAAAAGCGAGGCTAAGTTTAATTTAAAATTAGTCAACTTATGCTGCGATAATGGTGGCGAATATCTATCGACTGAAATGAAAGGTTATTGTGTAGAGAGAGGTATATCATAACATTTAAAAATTCCGAGAATACCACAGTTGAATGGCGTTTCTGAACGTATGGTCGGAACCATTACTTACAGAAAAGTTCGTTTCATGATAAGCGGTGCTAAATTAGACAAAGTGTTTTGGGGCGATACGCAGTACCAACTGTTTTTTTTTTTTTTTTTTTTTTTTTTTGTTTATTCTGTAAATAGGATATCGAAATCACTTTTACACGTCATATTTTTTTTTTTTTTAAATAAGCTAGATGAAGTCGACATTTCCTATCTGACTACCCTGAGAAGAAATGGCGAAACAAAGTCAGGGGTCAAAGTCTTTTATTAAAGTCCAGACATAATCTTGGTCAGATCATGTGAGGACCATGTAGATCCAGTCTGAAATGGTCTTTTGAGGAAAGAACCATAAAAATTTGAGTGGACCTGTCCAGTCAGTGCAAGCATTTGTCAACAATCGTGCAGCTCAACTCAGGATTTCAGGAGCTCAATAACTCGACGAACAATACCAAAGAAAGGACGTTTGGGTAGGTCGCATAAAGTACTCAAAAATATCAGACCATCAATAATACTAAAAAAAAAAAAAAAAAGATCCACATAGTGCTCACATTTACAATAATTTTAATTTTTTAACAATTTACATTGATTTTTTAACAAAGGTTTGTCATTTTATTTATTATAATGAGTTTTGGTATTATATATATTACAAAGTTGATTGAATAGCTCAAACCCAAGCTTTTTTGTCTTCTAAATAATCAGAAATTTTATAGTAGCCCTTTTTACAAAGTTTGGTTTTAATGCAGCTTTTAAATCGTTTAATGGGCAAGTTTCGAATGTCAATGGGAAGTTTGTTGTAAAAGCATATACATTGACCCATGAACGAGTTGCCTACTCTGTGGAGACGAGTGCGATGTACAGCAAGATTGTGTTTATTCCTAGTATTTAAACTATGAATGTCGGACATCTTCTTAAAATTGGATATATTTTTGTGTACATACAATAGATTTTCAAATATATATTGAGAGGCTACAGTCAGAATATTTATTTCCTTGAACTTCTCTCGAAGGGAATCCCTTGGACCTAGATTGTAAATGGCTCGAACAGCCCTTTTCTGTAAAACAAAGATAGTATTAATGCCCGCACAGGTTCCCCAGAGAAGAATCCCATAAGACATAAGGCTATGAAAATAACTAAAATAAACAATTCTGGCTGTATCCACATCAGTTATCTGTCGAATTTTTTTAACAGCATAGGCGGCCGAACTAAGCCTTCCTGACAATTTTTCTATGTGTGGGCCCCATTGCAATTTACCGTCAATGGTTATTCCAAGAAAAACCGTCGACTCAACAGGGTCCAACTCTATTCCATTAAGTTGAACATTGGTAGTTAGCTGCCTGACATTTGGCGTTGAAAATTTGATTAGTTTAGTCTTTTTTTCATTCAGGAGAAGATTATTTACATTAAACCAATGGACAACCCTAGAGAGTGCATCGTTAACTTGTTCAAAGTTGACTAACTGACGTTTGATTTTAAAAATGAGGGAAGTGTCATCTGCGAATAATACAATCTTGTGATTGTCCCTTATGTGATAAGGTAAGTAATTTATATAAATAAGAAACAAGAAAGGACCCAGAATTGAACCCTGTGGAACGCCCATAGTGACCGCAGATCCTGCAGATCTCTTGCCATTAACATCTACCCTTTGAATTCTGTTGTTCAGATAAGAAGTCAGAAGGTCGAGAGCCCTGTCCCTTATACCATAGTGGTACAGCTTCCTGATGAGTGTATCATGATTTACGCAATCGAAGGCCTTGGACAAGTCACAGAAAATGCCAAGAGCATCCTGCGACTCCTCCCAGGCCTCGAATATGCTCTTCAGTAATTCCACGCCCGCGTCTGTAGTTGAACGACCCTTTGTAAAACCAAACTGTTTCAGATGAAGTAAATTATGTGTATTGAAATGTCCTAACATTTGTTTTAAAATTATTTTTTCAAAGATTTTGCTCAATGTAGGTAATATCGAAATAGGCCGAAAATTAGTGGGATCAGTCGGGCTGCCAGATTTGAACAGTGGAATCACTTTGCTAAGTTTCATCAGATCAGGAAATACACCAGACGCAATACAAGAATTAAAAACAATTGATAAAAAGGGTGCAATAATATCAATTATTGAAGACATGGTATGTACTGATAACCCCCAAAGGTCAGCAGTTTTTTTTACCTCGAGATCTTTAAAAGAATCTATAACGTCTTTAGCAGTAACAATTGCGAATTTAAAGTGTTTATCACATTCTGGTACACATTCTTTTTTGTTGTTTATTTGATTAATTTAACCCCAATTAAAACTTTGAAAGTTTTCAAAAACAACATTCGAAATGTGGCATGATACAAAACCTCGAATAAAAAAAATATTTGAAGGTAGTTGGTTCAACTGTTTACATTCATAATAAAAGCAGTAAGGCCAAGTTTAATGAAAAATCATGGAAAAGGATACTTGTGGGGTATGAACCAAACGCTTTAAAGTTTGGAACCCAGAGTGCGAAAAATTACATAGTAGTCAGGGATGTTATTGTTAATGAGACTGGATTTCTTCAATCCAGGCCAGACCTCAAGTCTGAAGGGAATATTAAAAAAAATTCTCACGGCAAAGCTGATGATGTAGGTAATATCCAAGTCAGTGCCGGTCAAGTCTCATAACTCTGACAGTTCTAAATCAGATATGTCTATGGTCTAAATCTGATGAGCACGAGTGTCCTAGTAAAGTTCGCAAATTCAACCATGATAATATAAAATTGAATCGGAGCAAATAAATGATATACTTTTTGATAACCTATCTTCACCAAAAGAAAACACAAATCCTGACGTTAGATGATGCAATAGGTTCAAAAGTCGTCTACCTATGTTGTATAATGAAGACGATGATCGCCATTTTGTGTGCTCAGTCTATTCTATGTAAAATACCAAATTCATTAGAAGACATCAAAACTCGAGACAACAGATCTCAGTGGGAAAGTGCAATTAGGGACAAACTAAATTCTCTAAAACTAAATAATACGGACTTTAGTACCAAGACCTGAAAATAAAAACATTGTCAATTTATTGTAAATGGATGTTTCCTATAAAACATGACGAATTTGCAAAACCTTTACCATAAAAAAAAGGCGCAACTTGTTGCAAGGTGTTTCGGTCAAGAATACCTCACGGACTATAATGAAACTTTCGCACCAGTATTATCATGAATAGCTAGTTTTAGATGTATCTTACTTTTGCGAATCAATTAAGTTTGCTAGTTCATCTTAGGGATATCAAAACTGCCTTCCTAAATGACGAATTAAAGGAAGATATTATATGAAAGTCCCTGAGGGTATCTTAGATAATTATGTGTTAAATTAAATAAACTTTACGGGCTGAAAAATCTAGGCAGCTAAATGTTGGTTTGAAGTTTTCGATCTATCTCATAAAGAAGAAGGTTTTCAAAATTCTTCAGTCGAATAGGTGTCAATATATGCTAGACAATGGAGATGTACATAAAAATATTTGTCGTTTTATATATAGGTGATTTAGTTGTAGTATGCGCTGATATTGAAATAATTAAAAAAAGCTATTTAATGAGTAAATTTAAAATGACGATGAATGAAATGAATGATGATGATGAAATAATTTTAATTTTATGAAATAGCATTAAATGAAAGTGCATAAATATAAACGGTATTAAATAAATTTAATATGCACGATTGTAAACATGTCAATACACCAATGGAAAATAAACTTAATTATGACGCATTAAACTCTAAAGAAAAATATAATGATCCATGTTGAAACGTTATAGAATGTTTAATGTATGTCATGTTATGCACTCGTCCAGATTTAATTACTTACAAGCGTTAATATACTGAGTAAGTATACGAACAAAAATAGTAAAGAACTCTGGCAGTGTCTAAAGAGAGTGCTTCGGTACTTGAAAGGTACTGTTGATTTAAAATTAAGTTATAGGTAAAAGATGTGCCTACACTAACATTATATGTGGCTACGTAGATTCAGATTGGGGTGGCAGTGATACTAATGACAGGAAAAGTACAACTGGGAATTTCAAGCTGCAAGGAAACCTGGAGTACAAAGAAACAAATGTCAGTTGCTGCCTCTTCAACTGAGGCAGATTGTATGGCATTGTATGAAACTGTCATGGGAGGCTTTAGGGCTTAAATCACTAGCAGTTAGTATTAAGATAGATATAATTAAATCTATCATATTCTATGAGGATAAAAATAGCTGCATAAGCATTGCAAATAATCCAACCCATCACAAACGTACAATACACATAGAAATAAAGTATCATTTTTCTAAGGAACAGATTGAGAAAAATGTAATAAAATAAAATTACATTCCAAAAGTTCAGCAGTTGGCAGATGTTCTGACCAAGGCATTAACCGCTATCACTTTTCAAGCGATGAGAAGTAAAATGGGCTTCGAATAAGATACTCATTGAATGTTTAGTGATTCTACATAATAATATGATTTATGATTAATTTAATTATTATTTAGAATAATTTAATGAAGTGGTTTGATTAAGGTTTTCTGGGTTTTCCTTAATCCTTGGCAGCAAATGTTGGACCATCATGTATTCCCAGCAAACACTAGGAAGTGAATATGTTCCGGTCAATTAGGTATTACCTACTTTGATTTAAGTTTTTTTTTTTTGTATAATTGGTAGATTAATTTTTGAGGGGGCGTGTTGATTTATTTGATTTAATTATTTACAAAAATCAATCTTTAGTCGATTTTATAATAATCGATATATCGTAGGTACCTACTATTAGATAAATCAGAAGTTAGGCTTCAACTAGTTATTTATTGCAACGATCTGTTTAATGTATAACAATAAGTCTGAAGGAATAAAGTAAATAAAACGTATTGTAGGTAGGTTAACGTTCAAATCACACGTTTATTAACAAAGGATTTCTTATAACCTTTTCACTTATTTACACATACTACTTAGTCTTTGTGGAATATAAAACATTGTATATACTTGCTACATTAATTGCACAACTAGCAATAGTTACACAATAGAATAAAACATTTAGAACAAAATAACGGCCACAGTTTATAATTTAGCATGATATTTAAAGAATAGTTATTAAATCAGACTGACTTACAGTAGGTCCTTTACTTAATACCTGTGCTTGATAGTAACTCAAAGAGTATAATAATCGACTTGTTTTCTCGGTGGCCCGTGCTCGAATGCCCGGAGCCCCGATGTTCTCAACCTCTTGTGAGCGTTGAATCCACAGACAAAAAATACAAACGATCGTTGTCACGTGAGAGGCACAGGAAATATACTCAAACAGCCAATATGATTTTAACAAACCTAAACATTTAGTAAGTTAGGTACATGGTATTCTCTCACAGACGGCCGTCCTGAGGAAGGAATGACCCCATTACTTATCGGCCATTCGAGTATATTTGTGTGTCTCTATACAAAACAGTTACAAAATGACTTCTAACTAACAAAGGTCATAAAAATAAAAATATAAAATAAATACCTAATGTAAATAATACATTGTACAATCAATTCTAAATAAGCATTTATACGTAAGTATTTATAGTAAATAATTAAACAAAATAATACAATAACTTCTAATTTATAATATAACAAAGATCATGACAATATAATAATGTGACCAAATACTTTTAACAATCAATTCCAATTATGTATATCAAATGATAAATAAAAGATCAACTAATACAAAAACTTCTAACGTAATAACAAAGATCATGAAGGTAAAATAACGTACCTAAGTGATCAATACATTGCGCAATCAATTCCAAATAAGTAAGTATGTCAGATAATAAAAAAAAGATGAACTAAGTAATACAACAACTTCTAACTTAATAACAAAGATCATGAGAATATAATAATGTGACCACTACATTTAGCAATCAATTCCAATTATGTTGTTTAATTATTTATATCAATTAATAAATAAAACATCAACTAATACAATAACTTCTAACGTCACAAAGACGTCGTCGACAAAGATCATGAAGGTAAAATAACGTACCAATACATACATTACATAATAATGACCAATATATTGTACAATCAATTCCAAATAAACTATCAAATAACAAAAAGGGACCAACTAATACAATAACTTCTAACTGAACAACAAAGGTCATAAAAGTAAAATAACGTAAATGCCTACGTGATCAATACATTATAAAATCAATCCCAATTATGTCCACATAAGTCAGGGTAATCCAGTTAAAGGTCATGATCAAATAATAAATAACAAATACCATGAAATTTAAAGTAATAGGAACTTATGGATCATCCCGTTAAAAGTGACCGCCTACATCAGCCTAGCATTGGATCATCATCGCCTCACCTCATCTGCTCCTTGTCCATCAGGCGGCAATTAAACGTAGCGGCACGTAACCGGAACGGCTTTCAACCAGTCTCAGCGTCTCCCGAAGTCTCGAAGCAGCGCCGTGGCGGCGCTGCGCGGCGAGCGACGCGCGTAGGTTATGTGATCGCGACAACACGCTCACAGCGGGCCTAATCTAACCTAAGCTAAGTTAACCTAACGACCGCGATTACGTAGGTAATGTAGATACCTGGAAAACAAAAATATATTAGTGAAGTTCTACAGGGATTAGTGCAAAACACTATGGTTCACAGTTCAATTACTGATGATGAATAATCTAAATAAAGAAAAGATTAAGTAGGTAGTCAATCTCGGCGTCTCCCGAGGTCGACGTGGCGTGGCGGCGGCGCGGCGAGGTGACCGCGACAACATGCTCACGGCTCCGTACGTTTGTGCAATGAGCCATAACGTGATTATGTAGGTAGTGTAAATACCTGTGAAAACAAAAATATATTAGTGAAATTCTATTTGGATTAATGCAAAACACAATGATTCGTAGTTCAATTACTGATCAAGAATAATCTAGATAAAGAAAAGATTAGTCAATCATCGGCGTCTGGTCGACGCAGCGCGGCGGTGGCGCGGCGAGGTGAACGCGACAACATGCTCACGGCTGGGCGTACGTATGTGCAATAAGCCATAACGTGATTATGTAAGTGGTGTAAATACCTGTGAAAACAAAAATATATTAGTGGAATTCTATTGGGATTAGTGCTAAACACAATGATTCCTAGTTCAATTACTGATAAAGAATAATCTAAATAAAGAAAAGATTAGTCAATGTAAAAATCTTATATATTTTAATGCGTACCTATTTTATTTCTGTGGACACCGCTTGTACTTCAGCATTCGTCATTGTTAATGACACCCGCTTGGTACTTCGGTCTCGGTCCACTTTTTAGAAGCGTGGACACCGCTTGTACTTCAGCATTCGTCATTGTTAGTGACACCCGCTTGGTACTTCGGTCTCGGTCCACTTTTTAGAAGCGTGGACACCGCTTGTACTTCAGCATTCGTCATTGTTAGTGACACCCGCTTGGTACTTCGGTCTCGGTCCACTTTTTAGAAGCGTGGACACCGCTTGTACTTCAGCATTCGTCATTGTTAGTGACACCCGCTTGGTACTTCGGTCTCGGTCCACTTTTAGAAGCGTGAACACCGCTTGTACTTCAGCATTCGTCATTGTTAGTGACACCCGCTTGGTACTTCGGCCTCGGTCCACTTTTTAGAAGCGTGAACACCGCTTGTACTTCAGCATTCGTCATTGTTAGTGACACCCGCTTGGTACTTCGGCCTCGGTCCACTTTTTAGAAGCGTGAACACCGCTTGTACTTCAGCATTCGTCATTGTTAGTGACACCCGCTTGGTACTTCGGTCTCGGTCCACTTTTAGAAGCGTGAACACCGCTTGTACTTCAGCATTCGTCATTGTTAGTGACACCCGCTTGGTACTTCGGTCTCGGTCCACTTTTTAGAAGCGTGGACACCGCTTGTACTTCAGCATTCGTCATTGTTAGTGACACCCGCTTGGTACTTCGGTCTCGGTCCACTTTTAGAAGCGTGAACACCGCTTGTACTTCAGCATTCGTCATTGTTAGTGACACCCGCTTGGTACTTCGGCCTCGGTCCACTTTTTAGAAGCGTGAACACCGCTTGTACTTCAGCATTCGTCATTGTTAGTGACACCCGCTTGGTACTTCGGCCTCGGTCCACTTTTTAGAAGCGTGAACACCGCTTGTACTTCAGCATTCGTCATTGTTAGTGACACCCGCTTGGTACTTCGGCCTCGGTCCACTAATACTTCCCAGCAAGCACCTCCAGCGTAGCCAGATGCAGCCCATTAGTCACGTAAGATCAATTCTGTAATCATTTAACTGGGAAGGATTTGGGAAGAAAAGTCAGTATTTGTCATGAGTCTAGTAGAGAAACTTTTAGTCGGTAATTAAGTACCTATGGGAAATTATTAATCGCTCACCATAAACATGTTCTCATATCAAATACTTTACATCCAACAATCTACATGTATGTAGGTACACCAGATCAACGATTGCACCACCAATCAACTAATTCAATATCAAAACTTGTAGGTACAAATAATAATCATTATTTATACATCGATTTTTGTCCAGTCACAACAAAAATATGTATTAATTATACATCAAAAATAACAAATGCGCATCTAATAAAGTTATTATTGCACCTCTAGTTAACTAATTGAATATCAAAATAATAACATTATTGGGCAGCCCCAGGTTCGGCTCGGTTAGGTTCCCATAAACCCATAAACATAAGATAGAAACGTTAAGCCCAATATACACATGCAAATTTTTATTTGCAAACAGTATTTTTGATCGTATTCTGATGGGAAAAATTGGTAATTTTTGATGTGCTTTAAATATTATAGGTACCTACCATTAAGTACCTATTAATCATAACGTAAGCATTGTACTTATATATTAATTTCACTCGGAACAGTAATTAACTCTGAACTCTGTCAGCAACCTCGTTACCTACTCATAAGGTCACAGACACTGTCTTCGCCGTCAGCCTAGTAATAAAACATAAGTAATAAAAAACCTAGTAATGACACTATTACTAGGTGCGAAAGTTATCCAGCGTTTTCAACTGGCCTGCTGGCTAAATACTTTTATATTTACGTTTTGAGTGTCCTTTAATACTCGTACTAGAGAGTTTGCAGATAATTCAAAATGATCGACATTGCCGCAACAATGATGCGGAGTCTTGTTAGGACCCTAAATCTGCTGTATTGTGACGATTGAAGAAATTTGTTAGAGCGCTACTGCTATCAACTTTCTTTTTCCTAAGTAGGTATATTTTAGACTCTTTTCGGTGTTCTGAAGAGCAGCCGACCATATTGCATCTCTAGATCGCCCCGATTCAGATGTATCTATTAAATTGGCTAGCTCGTGGTTTTATTGATGGATGTTATCAAAATTCCATTGCAGTTTACACCACAGAATATATGGGTATATTTTACATACTGGCGTCCCCAGTCGCACCCCGCCTCATCGCGAATGGTCGTGAGCGTAATCGAAAATTGTACGATTGTATTGTTCTATCTGCCAATTGGCTCGTGGTGTTGCTAAACTTGCTACGGCGCGGCGTGCAGGTACACGCCAAGCACTTTTTTTTTTTTTTTGCAAAATTTGTGAATGCCGCATATCTAAAACTATACCGCGATGGCTAATTAATTAATACGTTTGATCTACCTATCACGTCAAATATTTACTGTAGAGTTTTGATAGTGGTTTTAGTTTTTACTTTTTTTTTTTTTTACTAGTCTAATAAAAATTAAACTGAAACCATCAATTACACCCAGTCTGTAAGAATTTCCGTTTTTGCTCCTAACGAATGGTCCTAGATGGCTCATGTGGAGGAGTGTGAAATGGGACGTTCTTTTGGGGATTTGATTTAAGTAACGAGTAGGTTTACTAGTTGATGCTTTATGTATGCACAATGATTGAGACATGCTTCCACGTATTTGCCAACGAAATATTTCATTTTCCGAAACCATGTTGCTGTATTATTATTAAAAAGTCTTGTTTTATTTTATCAAGTCTTTTCGACCACAAAGTGCCAAATCTTATGCTGATATAACTGACAAATATGCCATCGTGCCCAATTAGGTACAACGCATTTTTTTTTTTTTTTATTCTGTTTAATTTGTCATTGTGGAGGAGGAAACTTGCGTTAATATCTTTAACGTCTTTTTTTTTTTATTACTTTGTAAGATCAATTATTTGAAGTAATGTAACTTAAGGTCGGTCGGTTTTTCTACTACCTACCGGTATCTTTAGAGATTTCGTATCCTAGTATCAAAGAAGATGCACTTTTTCAGTATTTAAAGTCAATCCGGTTTTCCGAAGGCAATCTAAAAGTTTTGGGGTTGCTAGAAAAACTAGATTCTTTAATGATATTAAGAATAAGAAGGTCTAAGAATAAAATTCATTCGCCAAGTTTTATATTCATGTGGATTGAATTCCTAGACATTTAATATCAATTTAATTTAACATATCAGGAAGCTCATTGCCCAAGTGTAATATGCATTTTTGAAACAATCAATATTCCCAGCTCGCTCACTTTTAAGCAAAACAGTTACGAAAAACAGTTGTTTCTGTTCGTCAGTAGTCTCAGGACCTATTTTTAGTATTTCCATTGTCAGCTTATAGACCCCTAATTTGTCCTTTTGGTTATCGTTATAAATGTCAAGTCAGATCGGTAATAAGTTAGACTTTGCTAGCAACTTGCTTGTTAGCTTTCCCATTAACTAATACTTTTCCTGAACCATTTTTAACTGCATAGAAACCTTGCGGAATTTTAATTCCTTCCCCTGTCTTAAATTAAGGTTCCCTGGTAGGTAAGCATATTAACTCTATGTGATTACTTCCTAAATATGTATTATTACTATCTACAACGACTAGTCCATTAACACCGGTAAACTCCCGATTTCTCAGCTTCGGCCACCCCTGAGTATAACACCATGGTACTATTAGTTTTGTAACTCCAACCTCGGTTAATTAAGGTGATGTATTGAGGAAAATGTGCTTTTACTGACCAATTTTTAGCCTGACCAATCTCTGTGTTAAGAAACTCAACAATAAACACTTATATGGCAGTAACAAAGTCCACGCTTATCTCGACGGATTCCCTACCTTACGGTAATATTACACCAGGGCCCCAATTCACTACTTATGACCACTTCACAATTCCTTACTTCGAAACCACGTCAATTCCTTGAGGTAATCACGACATCTGCTAATAACGTGTGCTCTATGACACGATGAACGAAACCGCCTAAACAGATACCGGGTGTAAAGAAAAAGGGGTTTCTACAAGTCACGATATTGACATGGTTTGCATGTGGTAAGATATAAGCGGGGAATCATACAGAATTGGGGCCCCTCTGTTGAGGTATCTGATTTAAATTCGTGCACTCGCTACCGAAATTGACGGGACCTATGCCGTTTACATTTTATATATATATTTTTGTATAAATAAAGAGATTTAAAAGTAAATAATTTAGTGTTCTTGTTGATATACCTATTGTGAGTAGTTTTAATGGAATCAATCAACTACCTTCATTGATGGGATTCAATTATCTTTATCTACGTCACGTTTGCAATATTCGGCTAAATGCAACGAATTCGTTGGCTAAATGGCCCATTTTGTCGCATTTTGGACATTTTTGGAGAGCCTTTGAGCATTTCGAAACAGTATGTCCAAGCTCCAAACAATTATTATATATTGCCTTTAACCATGATGTCATCGTTTTATTTTTTATTTTTTGACTAGGATGAAAATTTGGAATAACATCATTGGTGCCTATGAAGCTACTTCTATCACATTTTACTTAGCACGTCTACTAGCCTCACTACACTAGGTATTTACTTTGTTTTGATTTAGAAGCAATGCTTTGCTTTCGGCGTTTAGTGCGCTTTAATTTTGCAGGGGACTGTTTGTTACTACTCGATTTAGAAGAACTCGGATTCTGTTATAGTACTCGTTCACGGTGAGACTGTTTCGAGAACGTCCCCTGCATGCTTTGGATAATTGTGAATCTGTGCTACGTGACCGACTGACCGCATAATAGAACGGGAAAGTCTGGAACGGTGCTTTCGCTTCAATGATGTATTCCTATAACGCGATTATTTAGCATCGGAAGAGGCCAATACAATATGCTCCTAAAGGTGTCCGCACATGTGGTTGATCGCGAGCGAGTCCGCGGATGTTTGGCTCCGCGACCGCGACATCAAACCCGCGTGTTTCTCCCCTTAGGTCTACTACTACGCTCGACTACACGGGGAGGTGTCCAGCCTCTCTAGCAGACATCCTACCCGACATTGTCACAATCTTCTAGTACTATTTTGTCAAGTCAAGGTCAAATCGGAATCAGGATATATAGGAAAATATTGATATGATTAGAATAGTATTCACCTTAGTAGGTACATGTGAAATATTTATGACACAAATTATGTAAGTAAGGATTAAAAGAACATTATAATTACATTAGGTACATAATAAAAATCATCGAAATAAAATTTTCAGCAAAGTAATAAACATTATATAGTTATTCTATTAAATATCATTCGAATAGTCATTAATGTCATTGTATTCGATTCTTTTACTGTGTATAATATCCTCACGTTTCACTGTGTGCTGCACATAGGTGCATTTGCTCTATTCAATACGAAATAAAACTAACAGCAAGATACAGCAAAATCAGAAGCCCAGTACAGAACAATCCTTCAAATACCCACACCCACCCCAGAGTGTAGCCCCGGCAAGGTGAGAGTGGACATCTGGTCACCACTGTGTTTTTAACTGTACTCCATAGAGTAGCCATGCTAATGTATTTGTAGGAACACCCCGCAATCAAAAATATGTATTTGTTCAATGATCCAGATCTGCATCTCCATAGAGAAAGATGTGTGCATGGTGGAACATTAATAACACTAACCCAGAAAACCAGTGGGTATCCCGTAATGTCCCGTGTAGCCCTGGCAAGATACACAAGGCCTTCCATAATCCATGCCTACATCCACATAATGATGAACATGAATAAAGCGCACAGTGAAACATGTATTTTTCATTTACCCAACACGTGGCCGTTATTTTATTCAAAAAGCAGGTTGAAAATGATTGAACTCTAAAATTATAATATTAGTTGGTAAGTAGGTACCTCTTAAATATGGGCGCTGAATAATCCCACTTCGGATTTATTAGATAAATCAGAAGTTAGGCTTCAACTAGTTATTTATTGCAACGATCTGTTTAATGTATAACAATAAGTCTGAAGGAATAAAGTAAATAAAACGTATTGTAGGTAGGTTAACGTTCAAATCACACGTTTATTAACAAAGGATTTCTTATAACCTTTTCACTTATTTACACATACTACTTAGTCTTTGTGGAATATAAAACATTGTATATACTTGCTACATTAATTGCACAACTAGCAATAGTTACACAATAGAATAAAACATTTAGAACAAAATAACGGCCACAGTTTATAATTTAGCATGATATTTAAAGAATAGTTATTAAATCAGACTGACTTACAGTAGGTCCTTTACTTAATACCTGTGCTTGATAGTAACTCAAAGAGTATAATAATCGACTTGTTTTCTCGGTGGCCCGTGCTCGAATGCCCGGAGCCCCGATGTTCTCAACCTCTTGTGAGCGTTGAATCCACAGACAAAAAATACAAACGATCGTTGTCACGTGAGAGGCACAGGAAATATACTCAAACAGCCAATATGATTTTAACAAACCTAAACATTTAGTAAGTTAGGTACATGGTATTCTCTCACACTACTTATTACATAAATACTACCCACCATTAGTAGTACTTCACTTCTCGTTAGCGCCTTAAGAAAGACGGACGTATAAACTTCCTAGTGACTTTTAATTGGCTAATAATAATCTATACATTTTAAAAAGCCCATAACTCGTTTTATTAAAGTGTTAGAACCTAGATTTCCAACAGTGGACTTATTATTGGTGGAAAATAAAGTCGTGAGTAGCTTTAGTGGTGAAAGCCACCAGAGACGGCGGCTGACAGCTAGCACTACTCTACCTTATCGATTGTATACTTGTACTCACATCGCTGCTCGTGTTCACTCGCACATTGTTTGTGAACGTAGCTGTAGGTACGTATCGGTACATTTATATTGCACCTGGTAGCCAATAACAGAATGTCGGAATTTCCCTCAATTCGTTTTACGTGGAAGCTGAAACTGAAATGTAGTTAGATATTTACTGTCTGATTCCATCGCGCCAGGTCAGGTCGCGCTGTAATGTGTGCGCTGACAACGAACATGTCGCTCCGTAGGTACCTACTTACAATTATAGCTCTCATGTACACGTGTGCTATAAAAGTATCCGCAACTCTGATATTTTCCAGCACAAGCTCGCTAACCTATAAAACTGTTTGCGTGTAATAATTACATACACGTGGGTACATACACGTGGGTATCGTGTACCTGATCACAAATAGTCTCAAGTAGGTAATCATAATTTATTGAATCTCTAGGAAAAGTAATTAGACCGAGATCAAACCGAAACATTTTACCAGTTTGTGCTTTCTAATGCTTCGATTCCCCACAGTAGGTGTTACTGTGCGTTCCAACTAAGAATAGGAACGATGACCTATACGATAAATGACCTCTAACTGTCAACTGAAGCTAGAAATCTAAGGCTTGCAAAGTTTTGTAGTGTTATCCTCCATTTTAGTACTGTTTTTGGAATTTGTTTTTGTTAAAATATGTCACTGACTTTGCAAATGTGTAAACGAGGTGCTGTTTTGCAAAATCTTCACAATATGGCGCAAGGTCATTCCTATTCTTAGTTGAAACGCATTAGCCCATCTCATCGCAAATATATCGTGAAGCCCTTCTTCCATCTTTCCCAACAATCACTCAACTTGCCTGATGCCACATCAACCGCGTTCTCGTCAAATTGGAACGGTGACGGCGGTGTTAACACTGTTTCTATTATTGCAATCTATTTATGCACTTATACTTTTTAATAGTCTCTTAAACTTTGGTTCACTCACTGCTAATTAGATTCTATTGTACTTTAATAATTACCGGCTGCGCCATGTTGTGTTATGTGGAACGTGAATCAAACAACAAGCTCCAGTAATGACTGCTATATTTAATAAACTGTTTCCCCACACCAACATTATCAATGTACCCACTTCTGAATATCATCACAGTACACGGAACGACTTCGAGGCTATTACCGTGCTGTGTGTGAAACCTTTCGAAACCAAACTCAGTCAGCAATCAACTTCGCTCGCGCACCAACAGCTAATTAGTGCGGAGGCATAAGTTAATAAAACACTTTCTATTGTCCCCAGTAAGTTTATTACACAAAATCTAGTTAGCGAATAACATACCTACCAAGTTACTTCGAGTGCCCGACGCCTGCGAGTGGCGGACTGTCTGTCTACCGACCAGTCGGATAATGTTGAACTCACCACTAACTGACGCCGTATTATCTAAAGTGGTATCCTATCTCCATACAAACAGTATTGCATGTAGAAGAGCCTCGTTTATTATGTTTTATGTGATTTTATGTCTGAATGCACTCTGAAGGACTGATATGAATAACAGATTTGTCTCATTAAGCAGCGCCTCAAGCTTTGAGTTGTGCATTAGTGTCGGAACACAGGCGCGCAGTGTCACGCGGACACGCAGACACGCACTAGTGATGTGCATACTAACCGCTAGAGATGCACCGATTAGCGCCACTCTAGCAGCTCATGAATAAGTCAATAACCGATCACTGCATACAACACGTATAAATCGTTTATCAATCGCTATTAGAAAAAGTTTCGAATTTTCATCACATGTTTGTTTAAGGCTCCCGCAGACGACGGCTATGACGTGACAGCGTGACGACGCGAACAAAGTAGAACAATTTTTATGTAAACTGTAAAGAAATTGTTCCACCAAACTCTCGTCGCACCGTCGCGTCGCGACTGTCTGCGAGGGCCTTTATTGAAATGAATAGCGAGTAACGGTAGGTATTTACTTTTGTAATGTGTCACCTCTGTCAAGTGGATGATAGATTTTCAAATTAATGGGTTCTTAGATTTGAATTCGAAAGAAAAATTGATTTATCATGTCGATGACCTAGTGAGATTATTGTAGAGTGTATCAGTGTACTTGTCAGTAAGTTTTCATTACTTTAGCGTGTGTATTGTGATCGAGTAGCTATAACTGTCGACCGGTACTGTCCGCAACTCTACATAATACTGATATCTAATCATGATGTAGACTATTAAGGATCTTACAGACAGAGGCGATATCGCGTCGCGACGCGATATTTTTCTATGAATATAATATCGAAATATCGCGTCGCGACCGCGATATCGCCTCTGTCTGTAGGAGCCTTTAGTCGGGTCTATGTATAATTCCGCCCAGGCGCCCGCTACAAACTCAAAGTCGTGGGCGGTTTGCCATAAATAATGTAAGTATTAAAATACCGTGTGTGTAGTGTGTCTTTGAATTTATCTTAATTTTTCCACCGACTTCCGAAATTAAAGTTATTTTTCACTCCGTTAGTGTTTTTTTGGAAGTCTGTTGTTTTTTTTTTTTTTGTAAAAAAAAATTCGAGTAGTGGGGCGCGTCTTCGTGGAATGCGCTATCTATACCTAACTACCTGCCCCACACCAAATACAGGGTGTTAGGTAAACGGTTGAACATACGAAAATGGCGGATCCGTAGAGCGTCGGCTACGTGTTTAGGCCCAATACGAGGGCTACTATTTATGTATCCGGAATAACAAAGTGAGACAAACATTTATCATTTATTATGGTTTTATTGCTTTTCAAAATATTCGCCATGATGATCGATGCACTTTTGCATACGTTGGAACCAATTTTCGTAGCACTTTTTCCATTCAGATTGAGGTATTTCCAGAACTAGACAGCATTTGACGCACCCTGATTGTACTTTTGCAACATTTTTTTATAACTATGTTGGTGTAATATTTTATATATTATACTCGTCATACTTATGCCCAGAGATGCCTCTATCTCGCGATATATAACATGACGATCTTGCATTACTAGTTTCCGCACAGCATCAATATTTTGAGGTACAACAACCGATTTAGGGCGACCTTCTTTAAATTCGTCCGTGAGCACAGACCGCCCACGATTAAACTCACTAAACCAGTGATACACAGTAGTTTTCGATGGTGCTTCGTCCCCAAAAGTCGAAGTGAGTTGATCGATGCACTTTTTTTTGAGTTAGCCCTCGGCGAAAATCGTAATAAATTATAGCACGAAAATTTTCACGAGTTAAATCCATGGTGATAAAGACACGCAATTTTCAAAATGACGCCACAAAGTAAAAACAAATGACAGCTACATGAAACAAATTGTATTCTTCATCCAAAAAGTTCTATTTTTAAATAAGAATAAGAATAATTTATTGTATAATAAGTTACATTTGTTGTGTTGTTTCCTGGAACTCACACTAGGATTCCCTGTGTTATAATTACTTTTTTAACATTGTTCTGTAACTGGCCAGACCGGATACATAAATAGCAGCCCTCGTAACAAGACCAAGAGGTTGCCCAGAGGCCACACGGATTTTTTTTATGAGTTTTTATAAATTTTAATTCGAATTTCGTCGTTGCTCAAACTTCAAACTTCAATAATTTCATTGAAAAAGCATTTTTTTTTCATTTTCATTTGGAAGAATTGTAGAATCTTATAAAACTCATATCTGACGAACATGCTTGCTAGAAAATTTAATACGAGCCCCTAAAGCACGACCAAATAAAAAAAAATACTGAATGCGCATTTGAAGTGCGTTTAAAAAAAAACTAAGAGTGATAGAGCAGTTCTAATTCTAGCAAAACATCTTTGGTTCATTCCCGTTCTAACAGTATTATACTATGCACAATTTCTTTTAAAACAACTAGAGTAATTCGTCAATATTAACTACCCAAGCTTTTTTCACTGAACTCTACATTTGTTGACCACTTTTGCCTTCTGGTAAAGGCTACCCAGAGGCGTTATATTTCTATTCTATAGACAATTATAATCTCTTGGCTGCATCTCTACTAGGGGTACCAGGGAAACATAATCTATGGACTTTTAAGCAGTTATCGGTGAGCGGTGAGCGGCGGCGGCGGCGGCGGCGGGCGCCATCCACGAGATTGTATTGTAATGACGGACGCACACTACACAACACACGCGTTGTGTGCCATACAGGAGATAGGTGCCGAAGGTTAATGTTACCCTGTGTTGTCAAGTTCATCCATCTCTGTTGAAGTGAAAGCTTCTTTAGGCGCGTTGCGCGATTTGTGCTAATGAAGGAATCTTACGTCATCGCATGTTAGGCATAGTTTTACGTTTAAGTTTTCACTTCTGTCCTCATGACTGCCTATTGTTTTCTTGAAATTTGTTTTGTTTTTAAGTATAGGGTGTTTGAAAAAAAACCGGTCAAGAGCGAGTGGACGCACCGAGGGTTCCGTTCCGATTTCTGAATAAGTGTGCTATTTAGAGACATCGTTTTATTTTTCCTGTAATCTTTACATAAACTTCTGTCACATAGACTAATTTCACATTTTTCTCTATGCAAACTTCGGAGATAAGGGGGGAGGGGGGGGGGTTTGAGACGGTATATTTTTACATCTTTCACCAAAAGTCAAGAACTATGCGGCCTAAACAAAAAAAGATAGCTATGCATTGACTTAGATATTACTTAGTTTTCATATCAATGTAGCTAAATATGTATTTATATCACGCATTGTTAACAGTTGACCTTCTGCGCGTCCTTGCACGTCGCGTACGCATACATATAAGATGCTGATTGAATACCATTGCATAATCAATGAGCCCGTGATCCGTGACGTCACAGCACAGCCCACAGGCCAGGCAGGGTGAGGGTGGACACAGGACGGACAGCTTCCCTGTGGGCACAGTAATGAACGTGTTGGCTTCATGGTGCAGTGGCTGGTATCAGGCACTGTTACAAAGACGGGAGCTTTTGACTACGACTAATTGAATTTTGAACCTATTCGACTGTAGTGGTGTTGTGTGTTTGTTCTAAAATTGTATGACAGTGGCACCTATAAGTAGTCTTCATTTTGGTCTTCATAGCTACAAGGAATTAATGAAATTCGTAATATGAATCGGTTCCAATTTCCCTGCATTTGAGTTTCTGTATCTGGAGTTTTTTTTTTTGTAATATTTCTTATTTCAAAAACACCTAGGTATTGCTAAATCTATATCACTACATAGTACAAAACAAAGTCGCTTGCCGCTGTCTGTCTGTCCCTATGTATGCTTAGATCTTTAAAACTACGCAACGGATTTTGATGCGGTTTTTTTTAATAGATAGAGTGATTCAAAAGGAAGGTTTATATGTATAATACATGCGCGGGCGAAGCCGCGGGCAAAAGCTAGTACTTAAATAATAAGAGAAGTGCTGACTGACTGACTCATCAACGCCCAGCCCAAACCCTTGGACCTAGAAAGCTGAAATTTTGCACAGAGGTTCCCCTTATTACATTATAAAGGGAACCTCTGTGCAAAATTTCAGCTTTATTTATTTATTAGCTTTCAGACAAGGAATAAGGAAGGATTTCCCGGTAGTACGTTCCAGTGGGATATTTTCCAACATCCACGCGGGCGAAGCCGATGGCAAAAGCCAGTCAATCTGTCTGCCTTTTCACAACTATGTTGGGGTCGGCTTCTAGTCTAACCGTATACAGCTGAATACCAGCATTTTATATGCTGACAAAAGCTAGTATGTATACATTTAATAAAACATCCTTCATAGTCCTCCTGAACTGAGATTTAAAATCAACCAACAAAAAGAACTAAACCTAGCATAACAAACTGTTGAGGAAAACTATGTATTTATTTGTATCCCTATCAATAAATAATGTGTCGCGATCACTTTACATTCCATTCATCGACGCTACGCAAAACTGCACGCTCGACACTTGACGGACGTACCCTACGTATTACCTACACGTAGGTATCTGCTAGCTGCGAGACTGGTTCCCAGGAGTCGGCACAAGCTTAGCATACTACATGCGCGCGCGCAAGTTCCTTATGTTTATGATGATTTCCTGGACAGGCCTAACATTGCCATGATGGATATACGGCTGCCTGGAATATCAGATCGATGCGGAACACCGCGGTGTTGTGGTTGTTGTGGCTGTGGTTACTCGTACTCTAAGACACGAGGGACATTTAAGGGACGAGAAAGCTTAAGGGAATCCGGAAAATGGCAGAAAAGCAACGTCAAACTGATGAAAATTGTGATTTAGTAGATTTTTGCACTAAGGCCATTTGGTAGTACTTAAGTAAAGAAATAAAAATAAATAAATAAATATCCTTGGACATTTCACACAACGCCATCTAGTCCCAAGCTAAGCAACCTAATGCTTGTGTTATGGTAACGAGATGGTTCATAGACTACTTAAATACATTTTTTTTGTAAATACATACATATTATAGATAGAAGTATAAGTATAAGTATCAGTAAAGTTATATCTTTGTTTGGTTCGTCCGGGAAATATATAAAGAATACATTGAATAAAACACAACTTCTTAAAACATAAGTTGACTGATCCTCTCGGCTGAGGACTGGGCTGGGGGTTGGCTGGGGCATCACTTCTTTATGCGAATATTATTCCGCATATCGTTAGCTATAAAGCCGACCCAAAAAACTTGAGAAAAGAAGGATATTCTAAATAAGTGGTACCTGTAAGAAACTGTTATCTTCATCTTCTAAATACGACTATCAATCCTTTTGGAATAATGGAGCTTTTTCAGAAAAAGTAAACATTTCATAGCTTTCTATTTTTTAATTTTTTTTTTAGAGTAGCGACGTTGTCTGTCCGTCAGTCGCCGCCCCCCGACCCTGGGCAGTCGATCCGCTAACACTTCGCTGCCTGTGTGATGCCTGTGTGTATAATATTTGTGGCACGGCTTGAGCTGCAGGCTGGTGCCGATGCCACAGAACACAGAGTTCAATTCCTAAACAGTTTAACACAATAATTATTCAGATTGTAATGGCGAAACACACCACACACATTAACTTCTCGTTACATTACATGCTGATGCAATACTATTCGCGTCATGTACCATGGACAATAAGCCTCCGTGTCAATGACTCCAGTACTCGCCTCGAGTGCGATGAGTCCGGTCTTCCATACCGGGCGAGTGGAGCTAGTACAAAGGGTCATTAGTCGTAGTAAGAGTACTAGTGGTCATTAGCAGTACGTGTCTGCGCGCAGCTCCGGGACTGTCTCACTGTGCAGATGTAGCCTCGCAACAACGATGTGGTTGAGATGTTAGTCTGTGGCTGGTTGATAAGACTGTATTGATTAACTGCTTATCAATCACTGTACATAATTATCTTATATGTATTCCAATTCATATCAAATAAAGTTCAGAAAGCGAAAGACGTTTACTGATTTGGGGGCAGCCACTGATGAAGTTCCTGAAAAAATCATACATACAGGGTGTAAGGGACAGCCCTCCGCAGACTGATGGGGTGAATCCAGTATATAATATACTAAGATGACCAGTACATGAAATTATTTCAGGAACGTTATGGGAATCCAATAAACCTGATTTGTTTGTGATTTTGTGCACAAATTGGAGCATCTGTTACTGGTTGGAAGGGGTAGGTAATATAGTATGCGGTGAGTTCGATAAACTTTGTAACTAGGCAGAAAGTAAACAGCTGATTTCACGCGTCGTTCATTAGAGTATTTCAACATCCATTGCTGATTTTTTTTTATTTTAGGTGTTTGATTTACATTTTGCTGTGCCCCTGGACTTCGTTTGCGTGAAAGTCGTAAGAATAACAGCCACATCTTCCCCCGACCCCCCCGCCCGCCGCGCCGCCACGTTGCACCGCCCGCGCTATTACTTCATTTTCACTTAGCGTTCTTTCAGACTTTTTTCTTTTTGCTCGGCTCCTAAGAAGGGTCACAGCGTGGTGATGTTAAATAGCCTAGTTATATCCATCTTCGAGAATTAGGCTACCAAATGGAACAAGTAATTTTCCAAATCCGACTTTTTGTTCACAATTTCATGGGTTTAATTTTTTTTTACGTGGAACCCTAATTCTTTTTTCAAAATAAAAGTAGCCTAAGTTACTGTAACATCAGCCAAAGAAAAAGTAAAAAAAGTCCCAGTGAAAGTCCCGTCACAATCGGTCCAGCCGTTTCGGAGATTAGCCGTAACAAACAGACAGACTGACAAAAATTTTAAAAACAGACAAAAGTTTTTTTTTTTTGTTATGAGTACTTACCGTATGCATTTAGCAAAAAGCTGTTATTTTGACACTACAAACAGACACTTCAATTTTATTTATTTGTATATATATTACTACCGGTAGTATACATGTGTGTATAGGTGTGTACTCAAAGTAAAACATCACAGCCCGCACGCAATGAAATGATGTTTTAATAAAATATTATCTCAGAGAAAGTGTTTCTCGCCTGTTTGTAACATTAGACCTGTACCCAATTAGTACTGTGTGAAAGCGACAGCGTATTTCTGTTGCCGTTCTTGGTTTGTAAATATTGCCATGTAAATGGAATGAAAAGTCAGCTTCCTGAATAAATTCTTCGTCTGTACGGAACATGAAACAAAACATTTAGCTTTTGATAAACCACTTGAAAGTTAATTTGTGTTGTCAGTTGTATGGTGACACTTATGTAACCGTACTTTCCAAGCGCCACCACACGGTGCCAGCTTTTCATTTATTTATAGCAGCTATTCATAAATTAGTGGACATTGGGCTGTTTACTAGTTTGTAAATAATATTATGTAGATAAAAACAGTAAAAACGTTACGATATCGGCCGGACGTAACAAAAA
Organism: Cosmia trapezina; assembly: GCA_905163495.3. Lineage (NCBI taxonomy): Eukaryota > Metazoa > Arthropoda > Insecta > Lepidoptera > Noctuidae > Cosmia > Cosmia trapezina. The sequence goes on from LR991028.1 coordinate 577,330, forward strand.
GAATATTGAGTAAGAACAACCTTTCTTTGTCTTTGTTCACAAAAATATGTTTATTTTATAAGTAGTGGTGATTGAGGGCAGTGCCCCGGGCGCCGGTGGCATGTTGCAGACTTCTTGTGATGTCCTTCTTACTATGTAAATAAGAGCTCTATCTACGCGAGCTTATCCTCGCCATTCTCCAGGGTCATGGGTAGGGACAGGATGTAGTGTTATATGTATTTATTTTAAAAACACCGGTCAAGAGCGAGTCGGACTCGCGCACCGAGGGTTCCGTTCCGATTTCTGAAAAAGTGTGCTATTTAGAGACATCGTTTTATTTTTCCCGTAATCTTTACATAAACTTATATCACATAGAATAATTTCAGATTTTTCTCTTTGCAAACTTCGGAGATAAGGGGGGGGGGGGGGGGAACGGTATTTTTTTTACATTTTTCCTCAAAAGTCGAAAACTAGGTGGCGTAAAAAAAGAAAAAAAATGTTTGAGAATGTGCAAACACGCGCTTTCATATGATACCCACATGGCCTAGTAGCCCCACTTTGATTTTTTAAGACCCACTTTCAGTCCCTGTTGCAAAAAAAATAGAAATATTTTTATTTCTTTTTTATTTGCAAAATAGTTGGGTAAACGTCATCTAAATCTGTTCCAAATTTCAAGTTGATAGCATTAGTAGTTCTTTAGATATCCCGCTGTGACAAACAGACAGACAGACAGACAGACAGACAGACAGACAGACAGACAGACCGACAGACAGACAGACAGACAGACTGAGTCACACCATAAGGGTTCCTTTTTACCATTTTGGTAAGGAACCCTAAAAGCACCACTGTGTTGATTTATTTATGAAAAGAAGAAAAACAAAAGAAAATATTATTAAAATATTGCGTTTTAAATAAAATAAAATAAAACGAAATCTACACGATAGGTAAGTATAGGAAAAGTTTTGAAGCAGTGCACACAAAAATGTTCACCGGCTGTTCTACCCATGACTATGAAGTAAGACGCAAGAAAGAAGTTCTCTTGAAGTAAGACGGTCGCGCAATCAGATGACTGTAATATTTAAAATTCTCCATAATGAAATCTGTAATCTGTTTGTCCCAGACAATTATTGTCGTAGCAGAAAACACCGCTTACGGGCTGTTCCAAGTTGCCGTACTGTTGCACGCTCCAAGTCACCTATTCCTAGGACATTAGCCGCTATTCGCCTGTCGCGGGTTGTCTGAAAGGGTTACCGCGGCCCTGGCATAGGCAACTGAAGGAACACGGGTGGGTTTTAGTCAGTAAAAGTCTGACACGCCCTCCCGCTCCACCCAGAGCGGGAGAAGTTATTTGATGATTTCCCACCCTCAAAAAAAAAAAAAAAAAAAAAAAAAAAAAGCCGCTATTCGCCTACCTACATTTTGGTCCTAAGTATTGAACTTTTGTATGAAACAGCTGTTTTTTTTTCGTGATTTCAGTGTTGGTCCCTTATTGAAAGTTGTAGGTACATATTCATGGGTGAAAACCAACATCCTGTGATAATTTGCGCACTGCTTAAAAACTTTTCCTGTATTAGGTAGGTACCTACTTAGCAGTGTATGTATCTGTCATTTGAAAGGCAATATAAAACTTTACGTGCTTTTTATGATTTGATGACTTTATTGTTTCTTCATTGTATTAAACTGAATATAAATGAAGACGTTGACTGTATGACTACGGCATAAAAGGCTGCAAGGAACAATAATGTCACGAATACAGAAATGGAAACAAACATATAAACAAACATCAATGTATACAATACATCCTATAAACACAATGTATACACAATGCTACGAGTACGTTTAAAAAGATAAGAAAAATAAATCATAATCTTTAGAAAACTATTTCGGCGTTCATAAATCTAATAAATCGGTCAGCCAGCTGTACGTTAGGGATCATGAAACATGTATATATTCATCGCTGTACCCTCGTTTGGATAAGACTCGGCCGATTTGTAAGCCGACCGGGTGTTTATGTCCCATGACTCAGCGATTATGAACGATCGCCTAGCCTGCCTAGTACATCATGTATCTAGTACTAGTACGTCATGTATCTAGTACATCATGTATCTAGTACATCATGTACCTACGACAGAAACCGACAGAAACTGACAGAAACGCCGATAAATAACAAGAATATGATAATGTACTACTGTGTACATATCGGGAAAGATGTGTGATATATGGCAAATTCTAATTTGACATGTAATGAATGATATCTAATATTGAACGTGTTCAAATCGGAACTTTGTGGTGGTTCCTATGTGACGATAAGGTAAATTAAACACGGATCTAAACATTATCATATATTTTAATAGATTCGAGGAATTCTCCACATTGCGTTGGAAACTTCAAAATATTGCGTAACTTGACCGTCTTTCACCATAATCGTAACAAAACGGATGAATGGAGTGTTGTGACTCAAATTCTTAGAATCTATTACCAGATAATAAACTACTTACTGTATTATTGTTATCTATTATTTGTCTTCTCAAGCAGGATCAGTAGGAACTGACGATGCCTATTATCACATTTTTAAGCTATTAATGAAGACCACACTTAGACACACACAAAAAACCGGTCAAGAGCGAGTCGGACTCGCGCACCGAGGTTTCCATTCCGATTTCTGAAAAAGTGTGCTATTTAGAGACATTGTTTTATTTTTCCTGTAATCTTTACATAAACTTCTATCACATAGAATAATTTCAGATTTTTCTCTATGCACACTTCGGAGAAGGGTGCCCCCCCCCCCCTTCTCCGAAGTGTGCATAGACGGTATTTTTTTTACATTTTTCATCAAAAGTCGAGAATGTGCAAACAACGTTCTTTCATATGAACCCCACATGCACTAGGAGTCCCACTTTGAATTTTAAAGACTTTCAGTCACTGTTCCAAAAAAAAAAAATGTTGGTTCTTTCTTATTTGCAAAATAGTTGAGAAAACGTCATCAAAACTTCCAAATTTCAAGTTGGTAGCATTAGTAGTTCTTGAGATATCCAGCTGTGACATACAGACAGACTGAGTCGCACCATTAAGGGTTCCTTTTTACCATTTTGTTACAGAACCCTAAAAACCTCTACAGCAGTGGCTCTGCTTCAGCAGTGTAACAGCTCCGCAACCAGTGTCTCCACGTGCACATGCGAGCAGGCTTCCGCCTCGCCGAACTATAAATCAGACAGATCCACAATATTTACTCAGTGGCTCTTCCGCGTACTGTTTGGTCGAATGGTGATGAGCGATGAGGAACCGAGCTCGAGTTATGAGCGGGCGACAAACCACTTCCGACAACATATACATTAACAGCTCCGAGGTCACATAAATATGTTTGGAATCCTTGACTGCGTACATCGGAATGAGTTATGGTGGAAGAACTGTAGTCTGGGTTAGGGATGTCTACTAAAGTATCAATGTTGACGTTAGAGGGTTTGCTATTGCTCTAAGTATACTTGAAAACCGGGAAGAGTGGTCCGGTCAAGTCCGGTGTGCCTCGCGCCTCCTAGATATCCCGACGACCCACCTCTGGGAGCTGAAGAAGGCGACAGGTACAGCCTGGATGCGGAGCCTGCGAGCAGCCAGGAGAGGACTGCGGTAGAGCGAGTAGATCGGTTGCTTAATTAGTGCGTACTTAATTACCTTAAGGATCGTTTCTATGACGATATGTAGGCGATGCCCTTATTGAGGATAAGTATATTTACAAGATATGCATGTAGGTACATGAATTAATAGTTGTCTGCAATCCTGTATTGGTATTATATGCGTCTTTGACATATTCAGGTCAGATACTCGACAAGACTGACAGCAGCATTATTTTAATACTAGGGCATAAATGTGAGGTCGCTTGGAGGCCGGCTGCAGCAACTTGTGCGTTTCTTTGTATCAGCACAAAGTACGAGTGGCGTAATGAGTCAGATGTGTGAATCGGCAACAATACCTCGCGGTTACGCGGTTATCGATGACCAGCGAATATGTGAGCTAATTACTGATAAATGGCTTGATTTTCTTGTAGATGTGGAAACAAAGAACTCTATTGATAGACAAGAATTTGTCATCCTATTTGGTTTCTCACAATATTCACAATGATATAGTATATGAAGAGCTGAAAGGATAAATTTGCTCTTCTAAGTACCAACCCGTTTTTAGATCATATTGATTTCTGATCCGATTCGAATTTGAACGAAATATAATCAGTCCTTGAGTCTTGTTCGAGGTGTTCCATACTTAGACATACTTAGCATCTTTTACTATCATCCGTCTGACACATCGGGGTTCTTTGGTCTAAGAGTAGAGCATAACAACTTCAAGTGGAACCAATGCATTTCTTGCTAATAAAGTACAAGATCATTCCTAAATCTACATAATTGCTTATGGAGTATGCTTCCAGTAAGTCTTCCGAGTCAGTGATGCGTCTCATTACGCGCGATGAGTTGCATTTGCATGGATAGTGCCTGCAGCTGCACGCGGAAGTACAGCACAGGGCCGCGCCGGCAGACCGGTCCGCCGGCGCAGGAGCACGACCCTCAGATAAACCCGCGCACTCACATTGAGCACATAAATAGGTATTGGTAGGATTGTGTTGAACTGTATCATACGCTGCAGGTATATGTACTGTGGTTGTGCCTCTGCCTAACCCTGCGGTATATACAGGGTGATTTTTTAATGATCAGCCAAATTTTCACAGGGTGTTCTACCCATGAATATGAACAACTTTCACTATGGGACCAACTTTGAAATCACGAAAAAAAAACCAGCGGTTTCCTACAAAAGTTCAATACCTAGACCTACTCGATCAAAATGTATGAAACAGCTGATATTTTTTTTGCGATTTCAAAGTTGGTCCCATAGTGAAAGTTGTTCATATTCATGGGTAGAACACCCTGTGAAAATTTGGCTGGTCATTAAAAAATCACCCTGTGTAGGTTTGATGTTTTGGTCTGGACTCTACGAATCCTGGATTATCATCTTAGCCAAATGTGGGATACCAGGCCGATACCAATAGCTACCTACCTACCTATGTGGGATACCAGGCCGATACCAATAGCTACCTACCTACCTATGCCACAGTTGACTTCGGGTGACGCACCCAATAGTTGACCACTGAATGTGGAAGAAAGATACACACACCACATTGATCATTGATGTTGCCTGTCAATTAGCTATAGTTATGGCGGATTCTCCCAGCGAACAGTAATGTTTTCTGTTACATCCATTCTCGAAGACCGTTGATTGATGTTTATTTCAAACATTATTCAATAACGTCTTATGTTATTATTATTACCTCGTAATAGTCATTTAATCGCTCTCATTGTTACCGCCAGACAGTTTTGTTATGCTACCTGTCAGGAATTCAATAGGTCGACGAACAATAGACCATAAACTGCTGAGTGCTGTGACGTCACTTTGAAACTAACCCAAAGAAAAGTGATATCGTTTTATTGGCATCGTTTTAAAACAATGAGTTTTTTAGACATGATGGTTCCGCTGACCTCATTTTGATTGATCACTTTATTTGGAAAACGAGAGGGTGCCAATTAAGAGGTCCTGATGCAGTGGTTTTGAAGTTTTATTATTACGAAGATGAACGGTTGGCTAAATGGTTGATTGACTTTAATAGTTATACTGTAAAGGCCATTGACCAACCGTAGGAACAACAGACGGCTTGTATTTGACCTCTTTAATTTGATACTGGCCTTACAAGGTGTTGTATGTTTACATATCACCTTACAGCTCAAGTATCAAGTCCGTGTGAGGCCGGCCAGGTCGCTGACCGGTCGCCGGCGGCAGGAGGCGGCCGAAGACGCGTCTTTACTTAAATGTACTACCTTCTGGGGACGCCAGTGACGTCACGGACCTGGGCGACTTCAGGTTTATTTAGGAGATGATATTTTGGAGTGACCACCGCTAAATGTACCTTACCAAGACACCGCTAATCGCGTATATTTAGTAGCAACAGTTTAAAATAAATCATTACTAAATATACCCTGTCCCGATAGAATAACTTGCTTGAGCGAAATCGGTCATAATTAGAGCTACTTTAAAAAAGTTTTTCTTAGGTTTATCTATGTTTGTGTTCTTTATGATTAACCTATTACACAGTACACTATACACTAAACACTTAGGATAAAAGAGCGAGCGAAGCTAGCTCGGGACTTGGGGCACCCTGACTCGGGACAGGTTAGGTTCGAAGGGAATGGCGTGGTCTAGTGAGCGAGCGAAGTGAGCGAACATAGACCCCGCCATTCCCTTCGCGGATTTTTTTTTTGCTCTCCTCGATTACAACTATTTTTTTTTTCATCACCGTCGGGCGTTTGAAAATTTAAAAAGGATATCCAAAAGTTTATTTTGGGATCAAAGTAATTGAACGTATCATTTATAAAACTATCAAAGCAGGATTTGGAAAGAAATTTTGAAAAGGTTACCTTATTACCCGACTGCGGCGAAGCCTAAAAGGAGGGTTATGTATTTGACCTGTATGTAAGTATGTATGTATGTATGTATGTATGTATGTCCGTTTCTTTGTTCCCTCGTAACTCCTAAACTAATGAACGGATTTGGATGAATTATACGTCTTTAGGTTTGTCTTGGCAGCGCGAGTGTCACTGGCTACATTAAAATCAAAGACAAAGTAAAATGGCGGATTTGGGGTGAAATATTGTGGAGTTCAAATTTTTTTTTTCTTCTAATACCATCGAGTGGGATATCAAATCGAAGAGTTTTAAAAGGTGATTACAAAAATATATACAACTTATATAAAAAAAATTTCGGGTAAAAGCAATTCGAGGTGACAAATCGTAAAAAACACAAAAAGAAAATCGAAATCAAAATAACCCTCAAAACTCCTTGCAAGAACTACATCGTATGCGAAATTTTTCACATTTGTAAACTAAAAAACTGGAAATAAAAAAAGTAATTAAAAAAACTAAAAAACCCGACTGCGGTAAAAGTTAAGTTAAAAAAAACTGAAAAGCTAAAAACAAGCCCATTTTAAATTAAATTAAATTTGGAAGCAGGCGGGACCCATTCCATTTTTTATATTTTCAAACACAAACGGGTCCCGTCTGCTTCCAAATTTAATTTAATTTAAAATGGGCTTGTTTTTAGCTTTTCAGTTTTTTTAACTTAACTTTTACCGAAGTCGGGTTTTTTAGTTTTTTTAATTACTTTTTTTTTCATTTAAGTAAGTACCTACTGATTTTTATATTTCTATGTTCATTAGAGGCGCTTTCGCGGGCTGGATATATTTAGTACCTACTGTGTACTCAACTCGGGTATATGTAGTAGTTAGAAATGTTGCAAGCCTCATGCTAACTATACCCGACCAAAAGCCTATGGGGAGTTTCCACAAGGTTATACATTTAGTAATGACGCGGCGAATACAGCGGATATCGTAAACGATGCGATGCAACCCGATGCGAGCGGCCCTCTGCTCAGAGCAGCGCAACTTCCGGGCCTTTGTTCGGACATGTTCATAGTGTGCGTGTGGGCAGACCGGGTGGGAATGTCATTCATTAGCGTCTGGTCATCCGTTGATCAACCCCGTGCAGTATGGAATAATAGGTACCCTGTTACAGCAAGCGGAGACCTTCAGGCTGGATCACACTGCGCTGCAAGAGCCTGTTGCTGTGCCAACTCGCTTGGCTGTCTGGTAACGTTGGTCATCTCTTCTGTTGGCTGTTATGATACTCGTAACTCGCCATCACAAGGGAATTAAGTTCTCATTACTTCCAAGAGACCGTTTGATCCCACTCAGGCTTACGGAAATAATCTGATTTGCAATCTCATGATCACTAATTACTCAATTAACTTTTACTACTTTTGTAAGAGCACAATGTTAGTCACCTAAATTGTAATAATACAGTGTTGTAAATAGTTATACCTCGTGATCACTGCATATACCGTGTGCCATTGCATTAATCTCCACGATCATACGCTCGGTATCTCTGATCGCTGAACAGGCTATTGCATCAATGCACCGCTGTGCCCCGCGAGAGTACCTCGTGAGGTCGGCGACCTCGTGTCCGGCGCGGCTCGCAGCATCACCTATGCACCTGAGGGCCATTCAGACCCACAAGAGTGTCGCCACTTCCGCGGTTTTGTGCCAGGTCCTTTATGTGGCGAGATGCCTCTCAGGGCCTTTAGAATAACTAGTAAAGACGTTTTCAAATAAAAAGAAGACGTGTCGGTAAGACGAGAATAATATAATTATGGTGTAAGTTAACAGAGTATTTTGAATAATGATAAACTTTCATATCGCTCATCAGTGGACAGTTTTGTTGTTTTAGACAATATCCGTCATAACGTTCGTTAATGATCGTGTCAAAACGTCGGCTGCGAGACAGCACGTGAAGAATGAGTTTAGCGTTTCTAATTATACGATTTCACCGCTCGTTGATATTTATATTGGTGTAAAAACTATAATTATACGACTATTTTAGACATCAATGTAAGCGACTGTTTACTTACATAGAAACGGAACGGAAATAACAGAGCTAGTCGTCAGAGTTGTTTGTTCTAACTAGTTGAGAATTAATGTAGGGAGCAACGTGTGAATGATTCAATTCCAATCGATATTAGATTTATGGTCAGTATTTCCGTTCTGAATAATTAGATTGAAAAATAACAGCACAAGTTATGTAGTGCGTGGTGGCACTTGTGCGCATGCGTCACGGGTTGGTGCCTCATCCCCGCGCCCCCCGCCCCGCGCGGCGTCGCGGCGGCGCCCGCGCAGAAAGAAGCGCGATTGTGAACATCACTCACTGTGCGGCTGAAGTATTTATTGGGTATTGACCCCTTTACCGCTGATCCGACACTACATCACTGTTTTACTGAAATATATTATAAATACATTTGACACAGTTGGCGTATATTGGCGGCGACGGAGTCCAGCTGCACTAGTTGCGAGGCTCCGTATGAGTTACGACGTACTTGTAACCTCTCTACAGTTTACTTTATAAGTTTATACCACACTTTTAGCAGCTGTTTGAACATTATTTTATAGAGAATAATTAATTTTAACAGATCAAAGGAAACGATGTTCATCTACTTTGTGTGAGAAATGCATTTTAAATAATCTAGAGCGTTTTGGCGGAAAGTGGTCCGAAGACCGGGTTAACGTGTCTGTGATCATCGCAAGGCTGCCAGACAGGTTGCTGCAGGCGGCAGGTCACCCGCAGCCGTCTTGAACATGACGCGGATGTGATGGCTTTTGTCTGTTTCCGGTAGAGGTTTTCCTTTTTCGTCGCTTTTTTAAAAGCTGTTATTAGTTCGACAACCTGTTTTCATTCTTTTAAATCTCTGTGCCTTCGATGAGCGTATCATGATTGGTTGCAATTCTTCATGTGCCTTCGATAAGAATGTATGTAATTCACAAAATGCTGTTTCATCGTTCATTGCTGCTTTCGGTACAGCTCATTCTTGGTCATATTTATGTCTCTGCAGAGTTTGAGGAAAACGGAGATGTGTCTCAGATGTGAAATTCATCGTCGGTATCATTGACATAAGTACTTTACATTTACATACTATTTGCTTTATACTTATTCAGATCGCTGAGCAAAAATATTTTTACTCGATGCGGGACTTTCCTTATTCAAATATTCATATTTCCAACCGTTCTGTATTTAGTTACCTATATATCTATGTGTTGATTCTCTTCAATTTAATGAAGTTAAATTGATCAATTGAAATAAATGAGAGATGGAGTAGAATGGCGAGTTTTTTGTTTTTTTGCCACAAATCATTCTGGCATGACGAAAGAATGTTTACGTATTTGGCAAAATAAAGACAAATCGTATGTTTATCAAAGTGCGATGTTTGTATAATTCGCAGGTGCTAGAGATTGGCTGTATCTGTTAATTATCTTCACGGGACGTGTTTGCGCATTGTCGGGTATTTTCAAGGGACCTACGAACTAGCAGATGTCGTGGGAGCAGACCATTAGTGTCTGCTAACTAACTAGCTAGCTCTAGGAAGTGGTTTGTTATCATGCCTCAAAGTGGTGGAGTTTTTACACCATTGGTCTAAGTGGCTACCTACCTATTTTGAAAATGTTGAAAATAGCAGCCAGTGGATATAGCTCTCAAATATCCATATTATGTGCCTACTTTTTTACCCGACTGCCCCAGAAGGAGGGTAATGTTTTTCGAGAGTAGGTATGTATGCAGGTCTATTTCTTTGGCAAGCTCTATAGCCTAAACGGCTTGATGGATTCTATCATACTTATGAGGTGTCGGTGACATAGGCTATTTATGGTCTATCTATATTGCATCTGAAAGAAATGAAGCAAAATATTTAAATAATTTGCTTTTTTAATAGAGACGAATCGAAAATTAATTAACACGTGCTTTTACATTTTAGCAGTTTGGGTTTGAAGCTAATAGGTAATAATAGGTTCAAAATGTAATAAATTATCTGTTTCACTGTTTACCACCGATAAAGGCAATGATGTATTGACACTGTAATCCGTCCGCGATCGCCGCGCCGCCGTCCGTCGGTCGTTGTCGGTCGGTGTCGTGTCGGACTGACGGACATTATCCGACAGCGCAGACGCACAACGCGTCGTTGACACATTGACGCACTCGCTCGGATATTTATCTCTTCGGACTAATATAACTAGATGATATTTTTGTAAATTGTTATGGTACCTATTTATAGTTTTCAAATAAACAAACAGTGTACACACTGCTACACTTCTGCGCACACGCACTGCATGTCTGTGTGTCCATCAAACTATGCCATGTTTCGGGAACAAGCCCAAAGACCGTGTACTACTTGTCGTCGTTGCCTTGATGAAAACAAGTGATTCGAAACTGCTATAGCTGAGAAAACCGACCTCTCAAGTAAAAGAAAAGTACACTCTATCTCTCTGTTATCCTACTCTGTCTATTTTTATTTTTTCTGCTACATCGGCCGGCGCGAGTCAATTTAGAATTTCAAGATCAAGTCGCCGGATATTTTTATTATAGATTCGATAACTCTGTTTGTCATAAACATAAATCTGTTTCCTCCATCATAATCATAACTTAGACTATAATAGACAGATATCGTTGAATTTAGATTTCATTTCGTTTTACTATATTTTATGATGCAATATAGGAGTACGGTAGCAAACGATGTCACAACCATCATAGTCATCATAATCAGCCTATACCTAATGTTCCCACTGCTGGGACACCTCCTCTCGGTGAGAAGTGGGCCATAATCCACCACGCGGGCCCAGTGCCAGTGCCCAGTGGGCCCGCGTAAACGGTGAAGGAAACCATCGTGAGGAAACCGGCATGTCTATAGACATGCCGGTTTCCTCACGATGTTTTCCTTCATCGTTTTGAAAGCAGAGGTGATGAAATAATTTCACAAAGTAAAGCGCCTGCCTGGGTTCGAACCTACGACTACAACTAAGTCGCAGCCATTACCACTGGGCTACCACTGCTCTCCATATCACAACCGACGCCGACGCGTGGACATTCCGCCGTGACATGTGACGGTGAAGCGCGACGAGGGAAACGAGACGAAAACCACTCATTAGTCACCGAAAACTTACTCAATCAAATACTTGCGAAATGTCTGATGCATAACATGGGTACCTATAAGTAAGGTGCAAGTGGCAAGGTCGCAGCAACACATGCCGCAGCAACACATGCTCCGCAGCTCGGGCGACGCGGCGACGGATTCCGCGCACATCCATAAGCGACGCCTGTGTATTCTTATACGGCAGCCGTTTTGCAATTGTATTGAGGTCAATGATATCGAATTTCGGTGACTCATCCTTATTTGTGTAGCAGAACATACACCCGCCATGAGAGAGTAATGTATAGTGCCCCGTGGATGTTCGGCGCCCACATAGACCTTGCTACTGATATATCGAAGGGCTATTCACTGTCACGTATCTCAGTGGCGTCTACTTTTAGCGCGGCGCGGGCGGCCATCACTCGCGATGTCGCGCCGCGTCGCGCATCTGCCGCGTGGTCGCGCCGCGTCGCGCATCTGTCCGCTCAATTGTACGTTTTGACGTTACGAATTATTTTTATGAATTTCATTTCAGATTTGTCCGAGTATTTGTCACATTCCGTAACTTATTAGCGTTCTAAATCATGCGACGTGACATTTAATGAATGTCGGCGACTCGTTTGTTGGGACTGCGACAGTTTAACGATCATAATTCTAATAGAAACTATCTGTTTATATTTGCGTAAACTGTGAAGAGATTTTGTTGTAAGTAGCTCGATAACTGCTTCAACTGAAGTCGTTTTCCCTTGTGTAGGTATGTAAATGAGAAAGCCGCAGCACGGAGCTACTTTCTTCCCATCGGACCTTTACAAGTTGCTACGTTGTATGGAATCTTAAATCTGTGTGATTCTCGCAGTGCGCGTGATTGCGGTTATTAATGTCCTGCAGTGCGTAAATGGAGACAAATTCCTAGCCCCGCGGCCCCGCGGCCCCGCGGACCCGCGGCCCCGCGGCCCCGCGGCCCCGGAGCGCGCCGACTGGCCGCTTGGAACCTGTTCCACTGAATTGATTGCAACTGCGTTGAGTAGCCGACGCATTCTTTGGACATTATATTGAATACAATACAATAAGGAAATCATGAAGTACAAAGTAATTTGTTTGTTTACTTGGCAGAGGCTCTACCATATATTTAGCACCATCTTGTGTGTAATGAGGCAAATTTTTACACAGGTGAGACAGAGGGGTCGGCAGACTGCCGCTGAATACTAAGGAGGGTATCTGACAAATTGTGCGGAACCGGCGCGCGGCCGGAATGCGCGGCACGGGACCGAACCCTGGCCTTCGTCGCCGAATTACATCCGGGGCCGGCCGGGCCCATGAATAAACAATCGCTTGGGGGAAAATGGACTAGACACAAATACATACATTTTTCAAGATAACTAGGTACTTAACTCATTAGGAAAACAAAATTGTGACTCTCGTATGAGGAGAGATCGATCAGTGTATATTTAGAGTTCAGTCGTGAATCGATAATACCTAAATAAATTATTTTCATTCGGTGTTCCACCGGCTGGAGTTCAGACATCAATTACAATAGGTACTATATTATAGCTTCCTGACACAAACAGCTGCTGCAGCGGGAACATATTTGATTTTATTTTAAGTGCCTTTTCTTCGTTAAGCTTACTAAGAGTTTGTTTCTTTGTTTGTTTGTTAAAACGGCAGAACGGATTTGGATGAAATTTGGCACACGGATAGACACTACACACTTTTCATCGACATACCACGCGGGCGAAGCCGCGGGCGGAAGCTAGTAAGACAATAAATGAATGAGTACAACAGAGGGGTAATTCTCGTAATTTTAAGAACGAAACAACGAAGAATGCCTAATCTCAGTCGCTCTGTCACTAAGCCTCTAATTTCCCTACATTTTTGACATTGATTGTCGCTGAGATGAGACTGCGACCTGAATTTGAACGTTTTTTAAGTACTCAGTAGGACTTCAGAGGGTCAATTCTCGTATTTTTAACAACGTTCGCAATATGTATCCAGTTACATTGAGTCAGTGCAGATGTGCTGGAATGTTAACGAGATGCATGAGCTGAGCAGACACACTCCTCGACTGTTCAGCACTTTGTTCTCACGACTATAATGAGACATTGTGTCGGTGTTGTATTTCGTGTTACTTTCCCATCCGGCCATTACCGCTGGTTGTCAAAAAAGCTGGTTGTCCATCCGGCGCCATGTTGGATAGTTGGCAAGTCGTTAACATGATTACAGAGGATATGTATTTATATTTTTAGGAACATAGTTGGGAAAAGGCTTGGCAGATTGATTGATTGATGTATTTATATTTTTAGGGTTCCGTACCAAAATGGTAAAAAAGGAACCCTTATGTTAGTACTATTATTTATTCTGTGCCCTTATGGTGTGACTCAGTCTGTCTGTCACAGCTGGATATCTCAAGAACTACTAATGCTATCAACTTGAAATTTGGAACAGTTTTAGATGACGTTTACCCAACTATTTTGCAAATAAGAAAGAAGTAAAAATATTTATATTTTTTTTGTAATAGTGACTGAAAGCTTAGGGGGTCTTAAAAATTCAAAGTGGGGCTACCAGGACATGTGGGGTATAATATGAAAGAACACTGTTTGCACATTCTCAAATTTTTTTTTTTTTTTTTTTAATGTTAAAAAAAATAAATACCGTTCCCCCCTTATCTCCGAAGTTTGCAAAGATAAAAATCTGAAATTATTTTATGTGATAGAAGTTTATGTAAAGATTACACGAAAAATAAAACGATGTCTCTAAATAGCACACATTTTCAGAAATCGGAACGGAACCCTCGGTGCGCGAGTCCGACCCGCTCTTGACCGGTTTTTTTTTATTTATGTTAATGGCTCGCGCAATTAATTGCGCTCGCTAACCGCTGGACAGGTTGGTAGAGTGAGGTCTCGGAATGCTGCTCAGGTTGTAGTCCAGGGGAAGAACAAGTGTTACTGGGAACTTTTCTGTACTTAAGAAAAAAACTGATGACCAAGAACTTCACGAATCTTGAATTCCCGCTCGGAGGGAAACACCTAGCTTGGAATCAACTACCTTATCTTCTTTGCCTTCCGTCACTCGCAGCTCTTCTTGATGACGACTAGGTACGAGACTTTGAAACTGCTGCCATTATTAGCCAATAAAGAAAGTGTTTGTGATATTGACCATTACAAACACGGACTTTTGAGACGAAATGGAACATCTCTGACACTGAGAAAGTTGTAAGCTCAGACTAAATAAAAAACCCAGAACAATACAGTGAAGCATGCGGGAAACTACACCTCGCTCTGTGCATACACGCTCACACGCACACATTTACACCAAACTACATTTAAACTACACCTCATTACGTGCACACATGTTTACGAAACCCGAAACGTGAGGCCTCACGTACCTAACTGTTGACAGCGCTATGTCTTGATATTTTTTTTTTATTTAGTCTGAGGTTGTCAGTAGGTATAAAAGTATTCGTCTATATGTTTTTCAGTTGTCTGTTCCAACAACGGTGTAAGTAATCAGTGGAGGACGCCTCGCCCTGCCCTCTACTCATCTAGGTAATGAAGTGAAGCCACGTAAAGCACAACTTGGCAGATGATCGCCACCTGTGTAGCGCTGGCGCTGGCCGGCGGCGCCTGACTGTGACAGGGCTACGTGTACCTATGTCCGGTAAGTGGTCGGCTAGAGCTAGACAGCACTCAACGAAATGGACTGTAACTTGATTCGGGTTATTTGATTTTAAACTTTTACTGAACCTTTTTTTTATTTCTTCCGACCTCTCAACCGCTGAGTATTACTTATGTAGGTACCTACTCGTAGATACTTACTGTTTGCCGCTACTGCTGACCATAAGCTACTGGGTTCGATGCCCAGCTCGAGCAGTGTTATTGGGGTTTTCCATCAGAAATTGCTCAGCAGCAGCCCGGAGTATGAATGTGTGCCCGGTTGATGGCCATAGGCTCGCTTACATCGGGCTTAAACGAACTGCCGAAATGTGAGTGTACCTACCTACTTTAGCTACACCTCTGCCCAACCCTTCGGGGTAACAAGGCGTAATGTTACGTGTTGTTGACTGTGTTGTAAACAAATGTTTCCTACTGAGTTGCTTTGATAAAATAAAATGTTATTTTATCAGAATTTACGTAATTACCTGTTGATTACAGGATCGGCGCCCCCTCACAGAAATAGGTTACGATTGCTGATTGATCTCTAAACCGAGTTTATTTTACACATTTTACAACTTTTATAGGTAGGTACTTACCCAATATTTAACAGAAATAATGAGAGATTTCAAATATAATTTCATATTTTAAGAGGATACATAGACTAAGCGTGGTTTAGCTCGGTGTGTAAGTAAAATGGTGTTCTTTCTGTACAGGGTGTAAGGGACAGCCCTCCGAAAACTAACAGGGTGCATTCAGCTCCTCATTCTGAATCATATTCCACCGGAAATTTTCTCAGGAAAATTTTCATTTTTTCAATATTTTTTTTTCAGTTACATTTTCATTATTTCAATGTAAAATTGCATTGTGTGTTCGCAGCACTCCATTTATGTAAAAAAAACTGCAACAAAAAAAAGCAATGGATATTGAAATACTCTAACCAACGACGCGTGAAATCAGCTGTTAACTTTCTGTCTAGCTGCAGAGGTCATCGAACTCACCGCATACCTATTATTACCTACCCCTACCAACCAGTAATGGACGCTCCGATTTATGCATAAAAACTCAAACAAATCAGGTTTATTGGAGTCCCTTAAAGTTCCTGAAAAAATTTAATGTACCGGTCATCTTAGTATGACATACTGAATTCACCCTATCAGTTTGCGCAGGGCTGTCCCTTACACCCTGTATAGTTTGACGCGCATCGGAATTAAACGCGCTTCGTTTAAATATAGATTTACTAGCTGCGCCCCGCGGTTTCACCCGCGTATACGGGGATAAAAAGTAGCCTATGTGTTAATCCAGGGTATAAGCTATCTACATACGAAATTTCATCCAAATCGGTCCAGCCGTTTGAGCGTGAAGAAGTAACAAACATACACACACACACACACACTCACAAACTTTCACCTTTATAATATTAGTGTGATAACAAAATGCTTTACTTAAATCAATTTTTAGCTTAGTAAGTTCTTAACATATTTAAATACCTTCGATTTACTGCACAGTAAGGGACTGTTTACGTACCTATAAAACAGAAAATTTACGGCTACTTTGGATTTTTTTTGTATAGAAAAAAATTCAAGTACTTTTCGGTTTTATTTTTTATCTTATTAAGTAATTTATTTGCTAGAATGTAGGTATAAATCGAGAACTTAAGACTGTCGTGGCCCAATTACATTCTACCATTACATGGTGTGCAAATTAGTACAGCATTAGACAATAATAATATAGTCAAATGACACCTACGGAAAATCCAAATGATTTAATCATGTACACATTTGGTTTTATAGGCATTTTAAAAACACGAAATTTTTATCGATGTATACCCTTACAGCCTACCGCAGCTAATAGTTTAATTGAGAATCAACAATTTATCACGTGTTAAGCTGAGCTGGTAAACAAGTATTTTTTTCTATTTCGGTACAAATCTATCGTTTGTCTTTGTTCACCAAAACGGGCATTTGTCCTGTGTTAACAGTAGAGACTAGTGCCTGGGTAGCATATTTATTATTGTAACTAACTGACAGACATTAGGCCTGTGAGTTTACCTGCACCGTAAAGCTTTTTTTTAATAAAGCATTCAGGGTATTGTTGCGATTGCCGCGCTTCTGCAGTGCTTCGGCAATGTTTGCAGAAGCACGCACTGACGGCTTTGATGCACTGTGGCGTAAGAAATCTGCCTCGCTACTTTGCAGGCTGCGTGACAGTCCCAACACTATCCTGCAATCGATAGCCGCCCGGGCTGATAGCCCGCTAGTGTGGGCGCTTGCAATTCGCACCCGATCTGTTTTAGTTATTATGTACTAACATAGGCTAAGCTATTTTGTTACTAACACTGTAGACCACATTGTAGTCTGATAAATAAAGATTAAATTAAATTAAATTAAAATTTGATCTCTAACCATCACATAAGTAGGTACTAACAATGAAACAAATTACGTAAGTGTAGACACCACACGTGCAGCCACTCCTGCGCTTACTGTGTACAACATTAAAGGCTCTAGTACACAAGTAAAAAACCGTTACATTAGGAACTCGTATCGCCAAGTCATTATCTCTAACGAAGAGCAGCATTCCCGGCCCGGGGATTGAACCCCGGACCTTCAGGTAACGATGCAAAAAACTAGTGGCGCGGCCGCGACCAGCGCCCAGTCGATAGCTCCCGCAAAAAACACGCACCTCATAGAATACTACGATTAGGAAAAAATACGATCAAGGACGGTGATAGTAGTTGTGCCGTGGTTCCGTATGTTTTATGTGATGATTTTAGAGTTTTAATACCACGGGCAATAAGAAAATTTGAGAAAAAGTACAATTACGTAGGCATGGGGTGGTAGACTAATTTACCTGGTAACATCTAGGATGTTGCAATAGTTACAAAATAAATTGACATTGAAAACATTATTGATACATTACCGAAGTAGGTAAGTAGGTAGTACCCAAGGATGACTCACCACATGACGGAGCCATTAAGTATTATGTCGGTACATTTTATGATCTCGAAATACGTTATTCTAAGATTACCTGGCCACAAAGCCGAGATATAATGAAGAACGTAATACGACATTAAATCCCTCCATCCTTCGTTTTACTATGATATAAAGCCTCATGTTCTGAGGACCGCGCGCCTAACATTATAAACTTGTACACCTTCATACATTGTTCACTTAATTGTTTCAAAATGGCGGCGCGGTAGGTACCTAATGATTGTTTTTGGTCTGAAATGATTGTTATTTCTTTTGTAGGTATAATTGACTTATGTAAGATACCTATGTGTTGGTGTTTAATAACATTATGTGTCAGCAATTAGGTATTTTGTTCATTGTGTTTGATGACAATGGCCATGAGATGGTAATTTTATTAATTGTTGCGGCGCTCCATTATTCTGAATATATTTTATTATAATGAATCAACTCGGCCTATTGCAATTATTTGTTTCATTAACATAGACTTCTCCGAAGTTGAATTTTATAGTCAAAGTGAAAGATGTGAAAATAACGAGTCCATCTCGGTGCCATACGGAACCCTACAAAGGGGACATCGTCACTACATGCATATTCTGTGAGTGAACGCAAATGGGCCGGCACCGTTACGATGTGGGAACGGGCACCGGACCGGACCGGACCGGGCCGGACCGGGGCCTGCACCGACCGGTCCTGAAGCAATTAATAGCGATTGATTGCAACGGACACCTCGCACAAACAGGCTTGGATTTACATCAATTTTTGTGTAGACTGTAAAATGTAGAAGTGTTTCCGACTTTGTTTCACACGAACTATCTTATTTAAGGTAGATACGCCAGGGTAGCCCACGAAATTCAAAATTTCTTACGTTTTTTGCAATTTGTAGGTATTAAAATATGATTCGCGGCCGTAGCTAATATGGCTTTACAGAATTATAATCATTAGAATCAGCAATACAACTCCATAAGTTAGCTTTTATCTCAAATCTAGCGATTTCATGAAATCATGAGGTTTGAGGTAAATGCTAACTTATGGAGTTGTATTGCTGATTCTAATGATTATAATTCTGTAAAGCCACATTAGCTACGGCCGCGAATCATATTTTAATCAACATACAAGCTCACACTGATCTACAAATTGCAAAAAACCTAAGAAATTTTGAATTTCGCGGGCTACCCTGGCGCATCTACCTTAAGTATTGAAGTTTATGTTTACCGATGTAATTTTCATACCGGTATTGGCAAAAGAGGTACGCTGAGGCTTATTTTTGTTCATCACTATGTCATGAGGGTACGAGTTTTGATTGCGCACCAATGCCGCGAGCTGCTGAGCACTTGGCAACAGATATGTTTCTGTTGCTATCTCGTATGACAGGTGACCTCTTACTGTCGTAGTTCCAGTTTCGAAAGAACAAAAACCAAACGACGAAATAATCTAGACATCGCTGGTTCATAGTTCACTGATGTGCATGTGCAGTGGGCATGTAGTGCTATTCTCCCTGGAAGTGGTACCCATCAAAGGCCATTTGGAGCGGTGCTATTACGTATTGTGTAGAACATCAATGACCTCCCTGGAAGTGGTACCCATCAAAACCGCTGTGTAGCTACTTACGGCCCATCATTAAAAACAGGCTTTACCGGGAACGTACATCCTATTAGGTACCATTGAAGTCGAGCCGGCTGGAGACTTTAAGTCGCATGAAGTCGTTAGTACTTACATAAATCGTAGTTCCACGAATATCAGGAACCTTGTTTTATGGGATGATAAAAGTTTCCTTCTGATCTTTTTCTTTCATTTGACCTAAGTATATCAAATGGAAGAAAAGATCAGGAAAAGGAAACTTTTATTTAACGACGGAAAATCAATACTTAAGTGAACTTGAAAATACATCTATTAAATTCCGTGAAGTACCATCTACATTAATTTCTTGATGATGATCTATACATATAATAAATCTGTAGACGAGGCGTTTCTGTACATAGCAAATATTTAAAAAAAAAATAGTTGGGGTGTTATAGAATAACCAACAGATACCATTTCTACAATTTTTGTAATTTTTGTCTGTTTGTCTGTTTGTCTGTTTGTCTGTTTATCTGTTTGTCTGTGAGAGGTTTTTTCGTTCAAGCATCACGTAAAAAGTACGAAACCAATATGGTTCAAATTTATACTTAAATATTGTGTGTAACTCAGAGTTTTACTTAGTTTTTGTTTAATCGCAATCGCTTCTATATATCAAAAGATATATGAATTTAAAGTGTTCAAGAAAAACTTTTCATTACGAAAAGTTCATACACGTAACGACATCTATTGACGCCAAATGGTACTAGCGAATATCCATAATAATTTATTATTTATTTTTTATATCTTATGATGGTTTTTATTTTATGTTTTCATAAAAATATTTAAAAATATAAATGATAGGTAGGGTATGTAAATGAAATAAAAGATTATTAAAATTAAATATTATAAACACATCCTGTGTCTGTGTTAAGTATTTCAATAAAAATCGCTTTCTATTGGTGCTTAACCTGATGGGTCGATCCATCAGGTTAAGCTACTCTTGGCGGGGTTGGTCAGTGGATGGGTGACCATCTTTACAGACTGAGTGCCTCGGAAAGCACGTTAGGCCGTTGGTCCCGGCTGTCATTCGTGGTTCTTTGACAGTCGTTACTGGTCGTCAAAAGGCCGAAAATCTGAAAACCAGTGTTACCAAGGGGTATCGTATTACCCAGTAATTGGGTTGTGGAGGTCAGATAGGCAGTCGCTCCATGTAAAATACTGGTATTCAGCTACATCCGGTTAGACTGGAAGCCGACCCCAACATAGTTGGGAAAAGGCTAGGCAGATTGATTCTATTGGTGGTTGATCAAAAACCCGGCCAAATGCGTGTCGGACCACGCACAATCAAGGGTTCCGTAGTTAAGATGAATTTATCCCAAGAACAAACTTAACATTGTAAATAGTTCAAAAAAATGTTCTCCCATACATTCCAACTGTAAATGTAAGTTTGTACTCACAATATTGAGAGATTTACCATGTTATTTTATGACCACAGACTTCTTATAGGTTTTCCAGTAATCTACAGGTAAACAACTATTTTCTGTATTTTAAAAATAATGCAATGTCATATAATAATCATAACAACTAACAACAACAACATAGAGATGGGGGGGGTACGGTTGACAGGTGAGGAGGGGGGATGTGGTGAGGCGGAGGGGGAAACACTGACGGGGTGTGAGGGGGAGGTAGGGGGAAGGGGATGCAGTGAAGGGATTACAGGGGTGAGGGAGGGGGGTGGTAAGAGGTGGGGTGAGAGGGGGGACGAGCGCCTTTACATCATAAAGTTGTTTTTTGTATAGCACTGATTCATTGAAGAAACCCGACAGAAATGACCGAAAAATAGAAAGTCGGAACGGCACAAAAAACTGAAGTAAACTCCAGTCGTCGTCAGAGCTGACACACACACTTTCTATAAATCAAACTGGGTTTTACTTTGTAAGTTTATTGTACGCAGAGCGAGCTTCCAGTTAACCACTGTATCCGATAGATGGCGTTGAACAATTGTCGTCATTTTCTAAATCGCGGTGCTATGATTTTCCGCAAAAGAGTGACACTTTTCCAGTCATAAAATTAAAAAAAATGTATTAAAATTATCGGACCTATAGTAGTTTCGTAGATGCTGTCTTGGAATTCTGGTCTCTGGAACTGGGTTTCTCTTTAAAGGTCGAGATTATTTGAGGCATCTTTATAACCGACTTCAAAAAGGAAGAAGTTCTCAAATCTCAATTCGCCTGTTTTTAGGGTTCCGTTCCGTAGCTAAATAGTACATAGAAAGGGAACTCTTATCATTTCGTCCTGCCCATCTGTCCGTCCGTATGTCACAAACCCAATGTTTGAAAGAGTTTTCGCCAGAGATGGTCCCCTTTACTATGGTGAAGATCTGATAATTGAACTCCTCAATAACGTACGTAACGTAACGTATACGTACTGTGATTTGTACAGAAATCAAAGAAAATTACTGGGTAGTTGCTATCCGTGGTCAACTAATTATGGACTTCGATCTTTTTTATAAGTTTTGCCTCCATAAAAATGGATGTTCACGGTATAAACGAAACGACAGTTTGATCCGCAGTCCAAACTGCACAGATCCATCCGTGGTTTGGAACACAGTCCACAGATCCATGAGCGCCCCCCACACGGACCGCGCATCTTGGACTGCGTTCCAAACCGCAGTTACAGTTACAGTGTTAGCGCCCTCCACACGTACAGTTCGGACCGCGCATCTTGGACTGCGGTCCAAACCGCAGTTACAGTTACAGTGTTAGCGCCCTCCACACGTACAGTTCGGACCGCGCATCTTGGACTGCGGTCCAAACCGCAGTTACAGTTACAGTGTTAGCGCCGGAACCACTGTACAAACGCACCCGGCGATTTTATATACTAGCTATTTTTTTTAGGTACAAAAGACCTTTTTTAGTGTATTATTGAAAACAAAAAAGTGCGCAAAATAATAGACGCCGAAAAAAAAAATACCATTGACCTTGAAATCAAGGTCAATGACCCTGAGGCTTTCATCGTCTAAATATACGAGACATTCACCGCCTCACCTAACCCAAATGATTCACCAAAAATAGAGGGGATATGGCGCTCGGCAGCCGCTGCCGCGGCACCGCTCGCTTCGCTCGCTCGCCGTCGCGCGTTAAGGGTCACTGTTCTAACCTAACCTAACCTAACCCAAATGATTCACCAGCAATAGAGGTAATGGTCACTATTCTAACCTAACCCAAATGATTCACCAATGTGAAGTTTCGGACGCGCGGGTGTGATAGTACAGTGGAGCCTTAGCGCCCTCCACACGTACAGTTCGGACCACGCATCTTGGACTGCGGTCCAAACCGCAGTTACAGTTACAGTGTTAGCGCCCTCCACACGTACAGTTCGGACCGCGCATCTTGGACTGCGGTCCAAATCGCAGTTACAGTTACAGTGTTAGCGCCCTCCACACGTAGAGTTCGGACCGCGCATCTTGGACTGCGGTCCAAACCGCAGTTACAGTTACAGTGTTTCGGTGTAAATTGATTTCACTTATTTCGTCAATAGCGCCCTCCACACGTACAGTTCGGAGCGAGGGATGGAACGCCGCGTGCTGTTTCCCGCGCTCCGAACTGTACGTGTGGAGGGCGCTCATAGCCAAACCAAACTGTATGTGTAAACCCCGCTGTTCGTTCCAAAACGACAGTTTGGATGGCGCGTTGTTTCCAGCAGTCCGAACTATACGTGTAAACCCCGCTATTATAAACCACAGTAACTGCATTCGCAAGGGCTGTGGTAGAGAACCCCAGGTAGCGGTTCCCACCAGGCAAGATCGGAAGATTCTTCATTTTCATTGGAGGAGTGATACCTACACCTTATCTAAGCGACCCATTATTGTTTTCCGACATGCACGCGAACGAAGTCGCGGGCACAGCTAGTAAGAAATAAAATTGCTATCGCAAATCAAAGTCTTTGGCATGAACTAGGTACTTAATTATAAGTTCTACGTACAGACGTGCTAGCCTGTTGGTGAGCACGTTGTCTCACCTCGCTGCGAGCTAATCATCCCGGGCTGGTGCACTCTGCCTACCCCAGTTTATAACATAACGGTGCATGATAGCCATCCGACAGCAGCTTCCGCCCGATAATTAGCTCTTCATACTGAATATCTCATTGCTGGAATTGGATGTAAGTACTTAGGTAACTGGTTTCCTGGTTGTAATGTATGCAAGATATAAATTGAATCGGAGGATGGAAAGTGCATGTTTACGCACTTCCTTAGTCATTAGATGAAGAAACACATCTGCAGGTGCTTATTAATAGTGTAGTGCGCTCACTATCTTATTAGCTTTAATTTTGTGAAGGGCTAAGTTAAATCAAGACATGAAGGATTAGGTAAACAAAAGATCCGAGCTAGGCCACGCTGGGCTGGATCCGTGATTTATGATTGTTGACTTTGTAATTTAGATTACCTACCATCTTTGTCGTTGTTTTTGTTCGTTTAAATGTCTATTTAAAAGCAAAAAAAAACGTGTTTTTTAGATTTACATAAATCATAATTTCCATTACCTATACTCTCCATTACATTGATCAATATTGGTTTGATAATTTGTTAACTATCTATCTATATAAATAAAAAGAGAAGTCCTGACCAGTGAACGAAGAAAACTTTTCGTTCACTGGTCCTGACTGACTGACTGGCTCATCAACGCCCAGCCCAAACCCTTGAATTTAGAAAGCTGAAGCACAGAGGTTTTCTTAATCCCTTCATTATGTAGACAAGGAATAAAGAAGGATTACCCGGAAGTACGTTCCCGTTGGATATTTCCGACATCCACGCGGGCGAAGCCGCAGGCAAAAGCTAGTGTTAATATAAATAAATGTCCATGTTTACACACTCAAAAAAATAAAAGTGTTCAAAATGAAATGCGTTAATTATAAAGTTAATAACTTTTTATTTTCAATAATATGAAAAGACACAATGTGCCTTGCCCAGACAAATTTTCTAAGAGGAAGGAAATTCTAAAAATGTTGCCAATTAATGACACTAAACATGTCTTGCCAGTTAATATTGGCTATGGTTACTAAATTGAACTAAGTATAAAATTGTAAACTAACTTTTTAAACAATATATGTTCATGTGGACTTGAACATAGTTGGGCCAGGCCAAGAAGCAGAACTACGGGTAGGTATACAAAATATTTTAACTTAATCAGATTTACTTTACTTATTGATAGAATATTACATTTTTAATTAATAGGTAGCGGACACAACTTTGACACACTCCTTCTATAAACCTTATCATTAAATTTTACATCAGCCACTCTCACACATTTATCATTTCCTGGATAAACTTTTATTATTCTAGCAATAGGCCACACTAATGGTGATGTATTCAAATGCTTTACCAGAACAATATCTCCTTCTTTTAAATTTGGTGATTCATGTTTCCACTTGGGACGGCTTTGCAGCTGAGTCAAGTAGTCATTTGACCAGGTTTTCCAGAAGTCTTGCTTATAAATGATAAATGATAAATGATAAATGATTTATTTTCTGTAAGTAGGTTTGTACAAACACTTTTACACGTCAAACATATTTTTTTTTAAACTAGATGAGTTCGACGTTTCCTATCTGACTACTCTGAGAAGAAACGCCGAAACAAACTCAGAGGTCACAGTCTCTTTTAAAGTCCAGACATAATCTTGGTCAGATCATGTGAAGACCATGTAGATTGCAGTCAGAAATGGTCTTTTGATGAAAGAACCACACAGATTGAGTGGACCTGTCCAGTCAGTGCACGCATTTGTCAGTAATCGTGCAGCTCAACTCAAAACTTAAGGAGCTTAACGATTCGACGAACAATACCAAAGAAAAGACATTTGGGTAGGCCGCATAAATTACTCAAACTGTCAGACTATAACTAAAACTGAGAAAAGGATAAAATAAATAAAAAACAATGATCCACGTAGTCTTCACATTCACAATAATTAAAAATAGTATAACAAACAAAATATTCATGTCATTGTATAGAATATGTAAAAAGGTATTTAAATCAACATTAATAGTGTAAATTTATTGGAGCAGCTCAAACCCAAGCCTTTTTGTCCTCAATATAGTCTTTGACAGTATAAAAGGCTTTCTGACAAAGTTTCCGCTTTATACAATTTTTGAATTTATTAAGGCTTAGTTCTTGAATGTGGCTAGGTAGTTTATTATAAAAACGTATACATTGGCAACTAAACGAACCACTTATTTTCTTCAGCCTGGTTGTAGGAACAACAAATTTGTGTTTGTTTCTAGTATTCACATTATGGACGTCACTGTATTTTTTAAACAAATTGATATTTTTATGAGCATACAAAAGATTTTCATAGATATACTGAGAAGGCACAGTCATTATATTAATTTCTTTAAATTTATCTCTGAGGGAGTGTCTGGGACTTAATTTGTAAATTGAACGAATAGCCCTTTTTTGTAAAACAAAAATTGTCTGAATATCGGCGGCATTTCCCCACAACAGAATACCGTACGACATCACACTATGAAAATAACTAAAGTAAACTAAACGGGCTGTCTCTAAACAAGTTAAATCACGAATTTTCCTAACGGCGTATGCTGCAGCGCTAAGCTTTTTCGACAATTTATCTATATGGGGGCCCCATTGAAGTTTGGCATCCAAAGTTATGCCCAAGAACACTGTGGTATCTTCGGGAATCAACTCTTCATCCTTTATGAGAACACTAGTTTTTACTTGTCTAACATGAGGTATAGTGAACTTAATACACTTAGTTTTTTTCTCGTTAAGAAGTAGGTTATTAACATTAAACCAGTTAACTACTTTTGCGAGGGCGCTATTTACATTGTCAGTAACCAGCTGCTGACGTTTGAGTTTAAATAAAAGTGAAGTGTCATCTGCAAACAACACTATATCATGATTATCCTTTATGAGGTAAGGCAAGTCATTAATATAAATAAGAAACAAAAACGGGCCAAGAATTGAGCCTTGGGGGACCCCCATTGTTACTACGGATCCGGGTGATCTTTTCCCGTTAACATCAACTCTTTGAATCCTATCACTTAAGTAAGAAGTGAGAAGATCCAGAGAGGCATTCCGGATTCCGTAGTGATGCAGTTTCCTGATTAATGTTTCATGAAGAACGCAGTCGAATGCCTTGGACAAATCACAAAAAATGCCCAAAACATCGCATTTATCCTCCCATGCATTATAAACATGACCTAAAAGTTCAACACCGGCATCAGTAGTCGAACGACCCCTTGTAAAACCAAACTGTTTGTTATGTAATAATTTATGTTTATTAAAAAATCTTTGCAGTTGATCTAAAATAACTTTTTCAAAAATTTTACTAAAAGTAGGTAGCACTGAAATAGGTCTATAATTAGTAGGGTCAGATGTACTACCCGATTTAAACAACGGTATTATTTTACTATATTTCATAAGATCAGGAAACTCACCACGGTCAATACAATTGTTAAAAATAACTGCTAAAGTAGGTGCTACAATGTTTATAATTGATTTAGCAACGTCCACAGAATTACCCCATAGATCAGCAGTCTTTTTAATATTTAACGTGTGAAAGGTTTTAATTATGTCTCTACAGGTAACATATTGGAATTTAAACTCAGAATCACAAACTGAAACGTTTTCTTTAAGTAAAGACTCTGCAGCAGTGGGTGATGACCTTAGAGATTTAGTAGTTGATACGGGAATCTCAGCGAAGAACTTTTCAAAGGCCGCGGCGACTTGGGAATCTGATTTAATTATGTTGTCATCAATAGCAAGGCTGTAGTCACTACTTCGGTTGCTTGACCTTCCTGTTTCGCTATTAATGATATTCCATGTCATTTTTATTACATTACTACTATTTTTAATTTTTGTACTCAAGTAACGTGACTTGGCCATACAACAAACTTTTTTAAATAATTTAGAATAATTCTTAACATATAAATTAAATTCAGCAGTGTTAATACAAGTCCGTTCATCATACAACTCATAAAGTCGTTTTCTACTTTTATGTATACCAATGGTGGCCCAGTCACTGAAGCAAGTGTTATTATTAACCGAGAATGCCTTTGGAATGAAAGTGTTATCAAATTGTGTGCAATACATATTAAAAAAATCATTATATTGTTCATTAGGGTCATCATTAGTTGACAAAAGTGGTAATTTACTCAAAAGTTTAGTTTTAAATGATTCCAAACGATCAGCTGTTTTTGGATTAACAGTGATATCCTTTTTAGTATTTTTTTTTATTAGATTTGGAATGGTAATCAATTGTCCGCAATGATCTGAGTCTAATAAATTAATAATTTCTTTGTGGGTTGGTGTAATATTTGTATAAATGTTATCTAGGCATGTGGCACTAGTGGGAGTTATTCTAGTGGGCTCTAAAAATTGGTTAGCAAGATTGTATGACTGAAACAAACTTATAATTTTAGTACTTGACCCAGAATTTTCTAACAAATTAACATTAAAATCACCACAAGTGATGATAGACTTGTTAGAATTATAGATTTTGTGCAAAACTTCATCCATAACCTTCTCAAAACAATCATACAATCCTGATGGAGGCCTGTACACACTTAATATAATGAACTGCTCCAATTCTATACAGGCTAATTCAATTGTCCGCTCAACAGATAGGCTCACAATATCCTTACGATCTTTAAATTTAAGCTGTTTATTTACTAAAATTAATGAGCCACCGTGTATAGCATTTACTCTGCTGAACGAACTACCAACCTGGTGATTACTAAAATTGAACATGAACTGGTGGCTTTTAAGCCAATGTTCTGTCAAACAAAGAATGTCTATATCGTTACAATTCAGGAATAATTCTACTTCTAAATCTTTGTTCAAAAAACCTTGAATATTTTGATGCACCAGGTTGATACTATTTAAATTTTTTACACTTTTATTTGATTTTACCTTCCTTACATTTTTGCAAGAGGTTGCCTCTTTTGTCCTAATTTCTAATTTAAATGAAAATCAATGTCATTAATAATTGTGGCCAAATTATTGGCAGAATTGTTTAAAATGTCATTGCATTGCTCAAAAGAAGCAAGTTGTTTAGCCAAATTTTTGGCTGAAATAGAAAAAAAATATGATAGCGACACAGCTATCTGTCTTTTGTGATAATTAGAAAGATAGTACAGACAGCAACAGAGATAAGTAACCAGTGTTGT
Source organism: Cosmia trapezina (assembly GCA_905163495.3). Lineage (NCBI taxonomy): Eukaryota > Metazoa > Arthropoda > Insecta > Lepidoptera > Noctuidae > Cosmia > Cosmia trapezina. Next base: position 606,194 of record LR991028.1, read on the forward strand.
AGTGTGCGTGACACTACAAAACAGTATTGCTACTGTTAAAACGATTCATTACGTACAACACACAATGCCCTCACGCACACATCGCGTTCATGTGCGAGTGAGTGCGCTAATGTCTTCTCAATTATAGTATAACATAATTTCGCGTTGAAAACTTAAGCGTTCGTAGCCCAACGAATAAGGCATTATACTTCTGAGTACTACGGTGTGAGTTCAAATCTCTGAAGTGATGATTCTTTTTGCGATTTATTATTTTAAGCTAAAGCAATTAGAACAATTTTTGTTAAGAAAATGTTTTATTTATTTAAAATTGCTTAAATAAATAAAACAATTTTTAATAAATATCTTTATTAAAAAAAAAGAACATCAAAAGTGAACATGTTTTATTATAAATACAACAATATGTTTAGAACATGCTATTACATCTTTTTATACCATTATATAATATGTATACAACAATGGGCGGAGTGAATAAACATGTCACATAGATAACAAATATAATCTGATCCAGTAACAATAACATCACTCACACACTCCTACCTACACAGTACCGCCGACTTAATTTATTATGGCTAAATATGCTGTGAAAGTATTAAGTATTTCGTTTAGGTATCTATTATAAAATAAAGTCGCTTTTCATGTCTGTCTGTGTAGCCGCGTTGTTCTTCTAACGCCACAGATTTTGATGCGGTTTTCACTATCATGATAAATATTTAACTTATATATTATAGAAACCTTCATGTTTTAACAAGTCGTAAAAACCGTGCGAATCAGGGCCGGGTCGCTAGTTCAGTTATATACAGATATGAATTACCTACATTTTTGAAAATTAAAATTAAAATAAAAACATTTACCACCTGTATCGGGAACAGTAGGTATTATAATTATTACCAACCATTATTAATTATTTCTAGGAAAATAATAGATTTAAAAACGTTAAAATGTCTGAAATTTAAAGGTAGTATATAATATGTATGTTACGATAAGTCGGTGGTGATTTTCGACGAAGACAATTTTCATCAGTAATTATGACGACATTGTTTTGTCAATCGAAGTGCCGATATTCCGCAATTTTGACGGTGCACGGTATATAACAAAATTTTACGCGTCGGTTTGCAACATGTCAAACCGTCTGCTTGCAGGTGGTTCCGTACAGTTTGCATAATGACGTTGTGTGCTGCTGCTGTTATGCTGGTCTAAGCGAATGGATCTGATGTATGGGTGGCAACAATTTCACGCACGATGCCGAGGCGAAACATTTGTGTAAGCCAATGGTGTCGGTCCAGGCAGGCGACGGTTTATTTCGCTTGTCTCAGTGACAATGCACCCACAGTCAAACGGTTTTTCTCTACAAAAAAAAAAGTGAAAATATTAGGTCTAAACATACACCTCCCAAATTATAAATTAAGAAATAAAAGTTACACAATATAAATACAATGCAGAGAATATATATTTATATACTTAAATACAATTGATATATAAGGCTAGTGGTCAGTAATAATAAAAATTATAATACGATAAAATGGAAATAAAAAGGCAGGGCGAGTGACCTAGGAAATACATAATATCATACTTATAAAAAATAAAAAATAATATAATATAATAATGACACAAATAAAAAAAACAAACAACAAATAATATAATATAATGATGATTTTTTATTTTTTCTAAAAAGTATTAAACAATATTATTATACTTTATTTAGAATAGAAATCCTTTGTTTAATTACCATACATGCAATTTACATTTTTAAATATTTTAGATAAAAAATGAAATCTTTTAAAATTGTATTTTATTATTATTATCTAATCATTTACAAACATATTCATTATTTTTGAATATTTTATTACAAAACACAGATAAAAACTATTACTATAATACTGTGTAAACCAATAATGGAAATGATTAAATAATTATCGATATAATGAGTGGCTATGCAGTTAACAAAAATTGTATTTATTTGTTAACTGCATAGCCACTCATTATACTAAATTCAACTATTCCGGTGTCATTTCCTATTAGATTCAACTATTCATATCCACAATTCGTTAAATGAGATACAACAGACAATCATAATAAAATTACTGGGTGGGATCACGGTGACATAATAAATTAATACATTCTAATAATAATTTCACTCACCGATAGCATTGGGCGCCTTGCGATTTCACTAATAGAAATATTTTTTTTCTCATGCAAAACAATAATCTGAGCTTTTTGAAATCTTGTTAAATGATGCATGGTCTAAATTAATCAATATATCACAATCACAAACTTCAAGTGCAAAAGAAAGAGTATAATGTGTAGTTGCTAATGCAGACTGACTACATAAGTTCACAATTAAAGGCAGGAATATATTTTTAAAGCGGGTAGTTAGCTTCTAAACTGGGAAATAATTTTAAGTAGGCGAGAAACTTGTGGTAGATTCTCAAACTGGTCAGAATATCGCTTTATTCAGTTAGTATATTCATTTTAAATTACAAAATCTCAAAAATAATATTTTAGTAAACTCGAGGCTCGAACTCAGATCATTCTGTCACTGTAGGTTGAATGCTTACCTGTTGCGCCACGAGAGCAACTATCCTACATTGCGAAATTATGTTACACTATCATTTAAAAGACGTCAGCGCACTCACTCTATGAATGGGATGTGTGCGAGGCTGTCATTGTGAGCAGTACGTACAGTAGGATATAGTTTTGTAGTGTGCGTGTCTGGTTACTTAATTCCTTTGGCCTGTGCAAATAAGCTTAAGCTTGGTTACCACCTTCCAAAATCGTAAACGATTTGTAGGGACTTCTGTTAAATCAACCTCAGGATAGCTGCTCAAAGCCGTGCCAATCACAAAATGTCCAGGAGTCAAATACTTGCCTTCATTTGGATTCAGTGAGAGCAGAGGTCGAGAATTTAAAACACCTTCTATTTGCACCGCAACTGTGTTAAATTCTTCATAGGTCAAAGTTAAGTTACCTACTACTCTTTTAAGGTGGTGTTTTACACTCTTCACCCCCGCTTCCCACAATCCACCAAACTGCGGTGAATAACTAGGAATAAATACAAAATTAATATAATTATTTTTACAAAAATTATGCACTGAGTCTCTATGAGACTTTGAGTTTTGTAACTCATATAAATCTTTAAGTTGATTTTGTGCACCCTTAAATGTCTTTGCATTGTCACAAAACACCTTTGTAGGCATGCCTCTTCTGGAGATAAAACGATTGAAACATGCCAAAAAATTCTCAGTAGAGAGGTCTGATACCACCTCCACATGGATTGCCTTAGTGGCAAAACAAACAAAGAGAGCAATATACCCCTTCATTACGAGTGGTTTACGGATTCTACCAACCTTTGTATTAAAAGGGCCGCAAAAATCAATACCCACATGCTGAAAGGGTCTAGTAGCGGTAATTCTCTCAGCTGGTAATGAACCCATAAGCTGCTTTGCAGTCTCAGCCTTTAAACGCGCACATATTAAACATCTATGCAATACCTTTTTGACCTCTCTAATGCCACTGATGATCCAATACTTCTGTGAGAGGGAACTAAAGACTAGTCTGGGACCAGCATGTAATAATCTGAGATGTTCTCTTTTAATTAATAAAGAAGTTATATGGCAATTTTTTGGAAGAATTAGGGGGTGCATTTTATCATGCGGTATGCCTGCATTCAGCAACCTGCCACCCACGCGAAGCAAGCCATGTGCATCTATGAAAGGGTGTAAATTTGCAAGAGTTGTTTTCTTATCTGCTTTAAATTCTTCAGCAAAGTGCTGTTTCTGTACACAACGAATGATAACTAGAAGAGCATCTTGCAATTCTTTCGGTGATAGATTTGAGTCAATAGCCTCTTTTTTATTTTTCAAAGTATTATTATAAAATCTGTATATGTATGAGACAATATTTATAATTTTATTTAAATCAGAGAATTTTCCAAAAATATCCAAAATGGAGGACTGCTCTACCTTTTGTAAAAAACAAGTAATTTCCTCTTCAACAATCTCTGTACCATATAAATTATTTAATATTGGCTTGTCGTGACAGAAGTCTGCCTTTGACAAATATTGTGGACCATGCCACCATAGAGTGTGATCTTGCAATTTTTGCGGATCCATCCCCCTTGATATTATGTCAGCTGGATTATCAGAAGACCTTACATGAAACCAAGAAGATTTTTGTGTGAGCTCGAGAATTTGTCGTACTCTGTTTTGAACATAAATATTACATTTTATTTTTTCGGCCTGTATCCAGGCTAATACAATTTGGGAATCACTGTACAGATATACTGAGAGATTCAATCTAGATGTAAGTACTCTACCAACTCTACTTGCTAACTGTGATAGCAATAATGCACTATTTAGTTCCAATTGAGGTATTGTTAATTTTTTAGCTGCGGGAGCAACGCGCGATTTTGAGCATAGTAAATTAGTCTCAACTTTTCCATTATCATATAAAACTCGCAAATAAACACAGCAGCCAAAGGCTTTCTCTGAAGCGTCAGCATAACCTACTAACTGAACCGATGCAAAATTATGACTTTTGATAGATCTGGGGACTGAAATTTTGTCCATAAGTTTTAGATTGGAAAGAAACTTTCTCCATAGTAATAGTTGTTTAGGAGGCAAAGCAGAGTCCCACTCTATCTTTAAAAGCCATAATTCCTGCATTATTAACTTGGCCACTACTATAATAGGCCCAATAAGACCCAAAGGGTCAAAAATTTTGCCAATGTAACTAAGCACTTTTCTCTTAGTATTTAAAGTGTCTTCTTCACACTGTGGGTATTGAAAAGTAAAATTATCCAAAAGGACATCATATTTTAGACCAAGTGTTTTAATAACCTTGTCTGTATTAAGATTAACTTCATCAAAGTATTGACGTTGAACTGGAATGTCTTTGAGAACTGAAGAATAGTTTGAACACCATTTATGTAAATTGAAATTGCCTAATTTAAGCAATTCTATCAATTGCCTTTTTAGCAAGTGCAGTTCTTCTACAGTATCACAACCAGAAATGACATCGTCTACATAAGTGTTAGAAATAATAACATTAGCAGCTAGAGGGTATTGTTCCTTATATCTATTGGCAAGCTCTAATAAGCACCGAGTGTCCAAAAAGGTAGATGACTTCAGCCCATATGTAATGGTCTGCAACTGCAAGCACCTGATGGGTTTGCTGGGATGATCCCTCCAGAGAATATTTTGAAGGCTGGTATAGTGTTCATTAATAAGAACACACCTGAACATCTTCTCTATATCACAAATCAAAGTGAACAAATATGTTCGGAATAGAAGAAGTATATCGAAAAGCTCACCCTGTACTACAGGCCCGTTCAGCATTACATCATTTAATGAAGTATTGTTCTTAGTCTTCATACTTCCGTCAAAAACCACTCGCAACTTAGTGGTCTTGCTCTCCTCATTGAAGACAGCATGATGGGCTAAAAAATAAACAGAGCCACAGTCAATATCATATAAACTTATATCGATTTCAATGGCATGTCCCATCGCAACATACTGATCTATAAACTCTTTATATTTCTCTAATAACATAGGATTTTGTTTAAATTTACGTTCTAAATACAAAAATCTTTGAAGGGCAATAGAGAAAGAGTTTCCAAGCTGTAATCTTTCCTTGGAACAGATGAGTGGAATGTCAACATGAAATGTATTATTTTCAAGACGCACAGACTGCTGAAAGATAGTTTCTGATTTTTGACACTCATCTGTGCACTTAGCGACAGGTTCAGGTAGCTTCTCAGTAAGCCAAAAATTTTCCATCACCTCTTCCAATTTTACATTATCAGATATTACAAAGTTTGATACAAGGTTATTACATACCATTTGTTTGTTGCATTCCCCAATTGTGCCAGCAATAACATATCCAAATACAGTGTTTTGGAGTACAGGACCATTTGGAATTTTTATACAACCATTTAACAATGAGTTAAAATATATATCAGCACCCAGCAAAATTGAGATTTCTGAAGGAATATTGAAATCACTGTCTGACAATTGAATATTTTTAGGAATCTTTAATTTAGAAACATCAACAAATTGTTGAGGCAAAGGTGTAGTGATAGAATCAACAACATAACAAGTAACATTGAATTTAACATCATTTATTTGACATGAATTTATGTTAAAATTAACAGTTTGATTAATTTTTGAAGAATGATTGCCGATCCCAATAATATTGGTAACCTGCTGAGTACAACTCATATTTAACTTTTCAACAAGTGATTTAGTTACAAAGGAACCCTGACTGCCACTGTCAAGCAATGCTCTAACTTTAAAATCACGACCATATTTGTCAATAATTTTCACTATTATAGTAGGCAGCATAATATTACAGGTTGTAACTTGAGAATTTGAAAAAAGTGAGACTGGAGTCTCCTGCTGATCTTCACTATGTAAGAGTGTATTGTGCACTTTTTTACAAAGTCTACATTTAAATTTATATTTACAAACTTTGTCAGCATGACTTTTCAAACAGAGAGAACATAGTTTTTTATCTTTAACAAAAGACAGCCGAGCATCTATAGGGAGCATTTTGAATTGTGGGCAATTAAAAATTGCATGTTCTTTTTTATCACAAAAAGAGCACACTAAACCTGAAGGGACAGATAAATTAGATACACGTGTCACAGACTTACCTTTATTGTCATTTACTTTATGAGGGTTACTTTCCTCCAATGCTGTAGCACGTTTTTCAAGAAAAGATAGAAACTCTGTCATTGTTGGTAATGTATCTGGATTGCGATCAAGTTGAAAAGCGCGATATGTATATAAATCCATCTTTCTACAAAGCACACAAATCAAAAGTCTATCCCACTCATCTACTGGTTCATTTAAATTTTTTAGTGCGTGCAACTGTTGCTGAATGTAGGAAACAAATGTCCTTATAGATGCAGCTGTGCCCTTAGGCATTGATGGGATGTCCAGAAGCAGGTTTATGTGATTACAAATCAACCTTGACTTATTATCATACCGTTTATTTAATAATTCTAAAGCCTCCGTGTAGGACTTATTTGTGAGAGGCAGGTTCACAATTACCGACAAAGCCTCATCTATACTAATATTATAAAGAGGTAAAATTGTATGTAAGTTTGTAAGTTTGTAAGTTTGTATGTTTGTAAGTTTGTATGTAGGGGGTAATCTCCGGAACTAATGATCCAATTCTAAAAATTTTTTCACAAGTAGAAAGCTACATTATTCCTGAGTGCTATAGGCTATAAATTATATTTATATCATGCATATTAGCCGAGCTATCACAATTTTTGTCTAACAAGTCGGAAAGAAATACCTCTTTAAACAGACTTTTTTGCATGCGCTGCCTAAACGGTTGTTTATAATTGAGAACAATGTATGGCAGTCTGGTCCGTCTTAAATAATTCTACAAAAAAGTCCGCGACACCATATTTCTATCTTTTATATTTTATCTTTTATACATCTTTTATTGCTTTAAAAAAGTATTTTTTAGACATACTTACGTTTGGATGATTATTTAAACAACAAAACATTAATCCTTATCAAAATAAGTTATTTTATGATCACAAAGACATCATGGAGATAAGATTTGGCCTTTACAGTATGTCAATTGGTCATACAGTTTCGGAGATAATATAAAATTACTAAAACGCAAAATAACTTTAATTCATACCGGTCGCTCTTGAGCGAACATGTTTAGTGCGGACGTTTTATCAATTTACCCATAGTTGGCGTTGTGCAAATAAGTAATTTTTCTGAATAGCGAGATTTTTCGCGGATTGACGACCCTCTCGATTTATTATTTCAATAATGTCGGTGGAATACAGCGGAAGAGTTTGTCTCTTTGTTAGTTTGTTTGAACGCGCTATCTCTGGAACTACCCCAGTCGGATTTGAAAAAATCTTTTTGCATTTTATAACCCAGTTGTTGAGGAGGGCTATAGGCTATATAACATCACGCTAGGGCCCTTAGGAGCCGAGCGAGAAGTAATAGCGCGGGCAGGCGATGCGGAAGGATATAGGCTATTTAACATCACGCTAGGGCCCTTAGAAGCCGAGCGCGAAGTAATAGCGCGGGCAGGCGATGCGGAAGGATATAGGCTATTTAACATCACGCTAGGGCCCTTAGGAGCCGAGCGCGAAGTAATAGCGCGGGCAGGCGATGCGGAAGGGTATAGGCTATTTAACATCACGCTAGGGCCCTTAGGAGCCGAGCGCGAAGTAATAGCGCGGGCAGGCGATGCGGAAGGATATAGTCTATTTAACATCACGCTAGGGCCCTTAGGAGCCGAGCGCGAAGTAATAGCGCGGGCAGGCGATGCGGAAGGATATAGGCTATTTAACATCACGCTAGGGACCTTAGGAGCCGAGCAAAAAGGAAAAATTTCAGAAAGGATGCTTAAGCGCAAACGAAGTAATAGCGCAGGCAGGCGTTGCGATGCGATGCGTCGTTGGGGGACAAGAAATTTCACGCGGACGAAGTCGCGGGCAGAAGCTAGTCCAATAAATATTTTCTTAAATAAAATAGCTTCTGAACATCCAACAAAGTTGTATTGTTATCAATGACAGCAATGAACAGCTCATAAAATGGTTTAAATTTAGTGTAATCTTTCCCATCAAAAGTAGGAATGTCAATATCAGGTAATTTTGAGGAAGTGACATTCTGGGAGGGCTCTGATTCTGATTTGGAACGTGCTTTTATATTTTCATTTAGAATGGCAAGACTTTTATAAAACTTTTCCTCAAATGCACCAACATCTTCAGAGTCTTCTTCATCCAAGCCCAAAATATCTAATTGTACGCTTTCGTATTGATTAAAAACAGTAATTAATTTATCCTTGCGGGCTTCTAGTATATCAATCGTTGCTGAACTTATATACTTTGGATCACTGGTAAAGTTTTCCATACGTGTTAATGTACCTTTGTACTGTGCACGCGTAATTTTTAATTTCTTTAGGTCGGCCATTGTAACGCAACACTATATTTTTATTATTCACTGTTTATTTTAACACTAGGTACCACTTTTAATGCACTTGTTGGATTATTGACGATATTATATTATTTTTGACGACACGGTTGGCGCAGTGGTTGAGCGATTGACTGCTGCGCAGCATGTCGCGGGTTCGATTCCCGCACGGAACAAATATTTGTACGACCTACAAGTATTTGTTCCGAGTCTGGGTGTTTTTCTATGTATAATATGTATGTATTTACAAAAAAAAAAAATGTATACAAGTAGTTTATCAGCCATCTCGTTACCATAACACAAGCATTGTGCTTAGCTTGGGACTAGATGGCGTTGTGTGAAATGTCCAAGGATATTTATTTATTTATTTATTTATTTATTGACCACAATTTTTCGTTTGCTTTTGTTGTTAGGAAACTTCTCCGACTGGAACTTGTTTACGTCAAATTGACAATGTCAATCTGACAATTCTGACAGTCGTTGGCGGGAATCCCACCGCGGGATGTCAAACTTTTTCGTTGAGTAGGTAGAAGTAGAAGTTGGAAAAAATAGATAAATTTTACCACCTTGATGATGAAAATCGCTCAAAATTAGCGATCTCACGTTGATGTAAGGCTGGAACTGTTGCAAAGTCGGGATTATCACCCAAACTATGAGCAGGGTGAGGCTCCGCCGGGGCAACAGTACCCGAACCAACTCGTCACGCACACGGTGCAAGACGACAAAAACACCTCCAAAGGCACTGAATTTACTTTAAAAACTTACTCGATGGACCACTACGCATGTTCAAAATGAAATGCGTTAATTATAAAGTTAATAACTTTTTATTTTCAATAATATGAAAAGACACAATGTGCCTTGCCCAGACAAATTTTCTAAGAGGAAGGAAATTCTAAAAATGTTGCCAATTAATGACACTAAACATGTGTTGCCAGTTAATATTGGCTATGGTTACTAAATTGAACTAAGTATAAAATTGTAAACTAACTTTTTAAACAATATATTATGTTCATGTGGACTTGAACAAAAAGATATAGCCAAATCAGTCAGGAGTTGTTAATATTTATCGTGAAAACTGATTCGCGTCGCTTTTCCCATTACTTCCAAGATGTTTATGATCGGTTACACCTACTTCTGACGTCAGACGGTCAGAGTGTGTCATCGGGGTTTAGTTAGCTAACACTCAGCTCTCAGTAGTCGTTGTTGTGGCTGCGAGTAGCGCTCGATGTATGCTGTGGGTTACTTTTACTTCTAGAAAACGAACGATGTGTGATTTTCGCGGAAACCGGTGTTTTTTAATCATCGAAAGACGTGTTCACGTTACAAAGAAAACAAAATGTCGTAACTTTGTATTAGTCAAAGTCAATCAAAATGTTGTGTTAATACGACTGTTGTTTACTGGCCGAATGACGCGGAAAACTGTAGTCGATGGAGAAAATAACTACAATACTCGACTGAAATAGCACGAAGCGGTGTTTACCGTGCAGTTCCCGAAAAACTGTTAATTTGGTTTTCCTCGGAGATTTCTCAGTAGCTAAATAGGCCTGCCTATCCTATTACCCACCTACTCGGGACTTTTACATGAACTACATATTACTTAATCCCATGTTCAGCAATACAAATTTCAGATTATCATAAAAAAAAACCGGCTAAGTGCGCGTCGGACTACGCACAATGAAGGGTTCCGTAGTTGAAAAGAATTTATCCATTAACAATTTTCGGACTTTTCCCTTTATTTGTGCTGTAAGACCTTGCTTCTACTTGCTTCTTACCAAATTTCATGATTCTAGAACAACGGGAAGTACCCTATAGATTTTGATTTACTTGCGAGTATCAAAATATGTCGCATAAATAGCCGTATGTTTTTATTATATTGACTTAGAAGCTTGAGTTTTTTAGGACTTCAAGAGACCACAGACCTACGTATTTGATATTAATTTCAACTTGATACCTCTACGCGTTCCTGAGAAAAACGGTCTTGACAGACTGACAGACAGACAGACAGACGGACAAACAAGTGATCCTATAAGGGTTCCGTTTTTTCCTTTTGAGGTACGGAACCCTAAAAATAGTAAGTCTTACAAGATATGACTACTGATCCAGCGCTGTGCACAGCTTCACTAAGCTGTGTTTGTTTGCGACAAGTGCGGGCACAAAGCTCCAACATCAACTTAATATCGTGTGGAACTCTTCTGACGATTACTTCGTGAGTCGTTGCGTCTTTAGAAAGGAGACGAAACTTATGTGTAAACAACATCACTTTGCAGATTATTTTACGAGCTCCAGATTAATATACGTCAGTTCCAAGTATGCAGAAGTTTTTAAATCATCTACATCCTTCTCGCCTCCGCTTTCTTTTCATTTAAGTAGGTACTTACGCAATTAATGTTATCTCTGACATTTACGAAATAAAGAAGGTCGCTCCACATTGAGACGGATGTGGAGCCGGCTCGTCACGTGACGAGGATACCTGCCGACTGCGCGCGCTAACAGCACGAGTGCCTATTGGGTAATGTGACGCCTCTCGAGTACACCGCGCTATTTCGATTGACATACCTACATCGCATCGTTTGCATACAAACCATCGATCAAGGTTGTTAGTTACCAGTCAATGAACATCGACCTTCAACATTTGTTTACGTATTGTGTTGTCGTAAGAAAGTGCGTTGTGATGCTGCGCGCGCGCCGCCCTCGTCGTGATGCGCGGAACGCAGGCGCCGCATGCCACGCGTATCATGTGGATGTGCTATAAGTGGAAATTATTAATTCTCTCGTAATTATGATAATTTATTACTTTATGCAAACACGTTCATTCTTCTGTGTCAAACGGAATAAGTTATTGAGCTTATGATAATTATTAATAAACAATGGAGTAAATTAAGTCAAGACTCTTAAACTTTTTAAACTTTCGCGATTTGTACACAATACCAAGACAAGACAAGACCAAAATAAAGACCAAGACCAACCCAACCTCTTGGTTGTATCAAGACTCTTGGTTTAATTTACTGCATTGTCTATTTGACTCCAATCTGACCCTAAATCTGTCTCGGTCGGACACCATGCCCAGCAAGTGTCAGTTCTCCCAGCCGCATCACATCATCTATGTCACCTCTGAGTTCCAGTCAAGCCTTCAAAGAAGACGCGTCTATTTTCCTTTGCTGGCTTGTATCTGATGAAGTGATGAGATCCCCCTCGGCGACTGCTCTGTGTATCAAAACAAATTGTAACTGGCTTCCAAAATATTACACCGAGATGAAACGAAACCAATCAAAGTTTAGACACAAAGTAGACATGTTACGTACCTACCTAATGCGTATATTATGTGGGTAGGTAGGTACGTACTTTGTAATGAAGTGAAGGAAACGTAAACAGACATTGACAGGATATACAAATAACGGAACGTAAACAAACTGTGTTCATAAATTAATTAAAAGCAAAACAGTCGTAATTAAAAGCGTAACACTCGTTTACCTATATTTATTTTCTCGGTTTGATAACCCGTCATAATGAAATGTTAACAATCTTTCCCTGTCATTAATTAATTAACCCAGATTTAACATCTGGGTTAATGCATATTTGTGATATAATGTAACAAGTTATGGAGATCCCAAGAAGCTTTGAATCACGCATATTTTTAACTCTCATTGTTTTTTTCAGGTGCGCACTGATCAGCGAGTAATAGTAATAGTAATATATTTATTTGCGTAAAACATGGTATGAAAAGGTCTTACAATACAAAAATAGAGCAGACATGTTTCGCCAAGATTAAACATAGCATGCAAATTTGTATTAACAATTTCCTTAACATAATTATTATTATATTATACAACAACGCTATTTTCGTTCTAAGAACTGTTTTATACTATAGAAGTTGTTATCAATTAACCATTCATACAGTTTATTCTTAAAAGTATATCTCGAGTTTAATATTTTCAGATCACTAGGTAATTTGTTATATATTCGTACACGCATAGTTAAGCAGCTTTTATTGTACTTAGCAAGCCTGGCAGCACTGTTAAGTACGAGTCTGTGAGGATCTCGACGGCTCCGAGGATTTATATCGTTTGCTATTTTAAATAACTCCATATGTTTCCATACAAACATGCATATTTCATTAATATACAGACAAGGTAGCGGTAACAAGCCAAGTTTCTTAAATACTGACTGACATGATTCCTCAGGATGAAGTCCGTATAGAGCCCTAATGCATTTTTTTTGAGCAATAAATGTTCTATTCTGGTCGGTACTGTTACCCCAAATTATAAGTCCATAACGTAATATGGATTCCACATACGCATGGTAGGCTAATATAGCTGTTTTTAGATTAGTACTTTTTTTTACTTGCCTAAGAGCATACACAAATTTATTTATCTTGCTTGAAACATTGTCTACATGCACTTTCCAATGAAGAGCTTCATCAATAGTAACTCCTAGGAACTTGGTACCTATGTGTTACTGGTTTAATTTTGGTAATTATTTCAGAGTACACCAAGTCAAGGAGACGAGATCTTCAACAGATAAAGATTCGAGATAATAGCCATTAGGAATTGAATAAGAGATGACCAACCAGCTGTACCTAATTGTAGTGTTCCTTCAGGACCAGGTCGGCGCTCACTCATTTCTTAATTAGCGTTAATTATGAATGCTGTGTGTAACGGGCACTATGTGCGACATCTTGACGACCACGTGAAGTACTTGATGGAGGTGCTGTCACGTGGTCTGCGAGACAGGGAGTGTCCGTTGTGGTCAGAGGAATTTAAATCGTGCCAACACGACAATTAGGTAGTAATTATTTCAGTATAATATGTATGTACTCTTTAACACTGAGGGTGTTCACTGTTTAATTCGAGTATCACGAAGACACCTACGCTACGCCAAAAGAAACAAAGTTTTCGAACTTTAAGATATAAGTTTTAAAAGCGTCTGAAAACTTTTTACTGAGTGTAACATGAAAAGGTCGCTGTATGTCCGCAACTCTTCGCTGGCTGAATGATTACTTCGCACCGACCTTGAAGTTCAGTTTAGAAACCCAGACAGGACTCAAACGTAATCTGAATTTCTATCTCGATAATTCTGTAGACCTTTTTGAGATGTGAACTCAGTTGCCTGGTCTAACGATGGGTAACACTCAGTTATCGGATCGATTGCCGAATGACACTAACCTTTTTATCGCCTCCTGCACTTCTAAATCTTAGTTTTTATGCATGTGAAAAAATATTACATGTTTGTGAATGCATATGTCTAAGAAATCCTAAAAACTTATCTTTATGGTGTCTACTTTTCTTCCCGCCTGCTCCGATGGCAACGCTTCGCCCGCTGCCCTGCGCGCCTCGAGTGCTGTACGAGCAGTGCAACATGCAGCGTGTGCCACATCTGCGCAACGTTACGGCTAGTCTGAGAGCTTGTTAACGTGCCTTGTTCTCACGAGCTGCGCGGGCGCAGCATTAAGGGCGAGCGCGCATTGCGGTGCGTTTTTCTACCGCATAATCTGTGAAGCATGGAATGTCTTTGAAGTGCGCGCACTGCGGTCATGCGTTTTGTTACTGTAGGCCCCGCCCAGTGCGGCAGAACTACCGGAAACGCACCGTAGTGCGCGCTCGCCCTAATATATAGGTACGATTACCGAGAGGATAGCTTACATCATAATGTACGGGATAGTCCGTTGTAAATGTTGTAATAGGTAATGCATGTGTTTTGAAGAACTTCTTCAAAGGGGTGCCATGTATAAGCGGATGGATGTTACAATGGTATTCGTAAGTAAGACTGTAGACATAATGGTTACCTACTTCGGGAAGCATTTGCTTGTCTAAATATGATGATATCAGCTTCCTGATACTCAAATGAACAGTTTTCTCAGCAACTAGCGGGTACAATATTGTTTTTCAACTTCATTAGGTTTGCTTATGACTTTCGGTTGTTGAGGGGTTTTTGTGAAAGCTCCCATCAACACTGTGGTCATTTTCTTGTTCTGTTTCTCCTCCGTATTTGGCCCCACAATGTCGCACAGGCGCAGCGATTTATCTCCGAAGGTACCAAAGTAATTACCACATCCCACGTAGCAGTTAATATTTACAGCCTCTCAGGAGATGAGGACATGTACGGAACATGTTAATCTTCTCGTAAATATTAATACCCTGAGTATTGAGTGAGGATTAAGCTTTGCAACGTTAATTTGTCATTAACGTCTACTTAGGAGATTTCAATAGCTTTCTAGATTAGTATCTGTTAATGCTAGTATAAGTGAAAGTACCTACTTTTATTTTTACCTTTCTCTGATTCAGGTTGGTTGCCTGTCTGAACTAAGACTCCAAGAATACAAGTATAATTATCTGTATAATTGTCTGTGTGTGTCCTGTATCTTAATATTTCTTATATTTCGGTAAATTTAGGAATTACCGAATACTAAGTACCTACTTATGTAGTGAAATAGAATTAAATTGTGAATTACAGCTTTTAAAAGCTCAGTTCTATTAATTCTCTCAGTTTCCTGGAAACCGCTCGGCTTACATTACAATAGCATGTCTGGACTTACTGATGTTGCGCTGGAACTCAAGAAATGTTGAACTAACAAAATCTATGCAAAAGGTATTGGATAGTATCATACCTAGTACATGTATACCTGGTATGTAGGTCTACATATATTATGGGTAGCGGAGAGATTGAACTTTATCCATACGAACAATATTATTTGGTCATTATAAATATTTTTTCAATAAGAATTTTCCTAATACCTACCTAAAGGAACTGTATGTAGACCAGTTGGAACACTAATGACTTCAGGGAAGCAGCCCAGTTACCCGGTATTACCTGTCCTACATGGGTATTAATACGCTTTGTCTTCTCTTCACATCATTATCCAAACGGAGCCACAGATACAACTTACGTTTAGTTTGGCGACCCTTACCGCCGGATACTGCTAACAAAATACTCAATTGTTATTGTCTCAGAAAGCTGTCATCATTATATTTTCGAAACAATTATTTTTGACTAGGTATTAGTTTTTTCCTGCGGCTTCGCCCGCGTGGATTTCGGAAATTAACCCACGGAAACGTAAAACTACACGGTTAAAAGGTATTCTAGGTGTTAATCCAAGTTATAACTATCTGTGCCACATGCAAATTCGTCCAACAGGGTTTGCATGAAAGCGTAGGAAACAAACAAATAAACAATTTAAACAAACTCACTGTCGCATTTATATTAATTATTATAATTATAATATTTAAAAGAAAATATGAAAGTTAACGGAATTTATTTATGGCTTAAAAAGGCTTGCATTCATTTAGTAAAATCGCACAGACAGTCTAAGCCCCACAATAACTCAGAGTGCTTTTGCTTTCGAGCTCGCTTCGCTCGCTCTTGTATTATTTTATTAAAATCACAATGACAGCTTAAACTAGTATCCCAGTCAAGTGTTTTTTGGAAGTGAGTTTTTGACTTTGAAATTATTATTCTTCGGGATTTGTCGGAACTTCAATTGTTTTTATTTGTCTTGCTTGCAGTTGACCTAGGCGAGATCGTCTTGATAGCTAGGCAGTAGGGTGTGTATTTCACTACTATGCATTGTTTGTTACTAATTAGAACTAAGCCTAAGCATACTCGTAAGTTAAAAAAATAAATAGCAAAAAAAAAAATATAAATATAGTTATGGTATAAATTCTTCGAAAAAGCGAGTGTTCTGTAACGTGCTAAAATATAAGTTTGTATAGCTTTATGTTTATTTGTTCTGCTTCCGTTACATTACGGTGCTTATATTGTAATACTAAGTACGAGCGGTAAAGTCACGCCGGACGTTATTTATATTATACCACACAACACTGGATGGTCTACATAAACCGATCGTCGGCCGCCACTGCGCCGGCGCAACACTTCCCATTCCACGGAATAACGAATCTACATTGTTCAGTCCACGAAAACACGGAAATGTAATTTAGCAGTACCAGGAATACATGGCAATAGCAGAGCTGCAGAGCTAGCGTTCTTAAGAAATAGCTGACAACAGACAGAACACACTTGCGGTTACGTATCTCTTTGATCTTAATTCGTTTAGCGAGTTAAATGCGAATACTAGCATTTTATTGAAGTGTATCAGGAAAAATCTCCACTACGTGGAAAAAATAAACTCGAGTACCTTTGGCGTCGTAAGTAAACCCTCTACTGAACGTTTTGTAGAAACACAGAAAAGTTTTCTAAAAAAAAACTTGTCAAAAGGATTTTTATTTTAGTAAGCTTTCAGCATTATGCCACATCTCTCATTTATTAGGGCGAGCGCGCATTGCGGTGCGTTTTTCTACCGCATAATCTGTGAAGTGTGGAATGTCTTTGAAGTGCGCGCACTGCGGTCATGCGTTTTGTTACTGTAGGCCCCGCCCAGTGCGGCAGAACTACCGGAAACGCACCGCAGTGCGCGCTCGCTCTTAGTCTCATCTTGTATGTATATCGCAGCCATTGAAAGACATGTCACATTTAGATGTAAATTCCTTTTCCTACTGAAAGAAATGGGTAAGTACATTATTACTTAGTCGCCAGATTTCACTTCAAACATCAACAAGTTCGTTAGTATCGGTATTGGTATTAGGCAATGTAACTATTGCGAACTACTTCGATTTAACAACGCCATCTGTTGAAGTAGATTCAGATGCTACTACTTTGTCATCAAGTGTGATTGTGACTGTTACCCGGGGGAACTACAGAGATCACTTGTTGAGCTTCTGGACTCTCGCCAGCAGCCACAGCGAGCTGATCACACTATGCGTCGCTATACAGATAAGGGTAAAGAAGATCTACTTACTTTGTTTATCGTCTTTTCTTTAGCAATCTTTGTTGCCGTTTCGTAAATTTTTCTGTTGGCACCGCCGCCGCAATTAATTCTGCTAGCGATCTCCTTTTGTGCGACTGAGGACTGGAGAGATGTTAAGCTCAGTCCGAAAATGCTGGTTTTAAATATCTACCTATTCATCATCACCATTAATGAGCAGTTCAAAACAAAACAAAAGGAAGGCAAAAGTTTCTCCAGTCGTACGCCATGAACTGTTTCATCCATAGCCTCTTGCGCTAATAGACATAAACCCTGTTATTTGTAGTAGGATTTCTGTATGTTTGTTTGTGTTACGTTTTGATTATAATGCTGTACTACGTTGTTAGTATTCATGCGTAATACGCATGCGTGTAACTTTGTTAGAAATAATCCGCTAATGAAGAGATTTGATGAGCTTCCGTGTGTCTCCGGTGAATAGAAATGAACGTATTGCCGTATATCTTGGTCATTACTGTCTATTAGAGAACAGATCATGTTTGTTTGTTGTGCCAAGTTTCTATCTCATAAATGGTATCATTTTGAACGTTGTTGACATTAGGAAAATCAACAGGTTCGGAGAATTATCTTACAGTCTTTGATGAAGTAGGGCCAATACTTGTTTACATCTAACGGAAGAAATGAACTGCTATTAAACACAAGACGTACTTACATCCTGCTATGGCACAGAGTTAGTATCAAAACAAAACCAGGAAATTCAGCAGACACTAAAAACCTTTACTAGCACAAGTTTGACACAGATCATATGTCATCACGCCAGCCGCCACAGGGTATCAACAGAACTCTAAGAACCGAAACATTCGTAGGAAACGATACAAGTAAACGACCCCCTCGGGGTGCGACATTAGCACCAATACTTGCTAATCGCCCCCCGCGGCCCCGGGAGGGTCGAGAGCGGCGATTAAGTTGTCAATACAAATGTTGGCTGTAGGCAAGTTCATGAGAAATGTTTGGTATTTGTACATAAGTAACTGCCGGGACAAATCTGTCGCACTTTCTAATCGTTCAAATTGAGATATTGATAGATTTTCGATGTGATATGTTTGGTGGAATACAGTGGTACCTACCGCCGAAATATAAAGCTGGAACTATGAATAAACTCCGCCAGATTATAGAAGCAACATTAGTAAACATCGTAGTTAAGTACAGCAGACTGTCTCTCACACAGCCTGGACGTAGTTAAGTACAGCAGATTGTCTCTCACACAGCCTGGACGTAGTTAAGTACAGCAGACTGTCTCTCACACAGCCTGGACGTAGTTAAGTACAGCAGACTGTCTCTCACACAGCCTGGACGTAGTTAAGTACAGCAGACTGTCTCTCACACAGCCTGGACGTAGTTAAGTACAGCAGACTGTCTCTCACACAGCCTGGACGTAGTTAAGTACAGCAGACTGTCTCTCACACAGCCTGGACGTAGTTAAGTACAGCAGACTGTCTCTCACACAGCCTGGACGTAGTTAAGTACAGCAGACTGTCTCTCACACAGCCTGGACGTAGTTAAGTACAGCAGACTGTCTCTCACACAGCCTGGACGTAGTTAAGTACAGCAGACTGTCTCTCACACAGCCTGGACGTAGTTAAGTACAGCAGACTGTCTCTCACACAGCCTGGACGCCATTGAAGCAATTAATTGTCAGTACGAAGAGGCCGAATGTTCAAAGTAGGTATAAGTGCTGCTGTAAACATCAGCACTTCTCCTCCGCCATCAGAAAGATCGTAAAACTTCAGACTAATGAATAGGTTATGCTGCGGTCCCATGGCCCGCATTCTCACAGCCCAGATCGCGATAAGCCAGGCCGACAGTCGCCTTGAGGCCTACAGTGGCCTATCGTCGCCACAGAGCAACACGGCCCCGGCGAACCTGACTGCTCTATGGTCGTCGCCCGTCTAACCGAATGTATGGTATGATCCGTGGGAAAGCTCGGTGCGGGACGCGACAGGCTCCGACAGGCGCGGCGCAGCGACGCCTGGCGCGGCCTGTCAGTTATCGGGCTGTGGGACCTCGGCTTTACTCGAACCGAAAAGATTCCGTGGCTACATTTCTTAAATGTTTTCTCAGAAAAACAGCAAAATGCGGCAAAAACTTTAGGGTTTCTGTTACACAAACCCCATTTGTGTTTGTGCCTGTGTGAAGTTTTTGACAGCTTGTAGCCAGAAGTTAAACTCTCATGTAGGGAACCCTAAAGTCCGTATCCGTATCGAAGATATATTATTTAATTAGCACAAGTTTTCTCATTTGCACTCTGTATGCAAAACCAACATTGTAAAATAGGTTTGGTGTGGTACACAATACGGAGAGCTAGGTATCCTAAACCTGTGTTTTAATTACTTTTATTGCGATGCCAGTGAAACTAACTTCGAAGGAACATAAAACATGGTACGTATTCTATTTTTAGGATTCCGTACCTCAATTGAAAAAACCGGTCAAGAGCGAGTCGGACTCGCGCACTGAGGTTTCCGTTCCGATTTCTGAAAAAGTGTGCTACTTAGATACATCGTTTTATTTTTCCTGTAATCTTTACATAAACTTCTATCACATAGAATAATTTCAGATTTTTCTCTTTGCAAACTTCGGAGAAAGGGGGGGGGGGGGAACGGTATTTTTTTTACATTTTTCATCAAAAGTCAAAAACTATGCGGCCTAAAAAAAATTAAAAATAGTTTAAGAAAGTGCAAACAGCGCTCTTTCATATGATACCCCACATGCCCTAGTAACCCCACTTTAAATTTTTAAGACCCCCTTTCAGTCCCTGTTGCAAAGAAATTATAAATATTTTTATTTACTTCTTATTTTCAAAATAGTTGGGTAAACGTCATCTAAAACTATTCCAAATTTCAAGTTGATAGCATTAGTAGTTCCTGAGATATGAAGCTGTGACAGACAGACAGACAGACAGACTGAGTCACACCATAAGGGTTCCTTTTTTACCATTTTGGTACGGAACCCTAAAATCGGAGCCCTTATAGGATTACTTCGTTATCCGTCTGTCGGTTAGTCTGTCAAGAGCAAAGAGTTTATATTGCTTATATAAACGCTTTGGTCAAGAGCCTTTTTTTCAAGAACGCGTGGAGTGGAGATATCAAGTTGAAATTAATATCAAATACGAGTACGTAGGTCTAAGGTCCCATGAAGCTTTAAAAAAAATCAAGCTTCTAAGTCAACGCGATAAAAAAATACGGCCATTTATGCGACATAATTTTGACACTCGCAAATACATTTAAACCTATAAGGGCACTTCCCGTTGACCTAGAATCAAGGTCATATCAGGCAAGAAGCAAGGTCTCACAGCGTTAGTAAAGGAAAAGTTCGAAAATAGTTAATTTGTTTTTTTTTTATCACATAGGTACCTACATTTTTTTTTGCGATTACATACCTACTTAAAATTGCAGGTGGAGAATGACCGTGGCGTATGTCGATGAATGGATGGATGGGAGACCATGTTTTTCAACTACAATGTTATTAAGTTTGTTTTTGGGATAAATGTATCCCAGCTACGGAATCCTCATTGTGCGTGCTCCTACACCCACTTGTCCGGTTTTTTTTAAGTCTGTAATGAGTTCATTCGGCATTCGTATAAGCATGAATTTTAAGTGCTCTTCATAAAATATTTAATTTAAACCAATTTAACTTTGCCTGGAATTGTGTAACTCCCTGTAATAAGCGCATGAATAAAATACGTCCCGCGATAGCACGCGACGCCGCTGACTCGCGGAGTGACGTGACGCGGCCGGCTCGGGACGGTGGCGTGTCGGTCAGTGTCACGCAGTCTCGCAGATACTGGTGAACGGATCGCGTGCCCGCGGCCGCGGCGACCGCTGCCCTTGAGTTGGCGACGATCTGATTTACATTACATAGGTACCGTGATTGTTATCGTATACTAGTAGTCGTAATGCTAGTAATGAATGAACTTCATTTCGTAGTAATGTGGTTGGCCTTTGCTTATATTCTATTGCTGGAAGAGACGATTGTTTGTAGTAAGGAATTACATTTGGAGTGCTTGCGCATTCCAAATATTGTTCTGTTAGTTTGTCTTTGTTTTGTATGGGAAATGCTCATAGTCTATAGACCTTGGTCTCAGTCTTTGGAGAGTCTAGCCTAGATGTTGTAAATTATAACGACACGCTAAAGAACACAACGCACCCTTACTTCTGGCGGGCAACAGCCTGGTCCACACCGCAATCGGTCATGTTCCGAGCAGCACATTGTGCACATAAATCAGTTGCTCCACAAATACCCGCGTATTCGCGTCGTTCGGGACCGTTCGGCTATATTCGGACGGCATATTAATCGGTCACCGCTGCGGTGACGTCCGCGTGCTGTGCGACAACTACTCGCGTCCTTACCGCCATGTTGTGGACTGGCTCACTGTGCTCACTGTGGTCGCATTCCATTAGTTAATGTCTGGTGTTCATTCAAGTCGAGTAGAAACCGCGTATCGACTGATTTGTGAACGCGGAAGTGCCGGTTTAACAGTAAGCCCTACAATTTACCCTGAATGTCGCGAAATTCTTCGCAAGTTTACGAGCTACATACATGGAGAGATCGACTAAATGCGTGTACGTACAGGCTGTTCTATAAACGTACGGATTTTGGTCGGAATAGACTGAGGCAGAACGGTCCATAAAATACGTTGATATAATAAAAAATAAAGTCAGATATTTATGTCTGCCAGATAACAGTTGCTAACCACACTGTTTTAAGAAACGGGTCCATCAACCGTATAAATGTGTTACACAACTTGTTTCGACGAAGTAAGTAAGTACGGAGAAGAGATCCAGACATACAATAATTTAAAACATAATGCCACTCATATAGTAATAGGTATGTGGCGGGTCTTTATTTACTCTCATTAAACTGAAGACATTTTGTCAGAACTCAATAACTAACTCATAGAGTTGTAACTTTACGAGTTGCCAACTTGCCACACAACTTCGACGGAATCAAGAAAATTAACCAGAGTAACATTCTGTGTCTATGACAAGCAAGTGAATATATTATGTATAGCAAAGAGCAGACTCTCGTGGGGCAAAGTGCTGTATTTAAAGAGGTACATAGTAAATGAGTACGGGTAAGTGCTAAGTACCTTTATCTACCTCGTATTCACACGTGTACCGAAGTAGGTGAATTAGTTCTTCGATGAGCTGTGATAACTGTGATAAAGCTAAATGTGGTGCATCGGGTGCGAGTCTGGTTACAACGTGCGCACGCGCCGCCGCGCCGCAGTCGGGCGTCCACTCAGTCCTACGTAAGACCTACATTGACAAAACGGACGCCTTCACACCGTAAAGTTGCTTTTTGTATACACTCTGTTTCATTGAAAAAACTCTGCGCCGATGGTCCTTTGTTTTACTTTGTCTTCAGTACAACTGCAAAAGTTTTCGATAATACAGAGCACAGGTACAGAGGTACTTATTTGTATTTTGTTTGATGAAAAAGGACAATTTGAAAAAAAATCAGTTCCATACAGACAAGATACATTTCGGCTTACATTTTCAAAGTATTCCTTAAACTACAAGTTATATGGTAGTTTTTTCCTTCAATGTAGTACCTTATTACAAGGTAATCTGTACCACAGCTTCCCTATCCTCCACAAACTTCTGAAAGCTGATATTTGCAGGACATACAAATATTTGTTAGTTATTTGTTCGAGGCCTGCGCACAGAAGGCCATATTCAGGTGTCAAGTGTCGGTCTGCTGGCTCGGTGTGGTGACCTAGTGCTCTTGTTCGGCAGATGCGCCGGCGCCGCCAAGCGTGAGATGTCGTCGTCGACCGGCGCGGGCGGCGCGGGCGACAGTGACCGACAGTTTTCTGTTGACGCCGCCGCCGTCTCGGTACAGTAACAGTTAATGACCGGCTTGTAATTAATTGTCTATTTTTCAATTATCATTATGTCTATTGTTCAATTATCATTATGTCTGTTTCATTAAAGTGGCTTTTTGTTATTATTAATTTGCATAAACTTTGAAAAGTATGTTGGGATTAGGTATATGTAACCTAAAATAGTTCCTGTAATTATGTTACTGGGAACTTGGGATTGTAAGGAAAACATTAAGTTGGTTCAAGTTTTAAAGAAAACTCTCTGTTCTTAGAACCTTTGTTATTTTCCAAATCGAGTCTGTAAATTCCATTAGGATTGTCAGTGTACAAGAATGTTGTATTTTTTTCACGCACAATGGTCCACATGAAGTACTAAGTGCTGAAACCAAATCCTTTAACATAGAAAATGTTGTATTTTAGTAAATTCACCAAGAGCCATGCAATGATTGTGTGGCTTGCAGGTGATGGCGAAGAGGAAGATCGCTGAAAAGACCGCGATAAGACTGTGAGCCTCAAATTGTAATACTATTTTAACAAGCATGTAGGTAATGCATAGCCATATCAAATGGCATCATAAAAGTACGCCTGCACTCAACAATGAAGACCAAGGTTAAAACAACGACCACGAGGTAACGGTGTTGGTGATCAGCCGCGCCAACCGCACGCCAGGCAGAGCGCGGCAGGAGCTCAGCTGTGACTGCCACAGCCGCTGCTAGTGCGAGCGCTGCCACTGTGACACTGCCAAATTAACTAGTTGTTATAAGTGCATTATTTGGACTGTGACACAGAGATACATCTACGATTTATTTGTTGCAGCGGTGCTCTCATAGTCGTGGTCATGAAGCTGCTCGCGGCGCTTTCCTAATAGCGTTGCGAATGTTTCCGTTCGTTGAAGAATGAAGTCTATTCATTGAACATTAAACTTAAGGAGGATGCGCTGTGGTAGCCCGTGAAATTCAAATTGTCTTGCGTTTTTTGCAATTTGCAGCTCCGTGTCAGGTTGTATCTTGATCAAAATATGATACGCGGCAATAAAACATATATTTTTAGAGGCATGAGGAACAGGGTGTAAAGTTCACTCATCCTCCATAGAAAAGGGAGGATCCTCCGACCAGACGGGTGTTGTGTCTGGTGGGCCACTGCCCGATGGCTGATGTCGGGACGTTGTATATATGCTAATCGCGTGGTAAACTCTAATTGCGCGATGCAGGTTTTGCGTGACGTCATGTCATTGATGCGTAGTTCATATGTGGCGATGTAGATGCCGCCACATCACTCCCCTCCGGAGACCGGAGGTCGATAGTGGGCTGAGTCGTGTATCTTGCGATGCTTGCCAGTGCCAGTTGTGGTTCCAGTGAGTCGGAACCGGATGCCGCATAGTTCACGGTGAGTCGGAACTGTCTGCGGTGATACCCCAGTGAGTCGGGGTGGCGCTGCGTTATGCTCCAGTGAGTCGGAGTGTACAGCGCTGGGTTGAGGCTGAAGGTGATGACCAGGAATGCGCGTCCGCTGCATGCTGGTGGTCAGGATACCTGTTGAAGCCGTGGATGCTGGCTGGCTGTGTGACTCGCCGCTCGAAAGCTTGAGGAAGTGATGCTGATGACGTCACGCTGATGTAGTTGCACGAAGGCTGCGCTGACGTTCATGCTCGGGGTCACCAGTTTAGAGGTATGAGGAACAGGGTGTAAAGTTCACTCATCCTCCATAGAAAAGGGAGGATCCTCCGACCAGACGGGTGTTGTGTCTGGTGGGCCACTGCCCGATGGCTGATGTCGGGACGTTGTATATATGCTAATCGCGTGGTAAACTCTAATTGCGCGATGCAGGTTTTGCGTGACGTCATGTCATTGATGCGTAGTTCATATGTGGCGATGTAGATGCCGCCACATATTTAAGTACATAATTTTAACCAGAAAAATCATCAACACATCTCTCTAAGTTACATTTCGTGCAGATTCTTCGAACGGACGAAATCTAACGAATCTGCACGAAATTTGAATTAGAAAGATGTGTTGATGATTTTATGGTTAAAATTATATAAATATACTTATGTTTTATTTCCGCGTATCATAATTTTGATCAAGATACAACCTGACACGGACAAATCGCAAATTGCAAAAAACGCAAGAAAATTTGAATTTCGCGGGCTACCACAGCGCATCCTCCTTAACATTTTATATTTTTATTATTATTCCCAGTAGCTGTAAAGTTAATAGACGATTTTATCGACAGTAATAAAGTTAATTCGTGGAGTCGTAACAGCTTCACTTCATATTACAATTTCTGGAATATGTAACCACACGTGATGCTCGATGAAACCTATAAAAATGAACACAAATTGCTCGTATCGTTCACCAAATTATTTACCCATCTCATTCATAGACTAATCTCATTTCTGCGAGTAGGAAGATGTTCCAATTATGTTTGAATTCATTTCATTTCCGTGTTCAACAAGACGTAACGCAGCAGACCTACTCCCTGAAGACGCTCGACCCTGACACATCGCAGTCGGAGCCAAGACCCTGACCCACTCTCTCCAAGGTCACAGGATGCTACATGACCGCAGCAACACCTTACAGCTGCCTCGTAATGATGATGAAGTGTTATTGCACTCGCTAATTATAAGGAGTCGGAATATTACGCTGTGTGCAAATTTTAGCTGTAGGTAATGGTTTTGTGGTAAAAGGTGATGCTCTTGAAGAATATCAGAGCTGTACGATCCCACTCCATAATTACGTTGACAGACACGGCGCAAACGGCGGCGGTGCCGCGCCGTAATTTCGCCGAGTCTATCAACTAACTTCTAGTGATCCATACAACACTGTAGACTGTGACTACACAATACTACTACGGTGTATCAACCGTAGTTTTTCGCGACAAAAGACGTGTGTGTGTGGCCGTGCCTTATACAAGGCGAACGAGGAAAGTGCAGCTAAAGCCTTGCAGAAAATGGATCATAGCGATTCGACTAAAGCGTGATTTAATCAGTATCGGAACAGAGCAGTGCTTTTAAACCATTTTTAGGGTTCCGTACCCAAATGGTAAAAAGGGACCCTTGTGGTGCGACTCAGTCTATATGTTTGTCTATCACAGCTGGATATCTCAAGAACTACTACCTAATGCTATCAAGTTGAAATTTGGAACAGTTTTAGATGACGTTTCGCAAATAACAAAGAACTTACTATAAATATTTGCACGACTGATAAGTCGGATATAGAGACACTCCATTATTCTACCATGTTATTATGTACCTATATTCTAGAAAATAAATAAATTTCATTTCATTTAATTTTTTACTTTTTTTTGCAACAGGGCCTTAAAAATTCGAAGTGGCGCTACTGGGGCATGTGAAATGCATATATGAAAGAACGCTGTTTGCACATTCTTAAATATATTTTTATTTATTCTTTAGGCCGCATAGTTTTCGACTTTTGATGAAAAATGTAAAAAAATACCGTTCCCCCCACGGAACAGAAAAATATCTGAAGTTTGCATAGGAAAACATCTGAAAAAATTCTATGTGATAGGTACTCGTAGAAGTTTATGTAAAGATTGCAGGAAAAATAAAACGATGTCTCTAAATAGCAAACTTTTTCAGAAATCGGAACGGAACCCTCGGTGCGCGAGTTCGACTCGCTCTTGACCGGTTTTTTTTTATTTCTTGCCGTCGACAACGCTGTACGGTTTGAGATGTTTTTTATTTAATGAGAGAATTTTATTTAATAGGGAACCCTCATTAACTTTCCTTCTTGATTAATGAAACTGAATACTTGTTGTTTAATTTATAACAACGTGTAATTCAACGAAATTCGAAATTAACAAAAAAATGTGTGACCTACTGTCGTGCGATGGGTGTTCATGTTTTATGGTTTTAGTTTTGAATCAGTTTATTTTAGAATAGCTGCGATCAGCAACAAGCGTCTAGTAATATTATGAGCCCTTTCACCAAATTTTAATATTGCAGTCGTAGTAAAATAATGCGTAATACGTGAGTTCGGACATCAGGAGGCGGGAAAAAATGGCACAGGTCCTTTCTCGATGGGCACTCGCGCTGTAATAATCGGTGACCGCTTAGGGTCAGCGCACACCAAGAGCAGAGCAGAGCAGAGCATTTTCTGAGACTATTGAAAAATAAATCTTATGACAATTCCATACATTGCAAAATTAAATACACGCCAAGCATGCTCGAGCATGCTCGAGCGTAGTGGAGCATCAAGTTTGGACGATTGAATTTTGCAATGTAAGGAATTGTAATAAGATAAATTTTTCTATAGTCTCAGAAAATGCTCTGCTCTGCTCTGCTCTTGGTGTGCGCTGACCCTTATGCAACGTAATTTATTCTAATTTAGAGTGATGTTAATAACGTTATTATGTCTAAATAAATGAAGGGGTTTTAATAAAACTTTAGAATTAGTTTTGTTAAACAACATAGTTTATTTTGACATACTTTTTAAAATTTAATTATGCTTTAATCAAACCAAAAAATCGCGATTAAATAGTGATGATAAAAATTGCACCGAGACTTTATTTTTTTACTAATTAATGTCATTATTAATCGATATTCTAGTACATTAAAAGTCAACAAAATTATATATCTGATGCTTTATGTATTTTATTAAGTAAAATTTATGAATATTAATAATAATAGATTTATGAGTCTCAATTGACTCTGCGATGATTTTTTAACCGACTTCTAAAAAAGGAGGAGGTTCTCAATTCGGATGTTTGTATTTTTTTTTAATGTTTGTTCGCGCATAACTCCGTCGCTTGCCAACCGATTTGAAAAAATATTTTTTTGTTGGAAAGGGTATACTTCCCAAATGGTCCCATTTTTGTCAAAATCCAGTTCTGATGTTGGGATCCTGGAGAAATCAAAGGAATTCTTCAAATATTATAGGCACACCTGTAGCGATTTGGGTATTTTTTAGGGTTCCGTACCTCAAAAGGAAAAAACGGAACCCTTATAGGATCACTCGTGTGTCTGTCTGTCTGTCTGTCCGTCTGTCACAGCCAATTTGCTCCGAATCTAATGAACCGATTAAGTTGAAACTTGGTACACATATGTACTTTGATAACCCAAACACGGACATGTAACGTAAATAAATGAATTTTGAATATGGGGTCCCTTTTGGGGGGAAAATAAGTACAATAAAAAAAAGTTTTGCAAACTGTACCGTGTGACATATCAAATGAAAGGTCTCACTGTGAGGGTCTCAAATATATTTTTTTTATAATTTTAAAATAAATTGTTTTGAAGTTATTTAAGAAAATAGACGAAAATTGACCATTCCCCCCCCCTTATCTCCGAAACTACTGAGCCTAAAATTTTGAAAAAAATACAGAAAATAGTTCTTTACCTATAGATTACAGGAAAACCTATTAGAAGTTTATGGTCTTGTAAATCTATAATATAAAATTCAAAGTCCTGACTGACTCATTGACTGATAATAATCAACGCAAAGTCCAAACCACTGGACCTAGAGACATGAAATTTTGCACATAGATTACCTTATATAGTGTAAACATCCATTAAGGCGAAATGCTATCGTGGTCACGTAGGTTTCGAGGGGGTGAAGCAGACGCGGTAGGGTAAGAGGCGCGCGGGGCCCCCCGCGCTATGCCGCACTCAGCCAGCTAGCTACTGTCAAACCGCTGTGAGCGCGTCCCTCGTGAACCAACAGAGGTTCGCGCTAATGGCACGTTCGAACTATAGCAACAAGTAGCAGTTTTAGTTGGTAAGCACGGCTACAGATCAAGCTATACATTTCCAGTATAAGCTGATCTCGCATTGTATAGGATTTCCTTACGATGAGATGTCAGTGTAAACTGGAAATGTATAGCTTGATGTGTAGCCGTGTGTACTAGTTGCGCAGTAAATATTTGTAGAAATGTTTTTATTTTTTCAAAGTATGTACTAAATTTTGTGCAATAAATAAATAAACCGTGCCCACAGGTAATAATTACCTATTTCATGTAATTTAAACATGTAATAAGTGGCATTCTTACATGTAGGTACGTTACAATAAATAATAAGTATAATTATTTTATTAGGACATCCCCGTCCATGTCCATTTTTATAGTCATCAGTCTCCAAAGGCTAACCATGCTAACTATCATGATATTTCTTATAACACTAATAAGTACCTAAGAACTTAGGTATTTTTTATTTGAATTCTTGTATTTGGGTGCATACCAAAATGGTAAAAAGGAAAATAACTACTCTAGCAATCCCAATTAGTTCGCTGTTTGAATGGGTACTAGTATTAGAGATTGAATCCAAACCGGTTTTACCAAAAACCGGTTCCTAAAGAAATGAAAAACAGGTATAACAGATTTATATATACAACGTGTAATGCTAAATGCGCAAAACCTCTTAAGGGGTCATTGTACTCATCATTATGAACAACTTTTACTATGGGGCCAAACCTGAAATCGCGAAAAAAAAATCAGCTGTTCAGTACATTTTGACGAAATTTGCGAACATAAATGTACTGAACAGCTGATTTTTTTTTCGCGATTTCAGGTTTGGTCCCATAGTAAAAGTTGTTCATAATGATGAGTACAATGACCCCTTAAGAGGTTTTGCGCATTTAGCATTACACGTTGTATATTATGCAAAAATAAAGGGCGTAGGTATATCTTTCATCTTGTTAGCGGGGTATAGTCCACTATCGGCTCCAAATTATTTTTCAGAGCCTCTCAAAGGCATACCACGACTTCGGCGAGAATCTACCAACTCTGGAAGAATGTGTGTGTGATAAAAGTTGACGAGTTTTGGCTCCATTTTATTTTTCCAAAAGTCGTCATCTTTTTGGATGTATACTATTTCCATTTTTTCATCTTCTCCTCCCCATATCCCGAAAATGCATCGCTGTTTGCCCGTCACTCGTAACTGTCCTTGAGCCTGATAGTACCAGTTACTATTTTTATTTATAGTAACTTGGTTATTCTTTTTATTATATTTTAGAATTTGGACCTTGTTTTGTTTGGTAGCATTTTCTATGCCATTTTTAAAGGCAGCTACTGGGCATTTGACCTCAACGATGGTATTTTCTCCAACGACTCCGTCCGGTGTGGCACCAATGTATGGAAATTCTTCGTCCACAAAAAGTCCACAATCCTCAATCTGTAAATTTTCTTGGCTGCTCAGTTGTTGAAGCGCAAACTTTTCATTTTTGAGTCCATGAGCCACTGAAGCGACGGATGAAATATTTGATTTGTACAAAATGTTATTCACCAGAGCAGCAAAATTTTTTTGTCTCTTTATTATTATTCCAAAGTTTGAAGCCGTTATCATCAATCTTCTGATTTGTAACCATTCAGTGCTTTCACGTTGCTGTGTGGTTCGTTTTTGTATACCCTCCCGGTCATTTACCAATGTCTTCAGATTTGTCATAAAATCTGCAGACGCTGCGCTGTACTCATCAGCAGACATGTCCGGCGCAGCTACTTTTTTACCATAATCATTTTGTTTCTCATATAGTTTAACCCTATTTTTTTTTCTTTTCACAGCATTGGCTCGCCTTCTTTTTTGCTCTCTCCTTCCTTCTAGTTTTTTTAAGCTGCCCCTAGGGCTCTTTCCCAATATTTTTTTGTGAAGTGTATAAAGAGGTCTTTTGGTGTTGTAGGAAACAACAGCAGCCGAACATCTCGCTTGATATGACCGTCGTGAAGAAAAATTAATTCTTTTGCCTCCAACAAATTTGGCAACTATGCTGTTGAATCTCTCAACAGCATTGGTGTCAACGTCTTCCAGAAGACTCCGAGATTTTGCTGCCACTGAATTTAAAATGACTTTTAGCCGAAACCAAAAAGTTGAGTTTTCAAGCTCTGCCACAGTTGAAGACAAAATGTCTTTATCCTTATTGCAGCAATAATCTTTGCAACATCTGTGGTCGCCGTATGCGTGGTTCAAAGAATTGGTGATGTCTTCGTGAATTTGTTTTATAGCAATATCCTTGGGATTATCTTTATTATGCTTTATCGAAGTCGTGACGACTTTTCTCATGCTCATAATTTTTTCGTCGGTAATATATTTTCTCTGCGCTTTTGGGTATTTAGTGTCTTTGCCTAGTGCACGCAGCTTGTTACACATATTTCGCAGAACGTGGTTTCGGCATTCTATTTTAGACACTACATAGCCTGAATAAGGATTTGATGCCAATATTTTAGCATACGTTGCAGAATCACCATCAGCTACTATGTTGCCATATATAAGCCCATACATGTTGATGGACTCCTTGAAACCTTCACATATGATCGTCGCTTCCATTCCGCTGGACGAGCCTTTGTAATTTTTATAGCATACGTGATTTTTGGGTTTTTCCTGACGTTTCTCTGCCCTTGCACATATTACACAGTATTTATTTTTGACGCCAATGAAAAGAACTTCTCCAAATTTCCGTCCCACAATTGCAGCAACACCATACATTGCTTTGTAGTTATTTCCATAAGAACGTTTGGACCATGCACCATCCGCAAACACGTCAATGACAGGTATGCCATTAACAACTCGCCCTTCTTGGATTGCTGCTTCACGTTCAATAGCAGCAGCTCGTTCCATTGCCTCCACTGCTGTAGCTTCCCATTCATTGAACATGTTATCTTGAATTTTCGCGTAATATTTTTCACGAAAAATAGGAATGTCCATGGCAGCCATAGTTTCTTCGAATTGAGAGTATCCAATCCCAGAGGATACTATACCTGAGACGGCTGCAGTGTTAACATCCACACTATTAACACTGGCCAAGTCGTCAGTACACACATTGAAAGTTTTTTTCCACATCCTGCATTTAAAATTGAAATATGAAACCAGACCGGTGCGCTTTTCTGTTTCTAAAACCAAGCAGCTGAAATCACATTGAAAAAGAGGAACGTGTTCTTGCTGTTGCAGTTGATTTAAAAAATGTACTACGTCAACAATTCTGCGACCGGTGATTTCTTTGATAGGCTTTGTCTCACACTCGTATTCCACTTGATAAGGCAGGTCTTCTTGGGCGCTGAAACATTTGAAATAAAAAATCGTAAACGTGTAAACGTGATGAATAGCAGTACTGCACAAAACTACTCGATCGATAAACAAAACTATTTTTTCACTGGAGGGTAAACTTACTCGGCAACACAATATGGCGGTGGAGTGATTGACACCGACTGAATGTTCACATGTGCCTCATCAGATATTTCTGGTAGTTGTAGTGAGACCGTTTCTGTTTCTTCAGTACCCAATAGTTTTTCTGGGGTGCTGAAATATTGTAAATATTTATAACTAGACAAGACAAATACAGGAGGAAATTAAATTCATGTGCATTCTTTTAAGCGGTCATGCAGGTTGAAAAGTGGTTCACCGCAAATGTCCACGATGTGGTACGTAATCGTAAGTTAGCTTACTCAACAAACATTGGTGATACTGATTGAAGTTCTACTAGTGCATCAGATGTTTCTGGCAATTGTGGTGGAGTAAAAGTTTTACTCATTCCTTGTGAGTCAGCTGGCAACTCCGCAATGTCAGATTTAGTGTTGATGGGGGTTCTGTAAAAACATAATAAACCATTTATTATCTTCTATACTAATAATAAACTGAAGAGCTTGTTACATGTTGCGTAACTTGTAACCTACCCAACTATGAGAATAAAGCCCGCCCTACGTGTTCCAAAAGAAGCATATATAACTAATAAAAATGAAATGTCATTTTAAAAACCGGTTTTACGTATAACCGGTTTAAATTGTAACCGGTTTTCTTAAACTCCCATTCCCAACGTACATCAAAATACCGATTTTTAATAAAAACCGGTTTGTCAACCCTATTCATGAGCATGATCTCTAACATACAAATTATATTTTCAAAGGCTTTCTCTAGCTAGTATAGAGTTTTGTTTTTGTTTTGTTTTGTTATGATAATTTATTGTTTGGATACGTGTAATATAATTGAATATTGTTTATGAGTCATTGTAACTTGAGTTAGTAAATGAATAATAATAATAGGGCATAGGTAGGTACTAGGTACGCACGGCTACAGATCAAGCTATACATTTCCAGTATAAGTTGATCTCGCATTGTATAGGATTTCCTTACAATGAGAGGTCAGTTTAAACTGGAATACCATCGCAGACAAATGTCCACGATGTGCTACGACTGGTACGTAATCGTAAGTTAGCTTACTCAACAAACATTGGTGATACTGATTGAAGTTCTACTAGTGC
Organism: Cosmia trapezina; assembly: GCA_905163495.3. Lineage (NCBI taxonomy): Eukaryota > Metazoa > Arthropoda > Insecta > Lepidoptera > Noctuidae > Cosmia > Cosmia trapezina. Next base: position 639,974 of record LR991028.1, read on the forward strand.
ATCAGATGTTTCTGGCAATTGTGGTGGAGTAAAAGTTTTATTCATTCCTTGTGAGTCAGCTGGCAACTCCGCAATGTCAGATTTAGTGTTGATACGAGTTCTGTAAAAACATAATAAATTAATAAATAATAAACCGTATAATATCTTCTATACTAATAATAAAGCTGAAAAAATTGTTTTTTTGTTTGAACACGGTAATATTCTGGAACTACCAGTCGGAAATGATTTTTTTTTTCAAAAACGAACGGCTACACATCAAGCTATACATTTCCAGTTTACACTGACCTCTCATTGTAAGGGAATCCTAAACAATGCGAGATCAGCTTATACTGGAAATGTATAGCTTGATCTGTAGCCGTGCGTACGTGAGTCGACGTTCGCATGGACGTAATATCGCAGCGATTTTGTTTCGCGCACTGGATTTTCAACGCTCTGCTTAGCGCCGAGAGTTGAAAATCCAACAGTGTGTTTTTCAACTCGCTAGAATGCACTCTGTTGTTATTAGGTTGGATTCTCAACCCTCGGCTCAACAACGAGAGTTGAAAATCCAGTGCGCGACAAAATCCCGCTGCGATATTTTTACGTCCGTGCGGACGTCGGCTAAGTGTCATATATCAGATTACAAATTGGTATTTTTTGGTACACACGGCTACAAATCAAGCTATACATATCCAGTATAAGCTGATTTACCATTGTATAAGATTTCCGTACAATGAGAGGTCAGTGTAAACTGGAAATGTATAGCTTGATATGTAGCCGTGTGTATCTATAATAAATAAAAAACTTACCTATTCAGGTTCATCAATTTCAGCTTCTTGAGCTTCAGTCGTGAATATTTTTTCACTTTATTATGTTTATTCACCATTTTTGTGAGTTAGGTATCACTTTCCAGTTCAATATTCACGTGAGTACTCGGCGACAGCGGGCGCAATAAATTTGTACACGGGTGCTCTCTAAGACGCGCTGCGGACGACTAACGGGGGTGCGGGAGCGGTGACATCAGGTGTTATGGCCGGACCGCGCGTTATATTATTGCACGCTTTTTATAAATAATTCTTTATAAAATTCTATTTGCTCTGTTATATTAAAGTAAAGCCATAATCCCCTAATGCATTTAATGGTGAACGTGTAGACGAAATTTTATTGAAATTGCTCTAATTACAATCAAATAAAACTGTTTTTTCTCTTATAGGACGTATATAAAAATGCTAATTTTGAGGAAACTTTGCGATTTTTTTGTATCGAGCCAAATTATGTCAATCGTGTTTTGGCCCTCATAATTTACTAAAGAATATCTTCAACTTTTATAACCATGAAAAAAAATAATGCAAATTTGTAGTTTTTGAAGACAAAAATTGATTTTGCGTGAAGTCGAAATGCGTCAAAATACCTTCTTTGGGACGCATTTCACCTTAAGGAAGAATTTTTGAAAATTCCATCCCTAAGGGAATACAATAGGGGATGAAAGTTTGTATAAAAAATCTTATCTCTTGAGTTATTAGACTTGAAACTTAGCACGAATATTCATCTAAGTTAATTATAAAATTAATCATTTTTAGTTTTCCTAAACTACCCCCTTTTTTTGTGGATGGGAAATCATTAAATGACTTCTCTCGCTCTGGGTGGAGCGGAAGGGCGTGTCATACTTTTACTGACTAAAACCCAACCATTTTCCTTCAGTTGCCTATGGCAGGGCCTCAGTATTTCTTTCGAACAACCCGCGACCCCAGAAGACGGTATTGGTAGGTGTCAAAGTTTGTATGGAGGAATTTTAACACGCGGTCCGATTTACTCAAAACTCAGTTTTTAGGGTTCCGTACCAAAATGGTAAAAAATTAACGCTTATGGTGTCACTCAGTCTGTCTGTCTGTCTGTCATAGCTGGATATCTCAAGAACTACTAATGCTATCACCTTGAAATTTAGAATAGTTTTGGATGACATTTACCCAACTATTTTGCAAATAAGAAAGAAATTTAAATATTTATATTTTTTTTGCAACACGGACTGAAAGGGGGTCTTGCATGTGGGGTATCATATGAAAGAGCGCTGTTTGCACATTCTCAATCATTTTTTTTTAGGCCGCATAGTTTTCGGCTTGTAAATACCGTTCCTCTCCCCCTTATCTCTGAAGTTTGCAAAGAGAAAAATCTGAAATTATTCTATGTGATAGAAGTTTATGTAAAAATTACAGGAAAAATAAAACGATGTCTCTAAATAGCACACTTTTTCAGGAATCGGAACGGAACCCTCGGTGCGCGAGTCCGACTCGCTCTTGACCGGTTTTTTATAGTAGCTCGTGCATTTGCTCTCGGAAAGCACCACTTGGTGAAGTGGAACTGATGATGAGGACCACAGATGGCTACCGGAACTACTCAATGATAAATATTTCACGGGTTGCGATTCGATTACTTTAATATGGTTGCTCAGCAATTTCCGCTCGTCACACAGTGCGTGTGGTGAGTGGTTGTTGAGGAGTTCTCCTGGTTCTTACCAGCAGAACTCCTCAACAATTAACGTCCCAGCATCGGGAAAAGCAATATTTTGTAACATGGTGATGAGCACTTGACATTAGAGTATTGTAACTTATACAAATTATAAACAGACCCACTAAAAAGCGAGAAATAAAAACTTTTTAACAAAAAAAAACCGACTTCCAAAAATCACTACTACAAAGTGAAAAATAACTTTGATTTCGGAAGTCGGTGGCAAAAAAAAATAAAGTAAATAAAAAACGACACCGACACCCGAAACAACACCGACTTCCGAAATCAAAGTTATTTTTCACTTTGTAGTGATTTTTGGAAGTCGGTTTTTTTTTTGTTAAAAGTTTTCTGCAAACTAGTTGTGGGAGATTAATCACCACGAAGTAAACAAATAAGTTTTTGTAAATGTGTTACATTAAGTTTTTGTAAATGTGTTACATTAAGAATCAATACGAAAGATTGGTCTTTCTTGTAAATGTGTTCAACAATGTCAGAGTTTTACGTAAGATGGTAAATTAGGCGACTAAAATCTTAGATATTCGCCCGAAAACGTAAAATGGCTCTTAACACTGTCACTTTTACTTGACAAAAAAATTGACACAACATGATTCGAATAAACTGCTTTTTAGCTTAATCTAAAAGCCTCTAAAAGCTAAGAGTAAGGCCGCTGCCTCGAATTTCGCGGGCAGCGGGGCGGCGGCGGCGGCGCGTCTCGCACTGTCCCGCCACGCTTCCGCGCCGCTGTTTTCGAGAACTGCAGTGCGATTCTGTAACCATCTCACCGTGAAAAGTTAGGTGAAGTGAGCGTGGAGTGAGCTGTCAATAGTGTCAATTCCTAGCAAAAACAAACTCACTTCACCTAAGTTTTCACGGTGACATTTTTACAGAATCGACCGGCCGGTCCATTAGGGCCCTCGCTCACGGCGACTTTTTGTAGCGATGGCGATGCAGTAGCGATGTCGTCGCGCGTTTGCATCGATACAGTGGCAATGCGGTGCTAGCTGTTTGCCTCGCAGATTCGAGGCAGAGGCCTTATAGTAGGTCTTAGTATTGTTAAAATTTTTCTTCTATTTTGATTTTATTAAATTTTAATATTTTGCTTATTTAAGATTTAAAAACTGAAGTGTTAATCCAGTTTTGTTGCTGACTGGACCTACTGTGTTGTACTTACAACATGATACTTTAGGTTTGATTTAATATGGATGATGACATTTATTTTTGTCCGTCATGAAGATTATTCTAAAATATTGGACACGTATTATCCAGGAACCCATTGAATTATACACACAAAATTTCATATAAATCGGTTCAACCGTTTAGGAGGAGTTAGGTGACAAACACACGTAGTTACAGAAGAATTATATGTATAATATGTTACCGGCAATCTGTATAATCCGGTATTCTATACAATACCTAGGCCTTGTATAGAATACCTGAAACGTTTAAGTAATGTATGAAATATTATTGATTTTATACTTTGCCTAGGCATTCTATACAGTACCGTATGCGCAGCCGGCAATGTGTGTAATATACTATGTGCTCGCAATAGCTGTAGTCTTCTAGAGGAGCTCGTGGCTAAATAATAACAGCCGCACGGGTCGATCCAACAGGTTAAGCTACGCTTGCCGCGGTTGGTCCGTGGATGGTTGACCATCTTTACATACCGAGACTCCTCCGTGCCTCAGAAAGCACGGTAAGCCGTTGGTCCGGCTGTCATTCGTGGATCTTTGACAGTCGTTACGGGTCGTCAGAAGCCCGAAAGTCTGACAACCAGTCTTACCAAGGGGTATCGTATTACCCAGTTACCTTATGGAGGTCAGATGGGCAGTCGCTCCATATAAAATACTGGTATTTAGCTGCATGCGGTTAGACTGGAAGCCGACTCCCACATAGTTGGGAAAAGGCTATGGCAGATATACGTCTTAAAAAAAACAGATGACGAACTTTATTATCAACTCCGAACAAAACAAGCTGTTGTTAAGACATTGCGATTGGCATTGTATTTGTTGTAGGTGCCTAGCCTGCCGCTAGCAAGTTGAGAATCGCATCTTCTCCGGCGCTACGGGAAGTGCAGCCTCTTCGCCCTTGCGTAATAAGGCGCAAGCACCTATGCTCGCCTTATTGCCGCGTGCGGCGGCAGCTCTCCCTACGCACCTCCGGCTCTAAAAAACACTCTTGAGATAGGCCAAACAAGTACCACGTAGAGTCGGGGTTGGCTAACTCGGTTCTGTGGCAGTTTTTGCACCTCTTCTCAATCAGCCTAGCATTTTCCCAACTACGTTGCAGTCGGCTTCCAGTCGAACCGGATGCAGCTGAATACCAGTATTTTACATGGAGCAACTGTCTATCTGAACTCCACAACCCAGTAACTGGGTAATACGATACCCCTTGGTAAGACTGGTTGTCAGACTTTCGGGATTCTAACGACCCGTAACGACTGTCAAAGATGCACAAACGACAGCCGGGACCAACGGCTGATAGTGCTTTCCGAGGCACGGAGGAGTCTCGGTATGTAATCCACGGACCAACCCCGGCAAGTGTAGCTTAACCTGATGGATCGACCCATGCGGCTGTTATAACTTAGCCACGAGCTCTTCCTAACTAAAACCGCTGGTCGGAGACAAAAAGCACCTAACATTGAAAAATACAGACCATAATCTATTTATTTTACACATTGCCGGTGGACCAGCAGGTACTATATACAATCCCTGGGAATTGTATACATTACCTAGAAAAGTATGTAACAAACATTAATATTCATAATATTTCATACATTGCCTGGACGCCCCAGGTATTATATATATATACATTGCCTAGGTATTGTATAGACTACCTGTATTATACAGATTGCAGGTAACATATACATATTATTAAGATAAAGCAAAAAATACGTGTCTAATATTTTTTTATTATCTGACTGACGGACTAAATAGATTTTTTTTACCCATGCATCATCCCTATTCTGCCTACATAATACAGGAAGTTTCTTTTAAGGTGTCGTCAAGCCAGTGCGAGCTGATAGCAGAGTACCATAGGTACTCCTATCGATTTAACCCCCATGTATGTTCTACGATTTTTAGTTGTTTTCGAGTTATAATTTTTTTTCGATATCTTTCCTGATTCAACGAGATAAAATTATTATTTATTTCAGCAAATAATGCCCTATTTAGTACATTCTTGTTAAAAGTTGACCCAAAAAAAAGATATAATTTTATCTTGTTCGTAAAATCACAAGATTTTCATATTTTATAATTTATTATTAGTTTAAACAGAGCTCAGTTGATAGTAAAAATACAAAATACCTATAAAAAATCTTAGAACATAGGTACATGGGTGTTAAATCGATAGGTATGGTACTCTGCTATCGGCTCGCACTGGCTTGACACCTTAAAAGAAACACCCTGTATATTTCAAAAAACTTAATTATGTTATTAGCTCCTCAATAATTGCAGCGCTTGGAAAATGATTTGTTACTAGCAACCAGCCGCTCACTCAGTGTAGCGGCTTCCCCTGAAGCACTACACTGGCCTCCCAACACGCATAGGAAGACAGGCGATAAGTAGACGAAGTACAACACCTTAATTAAAGGAAGTCGAAAACATTCTCAGCTCACCCTTGACCCACTTTCCGTGTACAACGTCACGCCCGGCTACATTCAAAGCTTTTTACGGATATTGTGATAATGATATTTTATGAGCTCCAAAATTACATCCTGTTTATTTAGAATTTTAGACCGACATTTATTTATTTATTTATTTATTTTATTTGTATTTGTTAACATAGGTAAAATAAATACAGATCTTATGTTTGATTAACAGAGCGCTATGTTATGCCAGGAGGCGTACAAATATGGTTTGCAAATCTAGCATAATATTATAAATCAAAATCTATTAAAAATAATTGAAAAAAAGAAACATGCATAATTATGGTATTAAATTAGAAAATAAATTGAACAATTACATATTATTCAATACTCGAATTATGTCAGACCTTAAATGAGGAATTATTAAAATGTCAAAAAAAAAAAAAAAAAAAAAATCTATGTCAAAATAATTAAAATGTCAAAATTATTTGCTGTCACTAATAATAATTGCAATTCTAAATTAATTTGTCATTTAAGAATTCATCAACAGTGTAATAACATTTATCAGATAAGAACAATTTCATTTTTTTCTTAAATTGTGTAAAATTTAATTCTTTTATGGCGTCTGGAATTTTATTATAAATGCGTGGAGCCATACCCAGGACACTATTTTTTACTAAGGCAGTATTACATTTATAATTACTCAAAGAATTTTTGTACTGACTACGAATTGGAACATTTCGTACCGTTGTTATTTTTTCAAAAAGATTGGGATTTGTTTTGACAAAGATACAAATTTCCAATATGTATAACGCCGGTAGCGTAAGGATTTTTAATGATTTAAAGTACGGTGCACAGCTGTCATCTGTTTTCAGACCACACATGGCTCTGATGCACCTTTTTTGTGCCTTGAATAGTAATCCTTTGTCCGAGGAATTACCCCAGAAAATAATTCCGTAACGTAGAAGTGAGGCTACTAGACCATGATAGGCAACAAGTAACGCGTCTATATTAACTTTTCTAGCCAATTGAAAAAGTGCATAGGCAGACTTATTTATTTTTTTACAAAGCTGTTCTATATGAGCTTTCCAATTAAGGTTATTGTCGATATGGATACCTAAAAACACACTTACTTTTACATCTTCTATATCGTTGCCATTGTAATTGACGCTCATTTTTGGAGGTTCAATTCTTTGGTGGAAATGCATTATTTTGGTTTTCTTGAGGTTAATTATTAAATTATTCGTAGTAAGCCAATTAATTATGTCATTAAGAGTATTATTAATGTCAAATTGATAAGTATTTAAGTCCTTACATTTTACTATGGCAGTGCTATCATCTGCAAACAAGATCATTTGTTGTTGTGTCACTTTTGGCAAATCATTTATGTAAAGGAGAAATAAAGGTGGCCCAAGCACGCTACCTTGAGGCACTCCATATTTTATACTCCTGAAATTCGACACATACGTTCGTTCCGTTTTGGTTTTTGCGCACACTCTTGTGATTTCAGTACATTGCAATCTATTACTTAAATACGATTCTAGTAATTTTAAAATGTTCCCTCTGATGCCATAGCAATGCAATTTGTCCAGAAGGATTTTGTGATCAACATAATCAAAGGCTTTAGTCATGTCTGTGTAAATAGCGCAAATGGGAGTCTTTTTATCAACAGCAGACATAACATTACTTAATAGGTCGAAAATAGCCATGTTAATGGTTTTATTTCTCCGGAAACCGTTTTGCTCTTTGCACAAAATAGTATATTTGTGAAGATATTGGTATAACGAGTTATAAATAACTTTTTCAAAGATTTTGGAAAAAACAGGAATTTTGGCTATTGGCCGGTAATTTTTCATATGCGTCTTATCTTCCTTTTTGTGGAGTGGTTTTACTATGACTTTTTTCAAGCCCTCGGGATAGATGCCCTCGGTAATACCTATGTTAATAATATGTGCTAGGGCCGGTGCTATAAGCTCAATTACATATTTAATTACTTTTGTACATATACCGTCAATACCTACAGTGCTAGTATTTTTAAGCGACTTTGTAGCTAAAATAATATCAGATTTTAGAGCAGGCTGCATAAACATTGATTGCATTGTCGAATTATCTAACTTATTGTTTATTTGAATGTCATTTATTATATGATTCTCAATGTCATCTATAAAGTAGTCATTAAATGTATTTGCTATGTCAGTCGGGTCTGTGTAAGTCAAATTCCCTGTTTTTATTGTCAGGATCTGTTCTTTAGGCAAGTTAGTTTTAGATTTATTGACTATCTGCCATGTGGCTTTGGATTTATTTTGCGAATTGTTTATAAAATAATTATTCTGTGCCTTCTGAGTTAGTCTAACAATTTTTTTATACTGGGTTGTATATTTTTTCAAGTCACTTTTCCCTTCTTTTGTTGGGTGTCGTGTAGTCTGTAAGCCCACAATAACCGTCTCTGTTTCTTGCTACATGTTTTTATGCCATGAGAAATCCATTTAACCTGTTTGTTAGTGTGTATAGTTATTATTTTCTCTTTTCTCTTTAACATTCGAAAGTACCTACCTATGTATATTATTAATATCAATAAAAATACTAGCAGGATGACCGAAATGGTCAAAACACGTTGGGGATAAACTAAGCTAATAACTCGTTTCGATAAATTGATGAGCAACCTAAGTCCCGGGGGGTCCGATACCTATAAGTATATATATTTTTTATTAGCTGTTATTGTCCCTCTTCTAGGCAAAGCCCTCCCTGCCCTCTCTCCCCCTCTCTCTGTCCAGAGCTGCCAAGGACCAATCTTTACTAAAGGAATCCAGCTCATACCGCCATCTCCGTCTGAGCCTGCCGCGGTGTCGTTTGCTGTTATAATTCCGTTTAAGCGTGGAAGCTTTCCGAGTGACATCAGAGTTATTTTAGTGATGGAACGGATTGTTGTATTCTTAACCCGGTCCAGAAGTTTGATACCCAGAATACTCCGTTCCATAGCTCTCTGGCAAACTGCGAGCGTGGACCTCTGCTGAATTGTCAAAGACCATGTTTGAGAACCATACGTGAGGATGGGAAGAATACACATGTCGATCAGTCTTCTCTTGAGGGATGGAGGAAGATCGCCCTTCGTTAGATCTTTCAAAGCCCCATAGCTCTTCCAGGCATCCTCGGGGCGTCTTGCAACTTCTTTGATTTGTCTTGCCTATTCTTCTTCTTTGTTTTGTATAGACTATTTGAGCAAGATAGAGATACTAGTTGACATATTAGACCTCCCCACCCGCCGGTGACGCGGTGACCCGCCGTTATTATTCCATAAGATTTATTGGTTTTAAAACTATTGAAGCGATATTATCAGTTACCAGCTAGGTAGTGATAAGCACGAGGAACTCCCACGACTGATCAGTCATCTCGCTTATCAGCTCTGATAACGACTGTCACATGAAGTTATAATACTCGTGTCACAGATTACTCGACGTCCCATATATTGTGTCTGTCACTTGGGTTTGCCTGGAATGGCCGGGATAGTGTAACTTTTTATCGTCAAATAAAATAAAATGACCATAAAATGTATTAATTTACTTAAACTACATAAAAATGAGCTGTCAAGCTCAAACTCAAACTCAAACGGCCTTATTACAAAACGAGGTTTATCTTCTGTCATGGTTTAAACCATCAAGCCAGTTTTTGTAATAAGAACCTAGCTGCTAGTTCTTTATACAAAACTGACACAAATTATGCACCGCATTAAAGGCATTGCATTTTCAAAGGTTTTTGGAGGATAACAATCTTCAAGTGGAAGAGTTTCACGAGCACCTCAAATTCAGAAAATCAAACAGAGGCTAGAGACAACTGAGAATTGAGAGTGGAACAATACGAAATATTGGTGAAATCAACGCTGGACGGTGACTGTGGGAAGACTGCGCAATTTCATATGTTCTACATATACTTTGCGAATTTATTTTATTTATGTGGCTATCTGCAACAGAAACAGAGTACTTTTTAATAGCGAGTTGTAATGAATATTGAAAATCGTAGTTTGAACTAACTCGTTTACAGTTGCATACGATTTTTGGTTTTGATATCTCTAGTATTTAGAGTACTTTCCCTCCAGGTGTGGTTAAAAAAAATCATTCTGTATAAATTTGGTTGGACTGCAAAAAGTGCCAGGTTGCGAACTGGCAGACCAATTAATTTTTAAAGGGTATCATGTTAGCTACTTGGAGAACTTGGTTTCACCCTGTAACTTGATGAAGTAAAATAGACCACCCGATGTGGCCATAAAATAGTTGGACTGCGAAACCCAACACCATGCTCGGGCGACATAGTTTTTTAGACTCTATTAATAGCCACTAAAACCAGCGAAAAGGTTTCGTTCAGTAACCACATGAGGTAAAATGATGGTCCAAAGTGGGTAGCATAACTTCTCACTGCCACGGATCCTCCAAGCTGAGCCCCGGCAGACCAAATGTTTTCCTACCTATTTTAGGTCTATACTTTTCGTGGAATGTAGTATTTTCCAGTAACTCGATGATGTAAGTAATCGTGCAGCGGCCGCCCGGACTATATCAAACGTGGCTTCAGAAACAACAATGCGTCAAAGGCATATCCTGCTTACAATAACAATATCGATGCACAAACAAACATACAAACTATCTTGATTAGATAAGCCATACATAGTGAAGTACCGATGTTTGCACCTGCGCCGAAGCCAACTGTGACAGTGCTTATCTGTTATCACTTCAGACAGGACAGTACTGAAACTATATACTTGGATATATTTTTAAATAATACCTTGTAGATACTTAGTTAAAAACAGTGCTTGTAAAATATTAAATATTTTAGTGAGTTTGCGAACAAAAAACTGAATCCATTCTAAAGTAATGTCAGTTAACTAACGCCAAATAAAACCTCAAAAACACAGTGACGAACGAGTGAGAAATGAAGTGGTGTAAATATGTGTTACTGCTGTGTGTGTTACTGCATGTGTGTGCGTGTAAGAGGGCGCTGGTGGTGTTCCCCGTCGCCAGCCGCAGTCACACCTTGCTCGGGGACCACCTCGTCACCACCCTGCTCAATGGAGGACACAATGTATGTATCTATTGTTACTGCTGTGTGTGTTACTGCATGTGTGTGCGTGTAAGAGGGCGCTGGTGGTGTTCCCCGTCGCCAGCCGCAGTCACACCTTGCTCGGGGACCACCTCGTCACCACCCTGCTCAATGGAGGACACAATGTATGTATCTATTGTTACTGATGTGTGTGTTACTGCATGTGTTGCGTGTAAGAGGGCGCTGGTGGTGTTCCCCGTCGCCAGCCGCAGTCACACCTTGCTCGGGGACCACCTCGTCACCACCCTGCTCAATGGAGGACACAATGTATGTATCTATTGTTACTGATGTGTGTGTTACTGCATGTGTGTGCGTGTAAGAGTGCGCTGGTGGTGTTCCTCGTCGCCAGCCGCAGTCACACCTTGCTCGGGGACCACCTCGTCACCACCCTGCTCAATGGAGGACACAATGTATGTATCTATTGTTACTGATGTGTGTGTTACTGCATGTGTGTGCGTGTAAGAGGGCGCTGGTGGTGTTCCCCGTCGCCAGCCGCAATCACACCTTGCTCGGGGACCACCTCGTCACCACCCTGCTCAATGGAGGACACAATGTATGTATCTATTGTTACTGATGTGTGTGTTACTGCATGTGTTGCGTGTAAGAGGGCGCTGGTGGTGTTCCCCGTCGCCAGCCGCAGTCACATCCTGCTGGGGGACCACCTCGTCACCACCCTGCTCAATGGAGGACACAATGTATATATTTGTTTGTACTGCCAGATTGACAATATCATTTTAGAGTATTTTGTAGTCAACACCGTAGAAGAAACACAATCATAAAAATAACAGGAAAACTATTTTCTAAACTATTGCTGTGGTGGTCTACAGCTACACATCCTGTATTGAGTCATGCCAAGGTTCCAAATCCTTCCGAGCCATTTGACACTAATTTGATAGACCAAATTCTCATCAAATATCGTGAGCCAAGTAAGAGCTTTAACAGAGACACAGTGACGTTTTTGTGAACCTTGTTATTTGTTACTATTTGTAATTGACCAAGGAAAATCGATTGTTTCTTGTTTACTTGATGGCTGGGATGAATGTGTGTACGATAAACAGATCGTCATTATAATTGCTTACGGACCTAGGTATAATTTAGTTGGGGTTGTCGGCCACGCAGCTAAGCACTGGCAGATGTGGTTGAATATTACGGGGCGATAGCGATATCATTATGACCGCCGAATGTTGAATTAGATCTGGTTAACCCTTTTGGGTCCTGGCTTCCTATAATATTAATTACAATTTATTAACTAGAAACCAAGGCTACTTGAACAAAAAAAAATCTTATTTATTTTTCAAAAAGATAAGATAATTTTACTTTACAAGTAGGGGAAGAAGTTCAGGGATATTGTACCAGTAGGCATGTATTTGAGAAAAGTACTAACAAGCCTTGGCCGCGACCAGGACCAGGCATTGATGGAGTCACGTACCTATGTGCGATTGTGTGCCTCAGCTTCGCCTCGTCTCACATTTTCACGTCCGTCCAGCAATGCCTCTTGCAGGTCGCTGCAGTATTGTACCATACACCATACACATTACATGTACCATGTACCATTAGTTTATTTCTTTTCCAGGTGACATACATAACGACATTCACGCGAGTGAAGGCGACTGAGCGTCTCCGAGTGATTGACATCAGCTCGGTTGCGGAAGATAACACGGGTTTGTACTTACCCGTACTTACACTATACTTTATTTATAGACAAGTAAATAAGAGATAAAAAATAATTTAAAAACTCGTCGTATCCCAAAAACTGAAGAATTATTTTAAGGTAGGTACTTATTTCAAAGACAAATAAAACCAATGGCGGTTACCTACTTGTTGGAGGTTATAAAGACAAAACATTTAATTTAGAACCCAGGAGCGTACCTCGCGTGTCGGAGCTAGCCTCCTCCCGCCTGCCATCGCACGAGTTCCTGCTGGAGGGCACGAGGACTGCTGAGCGCGCACTACGCCACGCTGATGTGCAGAACTTGCTGAAGGATACTGCGGAGGACTACGACGTCGTGCTCGCTGAGTGGTACTACAGTGGACTCCTGGCGCCGTAAGTATTCAATGCCAAACTATTAGGACCAAGCGACATTCATTATTCACCTAATAAGACCAAGCGAGTTTGGATATTCATTATTCACCATCAAAACCAGCCCAAGGCTGCCCAGTACAGCCAACTTACCTGCACCCAACAGTGTCAGAACTGTCAGAAGCTAAAGACTGATGGCTGTGGTCGCTTTATGAGCAAAAAAGAGCTGGTCAGCCTATAAGGATAGGGTATTACACCCATTTTTGAAAAGTGTCTCATTTAGATTTTAGAGTGCTAATAAGCCACTAAAAAAAACGAAAATGAAATTTTTATTCAATCGATAGGTAAGTGCCATAAAAATGCATTTATGTTTTACATTTTCAAATTTCGCGCGAAAACGCTGGAAGCAGTGGACGCTTTATTGATCTGTGGTCATGACGTCAGTTCGCTGAGTAAACCAACACTTTTTAACCTTTTTAAACGCTGATCAGTTGACAGTTGACATTGACATGATGTTAGAAAACAGATTAAAAAAAACTGAAAACTGAATTTTAAAATTTATATTATTATTTTATGAACTAAAACATTTTCCGACTGCTTTTTGCCTAGATATCTAAATAATATATTTTTAGATTTTTTCTCATAAAGAGTAAAATACTGTATTGCAATAATACAAGAACAATTTTCTTTCTAATCAAGAGATAATAAAAAGCAAGCGAACAAAATAGAATGGGACAATCGAGGAATGAATTCCAATCATCCCAGTCCGAGATTATACGAACAATGCAGCCAGAGATCCCTTTGATCTGTCATAATATTGTCGATAGCTTTCAATCCAAATCTCAATCCTCGTAGAGACCGGCACAATACATCAGCGGAGATTCGGTATAGCGATCATAATGCGACGTCTGAATGTAATGAACCGATATTTTTTGATGAATTATTAGTAACTGTAGCGTTTAGTGAAGTAATCAATGCATGATAGATAGATAAAATATGCTATATTGTACACCAAACCGTAATATAGCTCTTAAACAATACCAATATTTTAAGGGACGTGAATTAATTGGTGCCCAGGGCCGGCAGTGAACTGATCAGCTTCTAATCTAAAGTCTTACTGCCATTTACAAATACCTATAGTATTTTTATCCTTCGAAGCAACGCGCGCTTTACTCGTGGTAACCGAATGTACAAACATGCTCTTAATTGTGTGCGTGAAGACGACTAGCGTCAGCACATAACTCACACATACACACTTCCGACTTCACCCGTGTCTCAGACGGTACTGAGAGCTTCTACGCTTACACACACATTCACAGCGTGTTCGTGAGATAAAAGTACAGTAATTGTTAAACGTTTCCAGGTTAGCAGCAGTATTCGACTGTCCCCTAGTGTGGTACAGCTCCGTGGACGCCTCCTGGCTGAGCCTGCAGCTGGTGCACGAGGCCAGCAGCCCCACACTCTTCGTGGACCCCATGGCTGCTGCCCTGCCCACCCTTCCGCCTAGCGTGGGGGACAGGGTCTACCGCATCGGAAGACAGGCCTACCTCTCCGCCTGGGTATAGTGGGTACATATTTGGACATGTCATTGTGGTGTTGTGAGTGATGCCAGCAATAGGCGACACCTTCGCTTTCTTTGCCTTCGCTTTCTTCCTATAAGGCTTCAAAGGATCTCATGTGTAATAATAAAATGTGCTAGGCTTATAACATTAATTTTGAAAAAAAAAAATATGACATGATATTCTGTATTGTTAGATCGTCAATCCGTTTGTCAAGTCTAGTGTTCTTCTTCTTGTTCTTGTTCGTGATCGTCACTGCCACTCTTTATTAAAATGTGATCACCCGTAACATTCAGCGTAGGTGTAGATTGCCTATTCAATTAGTACTGTAGGTATTTAATTCGGACGAATTCGTATTTAATTTAAACGGAGATAAAAGTTAAAGACGCTGTTTGAAAACGTTGTAGTTTTGATAAATAGAGAACTGTACAATAGACTCCTTTTAAATTAAATATCGATAGTAAAGTTCGTCGTTACCCGCTTTAAGGCTTCTTCTAACAGGCGCGACACGCGATACAATCGTGCGCGACCCAAAGGCACCGCGTGTCGCGCGACGAGCGGTGCTTTTGTGTCGCGCGTGATTATTTGCGTGTCGCGTTGTTTGTAGAAGCCTTTTTTATTTGGAGATATATAGTAGGTACCTTAGGTGTGTGAAATAGAGCACTACAGAAATTGATTGCATCTTGTAAATTTTTAAATGAGTAATGAAACATTTCCAATAATAAGTACGTCCTTTGTGCAATAGGTGTAAGCTTAGTGAACAAGTGAGCAACACTGGCGCGTGCTCTGTGCTGTGCGCGAGCATGAACAGGCCTTTGTGTTGTAGTGCGCCAGCAACAGGCTGGCTTTACTTATTAGGTATTATTACACGTGGTTGTATCTACCAGGAAAAAAAAAAAAAAAAAAAACTTTATTCAGTTCAGAAAAAAAACACGGTACAATAATTTAAATAAAAAGAAATCTAGTATCAGATAAATATATCAATATCAAATGTCCTTAGGTGTTAGATTTTTACAAATTCTCTGGACCCCACACTAGGATAATAAGAAGTGCATAAAGATTGGCTCGTTCGTGAACCAAGGCGCTGGCCCTCAACAGTAATTGGCTACAAGTGCACGCAGACATGACGGTTCAATTATTTTAAATTGCCATTAAATATGCAGACTGCGCGTGATGAGATGTCGTTTATTGTAACGTCTGCTTGCAGTCGGCAGAGGTAGGTGCATACCTACTGCAGTCTTTCGTTTTGTTAAAATGACAAGCAATGTGATGAACTGCAGCAGTGCTATTCTGTACAAATCTCACCGTGAAAACCCAGGTGAAGTGAGTTGTCATTCTGCCTGATGCTAGGGATTGACACTATTGACAGCTCACTCCACGCTCACTTCACCTAAGTTTTCACGGTGAGATTTGTACAGAATAGCACTGCTGATGATTGATGAATGAGAACACTTCACGACACAACGCGATAAAGATATCTGCCTTTAATAGGTAGTAATTATAGTCGCTAATCTAACTATGTGACGTAACTGGTTTGAAGAAAATTTTACAGGGCAAGCTATTTTTCTTTTTTGTAAACTGTAGATATATCGGTCTTGATTTTTGCATTATCATGGGGATCGTAAGGCATAGGTGGATACGCTGATTAGACAGATCGATTCGACTTGGAAAATGTATCAAATTACCTACTATAGTTAGGTCGGCTTTCGGTTTAGTCCAAAATGTCAAATACGTCAGTTAGTTAAATTAGCGACGATATGTACTAGGTATATTGATATTGCACTAGTCTTAGTCGTCACAAAGTCTCTATTAGATCGTCTGTAAGTCGCCATAGCCCATAGTTTAGTAAGTTGTATTCAACAGTAGGTAAAATCAAAAACAACACAAAGACACGACCATCTTCTCCACAGCTACATAACGTACCACGTGGAGTCCCCCGCCTACTACGAGATCTACCAGCTCGCCATCCAGCGGCGCGGGCGCTCGCCTCCCTTCTACGACGAGCTGGTGTACGCTGGCGCCATGCTGCTGGTCAACTCGCAGCCACTGCTGGGCCAGGGTCTGCCACTGCCGCACAACGCCAAGTACGTCGGAGGACATCATATACAAGGATCTGATGCGACACTGCCGAAGGTGAGTTTACTTTTGGAAGGTACTTATACAAAAGTTAATCGGTAAAAATGTAATATTCTGGAAGTCTTGTCTCCAATGATTCTGATGTTGTAAATATTCTTTCAAATCTTGCACAAGTTGTATAAACGTACTTAGACTTAGTTCAAAACTAAGTACCTACGTCATTTATGACTTGGAAGTGAGTAGTAGTAAGCTGATTGTTATCCGAAGCAACAAGTGTAAGTCAATTGAGTGAAAGGCATTGCGCGGACACACACTAGAGCTCACAAGTCAAGCTGAAGCCATTTATATGTGGGTATAACAACCTGTTAGCTAAGTAAGTACGATAATGTAGTGTTATGATTATTGTTACATTCTTCTTCTTATAAGTGCAATTCAAAAAAGATATTGCGGCGCGGGACATATACCACGTCAGATTGGAATGCGTTGCCACTATAATATCTGTGGTCGCCACACTGTACGATAGAATACCGACGGTATCGGTACTCCCTTTATTGCACTTTACTATTTCTGAATATTCGACGGCCGACACAGTGTTGTCGATAGATACACTCGATATACATCCGAACAATCACAGAAGAGCGCTGATGCGTGATGCGCTTTTATCGATGGAAACATTGAGCTTTTTACTGAGGATTTTCGAGTACGGTGCGGTAGTCGCACTTAAAAGCTTCACCTCGTCTCAGCGAAGAACGAAAGACGAAAAATGAAGATATACCGTGTGCAAAAGCCCTTAATTGAACCACCTGCACTATGGCCGTGCGTAGTTTAGCTTCTTGAATGAAATAAATAACATAAATTCAATGGATCAGATAGCCCGCGTGACCGCGTTTCGTTAGGCGTTCAAGCATTTTATAGCAGAGTGAGCCAGTGCTGGTGCGGTAACTCCATCATAAACTTATATTGCTGACGTTTAAACCAGACGTGATTTAACTTCTATTTCAGACGGAGTCAATTGAAATGTTCTCGTAAAAGATAAACTTTAAAGTGGGGTTTGTGGAATATTTTCAGCTAAACCTATAAACATGTCCCATCCATCAGTCATCACGCTTGTATCTATACATTGGGGTTGGCGGAGATTTAAAGATGTAGGTATCCCTATCATATTAGATTAGGACTTATTTGTTTGCAGGACGAACCCGTTATGATGAATCAGAAAGTTACCTAATTGCAATCTCCCGCGCTAATTCTAAACTCGGACTACTGAATACTTTCTATTAGCAAAAACAAATATAATTTCTCGAAAATAGAGCAATTTTAAAAATTCTCTGTTTTTCTATAAATACACATAAAGGTCTCACTATGGTAATATCATTATAAACCTACCTACTTGGGTTTTATTCTAAAAACCCAGGATTTATATTCAAAGAAGCAGTTAATTTAAATAAACCTATTCGCTTCATTAAGCCATTGTTTATGTAAGAGTTAGGTACCTGAACGGAAATTATGAATATTCATAATAGCTTTATTATTTACATAATAATGTATAAGTAATTAGATTACAGCGGTTGCCTTCGCGTGATGTCCGAATATAGAAAAAATATATTTGTTTAAACATTAGGTACGAGTTCTTGAAAACAATACGGTACATAATGAAATATTTACATATAAGTCAATGCATTTATTAAGTTCTTTTACCGACTGCAGCAAAACCACATCTAGTCAGAAGCATAACGTAACCACTCACAGACTTGCAACGTTTAGTTAATTAATAAAGTATAGGTACCTACATTATCAATCTGCCTGCCTTTTCCCAATTAGGTTGGGGTCGGCTTCCAGTTTAACCTGATGCAGCTGAATACCAGTATTTTACATGGAGCGACTGCCTAACTGACCTCCACAACCCAGTCACTGGGTAATACGATACCCCTTGGTAAGACTGGTTGTCAGACTTTGGGGATTCTGACGACCCGTAACGACTGTCCACGAACAAAGATCCACGAATAACGGCCTTGATCAACGGCTTAACGTGTTTTCCGAGGCACGGAGGAATCTCGGTATGTAAAGATGGTCACCCATCCACTGACCAACCCCGGCAAGCGTAGCTTAACCTGACGGATCGACTCGTGCGGCTGTTATTACTTAGCCACGAGCTCCTCTTATAAAAGATGTTACTGAAATAACTGAAACCCTGAAAAGGGGTCATTGTAAAATCGGCAGTCCCATACATTTATGTTCGCATAACTCGACAAAATGTAGGGTACCTAGGTCTGCAATGTTTCCGTTTTGAATCCAAGCAGTTTGAGTTACATAGACACCTTATTGTCTGGTTCAGAAGTTGCAAGACCTGCTGGACAAGGCCAAGCACGGCGTGATCTACTTCAACCTGGGCTCCACCGTCAGCGAGGACCTGTCCATGGAGATGAAGCAGGAGCTGCTGCGGGCCTTCAGGCAGGTGGAGCAGACCGTGGTGTGGAGGTACCGCGGCCAGCTGGACTACGTGCCGGGGAACGTGCATCTGCTGGAGAAGGCGCCGCAGCTGGGGGTGCTCAGTAAGCTTATTATGTTATTGCCCTGCTGTAGGCGATCCTAAACCTTTTGGGGAAAACGGAAATTTTGTTTAGCTTTGGTTTGGGTTGGTTTGAAAATTCTTATGTGGCCTTCGATGGTAAGTGCTCACCGCCGCCTGTGAACATTTGCAAGAGATCCATGACCAGATTATTCGTAATTAAAAACTTCAAAATCTAGTCACAATCTCATCTCAGCGACAATAAAAATGTTGGGAAATTAGAAATATCGTCATTAAAAATTCGTGAAGTGCCGCTTTGTATCTACACCGTTGTTAATACCTACACCATAGTTACGTTGACAAAATAATCTTTTCTAATATGGAGGATGTTTGATGAAATGATTCATCTTTTAATTTATTACTTTCATAAGGCACGCTCCACGCTCGTATTTATTATTGTTGACCGTGTGATCGTAAATGAATAAGTCAAATAAACGTGACTGAAACGCTTCAGGCGATCCCCGCAGCCCCACCCACCTACACACGGCCCAAACCCTCAAACATGTGAGTAAAACTGTAAACAATTATGAACACATGTAAGTTCGTAAGGTCAACCGCAAACTGTACTTACGGCTACGAAATTAAAGTGCTGTCAAAGTCAAGTTATACCATTTAACCATGCTCGTGTGGTCGAAAGTATCACCATTGACATTGTATCTTAAGGAGCTAATGGTGTCAACAAACCTGCAGAACACATAAAATAAAGACTTGATGGTTAGCGAGATGATAACAACACTGAAGAAACTATTCTTCTTCATCCAGAACACCCGAACACCGTGATGATGATCACGCACGGCGGGCACCTGTCGCACATGGAGGCGATGTACCACGGCGTGCCCATCATCGCCATGCCGGTGAAGGGCGATCAGCTGCTGACCGTGCACATCGCGGCCGCC
This sequence comes from Cosmia trapezina, assembly GCA_905163495.3. Classification (NCBI taxonomy): domain Eukaryota; kingdom Metazoa; phylum Arthropoda; class Insecta; order Lepidoptera; family Noctuidae; genus Cosmia; species Cosmia trapezina. Next base: position 660,246 of record LR991028.1, read on the forward strand.
AGGGGCAGAGGCATCAGGGTGCCCTTGTCCGGCATGATCGGGTACAGGGTCAAGGAAGCCATCATAGAAATGCTTGGGAATTACAGGTGTGTATTCGAAAGAATTTAAGAGTGAGTACAGTAGGATGCGTCAGTGGTATCAACACCAAAATATAAGATGGCCTCTTATTCAATTGAAACTCCGTACTGAGCCAGGCCAGCTCAATGTCACACTGTCACCGGCTACCGACGTGGGGTCGACTACAGATAGCTGGTCTTTTCAGTTTAAATGTTTTCTCCTCTAATTAACCTTGCAGCTACAATGTTCATGGCTGCTCTGTCAGTTTATTTCCCTGAAGACAGTTTTGATAACTGAATCAACACTTCTTTGTTTACTTACTTATTATTTACTATTCTCCAGAGAACTACTTTATTTTATTTTTTTGTCGTGTCCATCAATCTTGCCGCGGCTTATGGGGGCCATTTAGAGGATGTGAGGTAATGTAGTGTCATGATTTATGACATTCTCCGTTTTATTCCCGAAATAAAATAAATTCACTCGAGCGAAAAATAAAGCTGACAGAGTTGTTTGATTCTCAATTTAGATGTCACTCGAAACATTTTAAACCTGATTGATATATTTTCTAAGAAAAATAAATTAAATTAAATATGCAAAACATTTCATGGCGTTTACGCACCAAGACTCCAAACTTTTAAGATTTTCGGAATCCGGCTTTGGGTTTGCAAAAACAATTAATGTTGAATAAAGTAAGAAGCCGCAATCCTTCCATTATCTTAAACCTTTAATCTTCAGCTTGATTAATGATTGATCCTCATTCTGACTGTCCGTCTTTTCGGAGCAAGCCATATTGTTTCCAACAGTAAACCTGAGCCTGATTCGGAAACATGTAAACATGTTACTCTTCAGATTATTTAGATAACAATAAAACTCTACTCTTCACAGCTACCGAAGCAACGCAAAGGAAGCATCCCGCATCCTGCAAAACCCGCTGGTGCCCGTGAACAAAGAGCTGCTGTACTGGATCGAGCTGGTGATGAGCACTGGCGGTGCCCCGCACCTGCGCTCCCCCACCCTTCAGCTCAGCATCATGGAGCGGTTCCACCTCGATGTCATCGCTGTTGTCGTCATGATCGCCTGGTTCCTCACCAAGGTGACCAAGGTCGTGAAGGTGTACTGGAACGATTCTGGAACAGATTGCCAGGATTTGGACGATAAAAAGAATGAATAAATTAGCGATGGTCAAACAGTCTCTCTGAAAGTGTTTGTGTAGGTAGGTAGGCAGGCTAGGCTCGCTCAATACTTTGTTGTGTAATAATGAGGATATTAAATTATTTCTTTGTTTTGTAATATGATTATTTTTCATGAAATAGGAACTATCTGAGCTTCAATGTCCTTAGAAACAATGTTCGACTCCAGAGAGTACATAATGGTGTGTCACAGGTTGTTTCGCTATCTGAAGGAATCGATATCTCAGTTGCAATCACGAAATCGCTCCGAGAGTGATTAATGATTGTTTGCCGAACTACCGACGATACAGCGACTTGGCGCAATGAGTACCTTCTAGCTTTTGAGCAATATTTTAGTAACACAGTGACATTTCAGCAGCGGCGGCGCCAAGTTTGGCGAAGGAGCTGAGAGAAAGCTTTGTCATAAAGACAGTAAAAACATGAATATGCAACTGAATGAGTGGTACCCGGATATAAGTATGAATATTAAGTGCATTGTAATATATACAATAAATGTTAGGAGCTACTAAGCGTGGCCAGTCCCGTGGGAGCGCATTGTGCGTTACCCCTGCACATGCGCTGTGACTACGTGCGAGGGATTTACCACCGTTGACGTCGACATACTAATGCCTTACCGACCGATTCCAGAGAGTTAAGGTAGGTGAGTGGACTAGTGGTGATCTTCCACTTGTGCACGGCGTCCCACAGGGCAGTATCCTTGGCCCCCCTTTGTTTCTAACCTTCATAAACGACCTCTGTGAACTCATGATGCCCAACGGAAGGATCATTACTTTCGCTGATGACACAGCGCTTTTGTTTGAAGCCGACACCTGGCCCGAAGTTTACAGTAGTGCACAGATGGGGTTCAACTTGGTGTTGTCATGGCTGGCTAATAATAAACTCGTTCTCAATGTTGATAAGACCAAGTATATCTCTTTCTACATAAAAAAACCTTCGTGTTCACTCGATGATTTCAAAATTACCGCTCATTCATCCTCGTGCATTTTGTCCCATAGTGCTCATTGCTTATGTCCCCACCTTCATAAAACAGATTCAATTAAGTACTTGGGCGTCATGCTAGATAGCACACTAAGTTTTCACCCGCACATACATGCTCTGTCCGCTAGAATACGTAAACTAATATTTGTCTTTAAAAATCTTCGTCATGTTGCGGACACTGACTTATTGAGATCTGTTTACTTTGCCTTATGCCAATCGCTAATCTCGTACTGTATAACTGTATGGGGTGGTGCGACAAAGACATCAATGCTCCGGATCGAACGTGCACAAAGGGCCGTTCTAAAGGTTATAGCACAGTCTATACATCATACAGTCGTCCGACGAAAGCCCGAACTGCTTACTTATTTCGCCAAACTTCGTAAGCAGTTCGGGCGTCGTCGGACGACTGTATGATATGTAGACTGTGGTTATAAGTAATTTCATGCCTTTCTTGTTTCCCACTAGAGAACTTTATGAGCGAACTGGAGTGTTAACTGTACGTCAACTTTTCATTTTAAATACGATCTTGCGCAAACACTCTCATCTTACCTATAATCCTACTTTATTTAAAGGTAAGCGACGTAAATACGCTGTCTGTCCCACAACTCAGTTTCATACTGCTTTCTCCCGTCGACATTTTAGTTTTCTTGGAAGCTATTTATATAATAAAATTAACGGAATTCTGTCAATTTATGCCCTACCCAAGCAGCGTTGCAAAAAAACCCTCTCTATCTGGTTACAAAAATTGGACTATGACGCCACGGAGCAGCTACTTATTGTTCCATGGTGATATTTAATGTTTTGCAGGTTCTTGACTGTAACAAACACCATTCACATACACACACACTCACATCATCATTTTACATCTCCTTACACATAACACACACACACTCCCTCTCACACACACACACACACACACACACACACACCCCCACACACACAAGACATACATTGCACTATACAAAGTTTTCTTCTTTTTTTTTTGTTCTTAATTTTGAATTATTATTATTCTGTTTTCTTTTTTCTTTTGTGGTTATTTAATTTAAACATGTCTGTTTTTTTTTTCTTTCCCTTCAGCAATAATTAATTTGTCTGGAGTATTAGAATAGTTTGCCTTATTATTAGATTAAATTCGGGGTGAGGGCCTGGTGATCTGTCACACAGGGTATCCTAGTATGGACGCCAGTCTCTCACAAAGGATCATATTTTTGATTTTGTAATGTTATTATTCTAGTCTCTATTTATAAAATAAACTAAGTGAACCTTTGTGAAGAGAGAATTAAAAAAAAAAAAAAAAAAAAAAAAAAAAAAAAAAAAAAAAAAAAAAAATGCGACTATTTCTATCAAATAATCCCTTTTAGTTGATTCATTATATGCGAGCAATTGTAAAGATTTAGTGCGAGGCGCAGGAAGGGGCGTTAGTCCCGAGCTGACGCAAGGATGCTAGTGAGGCTTTTGACATTGTTTTTTTTTTGTTAACAGCTGGGTTCTGAGTTGAGAATTTGAAGTTGAGAACTTGTCTAACTCTACTGAAGCATTATTTAAAGTGAAAGCCCGCGAAATTCATAATTTATTTGCAGAAAAACGTAAGAAACTTTGAATTATAAACGCGGGCTACATGGCAGGATTTGCGAATGGGACATTCTGCGTCAGATCCTCCTAAAGTACCTAGAGATTTACTCAAATTCAGGAATGGATGTCAGATGGTTATTTATTAATAGATAAAACATCAAAATAATGTATTGAACTGCAGTGAAGGGGTTACATACAGCAGTACATACTTTGTATTATTTACATGAACACTGAAATTAAACTAGTTTCGTGGTGGAGTCCCTGGCGGCGCCCAGTGCTGCTGGCTTCCAGTGAATAATTAAAGTTACGGTCAGAGCTTCACTAGTGCCACGGCAATCTAGACTTAGACCATATCATTACAGTAAATTATAAATCTAATTCACCGTTACTGAACTAAACAAGAGCGCAGTGATTTAAAAGAAGTGCAAATGATTTTACGATTACAATATTCGTATCAGGTATATTTTTAAAATGTTCTCCAAACCCTTTAGAGCTATTTTCGTACTACACTATCTGTACCTACAAAGAGCACAATAAAATGATTAAATTAAGCAGAAAGCGTCCTTGCTGCGTCAATGAACACAATCAAACCTCACCCTCCACCTCTCATAATTAATATTCGTCGGCTCTGAGTCGTCGGCTCACAACACGAAGAGCCTCTCAATATTGTCAATTAAGTAAACTTGACTGTTCTAGTGGCTCGTGATCTGATTGTCTCTTGATTTTAGATCCGAGATCCTTACAGCAACACGATAGAGGAATATGGAGAAGAGTTTGGGTGGGCATGCACGAGCGCTGGATGCGTCTGCATCTGCACTGCGCATGTGGTCCGCGTGATATGATACCTCTGCACCTGCATTGCGCATGTGGTCCGCGTGATATGATACCTCTACTGCACCTGCATTGCGCATGTGGTCTGCGTGATATGATACCTCTGCATCCGCATTGCGCATGTGGTCCGTGTGATGTGATACCTCTGCATAGTCTGGCCAGTGAGCGGCACTCAACTTCATCCTTTACTCGCGATCCCAGTAAATTTTTCCTGTACATCCAATTCAATTTACATACACACACACACACACATACTTCAAGCACACACCCACACACACCCCCACACACACACCACACACATCACACGCACACACACAATCACTACTACAGGCTCATTCTATCGCGGGTTGTCTGAAAGGGTTACCGCGGCCCTGGCATAGGCAACTGAAGGAACACGGGTGGGTTTTAGTCAGTAAAAGTCTGACACGCCCTCCCGCTCCACCCAGAGCGGGAGAAGTTATTTGATGATTTCCCACCCTCAAAAAAAAAAAAAAAAAAAAAAAAAAAAGGCTCATTCTAAACAATTTTCATTTATTTATTTATTTTGTATTAGTTTAGTCTTTTTATTTTTCATTGTTAATCTTATTGCATATGTTTTTCAATAGTATTTCCTCCCGGGAGAGGGCACTGGCTCTTGTAACACAGGTTAACCACCTAGCACAAGTGTGCGGGACTTCACATTAATTGTAACCACTTCCTTATGTAATAAAGATTATTATTATTATTATATAGTCTGCATCTGCATTGCGCATGTGGTCCGCGTGATTTGATACCTCTGCATAGTCTGCACCTGCATTGCGCATGTGGTCCGTGTGATGTGATACCTCTGCATAGTCTGCATCTGCATTGCGCATGTGGTCCGCGTGATACGATACCTCTGCACCGGCATAGCGCATGTGGTCCGCGTGATATGATACCTCTGCATAGTCTGCACCTGCATTGTGCATGTGGTCTGCGTGATATGATGCCTCTGCATCCGCATTGCGCATGTGGTCCGCGTGATATGATACCTCTGCATCTGCATTGCGCATGTGGTCCACGTGATATGATACCTCTGCATCTGCATTGCGCATGTGGTCCACGTGATGTGATGCCTTCGCATCTGCATTGCGCATGTGTTCCACGTGATATGATAGCTCTGCATCTGCATTGCGCATGTGGTCCGCGTGATGTGATACCTCTGCATCTGCATTGCGCATGTGGTCCACGTCATGTGATGCCTTCGCATCTGCATTGCGCATGTGGTCCGCGTGATATGATACCTCTGCATAGTCTGCACCTGCATTGTGCATGTGGTCTGCGTGATATGATGCCTCTGCATCCGCATTGCGCATGTGGTCCGCGTGATATGATACCTCTGCATCTGCATTGCGCATGTGGTCCACGTGATATGATACCTCTGCATCTGCATTGCGCATGTGGTCCACGTGATGTGATGCCTTCGCATCTGCATTGCGCATGTGTTCCACGTGATATGATAGCTCTGCATCTGCATTGCGCATGTGGTCCGCGTGATGTGATACCTCTGCATCTGCATGTGGCCCGCCCGCGTGGTCGTCAAAAAGATGAATCAAACTGATTATCAGAAGTACATACATACATAAACTCACGCCTTTTCCCATGGGGGTAGGCGAAGTAGTAACTTTCTAAATAGTTTAACACAGTGCTATACAAAAAGTAATTAAACAATTTAATGCGGTGTTTCGGAGATAAAGTCGCCACAGACAATCCGACCCGAAACACTTTCAGTGATCTAATTGTTTACAAAAGGGTTCGTTTATTTACCCGCCGCCGTTAGTTTTCAGCCAAACTAGTTTAGACCATATAATAATTTGAATTTACCGATGTTATTTATGCTAAAGTAACTACTTGGCACAGTTTGAATGAATTTAGTTTGTTATGCTCATGGCTGAGCTAAATAGTATAAACAAACGGAAATTATTCCTGGGCCAAGTATAATAATAATATTATTATAATAAATAATTGGATTACTACAGAGTTGCACACCACTGCCACTGCCGACTGGCTACTTAGTAGATATGGTTCAACAAAGTTTAGCCCGTAAATATTGTGTTCTATGTACGGCAATACAATGATTATTTCGATCAAGTTTATAGTCAAAAAACAATCCGACTCCTGCTCCTCCTGGTGCTGGTTGTAACAAATCTACTGGCCTAGAGAAATAAAAGTGCAAAAGAAATAGACTTGAAACATTATACAGGGTGATTTTTTAATGACCAGCCAAATTTTCACAGGGTGTTCTACCCATGAATATGAACAACTTTCACTATGGGACCAACTTTGAAATCGCAAAAAAAATATCAGCTGTTTCATACATTTTGATCGAGTAGGTATTGAACTTTTGTAGGAAACCGCTGGTTTTTTTTTCGTGATTTCAAAGTTGGTCCCATAGTGAAAGTTGTTCATATTCATGGGTAGAACACCCTGTGAAAATTTGGCTGGTCATTAAAAAATCACCCTGTATAAAAAAATAAAAAAATACAGACTGATTTAGAAAAACACACTACTTAACACACTCAGAGGATGATAAGGTTTGCTTGTATTGGATTTGGTTAGGTGAATGCGCAGAATGTAAGGAAGATGAAGATTAATTTGAATATTGAGTCGCTCCGTTATATACAACGTTATAAAAATCAGCTGTTCAGTACATTTATGTTCGCATAGTTCGTCAAAATGTACTGAACAGCTGATTTTTTTTTCGCGATTTCAGGTTTGGCCCCATAGTAAAAGTTGTTCATAATTATGAGTACAATGACCCCTTAAGAGATTTTGCGCATTTAACGTTACACGTTGTATAATGGTTATTTTCTTTTGCAAAATATAATGTAAAAACAAGGAGGAGCTCGTGGCTAAGTAATAACAGCCGCACGGGTCGATCCGTCAGGTTAAGCTACGCTTGCCGGGGTTGGTCAGTGGATGGGTGACCATCTTTACATATCGAGATTCCTCCGTGCCTCGGAAAGCACGTTAAGCCGTTGGTCCCGGCTGTTATTCGTGGATCTTTGACAGTCGTTACGGGTCGTCAGAAGCCCGAAAGTCTGACAACCAGTCTTACCAAGGGGTATCGTATTACCCAGTTACTGGGTTGTGGAGGTCAGATAGGCAGTCGCTCCATGTAAAATACTGGTATTCAGCTGCATCCGGTTAGACTGGAAGCCGACCCCAACATAGTTGGGAAAAGGCTAGGCAGATTGAATGTAAAAACAAGAGTATGATAATGAATGTAAAGTGTAAGTAGGTGTATGTGTCTAGCATGTAGATACTATATGGTCCTCCTGATCCTGTCCTTTACAGTAACATAAACCTAGCACGGGATGTTACCCTTGCTGCGTCTACTTCTACTTTACAGTAACATAAACCTAGCACGGGATGTTACCCTTGCTGCGTCTACTTCTACTTTACAGTAACATAAACCTAGCACGGGATGTTACCCTTGCTGCGTCTACTTCTACTTTACAGTAACATAAACCTAGCACGGGATGTTACCCTTGCTGCGTCTACTTCTACTTTACAGTAACATAAACCTAGCACGGGATGTTACCCTTGCTGCGTCTACTTCTACTTTACAGTAACATAAACCTAGCACGGGATGTTACCCTTGCTGCGTCTACTTCTACTTTACAGTAACATAAACCTAGCACGGGATGTTACCCTTGCTGCGTCTACTTCTACTTTACAGTAACATAAACCTAGCACGGGATGTTACCCTTGCTGCGTCTACTTCTACTTTACAGTAACATAAACCTAGCACGGGATGTTACCCTTGCTGCGTCTACTTCTACTTTACAGTAACATAAACCTAGCACGGGATGTTACCCTTGCTGCGTCTACTTCTACTTTACAGTAACATAAACCTAGCACGGGATGTTACCCTTGCTGCGTCTACTTCTACTTTACAGTAACATAAACCTAGCACGGGATGTTACCCTTGCTGCGTCTACTTCTACTTTACAGTAACATAAACCTAGCACGGGATGTTACCCTTGCTGCGTCTACTTCTACTTTACAGTAACATAAACCTAGCACGGGATGTTACCCTTGCTGCGTCTACTTCTACTTTACAGTAACATAAACCTAGCACGGGATGTTACCCTTGCTGCGTCTACTTCTACTTTACAGTAACATAAACCTAGCACGGGATGTTACCCTTGCTGCGTCTACTTCTACTTTACAGTAACATAAACCTAGCACGGGATGTTACCCTTGCTGCGTCTACTTCTACTTTACAGTAACATAAACCTAGCACGGGATGTTACCCTTGCTGCGTCTACTTCTACTTTACAGTAACATAAACCTAGCACGGGATGTTACCCTTGCTGCGTCTACTTCTACTTTACAGTAACATAAACCTAGCACGGGATGTTACCCTTGCTGCGTCTACTTCTACTTTACAGTAACATAAACCTAGCACGGGATGTTACCCTTGCTGCGTCTACTTCTACTTTACAGTAACATAAACCTAGCACGGGATGTTACCCTTGCTGCGTCTACTTCTACTTTACAGTAACATAAACCTAGCACGGGATGTTACCCTTGCTGCGTCTACTTCTACTTTACAGTAACATAAACCTAGCACGGGATGTTACCCTTGCTGCGTCTACTTCTACTTTACAGTAACATAAACCTAGCACGGGATGTTACCCTTGCTGCGTCTACTTCTACTTTACAGTAACATAAACCTAGCACGGGATGTTACCCTTGCTGCGTCTACTTCTACTTTACAGTAACATAAACCTAGCACGGGATGTTACCCTTGCTGCGTCTACCTTACAGTAACATAAACCTAGCACGGGATGTTACCCTTGCTGCGTCTACTTCTACTTTACAGTAACATAAACCTAGCACGGGATGTTACCCTTGCTGCGTCTACTTCTACTTTACAGTAACATAAACCTAGCACGGGATGTTACCCTTGCTGCGTCTACTTCTACTTTACAGTAACATAAACCTAGCACGGGATGTTACCCTTGCTGCGTCTACTTCTACTTTACAGTAACATAAACCTAGCACGGGATGTTACCCTTGCTGCGTCTACTTCTACTTTACAGTAACATAAACCTAGCACGGGATGTTACCCTTGCTGCGTCTACTTCTACTTTACAGTAACATAAACCTAGCACGGGATGTTACCCTTGCTGCGTCTACTTCTACTTTACAGTAACATAAACCTAGCACGGGATGTTACCCTTGCTGCGTCTACTTCTACTTTACAGTAACATAAACCTAGCACGGGATGTTACCCTTGCTGCGTCTACTTCTACTTTACAGTAACATAAACCTAGCACGGGATGTTACCCTTGCTGCGTCTACTTCTACTTTACAGTAACATAAACCTAGCACGGGATGTTACCCTTGCTGCGTCTACTTCTACTTTACAGTAACATAAACCTAGCACGGGATGTTACCCTTGCTGCGTCTACTTCTACTTTACAGTAACATAAACCTAGCACGGGATGTTACCCTTGCTGCGTCTACTTCTACTTTACAGTAACATAAACCTAGCACGGGATGTTACCCTTGCTGCGTCTACTTCTACTTTACAGTAACATAAACCTAGCACGGGATGTTACCCTTGCTGCGTCTACTTCTACTTTACAGTAACATAAACCTAGCACGGGATGTTACCCTTGCTGCGTCTACTTCTACTTTACAGTAACATAAACCTAGCACGGGATGTTACCCTTGCTGCGTCTACTTCTACTTTACAGTAACATAAACCTAGCACGGGATGTTACCCTTGCTGCGTCTACTTCTACTTTACAGTAACATAAACCTAGCACGGGATGTTACCCTTGCTGCGTCTACTTCTACTTTACAGTAACATAAACCTAGCACGGGATGTTACCCTTGCTGCGTCTACTTCTACTTTACAGTAACATAAACCTAGCACGGGATGTTACCCTTGCTGCGTCTACTTCTACTTTACAGTAACATAAACCTAGCACGGGATGTTACCCTTGCTGCGTCTACTTCTACTTTACAGTAACATAAACCTAGCACGGGATGTTACCCTTGCTGCGTCTACTTCTACTTTACAGTAACATAAACCTAGCACGGGATGTTACCCTTGCTGCGTCTACTTCTACTTTACAGTAACATAAACCTAGCACGGGATGTTACCCTTGCTGCGTCTACTTCTACTTTACAGTAACATAAACCTAGCACGGGATGTTACCCTTGCTGCGTCTACTTCTACTTTACAGTAACATAAACCTAGCACGGGATGTTACCCTTGCTGCGTCTACTTCTACTTTACAGTAACATAAACCTAGCACGGGATGTTACCCTTGCTGCGTCTACTTCTACTTTACAGTAACATAAACCTAGCACGGGATGTTACCCTTGCTGCGTCTACTTCTACTTTACAGTAACATAAACCTAGCACGGGATGTTACCCTTGCTGCGTCTACTTCTACTTTACAGTAACATAAACCTAGCACGGGATGTTACCCTTGCTGCGTCTACTTCTACTTTACAGTAACATAAACCTAGCACGGGATGTTACCCTTGCTGCGTCTACTTCTACTTTACAGTAACATAAACCTAGCACGGGATGTTACCCTTGCTGCGTCTACTTCTACTTTACAGTAACATAAACCTAGCACGGGATGTTACCCTTGCTGCGTCTACTTCTACTTTACAGTAACATAAACCTAGCACGGGATGTTACCCTTGCTGCGTCTACTTCTACTTTACAGTAACATAAACCTAGCACGGGATGTTACCCTTGCTGCGTCTACTTCTACTTTACAGTAACATAAACCTAGCACGGGATGTTACCCTTGCTGCGTCTACTTCTACTTTACAGTAACATAAACCTAGCACGGGATGTTACCCTTGCTGCGTCTACTTCTACTTTACAGTAACATAAACCTAGCACGGGATGTTACCCTTGCTGCGTCTACTTCTACTTTACAGTAACATAAACCTAGCACGGGATGTTACCCTTGCTGCGTCTACTTCTACTTTACAGTAACATAAACCTAGCACGGGATGTTACCCTTGCTGCGTCTACTTCTACTTTACAGTAACATAAACCTAGCACGGGATGTTACCCTTGCTGCGTCTACTTCTACTTTACAGTAACATAAACCTAGCACGGGATGTTACCCTTGCTGCGTCTACTTCTACTTTACAGTAACATAAACCTAGCACGGGATGTTACCCCTTGCTGCGTCTACTTCTACTTTACAGTAACATAAACCTAGCACGGGATGTTACCCTTGCTGCGTCTACTTCTACTTTACAGTAACATAAACCTAGCACGGGATGTTACCCTTGCTGCGTCTACTTTACAGTAACTAACCTAGCACGGGAGGTTACCCTTGCTGCGTCTACTTCTACTTTACAGTAACATAAACCTAGCACGGGATGTTACCCCTTGCTGCGTCTACTTCTACTTTACAGTAACATAAACCTAGCACGGGATGTTACCCTTGCTGCGTCTACTTCTACTTTACAGTAACATAAACCCTAGCACGGGATGTTACCCTTGCTGCGTCTACTTCTACTTTACAGTAACATAAACCTAGCC